>OZ012735.1:564066168-564666168 GCA_963859935.3 Lathyrus sativus | reverse complement strand
CCACGGAAAAATAACGTTGTGAAGTTGACAATGGCGCACTTTACGCAGCAACGCCAACAGCAAGGTGTCACGCAACGACTTTGATCTTGTGCGCACCCACGAGTGCCTCCATAACGGTAGCTCACGGTACGACAATTCCTCGAGCCTCATCCTTCAAGTGACTCTGCTTATGTGGTCCATATCTCCTACCGTTGTACCTACACAAGATCAGTATTATGATAATAAAATATCCTCAAATAGTGGCAAAAGGAAAGATAAAAAGTTTCATGATAGGTTTTACATGGTCTTGCTGAAGTGAGGTTAGGACAAAGCCTCTGCACCCTGCACCATTCTGCTACCACAACCAAATTTGTACAATACCTGCACATGAAAGCAACTTGACATGGACAACAGGAAAGAAAAAAATCAGAAAGAAAGGAAGGAGGGAGAACTGATATTAGCATTGCAAAGGAGGGAGTAATACCTTTTCTTCACACTCACCTAAATCACCTTCAAAAAACCGTCAGTTCATTATTTCAATACAACATCAAGAACCAACCCAGAGCTTTTTTCTCGAATCATTAATAAACCAAACCCTTTCCTCTCAAACCAAAAAAACCATTCGATAATAACCCTCACAGCTCTTCTTTTTTTTTCCAACCCAACATAACTACCTACATGACTAGACAAGAAAACCAGTTATGGTGCTGCATTTGAGTCAATGTTGTTTAAAATACAAAGCATGACATATACCTCTGAGCAATGTTCGATGTGCAAACTTGCTCCAATTCTGCAGAGCCCCAACCTGTGCCGTCCTACAACCGTACACTCCCGTTTTTTTCCATTTTACAATATCCATAATATCCTGCAACATCAGTAAACCGTTACACAACATGATAACAAAAATTCACAATGGAATGAAACCAATATTGACAAAGTTTTATCAGCACAACCATTTCCTGCACAAACCAAACCGTACCTGCTACTACCTCACAACACACCAGACAAACTTTGCTACAACCAGCCAAAAACCCTCCAACAAGTGCTACCATCCAATTACACTGCAAAACCACAAACAACTTAAGGATTTCACAAAATCAACAAAATAACTTGGACATACTGACATGTGCTAAAATGTACCAGTGGTAAGTCTGCAGAATAAAACAAACCCTGCTACCACAGTCCATATGACCACGCCAGACCAACATCACAGGGCTCTGGCTGTTATCTCTGCATACTGCTGCACTAGGACAAAACCTCACAGCTTCCCACTCAAAATGAGACCATAAAACAAACTCACAGGATAGAGAATAGGGGGGATTTCAGAAAGCCATCCGAAAAACTCACAACCAAAAACTCAGCAAAAAAACAAAACAATCTTTGTTCTTCTCACACACACATCAAGAACCAAATACAACCCATCAGAACCAACACCTCTTCATTCACTTTTCTTCAGACTTCAATGTAACATTAAAACAACAACAACTCACCTCTTCTCGAAAAATCTCCCAAAAACGCATAAACCCACAAACAATCTTTCTGGAATGGTGACCCCATCTTCGAACAACATAAATCATAGACCCAAACTTCTATAAACCTGAAACCACCTCCAAGCCTAGCTTAAAAATCGGAACCCTCACATTCAAACCTTCGTGAACTCATAAATATTGAAATCCCTTGACCGCTCCCTTCATCTTCGTTCATCCTTCAGCAAACAAAAAAACATTCCTTATCGTCTTCAACCTTAACCCAACTCAATCTTCTTCAATCAACGACACAACAACATAAACCCCAACCCTAAACTTAAAGGACACCAACCCCCAACCTCCACACCGAAACAACCCTCAAAGCTTCCGTCAGATCCACCCAACTTTCCTCATATCAGAACGCCCAAAAAACCCTCATCGTTCTCTTCAAAACAAACTTTTCGATCCTCACCTCCCTCAAATAACCCAGAAACTCGCCTTAAACTTTCGTTAAACCAAACAATTCAAATCCATACGAACCTGGAGATGAGATGGAAGTTTTTAAGATGAAAAGTAAAGTTTGAGATCCTCCCAGCTGCAACTCGTTTTCCTTTCAGCATTATTTTGAAGGTGTTGCTTCGATCGCTGATGAACACGACGATTGGGGTTTTGTCTTTTTTTTTTTTTTTTTAAATTTTATTTCTTTGTTATGGTTGATTTCCCCGAATGATGGATCATGGCTGCGGGTTTGGCCTCAAATCCATTAGGTTTTTTGTGCCATTCGGTTTTAAGAGGTGATGGGCCAATAGACCCATATGATCCTCAACGTTTCTATCCCCCTCCGTTTTTCCTTTATTTTTTTAATATAATTATTTTATCCAAATTAGTTTTAATAGGTTTTTTTTTGTAAATATTTATTAATAGTTAGTATATTATATATTTTATAAACTAGTTTTAATTTTATATATTTTGTTTTAACTTTTCTTTGGATTTTTATATATATTAAAAAAATTTCTTTTTAAGATTTAAGTTTTAGAGCTTTATTTATTTTATGATTTCAATTTATATTATGTTTTTAGTCTAGATTTTATTAGAAGTTGATTTTCATTTCGCCTTTGTTATTGGGCATCTTTGTTTTGGTCGATGACGAGACTTCCACCGTTTAACCGTCACATTAGTGGCGTGAAACAAAGGATCCGAGACCACCTTTGTTCTTTCGATTTTATTTCGGTAAACCAATATTAAATTTAATTTTCGTCAAATATTTACTGTGGATATTATTGTTATATTATCTTAATACATAATTGTCATATTATTTATTCATATTATTTATTATCATATTCATTCATATTATTTATTATCATATTTATTCATTCTCACTCACCCATATTTGAAAACACTTAATAAACTATCGAAATCTTAAAAGCCGAATTGGTGGACTGTTGGATCTTTGGTCATTTGCAGGTATCCTAACTTTGAGTCGTGCCCGACTTTGCTCAAGGCGTAGTTTAGGACACAAATACACACACACGGCTTTCTCTTGGGCTACCTGACAATGAGACCCCTTTATTTCGTGCAATCCCGTGTAAATTACATGTATCCCTCTCCCATTCCGATGTATGTTTCGTATTTCTTTGATTATTAGTTAATCTCCTAGGAGCACCCATAGGGACTAGAGCGGATTCAAACTATTTTCAAACTAATTCTTGATTCATTATCAAGCCACTTTCAAACAGCCCGTAAGTCGAGTGCTCATACGCATTCGCCATCAACCTATTACAACTCGACCCTTGATGTGTAAGTCAAGTCGGTCTCTTTTTAAAACAATTTCATTTTCAACACGCTTTGCACGCGATAACGAGTCAAACCCTTGATCCAACGTCAAGCGGATTTTCAAAACAAACCATCAATCAATTAACAACTATTTAATTCTTTTCAAGGTGTAAAGAGTAGGTTCAAGTCTTTGATCTTGCTTTCAGTTGTTTACATGCGAGTTGTCTTATTCGGGTGTGAACAATTGACGCTTCTAAATAACATTAACAACTCGACCTCGTTCAACTATCTCCAATTCAAACAACTTTCCTTTCACGATGAAAAAGAGAGTGTTCCAAGTCTTTGGTCCGCTCTCCCGATTATTTGGAGTTTGAGAAGTCTTTAAGCTTCAATTAATCGTCATCATTTCAACCTCATCCTTTCAAACACAACTTCTCTTACGATGAAGAAGAGAGCGTTCCAAGTCTTTGGTTCGTCCTCCCGATTATTTTGGTCTGAGAAGTCTTTTTTAGGCTAAAGTAATCGTCATCAGTTCAAAAACCATTCAAACATAACGTTATTCTTCAAGATGAAAAAGAGAGTGTTCCAAGTCTTTGGTTCGCTCTCCCGATTACTTGGGTCCGAGAAGTCTTTCTTAAGACTTGAGTAATCGTCATCCGTACCACTTCAAATCCAGTTTCCTTCGTGGTCGTTACCACGAACTACGACTGCTCTGATTCTTCATTCATTCTTGAATGTAAGATACGTAGGCACAAGATCGCGATGATCTTGGCGAGCACAATTCCCTCCATCTTCCATTTCCCCCATCCTTTTCCGTGGTCGAACTACGACGCTCTGATTTCTCATTCTCGTCCGAATGAGCATACGTAGGCACAAGGGCCCCAATCCTTGGCGAGCACCCTATCCTCTAACCATCCCCTTTCCCCTAGTGTCTTTATCCCTTTATAGTATCCTTTAGCCTTTAGTAGTGAGAAGAGAAGAATTAAGTTTAGCTAACATCATCACAACTCGAATTAAGAGGTTCCCGTTGAGTACAACGGACGTGAGGGGTACTAATACCTTCCCCTCACGTAACCGACTCCCGAACCCAGGAATATGGTTGCGACGGCCGTGTTCTTTTCCGTGTTTATGAGGTTTTCTCGATATTTTCCTCTCCCGTTCATTCGGGAAAAATAAAGTTCGGTGGCGACTCTGTCGAACCGCATTTCCGCGCCTTTTGCGCGAGGGTCGTATTTTCGAATGAATTTTTCGAGGTGCGACAGGTGGCGACTCTGCTGGGGACTTTGCTCCATGCAAGAGAGAGTCGAGCCTATCTTAGTTTGAGTTGTTAGCTTATTGTTTTTTATTTTCTTCTCGCTTTTTTATTTGGATCCTTATCTTGGTTACTTGTGCTTGTGGCATTGTGGGGTTGTTCTGCTTATGGTTACTTTGTGAGATGGCTCTACACTCGAGTCTAAGTAAAACCCTAGGATTAGGATGGTGGTTGTGTAGTGGAGACTTGCGTGGAGTCTTTCATGTTAAGTTGAAGCGAAAACCCCGCTTGGAGTAGATTCCTTGGAGATATTGTTGTTGTGGTGAGTCTTTGCCATTACAATAATGTTTTCGAGTTTGAATCGTTTATCCCAAGGACCATTAACCGTTTTATCCATGGTGGTTGGTAGTGTTAATTCCTTGTGAATTAATACGAACGCCCCAATCAGATGAGATCCCTTGAACGTATTACTTTCTTACAGTAATATTTTCAACCTCGATCTATGACTCTGAGAACCTTTTCTAGAATCCGTGTGTCGATGGTTGTGTAGTTGATGCCTCCGAGAAGTCTTTCTCGCGTGGAAGATACGAGAACCTCACCTAGGGGAGATTCTATTGAGGATATTATCGTCGTGATGAGGCTTTGTCATGGCAGTAATATCTTTGAAAGATGTCCATGACTCTAGGCACCTACCCATTTTAGAAGCCTACCTGTGGGGGTTTCTTTGAGCAGTGACTGTGATCCTTGAACCGTTCACCCGGCTAATATCAGAATTGTTTGAATTCGTGATCCTGTGATCCTGGATCTTGCATCTTGCATATCATTTGCATTGCATCTCATTTGTTGTGCATCTTGCATTCCCCTTCCTTCAGCAGTTTCTCATGTTTCTCTTTCCTTCATATCCAGTAAATCAAGCTGAGTCCTCGACACCAGTACGCAACTAGAGCCAATACAAGACGAATGATGGAGAAGATTTAACAAGAGCAAGCTACCTTCAGGGAAGAGTTGGATTCTATGAAAGGAAAGATCGACCAGATCCTCGAAGCCATCCTCACGGCCAGAAGAGAGGAAGAACAACGCGAAGCTGCTGCTGTCGTCAACAACAATGGTCAAGGACAAGGGTCTACTGCCATCCCTTTGGCTCCAATTCCAAATCCTCATGGGATGCCGTTGAACTTCAATAACGCAGCCGAAGGGAACACTTCTCATCCAACCCCAGCGCCCGGAGTTACCATTGGAGTTATCCCGCAGGCCCAGCCTACTGCTGTGCAAATCCCGGCTCCCCATACCGAAGATATTTTGATGGATCATTATGACGACATTCAGAACTATCATGCTGCTATCCCCATTTCCAGTCCTGTTGCTGTTCAGGATTCAGAAGCCATGAAGATGTGCCGAGATCTAGCCGAGAAACTCCGAGCCATGGAAGGGCACAGTTCAAATTCCTTCAGTGCTTTGGAATTATGCTTGTTGCCTGATGTTGTCATCCCTCCCAAGTTCAAGGTGCCTGAGTTTTCGAAATACAAAGGTCTCAGTTGCCCAAACATTCATTTGAAGATATATTGTCGCAAGATGGCTGCCTATGCCAGAGACGAAAAGCTCATGATCCATTGCTTCCAAGACAGTTTGTCTGGGGCATCACTCGAATGGTATATGCAGCTGGAATGCAACAGCGTGCGCACTTGGGCCGAGCTAGCCGATGCATTTGTCAAGAAGTATAAGTACAACACGGATCTTGCTCCGAATCGTACTCAACTTCAGAGTATGACTCAGAAGGACAACGAATCCTTCAAGGAGTATGCGCAACGATGGAGAGAGCTAGCTGCAAGGGTGCATCCACCTCTGGTTGACCGTGAACTGATCGACATCTTTATGGGTACTTTGCAAGGCCAATACTATGAGAAGCTGATCGGTAGTGTCTCCGCTGGATTTTCTGACTTGGTGATCGTCGGCGAGAGAATTGAAGAAGGGATGAAGAGTGGAAAGATCCCAGGAGGTTCCAACAACTAGGCCAATGCCAAGAAGCCTTTCAATGGATACAAGAAGAAGGAGGGCGAAACAAATGCCATCTTTTTGCAGAAAGGGCAAGCTTCTCAACAAGCTCCCGCTCCTATGCCTTATCAAGTTCCCTATTATCAGTATCCGTATGTTGCTGCCGCGCAATGTGCTCCTATGCCTTATCAGCCAGCTGTTCAAGCAGTGCAAGCTCAGATGCCACGGAAACAGGCTCCTCAGCAACAAGCCTACAACCAGCAAGGATATCAGTATCCTCCTCAGCAACAGCAGATGCAAGCTACTCAGCAACGACAAGGTACTCGCCCACAGCGTCCGCAGAGAACATGGAGACCAGATAGAGTCTTTGACCGTCTACCAATGACATATGCCAAAATCTTTGCTCAGTTGATGGAGAAGAAAGCTGTTGTTCCGAGAGATTTGGCTCCTCCAACCGTCATTCCTGCCGATTACGATGCAAATGCTCATTGTGAGTTTCATAAGGGCGCTCCAGGTCACACCATTGAGGACTGCAGGGCTTTCAAGCACATAATTCAAGACATGATCGATAGGGATGCTATCAACTTCAATGGGAAATCTCCAAATATCATCAACAATCCGATGCCACCAGTCAACTAGTGCCAACATCAGATCGATTCCAGTCAAGTTCATTCCCCGAAGAAGGCCGTCATGCTGCCATTTCATATTTCGCATTTCTTATGTTTTGTCTTTGTTTATTTAAGTATTGTATGCTTTGAACAATTGCCATTCGTACTTGGTTTTCATTAATGTATCGTTTATGCATGTTTTGAATTAGTTATGTCGTATTCACTCATTTTTCACTTATCACCGACACATCTATTCATTGTTGTTTACCTTGATTTGAGGGAGGATGATGAGAACGAGATACCCATAATTGCGAACTCATATGCTTTCATATAGAATCTCGTCAATGATGTACAGGCATTGCTTCAATTCCCCAAACACCGGAGATATAAGGAGTTAATCCCTAGTAAACCACTTCGAGCCTAGAAGTAGTAGTTTCCTTCGGATATTCAAACCTTTACATCCAACCTGGGGCAGGGTAGTGTTCAGTTAATCCAATCCTGAATCAACAAAGCGAAATCCCAGAGACGGTGGTTTATCAAAAACCCATGCTATGGCAGTCACAACCTTCCAACAAAATCCAAAAAAAAAACATCAAAAGCCTGCTAAGTCAAACACCTCAAAGGGGACTTAGACAAAATCAAGGCAATCCCGATGGATCTGACAAACAAAGTCAATCCATGCAAAAGTTAGGGATCAAAACAAAAGCAAAAGAGGACCCGAAACCCTCAACAAAAACAAAATAATATTCAGTGGCCACCCAAATCAAAAGGGGCACTGACATCCATCAAAAAAAACCAAAATAAGGTGACTGCCACGACGAGCAAACCTTGAATCATCAAGTTTATACCGTTAAGACAAGTGTAGAACTAACTGAGCGTAGGATTGGAGATCATTAAGGAGAAGGGGTGGGTATGAATCATACTTTGAGTCTAGCATCCTTTGTTTCATAACCGTGAACCAGACCACGTTATAACCCTCGAAAGACCTAATTGAGGCGAGGTTTATTCTGAAAGCATACTATTATGAGGTTGCGTAACCTGACTCCTCACATGATTTCTAATCATCAATATTGGTGTCATTTTGCTTGCTATATCTTTCGCACCAATCAAATTAACACAACGTCTGGACTAACAGTCCATTCGTCTCACTATCACGACACTCTCAAATAAACGATACTTTTTCAAAACTTACATTAAACTTTGCATTAATTATTACCATTTGTGAATGTACAATTTTAAATGCAAAACAGTGCTAGGTATCCAAAGACATCTCAGCAAGGGGCAATCAAGAAGGAACTTGACTTTCAGTGGCTGTCACGAAGCAAGACTACCTCAAAATCCACAGGCTGGGACAAATTACTCAAGAGCTCGAGCAGGGGCAAACCATTAACAAGTTCCGACTGGGGCAAGACCATGTCATCCTGACCATCAAGCAGAGATGCAACCTTCTCTGAAGGAAATTCACAACAAATCACCAAGTACCCAGACTTGGGGCATCCAGAGCATCATCTTCTGCTTCAATCATGGCATCTTCAACAAACTGCGTGTCGAGGAAGTCAATCCCTCCCACCACCCGAAGTCCAATCTGCATTGGCAACTACCAGAGGCCACCACGCTGGCATTTCCACCTGCATTTCCAATCACCTGTCTGCAATCATGCGCATCATATGCATTGCATTCGCTATCATAAGCATCTTACATCATATGCATACCCAACCATATCATACTTCCCCGGCTCTTGCATCTCCGCGCGTCAGCACTTGCATTTGCACTTCCACTCGTATGGAATGTCATTTATCATCCAGCATTCATATATGCAAGTCAAGGTCCAGGATCAATCTTGAAGATTTCCAATACCATTGGTAGCCCAGTCAGGGGCATCCTCCACAAAGGTTGTGGATTTCTCCCACGAATATCAGGAGCTTCAATGCAATCATCAGCCCAGTCAGGGGCAATCTTCTGCAATTGTGGGTTTCTCCCACTAAAATTCGAAGTTATTCAAAGCAAGATTCAGCCTAGTCAGGGGCATTCTTTTCAAGACCATGGGTATTTCCCATGACGTATTTCAACCTCGTGGTTGATCAGATCTTCAAGTTAATATACATCCCAGCCAGGGGCATACCATTCAAGACCGTGGGCGTTCTCCACGAAGTTGTTCAACCTTTTGCTGGGCAAATCCAAGAAGTTCAGTGCAAGATTCAGCACGAGCAGGGGCATCTTCAGCAAAGCCGTGAGAAACCTTTTGTTGAGCAAGACAAGACATCAAGGCCAACTCAGTCCAGTCAGGGGCATCCTCTTCAGAATTCATGGGCGTAACCATGAAATCATTTCAACAATTACGAACTCCAAGCAAGTCAGTGGTCGTCCCCATTGATTCATTTCAATCCAATCTTCTTCTTGGGTATTCCCCAATGAGTTGTATTCAGCAAGCGTGACCGTTGTCAATTTCCTTACTATCATCCTTTTGGTGATAGTCGAAACTCGTCAGTTCAACCCAGCCTGCATCCTTTTGGTGTTGGTAAACTTCAAATCTATGTTGTCCTATCATCCTTTTGGTGATAGCGACCTGTTGGTGTGAGTTTCGCTCCGTCATCCTTTTGGTGAGGGGTCTATCATGGTCATTAATGATAGATTGTGCGATGTGTTTTGTGTTTCGCTCCGTCATCCTTTTGGTGGGGGTCTATCATGGTCATTAATGATGGATTGTGCGATAGTTTATTTGTGTTTCGCTCCGTCATCCTTCTGGTGGGGGTCTATCATGGTCATTAATGATGGATTGTGCGATAGTTTATTTTTGTTTCGCTCCGTCATCCTTTTGGTGGGGGGTCTATCATGGTCATTAATGATGGATTGTGTGATAGTTTATTTGTGTTTCGCTCCGTCATCCTTTTGGTGGGGGGTCTATCATGGTCATGAAGGTGAGATAATACTTAGAAGGGGGGGTTGAATAAGTATGATAAATTAAGACTTAAAAAATAATCACACAATTATTTTTATCCTGGTTCGTTTAACAACTACTTCAGTCCACCCTTCCTAGAGTGATTTGCCTTTCTCAACAAGGACTTAATCCACTATTAAATCAAACTGATTACAATAGTATCACCTAAGAACAACAGTTCTTAGTCTTCTCAAGAGCTACTGATTCTAACTGAATCCTCTTAAGGAATATCCTTTACAATCAATGTAAATTAAATACAAGAGTATTAATGCTTCTAAAAAGCTTTTATCACAACAGTCATTTTTCTCTTAAGCTTAAGTACAATGAGATTCTATGAAGAATAAGAATGAGAGCTTTAGAATATAATGATTTCTTTTCAGCAAAGTGTGTAACTGAAGAATATGGTGAAGTTCTCCTTTTATAGGCAGCTGATCCAAGCAAGCTGAGCGTTGAAAAGAGAGTCCCAAAAGGTCTGAGCCTTTTTGTCTTCACATCAAGTGACCTTTCCTAGAAGTAGATGGCACAGAAAAATCCTTTTTGTCTGTGTAAGTGTGTCTAGCACAAATGAGGAAAGAGACGTTGAATAGCTCCAACGGATATATTCTTGAAAATTGTTTCTTCAGTTTTCAGCAAGTTCTTTAGAGTCTGAATGGATCAGAGTCTTCTAATGAGATTCAGAACTATGTTGTATCAGAGTCTTCTGCAGCAGGTGTGCTTACAGCGTGTTGATCATCAGAGCATTTTTGACACAGAACTTCTGTACTTGGCAGCGTAGGTACTTTCAGAAACTTCTGTAGATAAATGCTTTGAGAAATTCTTCAATAAATATTCTTCTATGCTTCAGATGCTTCGGCTTCAGATGCTTCTGACTATCTTCAGATGCTTCTGACTCAGAATGTTCTGGAGCTTCTTGCTTCAGATGCTTCTGGAGACAACGCTCAGGATCTTCTGTAAGGAGCAAACAGATTCTTCTGTAAGGTGCATCTGGCGCTTCAGAGTCAGAATAACTTCTTGTTGTCGCTACTGCGAAAATCGGCGCCGGCTGAACAGAAGAGTCGCCACCGTGCGTTATTTATCCCACGGGAGGGAAAGGAAACGCTCAGAGTAAACCTCGCACAACACGGGAAAGGTATGGTCGTCGCAACCAAAACCTGGATTCGGGAGTCGGTTACGCAAGGGGAAGGTATTAGCATCCCTCACGTCCGTCGTACTCGACGGGATCCACGCTTGTTTTCGGGTATGGATTGTTATTCTATCTACTCTAAAGGTCAGGGGTTAAAAAGAAAATAAAATGAAAGTAAAAATGACTCGGCAAAGTATCGCACTTTATGCCTACGTATTCCCGTCTGGAACGAGAAATCAGAGTCAACGTAGTTCGCCTACCTACGGGAAAGGAGGGGAAGGTTGCTCGCTAGGATATCGCATCCTATGCCTACGTACTTTCATACAGCATGAAAGATCAGAGCAAACGTAGTTCGGGCCACGTACGACACAAGCTTGTCCTTGATTGATTTTATTCCTTCTGAAAAAGGGTTTCTGATTAACAGTCCAAGAGGACAAAATGACGTTTTGATGAGTTCACATTCTTTTACGGAAGAAGTGTCTTTTATTGTGTTTGAAATCTTTATGGTGTTTTTCTGTTTGTTTTGAGAAAGAAGAGACAGAACTCTAACCTACGGTTGCGAAGGGAAACAAACTAACCTAATGTTATCATGCATGGGTTAATACCTAGTGTCTATCATGCTCCTCTCTTGCACAGAGAGAAACAGAGATCCTACGGGATAGGCAGAAACAGAAACAATAACAGATATATACAGTAAAACAGTAAAATGCATGGATGCAACAGTACAAGCGAGGCAAGGGAGTCCCACTCAACCTCGAACCTAGAAAACAATAGGCGAAAGTGAACAGGCTTCACTTTCAACCCAGCAGGGTAAACAGCAAACAATACAATCAGGAAAACCAATCAATACATCAGAAATGAAATACAACAGCAAAAGAAACAGCATCAGCAGCTCTGAATCAACATCTGGCTTCAAGTAATCTCCAATCAGCTACAGGCTTCAACAAGCATCAATCTCCATCTTCATGGCCTTCAGGAAAGGGCTTTGATCATCAGTCTTCTATCTGCAATGGCTTTTCTTCAAGTTCAAACCTCCAGGATGAGGGATCAGTCACAAGAGTGAATTGGGTGTTAAGCAATCAGCTGACTACCAAGGGTGGTGAACAGACTGCTTCTAACACAAGAGACATTTTCTCTCAAGAGTTCTATCTCTTAGACACTATCACCAAGCCTTCCAAAGGAAGGGGGTGAGTGTCTTAGAGAGACTCTGAATCACAGAGAAGAATGGATGCAGACAAGGCCATCCATGTTTGAGAAACAAGCTTTCTAACCTAGAGCTCTGCCTAGCTCCTAAACCCTAGTCTCCTCAGCAGCTGCTAGCAAGAACCTCCTCTCCAACTCTGGCAGTTGATCCTCAATCTCTGAATATCCAATGGTCTTCATCTCCTCAAGTCTTCAGCTCTCCCAGGTCCCCAGACAATCCCAATACCCAAGCAAGCAAGCAATAACCCCCAGAGGGCACACCACACCAGTCAATCAGACATATATAGTACAGTAATAGCAGTAGGGGAATCCTAACTTTTTCTAAGGGATCTAATAGCTACCCATAGCCCCTATAGTTCCATAACTAATCTAGTCAAACCCTAAGTCCTAAGGGAAAGAATCAAACTTCTTAAGTCATCACCTAAAAACCCTAATTTGTTCACGTTGTTCAAGCCTACATTAAGCACCTAAAATTAATTCCTAAAAATGGGAACTAAATTGTTTCTACAAGTTCAATATCTCATCTAAGCAACCTAAAAAGAATGAACAAAAAATATGAAAGCATTTAATAGAACAAAAATTACTAAAATCATGCATGAAATGAAGCTATTTAAAATGACATTTATTTAGAAAATATGGAAAAAATATCAAATAAAAATAAAAATGCAATTTTATTTAATGAAAATTTTCTACACATTCTAATGAAAATGATGTAAAAAGAATGGATTAAAAATGATTTTTTATCTATTTATTATGAATTTTTAAAGTTGGTAAAAAATTAAAGTGAATTAAAAAAATTAAATTGAATTAAAATGATAGGGGGGGTACTAATAGAAAACACGCTCAGTTCATTTCAGTGGGCCAGCAAACGGGGGGTGTGCGTAGCACATTGAGTTAGGCCCAGAACCACTTCAGAAATATGAAATAAAAAGAAAACCAGCAGGGGGTGAGAATAGGAATGAAATCACGTTCAAAACTGATTGGGCCTGGCAGTGGGGTGGTGGGATTAGCAATACACACTCAAGCCCGCCCGTTTCATTAAATGAAACGGTGCGTTTAGGGCTTCTACACTTCCCTCCAAAATCAGGATTAAACCTCAGCCACACGATGGGCTTCTGAGGTCAAAAGTCCACACGAATTGGACGCTCAAGATTTCGTCTTCCTCAATGGATCAAATGAGAGCTAGGGTTTCCCTCCATGGCAACCATGCACGAGCCAACTTCAAGCTCTCAGTTCTCACTCCACAGTCCATGAAACACCACGATATAAACATGAAACTTACTCTAAATCTCTCCCTCTACAAGCCTATGGTCTTTGTTTGCATTAAAACTCAGCCAATCAATAAACCCGATCGAGACAAGTTCTGGTCACCATGGAAATACTCTGCAACTTACCAACATAATTCTCCATCAAACCTAGACTAATCCCTTCCATGACTAATGGTGATCATTCTAAACTAACAAGCTAAGGTTATCATGCAAGATCCTACGCATTCTTGATCCAAACAGTTTGGTGCACCTGTTATGAATTGTCTCTATTCAGCCTCAAATTCATCTAAACTAACCTCCTAACATCATAGACCATGAATATACTAGTAAAACTACCTAAATCTCCCTAGATTGAATAAGTTAGAAAGATTTGCACCTTGAACAAGCTTTAATGGAGGCTGAGTAATCACGTGGATCCAGGCTCTTGTATGCTTCAATCTTGGTCCATTCTTGATATACTTGATTCTGTTTGCAATATTTGGATGAAACTTGGCTTGGATCTTGCTGTCCAATGGAAATTGTAATTTGTGTGTTCTTGATGGAAGTGCACAAAATTGAGCTCTAACCACCAAATCTTTGATTCAATTCTGATCCAGGATGATGATTGAATGTAGGAAGATCAATGTTGATGAAAATTGATGAAGATTTTGTGAGATTGAAGTGAAATTGCAATGAGAAAGAATGAGGGAATTTGTGAGATTTTTGTGAAAAATGAATCCAACCCTTGCTCAATTCTGATTTCATGAATATATAGTGTTCAATGGTAACTTCTAGATCCCTCTTACACATTCCCTTGCCTTCCAACTTTGATTCATTTTGGCTATGTTTCTTAAAATGCAAGTAACCAAGGATAACTTTGATTTTTTTCACTAAGCTCAAAAAAGTGTTTGAACCATTGTTCTTAGAATGTCTTTTCCATTCAAAATCATATATTGGAAGTCTCCATTTGGACTTATAAATCTCCCAAACCATTTTTCATTTTGACTTTATTCAAATTATAAGCCATTTTAGTTCAAATTTGGACCAATCATGCAACTTCATGTTATGAGCTTTTCCAACAATTTGTGACCTTCTTTCTAGACTTAAAATCACATTTGGAGCAAGTTTGATGTTGTAAGTTTTTCCATTTGAGGCCTCCTTGTATGAGTTTTGGACATAGGTTAAAATGACCTGTAATTCACAAATGCCCAAAATACCCTTTGCTTGCCAAGACCATAAGTTGAGTTCCACACATCATATGAAGGCATACTATACCATTCTAGAAAGCTAAGACAATGAGGAACAATTCTTATTTTGACCAAGAATTCATTTGAAATCTCCTTGAGGGGTAAAACTAGCTTGTAAGTCAAGTCACTTTCACAGACAAAATTTCAGATACCTCAGATGACCTGTAACTTGCAAGGACCATAACTTGAGTTCTATAAATCTCCTTGATGTCTTCCACCACTCAAATTAAAGGTCTTGAGATCCTCTACAAGTTTCATGTTGTCCAAGAAGCCATTTGAAGCTAGCATTTTGACTTGTCTTGCTTGGAAATTTGACCTAAACTAGGGGATTTTACACAGAAACCCTAATTTAGAAACTCCTCTTCTCCTTGATTTCTCTTGAATTCTTCTTGGCATATCTCCATATCCTTCTTTATATGTCAAATGATGAACCCCACATCTCTCCACTGGACTTGAATGCCCCCTAAGTCAGTCAATTGACCTAGGGTTGACTTAGGGTTGACCCAGATGAAACCCTAGTTGACTGTCTTCAGCTATAGCTCTTGTGCTCTCATCAATGACTTGTCTCCTTCTTTAAATGACTTTCTAAGTCTCTCATAATGTATAGATACTCTCCATGCCTTCAACTCACAGCTCACACCCTCTTGTTGACCCTCAGATACCCTCAACTAGGAGATGGACTCAAGGCTTGATCTGCTGAACTCTTTGCTTTCAAATTCTTTCCTGATGACTTGAATGAGATTGAATTGGGATAATAACCTCTTGATAGGCTTCTAGAGATGAGAATAATGATTGGTCCCCTGTTGAATGACTTTGCTATGCTTATGCTATGCAGATGGTTAGTCTATGTACATGACTCTATATGCAAATGCTAATGATATTAAAACATAAACCAAGTGAATAAGGTTGGGCAAATTTTAGGGTGCAACACTTGTATTCAAAACAGATTTGCTTCTAGAGAGTTAATATTATTTCAATCTGCAGTAAAACTCTCAAACAAATTTTAGAGTATATAATTCTTAAATATAAATTTCCTAACAGTTATCATCAAAACAAAGAGTTATTATTAAGAACCAATCTGTGTTCTAACAATCTCCCCCTTTTTGATGATGACAAAAAGTATCAGAAATTTTATTTAACTAAACATAAAGAATTATAACTCCCCCTGAGATGATGAATCTCCCCCTGAGTTAAATATGAAAAAGGAATAGAAACTTCCCTTTTATCTTGAGTGATCTTCAGAGTTAGATCTTGTTTGTTCTTATAACAAATTAGGGTCAGAATATCTTGCAGATATGAGATTCAGAGTTTGATAGAAAAGTAAATGATCTGAGAGACTCAGAGATTCTTTTATAGAGTGTTCTTATCAAATTATCTGAAATAGTCAATTTAAATATTAGATAGAATATATATGTCTGAAGATTCATTCTAGTGAAATTATATTAAACAGTTCAGATCTTTATTTTCTCCCCCTTTTTTGTCATAAGCAAAAAGTAAAAACTTTAATAAAGACAAATAAAAGGAACAATAAATAGATAATTCAATGGAGAAAAACTGATTCATTTAACAAAACAGAGCAAGAGTACATTGGTAAATAACAGAAGATATAACAATAAGATTCAGATGCAAAACAACAGATGCACAAACAATAGAATGAAAAAAAAATCTAAGAGTGTTTTGACAAAAGCATCTTCAATAGGTCTGTAATCTCAGATGAAGATTGCTCTTGCTTTGACATCCACTTAGTCATTGTCTCATTCTTCTCATCTTGTTTTGACATCCACTCTGTCATGTCCTTAGATTTCTTGTCTTGCTTCGCCATCCAAGATTTTATTTCAGATTGACCAGCCTCCAGAGCAGCAATCTTGTCTCCAAAGTCTGGATGTTCTGTCTTTATCTCTGATGAAGAAGGTGGAGGTTCTGCAGCCTGAACAGAGTCAATTGCCATAGGTTTTGGAGATCCTGAAGAGGAGTCTACCAGAGTCATAGTCAATGCATTGGCAGTTGGTTCTGGTGGAGGAGGAGGAGCATCCAAACAAAGCAGAGGTTCAGTCTTGTTGACAATCCAGAATTGAGTTCTTTCAGCTCTGAGCTTTGCATCATCAGAAGAGACGTTCTTCAGATTGGAAGCTACAGTGTTGAATCTATTGATAAATCCTTTCCAGATGATGTCAGTTTCATTTGCATCCATAGTTTCAGAGCATCTTTTCTGAACAGTACCTAAAGACATCTGTGTTTCTTGCAAAAACGTTTGAAATAAATGATCAATATTAAGTCTGGGTGGTGGTTTAAGCAAGGTTTCCAGAGTCATATGTTTAGGTTTGGGAGTAGGTGGTATCAGTGATTTTGGGATGGAAATCAAAGGAGGGGGATAATATGGAATGAAGGGAATTTATGGTTTTTGAGGTAAGGATCTGTTTAAAGCATTAAGCAGATTTGGTTGTGGTCTTGTGCGTGGGTAAACAATATCAAAGGATTCATTAGAGTATGGTATGAAAGCAGAGGTTGAAGGTTTATCAGATGCAACTGTGTTATCAGATGCAGGTTGCAGAGCTGAAACAACAGCTTTACCAGATGTAGCAGATATTGTTGCTAAGGATCCTTCATTGTGCATAGATTGAATATATGAAAGGATTACAGATGGAAGAGCCTGTCTGAGTTTTGGTTTCAGAGGTTTCAGGGGTTCAGAAGGTTCAACTCGATCATAAAAATATTTCAGTTTGAAACCATAAGATAAATTATGATAAAGAGAAGACACTTGGGCACAAGATATACCAGATGATGATGGATTGGAAGTGGGAACAATCATCTCAGATGAAGGTGCAGGTGGAGGCAAAGGGTCTGAAATGGGAGTTTTAGCAGGTAAGGTTGATTCAGGTTCAGGTTCATGTACAGGGTGTTTGTCAGATGGATTAATTAGAAAATCTGGATGAATTTCTGATTCTGATGAGTTGGAGGATGTTGTAGGTGTACAAGAGGTAGAAGAGACTTGAAACATTGTTTTTAATAGAGTGATATCAAGAACTTCTGTCTCAGGGATATGAGAAGGTTCTGAATGAGTATCAGATTGTTTGGATGGTGGTTCTGATGAAACAGGAGCAGAAGTTACTTTTGTAGGTTCAGAAGTAACAGGTGCAACAGGTTCAGAAGATGGAATGTTTGATGGTGGTATGACAGAGTCTTTTTCTGGTTGATCTTCTATGGTTTGGTTTGCTGGATGTTCAGAAGTTTGTGGTTGATTTTCTGTTTGTGGTTGATCAGAGTTTGGTTTTTCAGATAGTTGTTGTTGTTTTGATGGCTGTGGTTCTGAAGGTTGTGGTTCTGTTGGTTGTGGATATGTTGGTTGTGGACGTGGAATAAAGTGTTTGATGTGTATTTTGGGTTGAGGTGTTTTAGATACAGAAGCAGTGTTTTGTTTTTGAGGTGAGACAGAACTAGGGGCAGCAACAGAAGTTGTTTGAGTAATAGGTGGTTTGGGAACAGACTTAATAGATGAATCATTAATAACAACATTTTTAGAAATAACAGAAGTCTTAGTACCTTTTAGTTTAATCCTCTTATCAGATGCAGAGGCAGCTTCTTCAGAATCCTTTCTCTTTAAGAGATTCTTGGGTTTCTTAGCAATCTTAGCCTTCTTCTGGACAGGTTCAGATTCTGCTGCAGGCTGAGACCTTTTCCTCTGAAGTGGTACTTCTTCTTCTTCTCCTGCATCTGGTAGTGGTTGTTTGACAAGTTGAAACACATTGGCTGGAACAGGTACTCCTTCCTTTTTGCATTCCTCTATATACATCAGTACTATATGTCTAGGTTCTTCAGCAAAGAATAGAGGAAAGTCAGATACTGGAACCCTCTTATTCAAATCAGACATATTCAGCCTCTTTGGAGCAGTAGTGAGTTCATCTACAATCTTGAGTCTTAGAAGACTTTTAGCGTTCAGAGGCTTTACCATAATAAACTCTAATTCCTCTGTAACCCCAGCATCATACAGAGCAGCCACTAAACCATTTTCAGTGAGAAGATCTGAGATCAACCTTCCAAATGGGATCCAAGTCCTGATCTTCTGGCCTTTTTCTTTTACAGATTCTCTAGATGCATTGATGTGATTCCACAGATGCATGAACAATATGTAAGGAAGATCTACCTTGTTCCTCTGACTAAGGCAGTACATAAAATATATCTGTTCATTGTTGACATAATCTGGGGAATTTGTTGACTTCCTGTGATGTATGCATCCCATGAAGATCTTGGCCCAGATCTTGTAATCAGGCTTCAGATCTTTGAATCTGTTGGAAGCTTGTCCAGCAGTCATAACTTCCTCATAAACTTCTTCCATATCCACACGCCCAGCTGGCAAGTGTGAAACACCATCTGTTTCTTCATAACCAATCAATCTTCTTATCAGATCCTCTGTGATGATGATCTCTTTTCCCAGCACAGATGATAAAATAAACTTGGGATACACAGATGCATGAATCCAGAATTCCTTCACAAGTAGAGGGTAAACTGGTCCAAACAACCTATCAAAGTATTTCACCCAACCTTGAGCTCTAACAATGGAGCGAAAATCAAACCCATTTCCAGCCAAAGAGTCAAATTCAACCATAGATTCACACATCACTTCTAGTTTATCAATAGGTGTGAGAAGAGTTCTCTTGGGAGGAAAATATGGAGCAGCACCTAAGTTATCTGAAGTCACAACAGCCATTGTAGATTGAAACTGAGCAGTTGTTGATGAAGAAGACGCCATTGAAGATTGCTTTTTCAAACACTTAGGTTTTGAGTTTTTATGCAGAGAGAACAAGAGATGAAAACGCATGTAAATTCTGAGAGTGAAAAGTGTGAAAGTGAATACACAACAAGTATTTATACTAAACACTCAGGCACATCAAAAGACAGAAAACCCACGTTTGAGCAAGCATTAAATGAAGAAGAATAAAATCATTTCAAACAATAAATGCTTCTGACAATTTTGGGGGGGGAAAACCAAGATATTTACTATTCAAATTTCACCTCAAATGTCTCTTCAGTTATGTACACGCCACCTCTTCAGATTTTGTGTGACACGTGTTTACTTGCATGCTGTTCTGAATTCTCTCAAGAAATGAAACGTTAGCCAACGTTCAGATCTTCTAAAGATGGTTAGTTCAGAGTTTCACATCAGAAATATTAATCAGAATAGAATAAATAAACAGAAGAAATACTTCAGATGAATTAAGCATTTTTGCATCTGTAACAATTTGCTTCTGATAAATATCATTCTGGACAAAAATCCATACCAATATTTTTCAGAATAAAATTGAATCTATCTTCAACAAGGGGTTTTGTAAAAATATCTGCCCATTGATGATCTGTGTCAACAAAGGCTAAGTTTATGATTCCCTTCTGAACATAGTCTCTGATGAAATGATGCTTAATTTCTATATGTTTTGCCTTAGAATGTAAAATGGGATTCTTGGACAAACATATAGCAGAAGTATTATCACAAAAGATAGAAATGTTACTCTCAAAAATTTGATAATCTTCTAGTTGACTTTTCATCCAGAGCATCTGCGTGCTACATCCAACAGCAGCAATGTATTCAGCCTCTGTGGTTGAAAGTGCAATTGTGGGTTGCTTCTTGCTGTACCAGGAGATTAGATTTCTTCCTAGAAATTGACAACTTCCAGAAGTACTTTTTCTTTCTACTCTGTCTCCAGCATAGTCAGCATCACAGAATCCAACTAATTTGAAATCATCAGATTTTCTGTAACACAAACCCACATTAGAAGTACCTTTCAGATACCTTAGAATCCTCTTGACAGCTGTCAAGTGTGATTCTCTAGGATCTGATTGGAATCTAGCACACAGACAAACACTGAACAATATGTCAGGTCTATAAGCAGTGAGATAAAGAAGAGAGCCAATCATACCTCTGTAGAGCTTCTGGTCTACTTTCTTGCTTACCTCTTCTTTGCCAAGTGAGCTAGTAGGATGCATTAGAGTCTTTGCCAGCTTGCTGTCAGACATGTTGAATTTCTTCAGAAGTTCTTTAACATACTTTGTCTGATGTATGTAGGTGCACTCTGGAGTTTGATTAACTTGGATTCCTAAAAAGAATCTGAGTTCTCCCATCATGCTCATTTCAAATTCTGCCTGCATACATGTAGCAAACTCCTTTCCAAGCATAATATTTGTTAATCCAAAAATAATATCATCTACATAAATTTGGCAAATTAGAAGATCTTTCTTTATTGTTTTACAGAATAGAGTTGTATCCACTTTGCCTCTGATGAAATTCTTCTCCAGAAGAAAATTACTCAATCTCTCATACCAAGCTCTGGGAGCTTGTTTTAATCCATATAGAGATTTCTTTAATTTGAAAACATGATCTGGAAATTTTTCATTTTCAAAACCAGGGGGTTGGTGGACATAAACTTCTTCTTCTATAATACCATTAAGAAAGGCACTTTTAACATCCATCTGATACAGAGTGATGTTATTCTATGCAGCAAAGGAAATAAGAAGGCGTATAGATTCTAACCTTGCCACTGGAGCATATGTCTCAGTGTAATCAATACCTTCTTGCTGACTGTACCCTTGAGTAACCAGCCTTGCCTTATTTCTCTCAACTTCTCCTTTCTCATTTAGCTTATTTCTGAAGACCCATTTTGTACCAATAATATTGAATCCTTGAGGTCTTTGAACTAGATCCCATACATCATTTCTGCTGAATTGGTTTAGCTCTTCTTGCATGGCAATAATCCAATCATTGTCTTGCAGAGCTTCTTCTACAGAAGATGGTTCAATTTCTGACACTAGTCCAAAAAGTGATGCTTCAGATGATCTTAGAAAGGATCTTGTTCTGATGGGATCATCCTTCTTTCCAATAATGACATCCTCTGGATGAGAAGCTTTAATTCTGGATGATGATCCTCTGATAGTTGACTCTTCAGAAATATTTAGATTATTCATCTGAGAAGTTAAGGGAGTAGCATCTGGAGTTGCTTCTGGTTCCTTCACTTGAAATTTGTCTGCTTCTGGAACTTCAGAGTCAATAAAGACTACTTCCCTATCTGCAGAGTTATCAACCTGCTTTGGCTTTTCAGAGCCAAGCTTATCATCAAATCTGACATGAATGGATTCTTCCACAATCTGTGTCTCAGTGTTGTATACTCTGTAGCCTTTAGAGCGTTCAGAATATCCAAGCATGAAACACTTCTGTGCTTTGGAATCAAACTTGCCCAGATTTTCCTTAGTGTTTAACATATAACAGATACATCCAAAAGGATGAAAATATGAAATGTTGGGCTTTTTTTTCTTCCACAATTCATAAGGAGTCTTCTTTAGAAGAGGTCTAACAGACACTCTGTTCTGAATGTAGCATGTTGTATTGATTGCTTCTGCCCAAAAATGTTTTGCCAGATTTGTCTCATTGATCATGGTTCTGGCCATTTCTTGCAAAGTTCTGTTTTTCCTCTCTACAACCCCATTCTGTTGTGGAGTTCTAGGACAGGAAAAATCATGAGCAATGCCATTTTCAGAAAAATATTTTTCAAAATATTTATTTTCAAATTCACCACCATGATCACTTCTGACTTTTATAATTTTGAAATTCTTTTCATTCTGGACTTGCTTGCAGAAATCAAAGAACACAGAATGTGACTCATCCTTGTGTTTTAAGAACTTTACCCATGTCCATCTGCTAAAGTCATCAACAATGACCAATCCATACTTCTTGCCTCTGATGGATGCAGTTTTCACTGGTCCAAACAGATCAATATGAAGTAGTTCTAATGGTTTAGAGGTAGAAACAACATTTTTTGATTTGAAAGATGTTTTTGAAAACTTCCCTTTCTGGCATGCTTCACAAAGAGCATCTGAAGTGAACTTCAGATTAGGGAGTCCTCTGACAAGATTAAGTTTATTAATCTGAGATATACGTCTCATATTAATATGGCCCAATCTTCTGTGTCAGACTCATTGCTCTTCATTAACAGACAAGAGGCATTTAACATTTTGAACTTTAAGTTCTGAAAGATTTATTTTATAAATGTTGTTTTTCCTCTTACCACTAAATAGGATAGAGTCATCCTTCTGACTAATAGCTTTACAACATTTTGATTAAAAGTTATATCATAACCATTGTCACTTAATTGACTTATGGACAATAAGTTATGCTTTAACCCTTCAACAAGTAAAACATTAGTAATAGAGGGAAGTTTACCATTTCCAATGGTGCCAGATCCAATGATCTTGCCCTTCTGGTTCCCTCCAAACTTCACGTCACCTCCAGATCTAAGTTCCAGGCTTTGGAACATAGACTTTTCTCCTGTCATGTGTCGTGAGCATCCAGAATCCAGGTACCATGATTGGTGTCCTGACCTTGCTGCTAAGAACATCTGCAACAGGAATTATTTTGTTTTTAGGTACCCAGATCTTCTTGGGTCCTTTGGGGTTAGTTGGTTTGTAGGTTTGTCTAAACTTCTGTTTTACAACATAATGTTTATTCTGACTTGCCTTAGGTTTAAACACATAAGTACTCTTCTCAGAGCTTGTGTGTTTAATGTCATTCAAGTGACCAAATTTGAATTGAGAATACAGAGGTGTCTTCCTGATGAAAAGTTTGTCAACAGGTTTTGGATTGCTTCCAGATGAAGACTCATATCCAATGCCTCTTCTGTTGTTTCCACTAACACCATAGATCATGGAAGCCATCTTGCTTCTGTCTATGCTCTTAGTGAGAAATCTCTGAAAACTGGAGTGATATTTTTCTAAAATATTTTCACATGACTTAGTCTCAGATTCAGATTCTTGTTGAGTTATTTCAAAGTCATTTTTGATTTTTAAATTTATTTCTTTTTGCTCAACAAGTTTTGTTTTCAGAAGATCAATCTCAGATTCAAGATTGCTTTTCAGCTTCTTGTATTTGAGTTTGATGTTGTTATAACTTTTAAGAACTTCTATTAAAACTTTAATGAGTTCTTCTTTGGTAAGTTTAGCCATTACCTCTTCTGCATCATCATCAGATTCAGATTCTGATTCATATCCTGAGGTACCTTCCTCTTGATCCTCTGTCCTGGCCATCAGTGCAACGTTTGCACATTCTTCTTCTGATTCAGAAGATGATTCACACTCATCTGAGTCATCCCATGTTGCCATCAGAACCTTCTTCTTTTTGTTGAACTTCTTCTTAGGTTTTTCTTTCAGAAGTTTGGGGCAGTCATTTTTGTGGTGCCCAGGTTCTTTGCACTCATAGCACACAACTTCTTTCTTGGCAGATCTTCTGTGACTAGAAGATTCCTTTCTGTTGTCAGATCTTCTGAAGTTGTTGAACTTCTTTCCCTTGTGCTTCCAGAGTTCGTTAATCCTTCTGGATAGCATGGATAACTCATCTTCTTCTTCAGAAGAAGATTCTTCAGAGCTTTCTTGAATGACCTGCAAGGCTTTAGCAGTTTTGTTAGATTTTAATGCTACAGATTTACCTTTATCTTTCTTCTGAGGTTCATCTTCCTCAAGCTCAATCTCATGGCTCCTCAGTGAGCTGATGAGTTCTTCTAGAGAGATCTTGTTCAGATCTTTGGCCATCTTCAGGGCAGTCACCATTGGTCTCCATCTGATAGGCAGACTTCTGATGATTTTCTTTACATGATCTGATGTAGAATATCCCTTGTCCAGAACTTTCAGCCCAGCAGTGAGTATCTGGAATCTGGAGAACATGGCTTCAACAGATTCAAAGTCTTCCATTTTGAAAGCCTCATACTTCTGGATCAGAGCCAGAGCTTTTGTCTCCTTAACTTGAGAATTTCCCTCATGTGTCATCTTTAGGGATTCAAACATATCAAAAGCAGTCTCCCTGTTTGTAATTTTCTCATACTCTGTATGTGAAATAGCATTCAGTAATATGGTCCTGGCTTTATGGTGATTTCTGAAGTCTTTCTTCTGAGAATCTGTCATAGATTTTCTGTCAATCTTTTTTCCATCCCCATCTGTAGGATGTACATATCCATCTATGACAAGATCCCATAGATCAGCATCATATCCTAGGAAAAAACTCTCAATTCTGTCTTTCCAGTAGTCAAATTTCTCCCCATCAAACATTGGGGGTTTGGTGCTGATCCTATCCCTCTCTTCATATTTATTGTTAATATTTGACATTGAATTATCAGCCATGATAACAAATAAATATATATATCAAAGTATATCTCTCTGGATCTTTACTGACACTGTTAAGTGATAGCACACTCAGAACCGGAGCTCTGATGCCAACTGAAGGTGAGATAATACTTAGAAGGGGGGTTGAATAAGTATGATAAATTAAGACTTAAAAAATAATCACACAATTATTTTTATCCTGGTTCGTTTAACAACTACTCCAGTCCACCCTTCCTAGAGTGATTTGCCTTTCTCAACAAGGACTTAATCCACTATTAAATCAAACTGATTACAATAGTATCACCTAAGAACAACAGTTCTTAGTCTTCTCAAGAGCTACTGATTCTAACTGAATCCTCTTAAGGAATATCCTTTACAATCAATGTAAATTAAATACAAGAGTATTAATGCTTCTAAAAAGCTTTTATCACAACAGTGATTTTTCTCTTAAGCTTAAGTACAATGAGATTCTATGAAGAATAAGAATAAATGAGAGCTTTAGAATATAATGATTTCTTTTCAGCAAAGTGTGTAACTGAAGAATATGGTGAAGTTCTCCTTTTATAGGCAGCTGATCCAAGCAAGCTGAGCGTTGAAAAGAGAGTCCCAAAAGGTCTGAGCCTTTTTGTCTTCACATCAAGTGACCTTTCCTAGAAGTAGATGGCACAGAAAAATTCTTTTTGTCTGTGTAAGTGTGTCTAGCACAAATGAGGAAAGAGACGTTGAATAGCTCCAACGGATATATTCTTGAAAATTGCTTCTTCAGTTTTCAGCAAGTTCTTCAGAGTCTGAATGGATCAGAGTCTTCTAATGAGATTCAGAACTATGTTGTATCAGAGTCTTCTGCAGCAGGTGTGCTTACAGCGTGTTGATCATCAGAGCATTTTTGACACAGAACTTCTGTACTTGGCAGCGTAGGTACTTTCAGAAACTTCTGTAGATAAATGCTTTGAGAAATTCTTCAATAAATATTCTTCTATGCTTCAGATGCTTCAGCTTCAGATGCTTCTGACTCAGAATGTTCTGGAGCTTCTTGCTTCAGATGCTTCTGGAGACAACGCTCAGGATCTTCTGTAAGGAGCAAACAGATTCTTCTGTAAGGTGCATCTGGCGCTTCAGAGTCAGAATAACTTCTTGTATTCAAAACAGATTTGCTTCTAGAGAGTTAATATTATTTCAATCTGCAGTAAAACTCTCAAACAAATTTTAGAGTATATAATTCTTAAATATAAATTTCCTAACAGTTATCATCAAAACAAAGAGTTATTATTAAGAACCAATCTGTGTTCTAACAATCTCCCCCTTTTTGATGATGACAAAAAGTATCAGAAATTTTATTTAACTGAACATAAAGAATTATAACTCCCCCTGAGATGATGAATCTCCCCCTGAGTTAAATATGAAAAAGGAATAGAAACTTCCCTTTTATCTTGAGTGATCTTCAGAGTTAGATAGGGGCATCTGTCATACCCCTAATTTGTCCTACCTGTATAGCTTTAACTTGTATATCCACCTACTAACGTTGTTCCGAAAACCCAAAAAAAAATATGTTGCCTTTGCTTGTGGTTCAAGTTGGTGTGAGGTGACTCAGACAGGTAATGAGTATTACTCAGTATTTCCGACCTAAATTGGTTATTCATGCAAGAGATTATGTCATGAGGTTTCAGTGAGAGTTTTTGTACCCAAATCATATGTATGTGGGTCAATTATTTGGACTCTGTTTAATTCAAGATTGATCTATGGTCGATTCTTTTTCTTAAAGTTGACTCAAGTTGCAATTATTTCAAGTCTGGAATTTTTGTTGGAATTTGATTTTCGCGGAATGTCAAGTTTTCATTATGTTAACTCAAAATTTTCAAGTTTGGCTATCATGACCTTATGGCGATTTCTAAGTTGTTTATGAGTGAGGTGAGAATCAAAGTCTCAAATCTGTTAGCCAAGTTTTTGGTGTAAGCCCAACTCAATTTTCCTGTGGAGTCCATGATAGAAGCCAAAAGCCCAATGAAAATTGCAAGAAAATCTTTTTTAAAAAAAAAGTTCAGAAAAACTCCAAGATCAATGATCCATTTTACTGTACAAATTGCCAAGAATATGAAAGGCTCATGTCTATTTATACGAAAATCAATTCTGGTAGAAAAAAATATATTACCGAAGCTCATAAACAATTCCTGTTTCAGGAGTACACCATTTGTTTTCACAATAAACAATAAACACACACCCCATGAAGTACACATCATGTGTGACTCGTGACATTCTCTCCAAGCGCAAGGAATTGATGTTGCAAGTAGTGCCATACAATTTAATGAAAATGCTTAATCAAGCATAAAGAGGAGTTTGATACTCAACATAACTCATCCCACTCTCCAATTAACAGGTCACTGTGTAATATATACCCTGGCCTTCGTGTTTTCTTTGTTGACGAGTGTGGAGTCCAAAGGGCATCTCCTCCGCACAGCTATATTCAAATTTTGCTGTAGTTATCAACCGTCACTTTCCGCATAGTCCACGTCTCCGTAGTGAAGTTTCAGCACATAACCTGTACCAGGAGAAAACAGGAATCACAGAGCATAGTTGTTGCGGAAGCGACAAAGTAAAAAAAGACCACACTAAGAATTTCATCATGCCACTAAGGTTACTCATTTTGCTATGGAATCATCATTACAGAAGGTGACGACGATATCCACTAATACCGCAGAGTGTTAATTTCCACAGTCTGAAATTTCAACAATGACAGGAGCAATCAAAGATTGAGAAATCACCATTTTAAATTTCTACCATATTATGAATAGAAGATATTATCAGTTTAAGTAGAGATTGAGAATGTTTTGAAGTTTACCAAAGTGAGATAGCTTCAGATTTGTCCATATTTAATTGTAGTTTACGGCAGCAAAACCGGCCACGGCAAAATAACGTTGTGAAGTTGACAATGGCGCACTTTACGCAGCAACGCCAACAGCAAGGTGTCACGCAACGGCTTTGATCTTGTGCGCACCCACGAGTGCCTCCATAACGGTAGCTCACGGTACGACAATTCCTCGAGCCTCATCCTTCAAGTGACTCTGCTTATGTGATCCATATCTCCTACCGTTGTACCTACACAAGATCAGTATTATGATAATAAAATATCCTCAAATAGTGGCAAAAGGAAAGATAAAAAGTTTCATGATAGGTTTTACATGGTCTTGCTGAAGTGAGGTTAGGACAAAGCCTCTGCACCCTGCACCATTCTGCTACCACAACCAAATTTGTACAATACCTGCACATGAAAGCAACTTGACATGGACAACAGAAAAGAAAAAAATCAGAAAGAAAGGAAGGAGGGAGAACTGATATTAGCATTGCAAAGGAGGGAGTAATACCTTTTCTTCACACTCACCTAAATCACCTTCAAAAAACCGTCAGTTCATTATTTCAATACAACATCAAGAACCAACCCAGAGCTTTTTTCTCGAATCATTAATAAACCAAACCCTTTCCTCTCAAACCAAAAAAACCATTCGATAATAACCCTCACAGCTCTTCTTTTTTTTTTTAACCCAACATAACTACCTACATGACTAGACAAGAAAACCAGTTATGGCGCTGCATTTGAGTCAATGTTGTTTAAAATACAAAGCATGACATATACCTCTGAGCAATGTTCGATGTGCAAACTTGCTCCAATTCTGCAGAGCCCCAACCTGTGTCGTCCTACAACCGTACACTCCCGTTTTTTTCCATTTTACAATATCCATAATATCCTGCAACATCAATAAACCGTTACACAACATGATAAAAAAATTTTACAATGGAATGAAACCAATATTGACAAAGTTTTATCAGCAAAACCATTTCTTGCACAAACCAAACCGTACCTGCTACTACCTCACAACACACCAGACAAACTCTGCTACAACCAGCCAAAAACCCTCCAACAAGTACTACCATCCAATTACACTGCAAAACCACAAACAACTTAAGGATTTCACAAAATCAACAAAATAACTTGGACATACTGACCTGTGCTAAAATGTACCAGTGGTAAGTCTGCAGAATAAAACAAACCCTGCTACCACAGTCCATATGACCACGCCAGACCAACATCACAGGGCTCTGGCTGTTATCTCTGCATACTGCTGCACTAGGACAAAACCTCACAGCTTCCCACTCAAAATGAGACCATAAAACAAACTCACAGGATAGAGAATAAGGGGGGATTTCAGAAAGCCATCCGAAAAACTCACAACCAAAAACTCAGCAAAAAACAAAACAATCTTTGTTCTTCTCACACACACATCAAGAACCAAATACAACCCATCAGAACCAACACCTCTTCATTCACTTTTCTTCAGACTTCAATTTAACATTAAAACAACAACAACTCACCTCTTCTCGAAAAATCTCCCAAAAA
Organism: Lathyrus sativus; assembly: GCA_963859935.3. Classification (NCBI taxonomy): domain Eukaryota; kingdom Viridiplantae; phylum Streptophyta; class Magnoliopsida; order Fabales; family Fabaceae; genus Lathyrus; species Lathyrus sativus. Next base: position 564,636,819 of record OZ012735.1, on the reverse strand, counting down.
TGCATAAACCCACAAACAATCTTTCTGGAATGGTGACCCCATCTTCGAACAACATAAATCATAGACCCAAACTTCTATAAACCTGAAACCACCTCCAAGCCTAGCTTAAAAATCGGAACCCTCACATTCAAACCTTCGTGAACTCATAAATATTGAAATCCCTTGACCGCTCCCTTCATCTTCGTTCATCCTTCAGCAAACAAAAAAACATTCCTTATCGTCTTCAACCTTAACCCAACTCAATCGTCTTCAATCAACGACACAACAACATAAACCCCAACCCTAAACTTAAAGGACACCAACCCCCAACCTCCACACCGAAACAACCCTCAAAGCTTCCGTCAGATCCACCCAACTTTCCTCATATCAGAATGCCCAAAAAACCCTCATCGTTCTCTTCAAAACAAACTTTTCGATCCTCACCTCCCTCAAATAACCCAGAAACTCGCCTTAAACTTTCATTAAACCAAACAATTCAAACCCATACGAACCTGGAGATGAGATGGAAGTTTTTAAGATGAAAAGTAAAGTTTGAGATCCTCCCAGCTGCAACTCGTTTTCCTTTCAGCATTATTTTGAAGGTGTTGCTTCGATCGCTGATGAACACGACGATTGGGGTTTTGTCTTTTTTTTTTATTTTTTAAATTTTATTTCTTTGTTATGGTTGATTTCCCCGAATGATGGATCATGGCTGCGGGTTTGGCCTCAAATCCATTAGGTTTTTTGTGCCATTCGGTTTTAAGAGGTGATGGGCCAACAGACCCATATGATCCTCAACGTTTCTATCCCCCTCCGTTTTTCCTTTATTTTTTTAATATAATTATTTTATCCAAATTAGTTTTAATAGGTTTTTTTTTGTAAATATTTATTAATAGTTAGTATATTATATATTTTATAAACTAGTTTTAATTTTATATATTTTGTTTTAACTTTTCTTTGGATTTTTATATATATTAAAAAAATTTCTTTTTAAGATTTAAGTTTTAGAGCTTTATTTATTTTATGATTTCAATTTATATTATGTTTTTAGTCTAGATTTTATTAGAAGTTGATTTTCATTTCGCCTTTGTTATTGAGCATCTTTGTTTTGGTCGATGACGAGACTTCCACCGTTTAACCGTCACATTAGTGGCGTGAAACAAAGGATCCGAGACCACCTTTGTTCTTTCGATTTTATTTCGGTAAACCAATATTAAATTAAATTTCCGTCAAATATTTACTGTGGATATTATTGTTATATTATCTTAATACATAATTGTCATATTATGTATTCATATTATTTATTATCATATTCATTCATATTATTTATTATCATATTTATTCATTCTCACTCACCCATATTTGAAAACACTTAATAAACTATCGAAATCTTAAAAGCCGAATTGGTGGACTGTTGGATCTTTGGTCATTTGCAGGTATCCTAACTTTGAGTCGTGCCCGACTTTGCTCAAGGCGTAGTTTAGGACACAAATACACACACACGGCTTTCTCTTGGGCTACCTGACAATGAGACCCCTTTATTTCGTGCAATCCCGTGTAAATTACATGTATCCCTCTCCCATTCCGATGTATGTTTCGTATTTCTTTGATTATTAGTTAATCTCCTAGGAGCACCCATAGGGACTAGAGCGGATTCAAACTATTTTCAAACTAATTCTCGATTCATTATCGAGCCACTTTCAAACAGCCCGTAAGTCGAGTGCTCATACGCATTCGCCATCAACCTATTACAACTCGACCCTTGATGCGTAAGTCAAGTCGGTCTCTTTTTCAAACAATTTCATTTTCAACACGCTTTGCACGCAATAACGAGTCAATCCCTTGATCCAACGTCAAGCGGATTTTCAAAACAAACCATCAATCAATTAACAACTATTTAATTCTTTTCAAGGTGTAAAGAGTAGGTTCAAGTCTTTGATATTGCTTTCAGTTGTTTACATGCGAGTTGTCTTATTCGGGTGTGAACAATTGACGCCTCTAAATAACATTAACAACTCGACCTCGTTCAACTATCTCCAATTCAAACAACTTTCCTTTCACGATGAAAAAGAGAGTGTTCCAAGTCTTTGGTCCGCTCTCCCGATTATTTGGAGTTTGAGAAGTCTTTTTTAAGCTTCAATTAATCGTCATTATTTCAACCTCATCCTTTCAAACACAACTTCTCTTACGATGAAAAAGAGAGCGTTCCAAGTCTTTGGTTCGTCCTCCCGATTATTTTGGTCCGAGAAGTCTTTTTTAGGCTAAAGTAATCGTCATCAGTTCAAACACCATTCAAACATAACGTTATTCTTCAAGATGAAAAAGAGAGTGTTCCAAGTCTTTGGTTCACTCTCCCGATTACTTGGGTCCGAGAAGTCTTTCTTAATACTTGAGTAATCGTCATCTGTACCACTTCAAATCAAAGTCAAATCCAGTTTCCTTCGTGGTCGTTACCACGAACTACGACTGCTCTGATTCTTCATTCATTCTTGAATGTAAGATACGTAGGCACAAGATCGCGATGATCTTGGCGAGCACAATCCCCTCCATCTTCCATTTCCCCCATCCTTTTCCGTGGTCGAACTACGACGCTCTGATTTCTCATTCTCGTCCGAATGAGCATACGTAGGCACAAGGGCCCCAATCCTTGGCGAGCACCCTATCCTCTAACCATCCCCTTTCCCCTAGTGTCTTTATCCCTTTATAGTATCCTTTAGCCTTTAGTAGTGAGAAGAGAAGAATTAAGTTTAGCTAACATCATCACAACTCGAATTAAGAGGTTCCCGTTGAGTACAACGGACGTGAGGGGTGCTAATACCTTCCCCTCACGTAACCGACTCCCGAACCCAGGAATATGGTTGCGACGGTCGTGTTCTTTTCCGCGTTTATGAGGTTTTCTCGATATTTTCCTCTCCCGTTCATTCGGGAAAAATAAAGTTCGGTGGTGACTCTGTCGAACCGCATTTCCGCGCCTTTTGCGCGAGGGTCGTATTTTCGAATGAATTTTTCGAGGTGCGACACACTCCTAATAAAGGGTAAGCTTCTTTAAGCAAAGTCCAATGGATAGGTTCTAGCTTAACTAGGTGTATGGATGACTTAACAAAGTCAAGGGAGAGTAATGAGCTATCTATGACCCAAAGGTCAATAGAGAGACTTTCCTTTGGAAGGATAAAAGGGGAGGCAACTTGGATGAGAACTAAAGAGTTCCATCACTTGGGGAAAATAATATTAACAAAGCATAAACATTCAAACATGATGAATATAAGAGACATGTGGTTACCACCAAGAATAAATAAGCATATTACAATAAACAAGCATTTGAATCAGGATGAATGGTTACAACCAAAGCATGGTATAATGATATCACAATATCAATGATTTCAATCAAGATGGATGGTCACAACCAAAGCATGCAAGCATATTATAATAGGGAAGGATTTAATCAAGATAAATGGTTACAACCAAGAATCATGTAAGCATCAAGATATCACAATATTATAAAGGGGGTTCTTACAAGACTTAAGCACAAAAGGTTAAAACCAAAATGACATATCTTAACGAAGATGATGGTAACAACCCAAAAGAAATATATTAACAAATATGAAGGTAAAAACCATGCAAACAAGTCACAACTTTAGGTAAGCATGCTATAGGGTTCAAAGTATATCAAATGTAACAGCATCATACTAACAAATCATGCATTGATGACAAACAAATACAAGTAAGCATACAAGAAGTGTTACAACAGTTCAAGTTCAAAGTTTTATGAGGAAAGCATACAAGTTCATGGTGATAACCAAAAGAAGGCAAGCCCTAGCATGTTATGGTTCTAACAATACACATAAACAAGTTAACAAACACATATGAATCAAACACAAACAATCTCATAAGATAGCTCAAGAATTAATTAAGAAAAGTTTCAAAAAGAAACAAGGTAAAAACCTTAAAAGGAAACATGACTTTCAAGTGGGTTAAAGTATTTATGGGATGAATATATTTGAATTATTTTCTCCCTATGTGAAACTAGACATAATTAAGAACACTTTGTAAGAAGAATGGATCAAAAATGTTAAAACATGAAAAAGTTATGAGGTTTTTAAGTTTTGTGAAGAAAACATAAAAAAACAAGTGATAAAAAAAAAGAAGCACATGGTAGGTGTTGAACCCACAACCTTTAGTTTACAAACTTAAAGTTGTACCAAGTCAACCACTGCATGCGTGTGAACAATCAATGGAAAAGAAAAAGCAAATATTAAAACAAGATAAAAGAAATAAAAAAACAAAAGAGTTGATCCACCAGGGATCGAACTCAGGACGGTTAGGAAAGTGAAGGTACTTAGCGCATAGGTCACAACCACTGGGGTGGAAATACATCCGTGTATTATGCCACCCCTAAAAATAAATAAACCTTATAAGGCAAGCATAACTGGGCAAGAAACTCAAGCAAAAATGGCCAAAACGGATTGATCTCAAACTTGATCAAATCAACATCAAATTTTACAAAATTTGACTCTAACTCACTTGAAATTTAATGAGGCTCACAACGGTGCTATTAGTTTTTCAAAACAATGCATATAAAGTGAAATTCGATGGTAACTGCAACAGAAAGGCTCAAGATGCATTTTTAAAGTTGTAACTCAAAACAAACATGTTTAAGACCAAACAAAAGTTTACACATACTCCAAATGTGTTGTTTATAACATTTAGGCATCAAAAGATCTTAAAAACATGGTAGAAGGGAAAGTGACCAACTGAACTGTAGTTGTTGTTCAAGAGTTGAAATGGTATTTTTCAAAAAAAAAAAATAGTTTACGATGTAATTAATTCAAACGATCAAGCATGATTCACAATATCACATATGTCTACTAGTTTCAAACTTCAACATAGCATGAACCTAAACACTCATGGATTTTAAAATCCCAACTGAAATTTGATAGAACAATAGGTCGACAAACCTCAAAATAGACCTTGACAAAAAGTAATATATCATTCCAACATTTGTCTTATGCACCTGAATTCTAACATCAGTGCTAAAAGCAAACACACACGCAGAGTTTTCAAACCAACATTCAATTTGGTCTGAACAGCAGCCTAACAAACTTGTATAGGGCAGACCTGTTTAGCAATTCTAAATCTGTTTCAAACAGCAGCAAACATACAAGCTGAACAAGGTTCTCCCTATGAGCTACAATCAAACCCTATCAACACTAATTAACCAAAACAACCCTAAAACTCTAAAGACAATTTCCAAACTAACAAGTAAAGCAATGAAGAGCATGAATAACAGTCATGTAGACAAGGCCAAACTGATCATCACATGCTTCAAAAGAAGCCAGTGAATCATTTCAACAAGTTCAAAACAGCCTAAGCTACCAAACATGACTATGTTGATCTCCAATAAAAAATGGATCCTTTCAAAGCAAGCAGACAGCAAGATAAAAAAGGAAAATGAATAAGGCATTCCTGTTTTCAATCATCATGCCTTAAAACAAGACTAAACAAATAAATACAAACCCTAGAAAAAGGGACAAAAATGATCATCAATAGCCAAGGTATGTTTTATCAAACTTGGTGTGAATCATTTCAGTATCAGCAAGAGCCTCAACATGACAATGTTAGGTGACAACAAACATGGACATCCAACAATTATCTCAAAAGCCTACACATGGGATTCTAGTGCTCATCCTTTTACAAAAGCAAACATGCATACAAGACTCCCAAGATTGATCTAGACTGTACTTTGACAAACAAATTAAGCAGCAGCATGTAATCCAGTATGTTAAAACAATTTCATTTTGCAACAAAACTTTCATCACAACATTTAGATAGAGACCAACCAGTTCTTGGACATAACAATGCCAAACTTAACAAAGTTCGTTTTAAAATGAGAATTATCAATCCAATACAAGCAAACATAGGTTGACAAGTAGGGCTGGCAATGAACCGAACCAACTCGAAAATAGTTCGAAATTCGATTTGACAATTAGATCGTTGAACTAGGTTCATGAACCTAATGAGTTGAGTATGAGCGAAAAATTAAGTTCGTTAACTAAATGAGCTGAACTTGAACTCTACATAGTTCGACTCGTTAGGTTCATGAGTTAACTCGATTACATATGAGAATAATTATACTGTCTTTAAGATTAGGTTTAAATATTTAATCTAAATCTTAGACAAATTTAATCTTCAACTTAGTAGTTTTTGAATTAGACTCTCAAATGTATCTCTTGAAAGTTGTGTAAGTTTTGAATTAGTAGATTTCGAAGATAAAGTTAAATTTCAATATGATAATTTTTATTTTATTTTAATATTTTATTTTAAAAAAAATATATTTATTTAAAATGTCAAATATACTAAAATATATATATATTAAAAAAATAGTTTTTAAGCCCGTGAATCATGTGAGCTGATCCTAATGAGTTGAACCAAACTGTTCGTGAACTTATAACAAGTCGAGTTTGAACTTAAAAAAAAGTTCGTGTTGAACTCGAACTCGAACTCGAACTCGAAACAATTCATAACGAGTCGAGTTTGAGCTTAAAAAAAAGTTCGTGTTGAACTCGAACTCGAACTCGAACTCGAAAAATTCTTAATGAGTCGAGCCGAGCTGAGGTGAGTTCGACTCGACTCGACTCATTTCCAGCCCTATTGACAAGCTTAAACTCAAATACAGTTTCATTAGCATTTAAACATGACAATGTCTAATAACCAACTCATTACATCCTTCATATGACAGTTACAAACTCATGACAGCAAATATGTACTAAGCACAAAACAACAGTTCAAAACATCACAGAAGTAAACTTGGCATTGCACAGTCAAACATCAAACTCAATGCATACTTTCTCATGATGGTTACAACCTTGACAGTATGTATAAACAAACTTTGATCATGAGGAATTGGTTTTGTTATTAACAAACACACACTTAAAATAACAGTTTTGAACTTCAAGGACCAAATGCATATGGCACATATGAATTTATGGCAATAAATGCAAGCATATTCAAATTTATGGTCAACAGTTTGATGATGCATATATACATGAAAGGAAACAAAAGTCAGAGGTCACCAACCTCTTGTAGACTTCCAAATACCAGCTAGCTTCCCAGAAAGAAAACCAGAGATCCCTTTGGAGAAAATTGGTGAAGCTTGCTTCCTTTTAAAGAAATAACCAAATATTGATGACAGTTTGGACAACCTCACTTACAGCTATGATTTAAGATAATGAATAGCTATAACATCATGGATATGGTGTATTTTGAGTGTTAAATTGGTAAGAGTGGATACAAGTAGTGGTTTGGTGTGACAAGTGCTCAAAAGTCAAACTATGGTGGTGTGAAGTTTGACTTTTTGGCTTATGGAGTTTTTGGTGAGTGTGATGATGGAAACAACTCTAGATGGTTATTTTGAGGTTGTGTATATGGTTTTAGTGAGGTTTGAATGGTTGGAAATGGAGCTGGTGTGGAATTTGCACAAAGGCAATTTTGGTGGTTTTGGAGGGTTTCTTTACTTTCAAGCAAAGAGAGGAAGGAGATGAGAGATGTGTTTCTATGGTGCTTAGAGTGCTCTGGTGTGAGAAGTAACATAGAGGGAGCCTCTATTTATAGGAAAAATGAAGGGTGAGGACGTATTTGTATTTTGGCTTTTGGAGGGAGATTTTGGAAAAAGATCTTATGAATCTAGGTGATGGCTTGCTCAGCTGGTTTTGCTTGCTTCCAAGGTACCTAGACCCCTTAAACCTGCTAACAATGAGCTGTGGGAAATGACCTTAGAGTGTGCAAGGACAACCTCCATGCTGCAGCCCCCAATCTTCTCTCTCATGGTGTACTTTTTGTATTTTTTTCCATTAATCTAATGTGTCTTGTCTAGCATTTGAGATTTTCTTGGATTCTTGTCTAATTTAGTCCAAATTGAACTCTAATGCATCTCATAAGAGGCCATTCCATGGTTATAGATGAAGTGCATAGTTGGAAATCAATTCCATGTTGGGTTTTGGCAAGTTGACAAACTAGTGCACAGGCCCAACTTTCACAATTCATAACTCTCATCTCACAAGGGCTATGGAAGAGTTCTAGTACTTTTTGGAAAGCCCTCATGGAGCTCTACAACTTTTATGTTTATATGATCTTCAAATTCCAAATGCAACTAGGTTAAAAAAAACCCCTCCAAGTTGGCTGAAAACATGCCTAAAAAGGCCAAAAACTTGGAAATTTTTTAAGTCTTTTCCCCTCTTGTAATGATTTTGGCTATAACTCTAAATCTAATCATTTTTTGCACATGGACCCCTATGGGACTTTTGTGAGAATTGTCAAGACCTTTCCAAAAAGCTTTGAACCACCTCCATTGGATGTGTGGTTAGGAAATTATGGTCTTGCCCCTTTCAAAACCCTAATTTCCCGATTTCTCGATTACTCCCCAATCCTTGATCCAATAATCATGAAAATTCATGGATAGGTGTAATATGTTACTAGGAACATTTTTTATTCACACTTTGAGGTCAAATTCCTTGTGGTTGAAGAGTTGACTTTTCGGTCAACCGAACGATCGATCGATGACTACCGAGTCGACTGTTGATGTTCCGGGTCTTCCGAGGCCTTGAAACTTCTTTAATGGACTTCACTAAGACATATGAACCTTATGGACCATAACTCCATCATTTTAGAACCTCTTAAATCAACAGTCAAACTACAGTTGACTTTTCTTGATCGAAAACCCTAATCGGGGATCCTGAACTGCACTGTTATCAGTTTTTGGGTGACAACCTCAAATTAGATTCATACTTGACCCAATGTAGTATCCTTGATCTTGTTTTATGTAGAATCAATCTAAGAGACTGATTGATCAAACCATCAAAACCTCGATTTTTGACTGTACGATACCCTAATTCACCTGTATCTTGACAAAGACAACTTGAAATAGGTTATGGTTAAATAAACAAATGATGATGATCCTAGAATGATGATGAAGATCTAAGGGGTCAAAATTTAGGGTGCAACATACGTGCTCTTTGCTTTCTCGCATATTAAACCATGACACTCCAAGCCAAATTCCATCTACAAGCCTGATGCCAAGCCTTCCAAGCTCCAATGAAGCGTCGCTACATAATTTACTTTACCCTCCTTACCAAGCAGGACCAAACCAAGACATAACGCCCATAATGTGTTGAACTTAATTATCTCATGCTAAAACGGAAATGCTAGAGAATGTTGAAGCTGTTGCAATTGAACCGAATACAGACAAGATTACCACCCTTGAGTCTCTCCATGCTATAACCTTGTTGAAATACCAAACCCTCTCTATTCTCGGTAAGGGCCTTAATCCATGGAGAAATAAAACCACCTACCCAAGAGAGACAAAACTCAAGTTAGCAGAATGGAACTTCCCCTTCTAAAGTCGAATACTGGAAATTAAGAGCACCTCCAATCTCAGGATTATTAGAGTAATGGTTACCCGTGAACACCCATTTCCTACATTGCAAAGCCAATCATGGTTCTCACGAAATATTTGGCAACTAAGTGATCATAACAACCGCAGACCTAGTCACGTTAGTGCCTAATTAAACTCCACAATCAATCCAACACTCCCAAATGGAACGACGGATCTAGCACGAAGAATTACAGTGTTCTCTGCATAAAAAAACAACAAAACAATGCAATCATTGGCTAGTATGAAGAGATTTATTTGCTCCATAAGAACAGGTGTATAAGCCATAAGTGAAAGAGATTACCCGTGGTTGAACCAAAATCGTACAAGAACGAGGTCCTCTTACACATTTCTGAGAGACATTGCAACGTTAAGCCACCTATGCTACCACCCGATGTCTTTGCCTCACGACCGGTTCAAAAATACTACCTCGGCATCCATCTGCAGTCTGGCCGATTCAAAGGATATAAATTTAAAATGAACCAGGAGGACCATTGCTATATATATATATATAAAAAAATCCTCTCCAAAGAAATCACACCATCTAACTCGATAGTTTGGAGAACGAAGTACTCATTTGCAGAAGAAGAGATTCGAAGGCTTCATTAGTCGTAATCAAGGCGAAAGCAGAATGAGCCATTAGCCTAGGATTTCCAAAAAAACAAAATTAGCAAAGTTATGAGCCACATTAAGTTGTAGTTTGATAAAATTAGAAATCATTTCAACAAAATCAAACGCAATCAAGGATAGAAACTTTTACAAAAAGCGACAACAGGAAATCAAGTCCACTCAAGGTACATAATCAAGTTCTCAAATGGTCCCAGACATGATATTTCGAAATTGGAAATAAGTGACCACGCATTCAAGACCCATTTTTTCTTTCCAAAACAAGTCCATACATGATTTCTCACACTTAATTGCAAGAATCAGAGTGTTGAATTTCACGAAGTCTATAAAAAGGTGACATCCACGCTTTGAAAAAAAAAAGGCCTCATGTAGAAAACATCTAGATACATACAAAAAAAAACCTTTGGTTTTGAGAAGAAAAAAAAAGAAGGCTTCGTGAGAAAAAGGGGGGTGGGGGTCCTAAGCATTATCTAAATGACCTTCGATATCCCAACGTCGCCTCTCTCCTTGACACGCTACCGCCTTCAGGTGATAATCTCTGTAACAATTTTGTTGTTGATTTATCTTCTCACTTGGTACGATGAGTCGAGCTTTCGCTACCGATGGACCGCCGCCTTGTGCCGAATTTCTGGGTATTGTTAGGGGAATTTAGGATTCTTGCATGTTTTAAAAATATGAGGAGAGACATCACACAAGTTATTAGAGAAAAGAGGGGAGGTACCAGTTACAAATGGACCGCGATGAGGATCGGGCAAGCAAAAGAGATAAGGAGCAGAAGGAGATGAAAGGCGTATTGATTCGTCTGTTTCACTTTAGCTATGTCGATGAAAAAGGGAGACGTACTGGCCTACCTCACATTGGCCCCTTCATGTGGATACCTCGGTTGGGCCATTTTTGGGCCCAGTGATTCCTTTCCTTTTTTTACTTTCTCCCCCCTCCCCCCCCCCCCCCCCCCCACTTTCTTTTCATTGTGTCATCTAGTTTACTTTTTTTTTTGAAAGAATTGTTTTTATAACTTTAATTAATTACTACTTAAATGTTAATTGTTTCCTCCTTCCCAAATCCGTGCTAGAGTTATGATATTTATTTGTCTATAATTAGTCTTCGACCGAATTTTAATAGAATTAAAAGCAACGGTGATGCCCTCTTAAGATTAGGATCAATTGATTGTCAACTGCCCGAATAATTTGGTCGTGTTTCCCCTTAGTGAATCATGATGATATTGACACAGCGAGGTGGTACCCAAATCAGATCACGCCTTAGAATCAATCCTTGCTTAACTACATACCTTGTTTTCCCGTCTTTTAAACATTTTTTTCATGGTCTTCGTATCTTTGTATATTCCATGTGCCTACGTCCAAGGGAAGAACTTGTATATAACTTTTCTAAGTTGTATATAATGCATTGTTCATCTGCATCATTTCCCCCGCTTAATCCCTGACTCTTCAGGCCGATCAGCTTGAGTCTCCCTTATACCTTAGGGTAGACACTCTTAAGTTTTCAACATTAGATAACTTATGATTCAATCCAATCATCTATTCGTATACATAGAAAATTAGACGTGATTCATCTTCGCAGTCGAGATAATTCTCCTGCCCCATAATACAATCATGAGATGTAGAACCTTTTCCTCTTGAGAGAGGTACGTGACATATTCGTCAATAAAAATCCGAATTGGATCCTTTCTCTCAATGTGACACAAAGACCATCTTTGATACATTTGTAGAGGTTAATCGAGTTTTCTCCCTAAGATGACGACTTGTCTCTTCTCCTAGAACCAATCAACAAACCTTCTCCCCCCTGGAACTTTGACCACAGTCAATGGTTCCTCAATCCCTTTAGGGTAACTACGAATATTCTGATTCCACTCCTGTCAGGATACGTAAGCACAATATGCGATGTCTTGGCGAGTATACTTAAAAATAAACCCCTAGGTTCACCCTTAAAAAACAACAATAACACAAATAAAATAAGAGGTTCCTGTAGAGTACTACATATGCTTAGGATGCTAATACCTTCCATAAGTTTAACCAACCCCCGAACCTTAGAATCTCTAGCTTTGAATTTGCATTGCATACTTTTGGGTAATTCGATCTTTTTTCCTTCCCTTGGACAAATCAAAGACCAGTGATGAACCACAAATTAAGATTCAAGTTAATCAATAGCTTGATATACAATTCTCATCGCGACACACATGTCATAACATCCTGGAAGACATGGTCTGTCTTCAACAAACTCTAAACCCTCAACATGGAGGTCTCATTACTATGGAGAGTATGGTCATATTAAGCCTTTTTGTTATAATCTATATGGATCGCAACAATCTTCAGCTCGTGCCAAATCCAATCAAGTAAGTAAGAAAATAAGGTCTATTAACAAGGATGTGAATCTTATGGCTCACACCTCCTTGAGAGTGTCAACTAGAGAAGACCGGTACTTCGACAGTGGATGTGCTAAACACATGACGAAGAATCAGAGGATGTTGATGGATATTAGGGCTCAACCCTTAGGGTATATCAGATTTAGTGACGGATTTAAAGGAGAAATTAAGGGAGTGAGGAGATTTATGTGTGCATAATCTCCTAATTTGGAAGATGTTCTTCTGGTGAAAAGATTAACTACTAACCTTATTAGCATTAGTCAGCTTTGTGATCAAAGCTTGTTGGTCAAATTTTCAAATTCAGAATGCATAGTCAAAGATGAGAAAAGTGTTGTTCTAATGAGAGGTATAAGGTCCAAGGATAACTTATATCTATGGGATCCTCAAATAACTGCCCATTCTTCCACAAGGGCTATAACCAATGAGGATGAAGTGAAGTTATGGCATCATATTCTTGGACATTTTCATCCCAAAAGAATGAAGGAAATAATGTCTGTAGGAGCCATTAGAGGAATGTCAGATTTTAAGATTAAAGAAGGTAAAATCTATGGAGAGTTTGAGATTAGGAAGTAGGGTATGATGTCTCATACAATGGTGCAACATCAGACTACATCCAAAGTGCTGGAACTACTTCATATGGATTTGTTGGGACCAATGAAGATATAAAGCTTGGATAGAAAGAGGTATGTCTATATGATTATAAATGATTTCTTTGGGCTCATGTGGATGAAGTTTATTAAATAAAAATCTAACTTGTTTGAAGTTTTTAAAGATCTGTGTAAAAGTATTCAGAGGGAAAAGAACAGTGTGATTGTTGAGATTAGAAGTAACCATGACAAGGAATTTAAGAATCCAGAATTCTCAGAATTTTGTGATTCTGAAAATATTAGTCATGAATTCTCTCCTTTTATCACTTCTTAGCTGAATGGAATTCTTGAACAGAATACCAGAGGAATACAAGAATATGCTAGAGTTATGTTTCATGGCAAGCAATTTCCATTGGCATTTTGGGCTGAAGCTATGAATATTGCGTGCTACATTCATAACATGGACACATTAAGAAGAGGCAATTCAACCATTATTTATGAGCTATGGAAAGGGAGGAAACCTATAGTCAAACACTTGCATGCGTTTGGAAGTAAATGCTTTGTATTGTCTGACAAACATCAAAATGGCAAAATAACTCCTATAAGTGATGAAGGGGTATTTTTGGGTTATTCTTCAAGCAACAGAGCATATAGAGTTTTTAACTCCAGAATTAAAATGATTGAGGAATCTAGTAGCATAGTAATAAATGATTCAATTATTGAGCAAAAGATAGATGTTGAGAACAATGTTGGAACAACCTCCATGTAGACTAGATAAGAAGAAAGATGCAATATTTCTAGCATTGTGTCAGATGATCCTCAAGTCACTTCAGATCCTTCAGCTAGAGTTCAGGCAGAACTATCTAAGAAACTCATTGCAAGACACCTTGTCTCTGATTTTGAAATAAGGATGAGTCATATTATTCAATAAAGGAAGAGTTTGAGTCGCATCATTGGATCACGGGGTTATAGTGTGTTCTACTCTCACAACACTAATAGCCTGATGAAAGATTTATACAATGCTAATGAATGTGATTTTGAGAGCATAAGCAGTAGTCTAGATACTTGTTCCATAAAGAATTTATAGCAACTACAAGTACGGAGGAATACAACAACTGGTGTATCTTTCCTCTATTCTCTGAGGCATAATAAGCCTAAGAAGGTTGTCTTTGTTAAAAGGTGGAACAACAAATATTTGCAAGATAGAAGGTTCGTTTTGAAGAAGATAAGCTTTAAGATTGTAGCAAGAAAGTTGAATGTCAACATTCCTAAAACTTGTGATAACAACAAGAAGTGCATATGGATTTTTGACAGAGGTAAGAGGTGGAAGAGCACTTGGTGTTGATAAAGAATATGTGTTTCCACCTAGTGATATGTGTTTTCATATTTTGTGTCTAGACATTGTTTCCCTTTGTGCTATATAAATCAAGGGTATTTATGCTAATAGTCCTGTGATGTCAGGCAAGATGTCTTAACAAGTTTTTTTGGGGAGTTGATGAGTGTTTCTTTTATTACGTTATGTTTGCTTCTAGTTTCTCTTTGTTTAGAAACTACTTTCTCTGCAATATTAATGTACCGGTGTTGTTGTGTATAAGATATGAAATTGCTTAAGTTTTTTTCACTTGGTCTTCACCTTCAGAGTGAGAAATGATCATGTGTGACAGGGGGAGATGTGTACCTATCTGATGCGTAGCTGCTTTGGTACATCCTATACAAAAGCACGTATGTTCTCATGCAGCCTATTTTTGCCTCTAGTGAAGGTATAATGTCAGAAAAGATGTCTTGACATTGCTCAGGATGGTTATGTTTCTTGGTTGTAATGTGTCTAACGTAATTTCATGACACTGTGTTTTTGCTTTAGGCTGATCACTGATGATTTTTCTAGGCAAGTTTTTTTTGTGTGTGGGAAGCTTCATGGTTGTAGCTTGGTTTATGTCTTTGGCTGGGTCATAGGAGTATACAATGTCTATCTGAATGTCAGGATATTGTACTAAGTTGCTTCAGTTAAGACTATCAAGAGTCTATGTGTGGTTAGCATGCCAAAGACGGTGTGTCTAGTCAACAGTGGTCTAATAGTAGGTTGAAAAACGTGTTTTGTTGGGTGCATGCGTAACGTGTTTCTATAACATGGGAATCGTCTGGATTCAAGTTTGGAAAACGAGACCTAAAGTTAGTAAATTTGTTTCCCACTTGTGGACGATGGTCCGTTTTCAAGGTTGACTTATCTGTTTCTAACATTTCTATCCTTGACCTGTCAGGCGTTACAAACAAGGAATTTGTGCTATATAAAGACTAAAACATGTGTGGTTTTTTTCATCCTCTCACGGTGTACTTTGAACATGATCCATTCCTTTAAATTATCTGATAAGAAGCAATTTCCAAACAAAAAGAAGAATCAGTCAAGGGCTGTCACATCTGCTGGATCATTAACATGAGCTGTCTTGACAGGTAAAACTTCTGTGACAAAGGTCACATTCTTAAAGAAAACTCATTCTAAGGATCTTATTTCTGGTGGTAATGGTGATGAAAACTGGGCTCAATTTGTTAACTTAGGAGGTTGGAGGGAATAACTAGTTTATGTTTTATTTTTTTGTGTGTGTTAAGGTCACAATTTCTATTGTTTTCATTTGGTGTCTTAAGTTGTTTCTGTTTGTTTCCTTTGTTGTTCTTGCAGAGTCAATTTTTTTTTTCATTTGTCAAATTTTTGCACAACAGGGGGAGAAAAGTATAGTTTCTCTAAAGAGGTATGAACTTATGTTGTAATGTCATACCAGATGTCTATCATTCTAGTTGTACCTTGGAGTCTTATGTCTTGTATCTTGTGTTCTTCATATGTTGCTTATGCCATATGTGTTTCTAATGAATGTGGCTTCTGCCATATGTGTTTCTAATAACTTGAACTAGTTTAGTTAAAGCTCGTGTCCAGGTTGGTTTTCTTTTGCTTCAGAAAATTTTCTTCTTCCGATCTGAGAGGGTGATTCATTCCTTTATGACAAGGATCAATTATGTAGTCTAGGGGGATTATCTTGGAAATTCCTGAAGATGCAGGTGAAAATTCTAAAGATGCATATTATATTATTCCTCATGTGCACAGTTGCAATGGTTACATGTAATGCAACTGGTGTTGTGTTGTTTTTGTGGTTGTGTCCCTCTCTCTAGGATTTATTGTGCAAAAGGTGTTTTAGCCAAAATTTTCCAAAATGGGAGATTGAAGGTTCATGTGTTAGAACACAGATTGGTTCTTAATTATATCTCTATGTTTTGATGATAACTCTTATGAAATTTTGTATTAAAGAATTATATACTCTAAAATTTGTTCAAGTGATTTTTGCTGCAGATATTAAAGTGAATATTATTCTGGAAGCAAATTAGATATGAACAAGAAAATATGCAAGGCTCTGAAGCGTCAGAAGCATCTCTTAGAAGAATCTGAACGCTGCCTACAGAAGATTCTGAGCGCTGTCTACAAAAGAATATGAAGCAGAAGCCAGAAGCATCTGAAGCATTGAAGACTTTTGTATGAAGAGTTTCAAGCTTAGTTTATTTTAGAAGACTCTGATAGTACTACGCTGCCAGTACTGAGGATCTGATCCCAAACTCTGCTCTGAACAATTACACACTGAAAGCACACTTGCTGCATTGCTCTGATTCAGTAAACTCTGATGAACATATGAAGACTCTGATCACTCAAGGCTCTGATGTTATTTGCTGAAACTTGTTGAAGAAG
Source organism: Lathyrus sativus (assembly GCA_963859935.3). Lineage (NCBI taxonomy): Eukaryota > Viridiplantae > Streptophyta > Magnoliopsida > Fabales > Fabaceae > Lathyrus > Lathyrus sativus. The sequence goes on along the minus strand of OZ012735.1, from coordinate 564,620,095 downwards.
AATTCAAAGTTATGTTCGTTGGTTTGGCCAAACGACTCTTGCCTCTTTTATGCTAGACACAAGAACACAGACAAAAAGGATTTCTCTGTGCATTCTATTTCTAGGAAAGGTCATGTGAAGACAAAAAGGCTCAGACCTTTTTGGTACACAGCCTCCAACGTGAAAGCTACTTGGACTTCTGTGCCTATAAAAGGAAGACTCCATCACTCTTCTTCAGTTGACGAAATACTTGAAAGAAATTCATTATAAGCTCTCATACAAATCTTTATCTTGCTGAATTTTTTTTCTAAGTTCTTAAAATCTTAAGTGTAAAATCACAGTTGTGATATAGCTTATCTAGAAGCATTTAAACACTTATTTTATTCTTACATTTGTTTGTAAAAGATCCTTAAGAAGATCCAGTTGGGATCAGTAGTTCTTAAGAAGACTAAGAACAGTTGTCCTTAGTGCTTGCTATTGTAATCAGTTGATTAAATAGTGGATTAAGTCCTTGTTGAGAAAGGCAAATCACTCTTGATAGGGTGGATTGGAGTAGTTGAGTTCAACGAACCAGGATAAAAATCCTTGAGTTTTCTTTGCTATAAGTTTTTCTATATACTTATTCAACCCCCCTTCTAAGTATTTTCTCACCTTCAGTTGGCATCAGAGCTCCGGTTCTGTGTGTGCTACCACTTCACAGTGACAGAAAAGATCCAGTGAGAAAACTTTGATATATATTTGGTTGTTATTATGGCTGAAACTTCAACATCTAACAGTAACAACAGATATGAAGAAAGAGATAGAATCAGTACAAAACCCCCTATGTTTGATGGGGAGAAATTTGATTATTGGAAGGACAGAATAGAAAGTTTCTTCCTTGGTTATGATGCTGATTTATGGGACTTGGTCATAGATGGATATGTTCATCCCACTGATGGGAATGGCAAGAAAGTAGATAGAAAATCTATGACTGAAGCCCAAAAGAAGGAGTTCAGAAATCACCACAAGGCTAGAACAATCTTGTTAAATTCAATATCTCATACTGAGTATGAGAAGATCACAAATAGAGAAACTGCATTTGACTTGTTTGAGTCTTTGAAGATGACACATGAAGGAAACCTTTAAGTTAAAGAGACCAAGGCTCTAGCGCTAATACAGAAGTATGAAGCGTTCAAAATGGAAGAATCTGAGTCTATAGAAACTATGTTCTCTAGATTTCAGATCCTCACAGCTAGTCTAAAAGTGCTGGACAAAGGCTACTCAACTGCTGATCATGTGAAGAAGATTATCATAAGCTTGCCTATCAGATGGAGACCTATGGTCACTACTCTGAAGCTTGCTAAGGATCTGAACAAGATCACTTTGGAGGAGCTAATCAGCTCACTAAGGAGCCATGAAATTGAACTTGAGGAAGATGAGCCTCAAAAGAAAGGTAAGTCAATTGCCTTAAAATCTAACAAATCTGTGAAACCTTTGCAGGTTTTGCGGTGGAAATAGGATATCAAACTATTAATTAGTTTGAATCACAATTCTTAATTCACAACCGCTCTTTGATTTATCCGAAGGAAAAGGTCAAAAGAGGGAAAACCTATTTTTACATCATAAACACAATGCGGGGAGAGACCTAGGTAATGGGTTGGTTAAGCTTAGGGAAGGTACTAGCACCCTAAACTTCTGTAGTACTCTACAGGAACCTTTTGTTTATTGTATGCCTTTTATTTTTATTTATTATCTGCTTATATGTTGAGCTAAGGGATAGAGTGACCTAAAAGACCTAAGGGTTAGTCCTAAGTTTACTCGGCAAGATGTCGCATCTTGTGCCTACGTATCCTTGATAGGGAATGGAATCAGAGTAATCGTAGTTCCCCTTAAAAGGGAGGTTAGAAACGTCTTGACTATGGTCAAGGTTTCAATGGGGAATAAACGTATCTTAAGGACACGCTTACGTGGAGTCTTTGAAACTCCTATTTATATGTTGAATTTGTTAATTGAAAATTTAGGGTTGAAATTAGGGATTCCACGGCGGAAAACCCTAAACAGAGTACGGCGACTCTTTGACCTAATGCTAGGGTAAAGGGCATTTTCGTCCACGGCGGGACACCTAGGCTATTAGGGTTTTTGAAACGGTCAAAAATTAGGGTTATTGACTCGGCGGTCAAACGGCTAGACCTAATTCTTTCGGAGGGATTCTAACGGCTAAACGTGTAAAATACGGAAAATTATTATACGGCAAGATTAAAGTACAAAAAGTAAATAAAACGGTAAAGAAAGCGTCGCGACGATCACTCGCGTAAATTACAAATCCCAAAAAATGCAAAATAAAATAAACCGCGACCATGACCTCGCGTAAATTACATCCATGAAACAAAATAAACTGAATAAATATTAATCGGAATTTAAGGATAATCTGAGCAGAAAAACAGAGAACATTAGTGAAAAGTTAGACGAAATTCAATGGCAAATAACAAAATAGTGAAAAAGAAAAAATTACAAATTTGGACATTGTTATTGTTCTTAATACTTTTTGAAAAAAGATCTTAATTTTAATTTTTGAAAAAAAAGAAAAAAAAAGACGAATTTTAATGTTAATATCAAAAGGTTTTTAGTTTTCATTATATTTAAAAAAAATAGTTAGTGTTAATTATAAAAAAGAAATTCTTTTAAATTTAATTAAAAAAAGTTAATTATGGCCAATAATGTTAAAGGTTTTTTTGGTTTTTCATTTTTAAAAGAAATCTTTAGTTTTTTTCTATTGTAAAGAGAGTTTTAATCTATATTTAAAAAAAATAATTTAATTCGTATTTTAAAAGGTTTTAAATTATATATTTTTAAAAAAGTTTTAAGTTATATTTTTTTAAGAAAAGAAAAAAAATTTTGAATTATATTTAAAAGAAGCAGAGTTTTAATTAAAAAGTTAGGATAACAAACATAATAGTAATAAATAAAATAAAAATAAGAAAAAGAAGTTGGATTTTAACTTTAAAAGCTTTTTAGTTTTAATTTTGCACAAAAAAAAAAAAAAGAATTTTATTCCTAAATTTTAAAAAGGGATTAAAAAGTTAGGATAACAAACATAATAGTAATAAATAAAATAAAAATAAGAAAAAGAAGTTGGATTTTAACTTTAAAAGCTTTTTAGTTTTAATTTATCCAAAAAAAAAAAAAAAGAATTTTATTCCTAAATTTTAAAAAGGGATTTAGTTTTATATTCAAAAAAAAAAGTTTTGGTTTTTAAATTTAAAAGAAATCTCTTTAGTTTAAAAAGTGTTTTAGTTTAATTTAAAAAATGTTTTTGTTATTTTATTTTTAAAAAGGGTTATATTAATTTATAAAAAGAGTTAAATGACTAAAAGGAGGTTATTATTATTATTATTATTATTAATTTTTAAGGAAAAATTATTATTTACAGTTTTTATATTTTTATTATAATTACCAAATAAAAATAAAAGAAACAAAACAAAAAGTGAAGAAGGTGGGATTCAAACTCTCAACCTCTCACACTCACAACTCCTTACAAAGGGAGTCTTGCCAATTGTGCTATTTTATTCATTTAAAATAAAGTGGCACTAGAAACCCTGTAAACTAAAAGAGCGCGCCACATGATATTTTCTTGCAACAATCAAACAACTGCACCACCGGTTAGTGGTTAGTTTAAACGCAATGCACAATGAAATGGGATGCAAGATGAAACGACTAATCTTAGGGCAAAATTTGGGGTATTACAACAGGTATTAGAAGAGAGTTCTGAAGAGTCTTCTTCTGAAGAAGAAAATGAACTGTCCTTGCTGTCCAGAAGAATCAACAGACTCTGGAAGCACAAACAGAGGAAGTTCAAGAACTTCAAGAAGCCAGATCAGCGCAAGGAGTCCTCTGGACCAAAAAGATCTGGAAAGAAGGAAGTTGTTTGTTTTGAATGCAAACAACCTGGTCATTACAAAAATGAATGTCCAAAGCTTCAGAAAGAAAAGCCCAGAAGAAATCCTGAGCATAAGAAGAAGGTTTTGATGGCAACATGGGATGATTAAGATGAATCTGGATCCTCATCAGAATCTGAAGATGAATGCGCCAACATGGCTCTGATGGCAGGCATTGGAGATTAGAATGAAGGATCATCTGGATCTGAGTCTGATTCTGAATCTGACTCAGAAGAGGTACTTTCTGATCTCACTAGGGAAGAGCTTATTAAAGTCTTATCAGAAGTCCTGAAAAATTATAATCAGATTAAACTCAAATGCAAGAAGCTTAAATGCAATCTTGGATCTGAGAATAATCTGTTAAGATCAGAAGTTGCTGAGCTAAAAGAAAATAATTTGAAAATGAAAGCCAATTTTGAAATAGCTCAACAAAACTCTGAATCTGAAAGTAAGTCTAAATGCAAAAATATTTTAGAAGAATATGACTTCAGCCTTCAGAAGTTTATGGCTAAAAGCATAGATAGAAGCAAGATGTCTTCAATGATCTATGGAGTTAGCAGAAACAACAGGAAAAGAATTGGATATGAATCTTCCTCTGGAAAGGATTTAAATCCAATGTCTGTTGATAAGCTTATTATTAAGATGACTCCCATATACTCTCATTTCAAGTTTGGTCATCTAAATGATATTAAACACACACGTTCTGATCAGAACGTTCCTGTGTTTAAGCCAAAAGTCAATCAGAATAGAACTGTTATAAAAAGACAGAAGTTCAGATAGATTTTCAAGGCAACTAACCCAAAAGGACCCAAAAAGATCTGGGTACCTAAGGATAAGATAATCCCTGTTGCAGATGTATTTAGCAGAAAAGTCAAGACGCCAGTCATGGTACCTGGACTCTGGCTGCTCACGTCACATGATAGGAGAAAGGTTTATGTTCCAAAGCCTGGAGATTAAATCTGGAGGAGAAGTGAAGTTTGGAGGGAATCAGAAGGGCAAGATTATTGGCTCTGGTACTATTGGCAATGGTAACCTTCCTTCTATATCTAATGTTCTTCTTGTAGAAGGATTAAAGCATAATCTATTGTCCATAAGTCAATTAAGTGACAATGGTTATGATATAATCTTTAATCAACAATGTTGTAAAGCTGTTAGTCAGAAGGATGGCTCAATCCTATTTAATGGAAAAAGGAAGAACAACATTTACAACATCAATCTTTCAGAACTTAAGGTTCAAAATGTTAAATGCCTTTTGTCTGTTAATGATGAGCAATGGGTCTGGCACAGAAGATTGGGGCATATTAATATGAGACGTATATCTCAGATTAATAAACTCAATCTGGTCAGAGGACTTCCTAAGTTGAAGTTCAACTCAGATGCTCTTTGTGAAGCATGTCAAAAAGGAAAATTTTCAAAATCTTCTTTTAAATCAAAAAATGTTGTTTCAACTTCAAGACCATTAGAATTACTTCACATTGATCTGTTTGGACCAGTGAAAACTGCATCCATCAGAGGCAAGAAGTATGGATTAGTCATTGTTGATGACTATAGTAGATGGACATGGGTAAAGTTTCTAAAATACAAGGATGAGTCACATTCTGTGTTCTTTGACTTTTGCAAACAAGTCCAAAATGAAAAAGATTTTAAAATTATTAAAGTCAGAAGTGATCATGGTGGTGAACTTGAAAACAAATATTTTGAAAAATATTTTAATGAAAATGGAATTGCTCATGAGTTCTCCTGCTCTAGAACTCCACAACAGAATGGAGTTGTAGAGAGGAAAAATAGAACTCTGCAAGAAATGGCCAGAACCATGATCAACGAGACTAATCTGGCAAAACATTTTTGGGCAGAAGCAATAAACACATCTTGTTACATTCAGAACAAAGTGTTTGTAAGACCTCTTCTGGAAAAGACTCCCTATGAATTGTGGAGGAACAGAAAGCCCAACATTTCTTATTTTCATCCTTTTGGATGTATTTGTTATATGTTGAACACTAAATAGAATCTTAAGAAGTTTGATTCTAAAGCACATAAGTGTTTCATGCTTGGCTATTCTGAACGCTCTAAAGGCTACAGAGTATACAATACTGAAACACAGATTGTGGAAGAATCTATACATGTTAGATTTGATGATAAGCTTGGCATTGAAAAGCCAAAGCAGTTTGAAAGTTCTGCAGATAGAGAAGTAATTCTCACAGACTCTGAAGGCTCAGAGGCAGAAAAAGCTCAAGTGAAGGAATCAGAAGCAACGTCAGATGCAATTCCTTTAGCTTCTCAAATGAATAACTTGAACATTTATGAAGAATCAAATGTTAGAGGATCATCTTCCAGAATCAAGGCCTCTCACCCAGAGTATGTGATCATTGGAAAGAAGGATGACCCCATAAGAACAAGATCCTTCCTCAGATCATCTGAAGCATCATTATTTGGGTTGGTGTCAGTTATTGAACCAACTTCTATGGATGAAGCTCTGCAAGAAAATGATTGGATAACTGCCATGCAAGAAGAGCTCAATCAGTTCACAAGAAATGATGTTTGGGATTTGGTTCCAAGACCAAAAGGATTCAACATAATTGGAACTAAATGGGTCTTCAAAAATAAGTTAAATGAAAATGGAGAAGTTGAAAGAAATAAAGCAAGGCTTGTTGCTCAAGGTTATAGCCATCAAGAAGGAATTGATTATACAGAGACTTATGCTCCTGTAGCCAGGTTAGAGTCTATTCGTTTACTCATTTCTTTTGCGGCACAGAATAACATCACTCTATATCAGATGGATGTTAAAAGTGCCTTTCTAAATGGTATTATAGAAGAAGAAGTCTATGTTCACCAACCTCCTGGTTTTGAAAGTGAAAAATTTCTAGAACATGTTTTTAAACTAAAGAAATCTCTTTATGGTTTAAAACAAGCTCCCAGAGCTTGGTATGAGAGATTAAGCAGTTTTCTTCTGGAGAAAATTTTCATCAGAGGCAAAGTGGACACAACTCTCTTTTGTAAAACATTTAAGAAAGATCTTTTAATTTTCCAAATATATGTGGATGATATTATATTTGGATCTACCAATGTTATGCTGGGAAAGGAGTTTGCTCAATGTAAGCAGGTTGAATTTGAGATGAGCATGATAGGAGAATTGAGATTCTTTCTGGGAATTCAAGTCAACCAGACTCCAGATTGCACTTACATTCATCAAACCAAATATGTTAAAGAGCTTTTGAAGAAGTTTAACATGACTGGTAGTAAGATGGTAAAGACTCCCATGCATCCAACAAGTACTCTTGGTAAGAAAGAGGTAAGTAAGAAAGTAGATCAGAAACTCTACAGAGGTATGATAGGATCTCTTCTCTACTTAACTGCTTCTAGACCTGACATTTTATTCAGTGTATGATTGTGTGCAAGATTCTAATCAGATCCTAGAGAATCACACTTAACAACTGTTAAGAGGATTCTAAGGTATCTGAAAGGTACTTCTAATGTGGGTTTGTGTTACAGAAAATCTGATGATTTCAAATTAGTTGGATTTTGTGATGCTGACTACGCTGGAGACAGAGTGGAAAGAAAAAGTACTTCTGGAAGTTGTCAATTTCTAGAAAGAAATTTAATCTCCTGGTACAACAAGAAGCAACCTACAATTGCGCTATCAACTACAGAGGCAGTATATATTGTTGCTGCTGGATGTAACACGCAGATGCTCTGGATGAAAAGTTAACTAGAAGACTATCAGATCTTTGAAAGTAATATTTCTATATTCTGTGATAATACTTCTGCTATATGTTTGCCTAAAAACCCCATTTTACACTCTAAGGCAAAACATATAGAAATTAAACATCGCTTCATCAGAGACTATGTTCAGAAGGGTATTATAAATTTAGCCTTTGTTGATACAGATCATCAGTGGGCTGATATTTTCACAAAACCCCTTGTTGAAGATAGGTTTAAGTTTATTCTGAAAAATGTTGGTATGGATTTTTGTCCAGAATGATATTTATCAGAAGCAAAACTTCTCAGATGCAAAATGTTTAAAACTCTGAAGTATTTCATCTGTCAATTATTTGATTTCTTGAATTATTTTTTATTATTTGTGTGTATCTGAACTAACCAATCTTAGAGGATCTGAACGTTGGCTAACGTTTCATTTCTCAAGAGAATTCAGAAGCACATGCAAGCAAACACGTGTCACTCTGAATCTGAAAAGATGGCGTGCACATTACTGAAGAGACATTTGAGGTATTGTTTGAATAGTTAAAATCTTGGTTTTCCCCCCAAATTGTCAGAATCAACTAATGTTTTGAAATGATTTTTTATTCTTTTCATTAAATGCTATTAATTGCTAAGTGGAACATGCTGAATGTGTCTTTTTGAATGCCCTATTTTCTCTCTATAAATACCACAATTCACACCATTTCACACTTTTCACTTCACAAACATTTTATGCATTTCTGTTTGCTCTTTGCTCTTCATAAAAACCCTAAACCTTCGTCCAAATCTTCTTCATCTTCAACAATGGCAACTTCATCCTCAACATCAGCTCAGTTTCAATCATCTATGGATGCAGTTGCGTCAACAAACATGGGTGTTACTCCCTTTAAGGAACCTAAGAGAACATTGTTAACCCCTATGGACAAGCTTGAAGTTCTTTGTGAATCCATGGTGGAATTTGACTCTCTGGCTGACAATGGGTTTGAGTTGTGTTCTATTATTGATGCACAAGGCTGGGTCAAGTATTTTGACAGATTATTTGGACCAGTGTATCCACACTTAGTGAAGGAATTTTGGATACATGCATCTGTTTACCCAAAGTTCATCCTCTCTTCTGTTCTGGGAAAAGAGATCATCATCACTGAAGATCTCATCAGAAAACTCATAGGGTATGAGGAAACTGATGGAGTTTGTCATCTGCCAGCTGGGCGTGTTGACATGGAAAAAGTGTATGAGGAAGTTATTGCATCTGGACAGGCCTCCAACAAATTTATGGATCTGAAACCTGACTACAAAATCTAGGCAAAGATTTTTCTGGGATGCATCAATCACAAAAAATCCACAAATTCTCCAGATTATGTGAATAATGAACAACTCTATTTTATGTGCTGCTTGAGTCAGAGTACAAAGGTAGATCTGCCATACATTCTATTTATGCATCTATGGAATCACATCAATGCACCCAGAGAATCCATAAAGGATAAGGGACAGAAGATCAGGACGTGGATTCCTTTTGGAAGATTGATCTCAGACATTTTGACAGAGAATGGTCTGGTATTTGCTCTTTATGAAGCTGGAGTTAAAGAAGAGCTTGAATCAATTATTGGAAAACCATTTAATGGAAAGAGTCTTCAGAGGCTAAAAATTGTGGATGAACTCACAGCTGCTCCTAAGAAGCTGAATGTTACTGAAGTAAGTCAGAGGAGGATTCCAGTTCAAGATTTTCCACTCTTTGGTGCTGAAGAACCTAGGGAGATTATTGTTAGGTATATTGACATGTGCAAGGCAGATGGAACACCTATTCCTGCATATATTCTGATAAGAGCAAGAGAACCCATTCCAGATGTGTATGATGAGAACATGAGGAAAAGAAAACAATTAGAGGCAGAAGAAGTTGCTGCTCAGAAGAAACAAAGAGTTGCTGAAAAACCACAGAAGCAGATTAAAAGAAAAGCTTCTGGAGAAGTTCCCTCTGTTCCCACCAAGCGCATCAAGACAAAAGGTACTAATTCATCTTTACCTTCTATTTCTAAAATTGCTGTAAATGTATCAACAATTAGTTTTATACCTGAACCTCCTCCCACTCAAAATCAAACTATTCCTGCTCCATCTCAAACCTCCGAACCACCAAAATCATCTGATCCTGTTTCCACAACACCATCAAAATCATCTGATATTCCACAATCAGAACCACAAGCAAAACCAACAGAACAACCAACAATACAACAACAACCTGAAGTTCAACAACCAGTTGCATCTGAACCCATTCAATCTGACCCAGTTGCATCTGAAACTGTTGCAACTGAACAAGTTGCATCTGAACCAGTTGTATCTGAACCACCAACATTCAAACCTTCTGAGATTCAGCCAGAACCATCCAATCCTGTTGAAACAAATATACCTGACTCTGAGGTTCTGAACATTAAACCTCTCAAGACTGTATTTGAAGTTGCTTCTACATCTTGTACCCCAACCACCTCATCTGATTCATCCGAATTTGATGTCCATCCTAATGTTATCTCACCTCCCTCTCTCAGAGAATTTGAATCTTAACAACCAGAACTACCTGTTTCATCTGAAACTCTCATTCCTAAAACCATTCCAAAACCTAAACCCAGGACATATGAGTTTGTCTCATTCGCTTCCTTTAAACCACTCCCCTCTGATCCACTTCCTTCTGGTTTCAAGTTTAAACATTTTTATGACAGAATAGAACCATCTGACTCTATCACTCCATTTAAACCTAATACTTCCACCATTCTACCATCTGTTCTTCAAACCTACTTAAAAGAACTGCCAGATATGATTTCATCAGAACCTCTATTGTCTGATAAATCTGCTTTTATTCCTTACACTTCCACTACATTTGATGATGTTTCTTATGCATCACGTATAAAACCATTTCTGGTTAATGCCTTATCCATATCCAAAACTACCACTTCATCTGCCCATCCATCTCTTCCTTTCTACCCTCGTCCTCTGATCATTATTCCAAAAGTTACCATACCACCTCCACCTTAACCCAAGCCATTCACTTTGGAAACCCTTCTCAAACCAAAAACTAGACTAAACGTTGATACTTTATTTGCTAATTTTCTGAAAGAGATAAAGATGAATTTAGGCTCTGTACAGAAGAGATGCTTGTCAACCATGGATGCAAATGAATCTGATGCTATCTGGAATAGCTTCATTGCTAGATTCAATACTGTAGCCTCAAATCTGAAGAATGTATGTTCTGATGATGCGAAGGTCAGATTTGCTGAGACTGCCAGAAGCATGATATGGAACATGAAAAGATCTGAACCTTTGCTTCTTGAAGATGTACCTTCATCTTCTGGAGTATCTGCTACAGAAGTTTTTGCTGACTCTGCTTCTGAAGAAAACCCACTGGCTATGACAATTGTGGAAAATCCCTCTGGATCTACTGCTCCTGACTCTGCAACCCCAATGGAAATTGACTTTGTTCCTGCTTCAGAATCTGCTCCACCTTCTTCATCTGGGATCAAGAAAGAGAATCCAGATCTAGAAGATAAGATTGCAGTATTGGAAGCTGGGCAATCTGAAATCAAGTCATGGATGGCCAAGCAAGACCAGAAGACTGAAAACATGGCACAATGGATGTCTACGCAATATTAGAAGAATGAAAACATGGAAAAATGGATGACAAAGCAAGAAGAATCTTCATCTGAGATCACTCAACTTTTGAAGATGATTTTGTCCAAGCAAACCTAGTTTATGTTTTTCTGTATCTGATGTTTGTGCACATGTACTTGAATTCTTATCTAATGATGTGTCTGTTTGTTATCTGAATGAATGAATGACTCTGTTGTTTTCTCTACATGAATATATCTTTTCTGTATTTCCTTTTATTTGTCTTTAAAAGTTTTACTTTTTGATTATGACAAAAAAGGGGGAGAAAATGGATCTGACTGTTTAAATAAACTCTACCTAAATGAAACTCAGACATATCTAATTATAACTAACGTGAACTCTTAGTATTTCAGATCATTTGAAAAATATGACAAATTCTTCTAAAGTAACTCTGAGATCCCCAGATCAAAGTTTTAACCTATCAGGCTCTAATTCTGAAACGTGCATCCAAAGTCAAGATCTAATTTTTGGAACAATCAGGCTCTGATTCTAAAAAGAATACTCATGCAAAAAGGGAAGTTTCTATTCCTTCTATGTATTCAATTCAGGGGGAGATTCATAATCTCAGGGGGAGTTATAATTATACTTTTTGAACAAAATTTCTTATGTTTTTGTCATCATCAAAAAGGGGGAGATTGTTAGAACACAGATTGGTTCTTAATTATATCTCTATGTTTTGATGATAACTCTTATGAAATTTTGTATTAAAGAATTATATACTCTAAAATTTGTTCAAGTAATTTTTGCTGCAGATATTAAAGTGAATATTATTCTGGAAGCAAATTAGATCTGAACATGAAAATATGCAAGGCTCTGAAGCGTCAGAAGCATCTCTTAGAAGAATCTGAACGCTGCCTATAGAAGATTCTGAGCGCTATCTATAGAAGAATCTGAAGCAGAAGCCAGAAGCATCTGAAGCATTGAAGACTTTTGTATGAAGAGTTTCAAGCTTAGTTTATTTCAGAAGACTCTGATAGTACTACGCTGCCAGTACTGAGGATCTGATCCCAAACTCTGCTCTGAACAATTACACGCTGAAAGCACACTTGCTACATTACTCTGATTCAGCAAACTCTAATGAACATCAGAAGACTCTGATCACTCAAGGCTCTGATGTTATTTGCTGAAACCTGTTGAAGAAGAATTCAAAGTTATGTCCGTTGGTTTGGCCAAACGACTCTTTCCTCTTTTATGCTAGACACAAGAACACAGACAAAAAGGATTTCTCTATGCATTCTATTTCTAGGAAAGGTCATGTGATGTGAAGACAAAAAGGCTCAGACCTTTTTGGTACACAACCTTCAACGTGAAAGCTACTTGGACTTCTGTGCCTATAAAAGGAAGACTCCATCACTCTTCTTCAGTTGACGAAATACTTGAAAGAAATTCATTACAAGCTCTCATACAAATCTTTATCTTGCTGAATTTTTTTTCTAAGTTCTTAAAATCTTAAGTGTAAAATCGCAGTTGTGATATAGCTTATCTAGAAGCATTTAAACACTTGTTTTATTCTTACATTTGTTTGTAAAAGATCCTTAAGAAGATCCAGTTGGGATTAGTAGTTCTTGAGAAGACTAAGAACAATTGTTCTCAGTGCTTGCTATTATAATCAGTTGATTAAATAGTGGATTAAGTCCTTGTTGAGAAAGGCAAATCACTCTTGATAGGGTGGACTGGAGTAGTTGAGTTCAACGAACCAGGATAAAAATCCTTGAGTTTTCTTTGCTATAAGTTTTTCTATATACTTATTCAACCCCCCTTCTAAGTATTTTCTCACCTTCACCATGGTTTATGGATTGGCAAAAATTTTGCTAAAATATGGTTCACTACAGGATATCGTGTGTAATGCTGTAACATGTTGCTCAATTCTCCTTGAGAGTAGATGTCCTATCAAATGTTGAAACATGTTATACCAGAACATCTATTCTGAGAATTTTAAAACTTGACAAATGTGGTTTGTTTTAATTCTGTGATATTTCTTTTGGATATAGCTCAGTAATTTATGCAGGTCAAAAAGATACTATCAGGAACAAGATTTTGTATCTCCAACTGTACACAAAATGCTAAAATTGGATGATGAGATGTTTTAGGAAACTTTGAAGATTTTTTCCTGTTATTGTGGAGAAGATTTTGCAGAGAGTTTAAAACTGACAAAATGGAAGAGTCCAAGCCCATTCTGCACGAGACTATATAAAGAGATTTATTAAACCTAAATTGTGTGTGGAATAATTGTTGAAGAAACTGTGTATGCAAATAAGGGTTTAGGGTTTGAGTTTCTTTTAGTGTACTACTACTGTATTGTGTCACTCATGTACCTTTTGATACATTGAGGTATAGTTTTTTTGAGCCATTCATTCATCCCATAGATGCTTGAATTGGATTGGTGTTATTGTGTTGTAAGTGTCTACTCTAAGCTTTTAAGCAAGAGTGTGTTTTACTTGATTGAATTTTTTAAGCAAGATCAAGTATTTTTTCTTTGAAGTGTGACTTCTTATGACATATTATTATGTCTATCACTGCTATTGGTGGCTGGTAGGAAATGAGAGGGAACTCTCATATCTAGGAGTGTCTTAGGTAGAAATTGCACTAGGTAGGTATTAAGTGAGATGTTGTAAACTGGAGAGTTTAACTTTGAATTGATACTACTAATAGTTGATTTCCTTCTTGGCTTGGTAGCCCCCAGACGTAGGTGTTGTTGTACACCGAACTGGGTTAATAACTTTCTATGTTCTGATATTTCCTGTACCATTAATTGTGCTTTATCTTGTCCTTGTGTTTTAACCAGAGATCAGTGTCTCGACATTTCTTAGGACATCTGATATCTGCTTACCAGAATTTTACTTCATAATTAGTTCCTTTCTTGACCTACACATGATTCCCACTAGCCACACTAAAATTTCTAATATAGCAAGTATTAGGTGTGTGGCCAGTTATACCACAATAAATGCAAGTAGGAACAAACTTACTTTTATATCTAGGAACATAAGATTTCTTTTTAACAAATATTTTCCTTTTAGGATAAGGATGAACAACTATAGCTTTGTTTACTTTCTCTTTGGTGGATTGATCACTAGCCTTAACAAAGATAATTTTTTTTAGAACTTGGTGTACTAAATTTTGAATAACCAAGACCACTTTTATTATTAGAATATCTTTGTTGACTAAGAACACCCTCCAATCCAATTTTTCATTTTTCATATCTTTCAAGAGCTCTTTTTAATTGAACAATTTGAAAAGAAAGTGATTCACATTCTTTGCATACGAAATTCTGTTTTTGTTCACTAATAATCTTTTGTTTTTCATCTTCGAAATCTTTTTCCATCGTCTCAATTTTTTCTTCTAAAGATGAAATTTGTTTCCTTTGTTTTGACAATGTTTTGTACAGAATTTTGCATTCATTAAGAAGTTCATTTATAGTACCTTGTGAACCATTACCATAAATGGAAAATTCATTACTAACTTCTTCATCTTCACCATCGGAATGATGTGAAGCCATCAATGCTAGATTTGCACATTCGTCGCTATTGGAATTTAATAAACTTATCTCATTATCTTCCATGTAATGTAAGCTCTTTTATTCTTATTATCTTTTTTACTTTTGAAGCCACATTTGTTGGAGAGTTTTGGATAATCCGTCTTTATATGACCTTGCTTACCACAATTATAACATGTGACATATGGTGTTTAAGTGGAAGCCTCATTTTTCTTCAAATGTTTCTTTATTTTTGCATAATTAAAGGATTTATCATTTTTACCAAAACCAAGCCTTTTCACAAGAAGCATGAAGTTTTCATCTTCTTCCAGAGTATCATCGTCTTGTTCTTCTTTTGACTCGACTTTTAAAGCAATGCCTTTGGATTTCTTCTCTTGATTCTCATGTTTTTCAAGTCTTCCAAGTTCAAGTTCGTGTTCTTGAAGTTTTCTGAACAATGATACAAACGTCATAGTAGAAAGACTTTTATTTTTCGATATTGCCATCACTTTTGGTTGCCATTCCCTAATTAAAGATCTAAGAACTTTTCGTACTCTTACAATCAAAATATTCAATCAAATAATTTGTCAATTGTACAAATCACTTTTGATTAGTAAAATTCTTACCAAGAGCAATCAAATGATTTGTCAATTGTACAAATCTCTTTTGCAACATAACGATAGATTCTCCGGGCTACATTCTGAACATTTCGTACTCTTGACTCAAAATATTCAATATAGATCTTCTTACTTCAACGGTTCCTTCATTAGTTTCTACCAATGTATCCCAAATTTCCTTTGTCGATTTACATTTAGAGATACAAAAGAATTTGTCCATGCTAAGTGAAATTTGAAGTATGTTGATTGCTTCTTTTAATTAAGGACTTTCTGTTAGACGATGGCTAGGATCTAGAAGGGGGGTTGAATAGATCCCAATTAAAATTTGAGTCGGTGCTTACCAATTTAAAATTGGTTTTAAAATGTTTTTGAACTGCGGAAGCGGCCTTGGAAAAAACTCGTCTAAAGCGAACCGTTATTGGAGGATCGGATATGCGTTAAGCTAATGGATATGATAATAAAAGAAAAGTAGATTCAATACACTAGTCACACTAATCAATTGATTTCACATAATTTAGTAGTGCTAGTTCCAATGTACAACACAACCCACCAAAATATAGCAAGTAAACTAAGTAAGTTTTAGTTCAGACAATTTATCGAACACTTGGTGTGCAAAACACTCCAAGTGAATTTTTGAATTAAGTGAGTAACTTTAAAATCCTTGTATAATTATTTATTGTACACAAGTTAAAAACAGTTCTAGTTACTTACTAAATTCAATGCTCGAATCAATAAAATTGCTTAAACTAAAATCACTTAATGTTTAAGCTGAAATTGAAAATGCTGAAAAATAAGGAACACAAGGATTTGTTGAGGCAGTTCCCCCGTCGTCCTCGCTTCGGGGTACGTCTGCCCTCAATTCTAAAAATAGAATTGAGATGATTTATAATAGATATCACTTGAAAAGTTGTAGTAGTTTATACAAGACTTAATAAGCAATAATACAAAGAATCCCTATAGATGTTGATGTTGCTATCACTTCTTGCTCCTTGATTCGAGTTGAATCAAGACCTCTGATCGTTGTGAATTGACCTCCGATTCCAGCCCCTTTGTTGAATACCTTTCAGTTCTTCAAACCCTCGGCCCGACTGATCTTTAGACACCAACGAATCGAACCCGGAACTCCCTTCAACACTTCACAGCCCCATCTACTAGATTGATGAAAAACATTTCTCAATCACCTTCGCACCGCTGAATGTTGATGGAGAATTTCCGTACCAAAAACCCCCAAAATTTGTAGAATCTTGGAGGGCAAAACCTTCAAGGTTTTATTCAAGAAAAACCTGCCACAAGTCTCCACCTGAACCAGACTTTCCCTCAACGGATTCAAACCTTATACCCTTGAACAAGACACAAAGCACTCCAAAAATGGTTGTGTGTAGTTGCAGTGTTGTGTGTTGTTTGAGGATGAAGATGAAGAGAAATGTAGCACCTATTTCACTTTTCTTGTTTTTAAAATATACTCAAAATGTAATTGTTAGTTGATAAAAATAAACAATATTCTATTTATAGTAGTAAGACAAATAACTAACACAACAGGATTTCAAACAGTGGAAAAAATACTTAACAACGCGCAAACGGTCGACCATAACAGGTCCATGCGTCGACGCATGACCTGCAGATTTCAGAAATATTAAAAACTCAACAGTATGCGCCGACCATAGGTCGGCGCGTGCTGACCCGTGGGAATTATGAAGACTTCATGCGCCGACTGATGGTCGACTCATGGTGTCCATTTGCTGACCAGTGGAAAAATTGACTGGATGTGCGCTGACTGGTATGGTCGACTCAGAGCTGTAAAACCTGCAAAAATTCATCATTTGTTGCTTCGTGCGTTTTGTCACGACTGAGTATTTATCACGTGATTTGCAAATGATTATATGTTGAATTAAAGAAATATAGGAAGGATATGATATGTTAAATATTGCAATTGTCTTTAGGGCGAAATTGACAACTCCTTATTGATCCGAGGTTGAACTTTGTCATCATCGAAACTTGAGAATATATGTTGTGTGACTGATTGCCCTCACATACTCCCCCTTTTTGATGATGACAACCTGCGCGAAGCTAGTGAGAACAACATTGCAATATTTTTAACGTAGTAGCATAAACTCCCCCTTTCTCTTGTAATCCTGTACTTTATGTGGAAGAGCTGTTGTGATCTACTTGGCCTTACTTAACTTTTCTCCCCCTTTGACAACATCAAAAAGAGATAGAGAATATAAAGATTGATAGAATATCAATTAACAAAAAACATTCAGCAAGTGATAACTAGTCATTTACCAAAATTCACACATAAAATTGATAATGAAAGAGTAATGGAGATAATAGATAAAGAAATGAAAACATCCAAATGGGCTTAATATTCCAACAACCATAACAAAAATAACACATTATAGACAATGAGAATATGCAATTATGCAACTAATAACCCCGGCCCCGGCCCCTACCCCTCCCCTTGTACGCAACATCCTGATTGCGGTAGGGATCAGAAAAGTCCACAAATGCTTCCACAGACATATTGAGGTGATGGAGGCTGTCAGTGATTTCCATGTCTTACCTCTCACTGGATGCAACGAGAGATTCAAAGCAAGCATCCATCCTAGTGGAAAATGAATTTAACCGTTCATTTTGGGTACGAATCTCAGCTCGGATCTGTTCCATCCGCGTATCTTGACTTCTCATAAAGGTTTGTTGGTCCAACTGCATGGACTGCAACATGTTAAGGATTTCAGAGTTGTCCGATGGTGGAGGAGATGATGAATACTAAGGAGGTTGATGATCTTGAGGATAGCCATGGTACGGATCATAGTATCTACCCAGGGTGGTCCAGCCTGTGTACTGCCACTCACCTCATCCCTGATTTGTGTAACCTTCTTCTTGTTCGTCAGATGGAGCTGTGTGATGGAGCCAATCAATATTTGGAACCTCATGTTGGTCCGGCGATTGATAATTATCATGCGTCTCATATGCGGGTTCTTGTACCTATTCCGCTGCATTTTCTTCTTCATCTACCTGTTCATCTTGTTCTTTGTCTTCCTGTTCAGAACTTTCATCAGAGTCGTCAGCAACCCGAGGAATATTTGCTCTGCGAACAAACCTGTAGGATTGTCATTCATCACACCAAAAATAGCCCATCATGGCAAAGATTTTAGTGCTGAATTCTTTGTCGGAAGATACTGAAACAACTGGAAAGGATGGATATACGACATTAGCCGCGGTGAGAACCTCCGAAATAAAAGAACCATAAGCAAGAACAGTGCCTCTGCCTGAATATCTCAGAGCAAAAATTTTGCTTGCAATATAGTAAGGCCAGTTGATTTTGATCCTAGTTTTCAAAATGTAAATAAGATGCACCTCAGCCTGTTCAACTCGGGACAGGCCACCTTTCTTCGGTCGCAGGATGCGAGCCACAATCCATTGAAGGATGCGCTCCGCTGTTTGGAGTTTACCTGTCGTAACAGTTCTGGGAAAGGCATCACTATTGACAATATAATCCGGATAAGGCCTTTTGAGCATATCATTTAGGGCACTCTTGAACTCATATTCCGGCACAGTGCGAGAGTCTGTTACCTCATGAGGTGGTTGTGCATCAGCAGCCACAGTCAAATCAAAATACTTATTCCAAACTTCAGAATTCAAGTTTACCTATTTATTTCCGACAGAGGTGTGGACGTTTTGACTTTGAAACTTGTCATGCAGGCAAGTATAGAACACACGGACTAAATCTTCTCTGTATTTTGTGTTGCACTCCAGAAAATTTACAAACCCTTGAAACTCCAGCAGTGACATGATTTGAGTGAGATGCATGCGCTCCGCTGTTGCTTTGTAGAATGCATGCTGCGGAACAACTGCTCTCTTGCCAATGTCTTTGTTTAAGATGTCAACAGTAGGTGGTGGAACCAGAGATACAGCAGTAATGGGTAGTGAAGCGGATGTTGAAGCCCTTGTTCTTTTGCCGGTATTTTTGCGAAATAGAGAAGCCATGGATGATGACTTTGGAGATTTGGTAGAGGTTGAATGCAATGACTTTTGAGAGGATAGTTGAAGATGAGTTTGAAGAAGATGAGGATTAACCCTTTTTATAGACGGAGATTTAGGGTTTTGGTAAGAAGGAGGAGACAAGGGGACACTAGGAATGACTAGATGCAAGTTACAAGAAAATGCAATTTTAAAGCATAGTTAATGTTTACTGCATATTTAATATAGAGTGTAGGAAGATGGAACGATTTTCAAACGAAAAAATCTGGGCTTTTACGCGAGCCGTCGACCGTACCACTGCATGCGTCGATGCATACTGTGTGATTTTTGACAATTTTAAAAGTGTACAACATGCGTCGACCGCTGCCCTGTTTTGGTCGACTCATAGTGAGCAAAAATGCATATTTTCACTTTATGTCATATATAATGCCACATTTGATGCCTACTTACAATTTCACAACATAATTTGCATCCACAACACATAGTACTTGTAGCAAATGTCATATATATAAATACCATGATAGTCAAACGATATACTGGTTTAAATCATGAATATTTAGAGAGAGAGAGAGAGAGAGAGAGAGAGAGAGAGAGAGAGAGAGAGAGAGAGAGAGAGAGAGAGAGAAAGGAACAACATCACCTATATACCGACAACACTTGATAATCAACATACTTGTGCTTGCAACAAAACTTAACTTGTCAGAAGTACAAGAATATAGTTGTAACCAGAGTAATATGAAACTAGCAATCATTATACCCGATCCGAAATGTAGAGAATGCCAAGTTCTCGACGGATATGAAAGAAAGGTTCAGTGGCTAGCGGCTTTGTGAAAATGTTCGCTAGTTGATTTTTGGTGTCAACGTGTTCAAAAACAACGTCACCATTCTGTACATGATCCCTCAGAAAATGGTGTCGAATTTCGATATGTTTGGTACGAGAATGTAACACAGGATTTTTGGTGAGATTAATAGCACTTGTATTGTCACAAAATATGGGAACACGTTCTAGTTTTAAATTGAAATCCAATAGTTGCTGCTTAAGCCATAGGAATTGCGCGCAACAACTACCGACGGCTACGTATTCCGCTTCGGCGGTTGACAAAGCAACATAAACTTGTTTCTTGCTGTGCCAACTGACCAAGGAGTTTGAAAATAAGTGACAAGTATCGCTGGTGCTTTTCCTATCCGATTTGCAACCGGAAAAATCGGAATCGGAGAAACCTACCAATGAGCAATCATTACCTTTGGAATACCATAGTCCATACTTCGGAGTACCAGATAGGTATCGAAGTATACGTTTGACAGATTTTAGATGAGATTCCTTAGGACATGATTGGTATCTTGCGCACATACACACGCTAAACATAATGTCGGGACGAGAAGCAGTAAGATAGAGAAGAGAGCCAATCATACCTCTATACCTTTTTACCTCAACGTCATTGCCGCTTTCATCTTTACTCAGGTTTACACTTGTTGGCATAGGAGTGTCAATGGCCTTCGAATTTGCCATGTCAAATCTCTTGAGAAGCTCCAAACAATATTTTGTCTGGCTCACGAAAGTTCCTTCTTTCAGTTGCTTAATTTGCAAACCGAGAAAGTATGTGAGTTCACCCATCATACTCATCTCGAATTCACCCTGCACAAGGTTAGAAAACTCTCTCA
The DNA here is from genome assembly GCA_963859935.3 of Lathyrus sativus. Taxonomy (NCBI): domain Eukaryota; kingdom Viridiplantae; phylum Streptophyta; class Magnoliopsida; order Fabales; family Fabaceae; genus Lathyrus; species Lathyrus sativus. The sequence goes on along the minus strand of OZ012735.1, from coordinate 564,599,123 downwards.
CGAAATTCATGTTAGTAGATCCAAATATGATATCATCAACGTAAATTTGTACAAGAATTAAGTGCTTTCCTTGACGTTTAATGAAGAGAGTAGTGTCAACCTTTCCTCTTGAGTAACCTTGATCAAGTAAAAATTTACTTAGTCGCTCATACCAAGCTCTAGGAGCTTGTTTGAGACCATATAAAGCTCTTTTCAGTTTGTAGACATGATCAGAATACTCATGAGACTCAAAACCAGGAGGTTGCACAACATAGACTTCTTCATTTATGTATCCGTTAAGGAACGCACTCTTAACGTCCATTTGAAATAACTTAAAATCCTTCTCACAAGCTAAAGCAAGCAAAAGGCGTATAGCCTCGAGTCGAGCAACTGGCGCATAAGTTTCCTTATAGTCGATGCCTTCCTCTTGGTTATACCCTTGCGCGACTAAACGCGCCTTGTTACGAGTTATTACTCCATTTTCGTCCAACTTATTTCTAAACACCCATCGGGTGCCAATTACTTGATGTCCTCGCGGAGGAGGTACAAGGTCCCATACCTCATTTCTCTTGAACTGATTAAGTTCATCTTGCATTGACAAAAACCAGTTTTCATTGAGTAAAGCCTCTTTAGGGTTTTTAGGTTCCATTTGTGAAACGAACGCGAAGTGATAACAAAAATTACTTATCTTAGATCGGGTAGTAACACCCTTTGATATGTCTCCGAGAATGTTGTCTATTGGATGATCTTTAGAAGACTTCCAAGCTTGAGGGAGAGCATCACTTGTAGATGGATGATCTACCTCAGTTTCTTCATGTTTGACATCTTTTTCCTCCTCAACTTTTGCTTTGTCGGACTGATCAATTTTCGGCTCTGCATCCTTGAGTATGTCTTCAGTAGATGTACCTGCACCATGAAGCACACTACCTTTTTCGACATTTCTCGGATAAGATTCATCAAATGTTACATGTACCGATTCTTCGACAATAAGTAATCTTTTATTGTAAATCCTATATGCTTTACTTGACGGAGAGTATCCAAGGAAGATACCTTCGTCAGCCTTAGAGTCCAATTTACCCAAATTTTCCTTTCCATTATTTAAGACAAAACACTTGCAACCGAACACATGAAGGTGAGATACATTTGGCTTGTGCCCTTTCAAAAGCTCGTAGGGTGTTTTGTTTAGAATGGGGCGGATAAGCACCCTATTCAACACATAACACACCGTACTTATGGCGTCGGCCCAAAAATATTTTGGTAGTCTACTTTCATTGATCATTGTCCTTCCTAATTCTTCTAAAATACGATTTTTGCGCTCCACCACCCCATTTTGATGAGGGGTTCGTGGAGCGGAGAAGTTATGATCGATACCGTAGTTACCACAATATTCTTCAAATAAATGGTTTTCAAATTCACCTCCATGGTCACTTCTAATTGACACAATGTTTGTACTTAACTTATTTTGGGAAAGTTTGGCAAATTTTTCAAAGGCGGCGAATGTATCGCTCTTGCTAGCTAAAAATATAGTCCAACAAAATCTAGAATAACCGTCCACTATTACCAAACCGTAATAGTTTCCGCCTAGGCTCTTGATTCTAGAAGGCCCAAATAAATCCATATGGAGAAGCTCGAGAGGTCTTGTGGTAGAAATAGTATTTTTAGATTTGAAAGATATTCTCGTTTGCTTTCCCATTTGGCAAGCATCACAAAGGTGATCCTTGGTGAATTTTATTTTGGGAAGACCTAGGACTAGATCTTTTAAAACTAATTTATTTAGCAATTCAAAATTAACATGTGCTAAGCACCTATGCCATAACCATGAATCTTCACTCATTGTTATGAGGAATTTGTCACTTGTTAACGATACTTCATTTAAGTCAAGCATATAGAAGTTTTTTACTCTAAAGCCATTAAACATATTCTTCTTGTCATTATCAAGCACAATTTTGCAACACTCTTTTAAAAAAGATACATTGTATCCTTTGTCGCATAATTGGCTAATGCTAAGCAAATTATGTTTAAGGCCCTCGACAAGCAACACGTCGGAAATCATAGTGGAAGAGGGGTTACCTACACTACCTTTACCAAGTATTGCTCCACGATTGTTATCACCATGTGTTACATACCCTTTCTTCTTAGCCACGAAGTCTATGAATAGGGATATGTATCCAGACATGTGTCTTGAACATCCACTGTCGAGAACCCATCTTCTCTCAGTGGTCTCGACACATTTGACCTATTAAAACATAATTAGCAAGAGGAGGTACCCAATGGCATATTGGGTCCTAATATGTTAGTGACAAGGTGGTTGCATTTGGGCAACCATTGATAGATGCCTTTAGGAACCAAAAATCTCCTAAATCGGCATTTAGCAATGGAATGGCCTTTCTTGCAACAATATAAGCATGCAAAATCGACTTTAGAATTGCTTTTACTCTCTTGATCCCTAATTACATATGTATATTTTTGATATGGGTTCACCATACTTTTTCTAAAATCCTTTCTATCAATAGCAAATGTAATTTTAGGCTCAAGAGCCTTGTTTAATTTGGCCTTAAGGTTTCTAACTTCACCTTGCCAAATATGACAAGTAGCACATCCAAAGTCGAAAGGATTTCTATGGTCCTCACAATCTGATTTATTACTTTCCACAATGGAACCCTTAAGTTCCTCAAGTTTCCTTTCAGACTCTTTAATTTTGTGCTCTAAGTAAGTAAAAGTTCTTTTATTAGAGGCAAGTCTCTTAAAGGCTTCAGTTGCTTCATTGTGTAAAGTATTGAATGCGGTTTGTAATTCTAAATGCGACATATTTGACGAATTCTCATATTTAGAGTGACGTACCTGCTTTTTCTTATTTTTCTGATGTGCGGAAAGGCATAGGTTCACGGACTCTTCTTCATCACTAGAGCTTTCATCAGAGGAGGAGGAGTCGCTATCGCTTTCCCAAGCTATATACGCTCTTCTTGGTTTTGACGACTTCTTGTGTGATTTAATAAATTCCTTTTCTTTGCCCTTTTTGTTCAAAGGATAATCGGGCTTGTAGTGACCGGGCTTTCCGCATTTATAGCACGATCCTCTGGTTTTACTTTCTTTGGTGTCGCTATTTCTAGAGTTCCTTGATTGTTTTCTGAAGTTGACAAGGTTCTTTTCTGAGTGTTGAATGTCGTTCTTTCTCACATACCGATTATATCGTTTTACAAACAGCCCCATATCCTCAACCTTGTCCTCTTCTTCATCGTCACTAGATGAATAATCACTTTGCTCCTTGGATTGAGACTTCGATGAAGAAGTCTTGAGAGCGATTGATTTCTTCTCAACATTCTTTGTTTTATCCTTCTTTTCTTTCTTTTCGTGCTGGTCAAGGCATAGGAGCACTTGTTCGTGCTCTTGTAGTTTTCCAAATAACGTTGTTAGGTCCAAAATAGTAAGATCGTTTGCTTCTTTTATGGAGGTCACTTTGGGCTGCCATTCCTTGTTTAAACATCTTAAAATTTTATTAGTAGCAACGTCATTGGCCACCGGCCTACCAAGTGAATGTAACCTATTGATGAGATGAGTAAACCTTTTCTGCATGTCCGCAATGGTTTCCCCTTGCTCCATGTAGAAAAGGTCAAACTCTTGTGTTAGTGTATTGATTCTAGCTAACTTCACATTGTTTGTCCCCTCATGAGCGATTTGGAGTGCATCCCACATGTCTTTCGCCGTAGGGCAATGAGACACACGGTAATACTCATCAACTCCTAATGAGGATATTAAGATGTTTTTAGCTTTCCAATCATAATTGTATTTCTTTTCATCATCTTCGGTCCATTGTGCTTCGGGCTTAGGCACAACCACATTATCCACATTGGTCATAGTAATTTCTATTGGACCATTGAGGATAACGTTCCATATTTTTTTATCTATGGAGTTTATGTGCACCCGCATACAATCCTTCCAATAACCGTAATTTTCACCGTTAAAAATGGGAGCTCTATTATAAGCCCCTTTAGGTTCATTTGCCATTATCTATCAAAGTCATACTTGAAGCACGGAGTGAACCGGTGCTCCTAATACCACTTGTTAGACGATGGCTAGGATCTAGAAGGGGGGTTGAATAGATCCTAATTAAAATTTAAGTCAGCGCTTACCAATTTTAAATTGGTTTTAAAATGTTTTTGAAATGCGGAAGCGGCCTTGGAAAAAACTCGTCTAAAACGAACCGTTATTGGAGGATCGGATATGCGTTAAGCTAATGGATATGATAATAAAAGAAAAGTAGATTCAATACACTAGTCACACTAATCAATTGATTTCACACAATTTAGTAGTGCTAGTTCCAATGTACAACACAGCCCACCAAAATATAGCAAGTAAACTAAGTAAGTTTTAGTTCAGACAATTTATCGAACACTTGGTGTGCAAAACACTCCAAGTGAATTTTTGACTTAAGTGAGTAACTTTAAAATCCTTGTACAATTGTTTATTGTACACAAGTTAAAAACAGTTCTAGTTACTCACTAAATTCAATGCTCGAATCAATAAAATTGCTTAAACTAAAATCACTTAATGTTTAAGCTGAAATTGAAAATGCTGAAAAATAAGGAACACAAGGATTTGTTGAGGCAGTTCCCCCGTCGTCCTCGCTTCGGGGTACGTCTCCCCTCAATTCTAAAAATAGAATTGAGATGATTTATAATAGATATCATCTGAAAAGTTGTAGTAGTTTATACAAGAGTTGATAAGCAATAATACAAACAATCCTTATAGATGTTGATGTTGCTATCACTTCTTGCTCCTTGATTCGAGTTGAATCAAGACCTCCGATCGTTGTGAATTGACCTCCGATTCCAGCCCCTTTGTTGAATACCTTTCAGTTCTTCAAACCCTCGGCCCAGCTGATCTTTAGACACCAACACATCGAACCCGGAACTCCCTTCAACAATTCATAGCCCCAACTACTAGATTGATGAAAAACATTTCTCAATCACCTTCGCACCGCTGAATGTTGATGGAGAATTTCCGTACCAAAAACCCCCAAAATTTGTAGAATCTTGGAGGACAAAACCTTCAAGGTTTTATTCAAGAAAAACCTGCCACAAGTCTCCACCCGAACCGGACTTTCCCTCAACGAATTCGAACCTTATCACCTTGAACAAGACACAAAGCACTCTAAAAATGGTTGTGTGTAGTTGCAGTGTTGTGTGTTGTTTGAGGATGAAGATGAAGAGAAATGTAGCACCTATTTCACTTTTCTTGTTTTCACAATATACTCAAAATGTAATTGTTAGTTGATAAAAATAAACAATATTCTATTTATAGTAGTAAGACAAATAACTAACACAACAAGATTTCAAACAGTGAAAAAAATATTTAACAACGCGCGAACGATCGACCATAACAGGTCCATGCGTTGACGCATGACCTGCAGATTTCAGCAATATTAAAAACTCAACAGTATGCGTCGACAATAGGTCGGTGCGCGCTGACCCGTGGGAATTATGAAGACTTCATGTGCCGACTGATGGTCGACTCATGGTATCCATGCGCTGAGCAGTGGAAAAATTGACTGGATGTGCGCTGACTGGTATGGTCGACTCAGAGCTGTAAAACCTGCAAAAATTCATCATTTGTTGCTTCGTGCGTTTTGTCATGACTGAGTATTTATCACGTGTTTTGCAAATGATTATATGTTGAATTAAAGAAATATAGGAAGGATATGATATGTTAAATATTGCAATTGTCTTTTGGGCGAAATTGACAGCTCCTTATTGATCTGAGGTTGAACTTTGTCATCATCGAAACTTGAGAATATATGTTGTGTGACTGCTTGCCCTCACATTTTCTTCTTATCATCTTCATCCCAAGATCTTGGAATCTTTAGAGTACCCACACCATTAACGACACTAGTTGGTTTATGTGGACCATTTTCGACGGTTTCCCATATTCCTTCTCCTTGTGCTTTTAAGTGAGCCTTCATGCAAATTTTCCAGAAATCAAAATATTCACCAGAAAATAGTGGGGGTTTGTTGCTATTACCACCATCTTTGAAAATTGGATTTGTACTTGCGGAAGCCATACTGGATCTTGTAGGAACATGTTACCTATAACCTGCTCTGATACCAATTGTAAGTAGAGTTTGCACCTAAGAAGGAAGGGCGAATTAGGTACTTAGAATATTTTTATAGTTTTAAACTTAAGTCTTATAATTTTTCCGTTTAGTTACTATGTGATGAAAGCGGTAAAGTGAGGAAAGATAAAAGACACAGTGTTATATCCTAGTTCCCCTTACAATTTGAGAGTACTCCAGTCCTCTTACGCAGTAAGAGATTTTATTATTGTTAGATCTTATGGACAAGACAATCATAGTCTTCCTATAAAATACACTAACACAATCACCAAGAATAATCCTCTTGTGATTTATACAAAGTGAATTAAGAGAACAATCCTCCCTTAATCACTCTCTTGTTTCCAACAATCCTGGACAATAGGAATTCAACAATATTCAAAAATTTTAAAAAAATTTATGATTTAGTATACAATGTATCAATTACTTGGATTGATCTTCTACTTCAATCAAACACTTATCTTTATGACACACAAGTGCTCAAGTATGTATGTGGATAAAACTATATGAACTTACAATGAAAATCACGTGCAAAAGTTTCACCAAAACATTCTGTTCAAGAACACTTTAAAATTGAAAGATGAGAGAAAAATGATTTTGAGTTGTAGATGAAAGAGGTGTGAAACAAAATCTGAAATTTAAGGTATATATAGTGTTAGAACACAGATTGGTTCTTAATAATAACTCTTTGTTTTGATGATAACTGTTAGGAAATTTATATTTAAGAATTATATACTCTAAAATTTGTTTGAGAGTTTTACTGCAGATTGAAATAATATTAACTCTCTAGAAGCAAATCTGTTTTGAATACAAGAAGTTATTCTGACTCTGAAGCGCCAGATGCACCTTACAGAAGAATTTGTTTGCTTCTTACAGAAGATCCTGAGCGTTGTCTCCAGAAGGATCTGAAGCAAGAAGCTCCAGAACATTCTGAGTCAGAAGCATCTGAAGCTGAAGCATCTGAAACATAGAAGAATATTTATTGAAGAGTTTCTCAAAGCATTTATCTACAAAAGTTTTTGAAAGTACCAACGCTGTCAAGTACAGAAGTTCTGTGTCAAATATGCACTGATGATCAACACGCTGAAAGCACACATGCTGCAGAAGACTCTGATATAGCAAAGTTCTGATTTTCATTAGAAGACTCTGATCCATTCAGACTCTGAAGAACTTGCTGAAAACTGAAGAAGAAATATTCACGAATATATCCGTTGGAGCTATTCAACGTCTCTTTCCTCATTTGTGCTAGACACACTTACACAGACAAAAAGGATTTTTCTGTGCCATCTAATTCTAGGAAAGGTCACTTGATGTGAAGACAAAAAAGGCTCAGACCTTTTTGGGACTCTCTTTTCAACGTTCAGCTTGCTTGAATCAGTTGCCTATAAAAGGAGAACTTCACCACATTCTTCAGTTACACACTTTGCTGAAAAGAAATCATTATATTCTAAAGCTCTCATTCATTCTTATGCTTCTTAGAATCTCATTGTACTTAAACTTAAGAGAATAATCACTGTTGTGATAAAAGCTTTTTAGAAGCATTAAAACTCTTGTATTTAATTTACATTGATTGTAAAGGTTACTCCTTAAGAGGATTCAGTTGGAATCAGTAGCTCTTGAGAAGACTAAGAACTGTTGTTCTTAGGTGTTACTATTGTAATCAGTTTGATTTAATAGTGGATTAAGTCCTTGTTGAGAAAGGCAAATCACTCTAGGAAGGGTGGACTGGAGTAGTTGTTTAAACGAACCAGGATAAAAATAATTGTGTGAATATTTTCAAGTCTTAATTTTTCATACTTATTCAACCCCCCCCCCCCCCCCTTCTAAGTATTATCTCACCTTCAGTTGGTATCAGAGCTCCGGTTCTGAGTGTGCTATCACTTAACAGTGTCAGTAAAGATCCAGAGAGATATACTTTGATATATATATTTATTTGTTATCATGGCTGATAATTCAATGTCAAATATTAACAATAAATATGAAGAGAGGGATAGGATCAGCACCAAACCCCCAATGTTTGATGGGGAGAAATTTGACTACTGGAAAAACAGAATTGAGAGTTTTTTCCTAGGATATGATGCTGATCTATGGGATCTTGTCATAGATGGATATGTACATCCCACAGATGGGGATGGCAAAAAGATTGACAGAAAATCTATGACAGATTCTCAGAAGAAAGACTTCAGAAATCACCATAAAGCCGGGACCATATTACTGAATGCTATTTCACATACAGAGTATGAGAAAATTACAAACAGGGAGACTGCTTTTGATATGTTTGAATCCCTAAAAATGACACATGAGGGAAATTCTCAAGTTAAGGAGACAAAAGCTTTGGCTCTGATCCATAAGTATGAGGCTTTCAAAATGGAAGACTCTGAATCTGTTGAAGCCATGTTCTACAGATTTCAGATACTCACTGGTGGGCTGAAAGTCCTGGACAAGGGATATTCTACATCAGATCATGTAAAGAAAATCATCAGAAGTCTGCCTATCAGATGGAGACCAATGGTGACTGCCTTGAAGATGGCCAAAGATCTGAACAAGATCTCTCTAGAAGAACTCATCAGCTCACTGAGGAGCCATGAGATTGAGCTTGAGGAAGATGAACCTCAGAAGAAAGAAAAAGGTAAATCTGTTGCATTAAAATCTAACAAAACTGCTAAAGCTTTGCAGGTCATTCAAGAAAGCTCTGAAGAATCTTCTTCTGAAGAAGAAGATGAGTTATCCATGTTGTCCATAAGGATTAACAAACTCTGGAAGCACAAGGGAAAGAAGTTCAACAACTTCAGAAGATCTGACAACAGAAAGGAATCTTCTAGTCATAGAAGATCTGCCAAGAAAGAAGTTGTGTGCTATGAGTGCAAAGAACCTGGGCACTACAAGAATGACTGCCCCAAAATTCTGAAAGAAAAACCCAAGAAGAAGTTTAACAAAAAGAAGAAGGTTCTGATGGCAACATGGGATGACTCAGATGAATGTGAATCATCTTCTGAATCAGAAGAAGAATGTGCAAATGTTGCACTAATGGCCAGTACAGAGGATCAAGAGGAAGGTACCTCAGGATATGAATCAGAATCTGAATCTGATGATGATGCAGAAGAGGTAATGGCTAAACTTACCAAAGAAGAACTCATTAAAGTTTTAACAGAAGTTCTTAAAAGTTATAACAACATCAAACTCAAATACAAGAAGCTGAAAAGCAATCTTGAATCTGAAATTGATCTTCTGAAAACTGAACTTGTTGAGCAAAAAGAAATAAATTTGAAAATCAAAAATGACTTTGAAAGAACTCAACAAGAATCTGAATCTGAGACTAAGTCATGTGAAAATATTTTAGAAAAATATGACTCTAGCTTTCAGAGATTTCTCACTAAGAGCATAGACAGAAGCAAGATGGCTTCCATGATCTATGGTGTTAGTGGAAACAACAGAAGAGGCATTGGATATGAGTCTTCATCTGGAAGCAATCCAAAACCTGTTGACAAACTTTTCATCAGGAAGACACCTCTGTATTCTCAATTCAAATTTGGTCACTTGAATGACATTAAACACACAAGCTCTGAGAAGAGTACTTATGTGTTTGAACCTAAGGCAAGTCAGAATAAACATTATGTTGTAAAACAGAAGTTTAGACAAACCTACAAACCAACTAACCCCAAAGGACCCAAGAAGATCTGGGTACCTAAAAACAAAATAATTCCTGTTGCAGATGTTCTTAGCAGCAAGGTCAGGACACCAATCATGGTACCTGGACTCTGGATGCTCACGACACATGACAGGAGAAAAGTCTATGTTCCAAAGCCTGGAACTTAGATCTGGAGGTGACGTGAAGTTTGGAGGGAACCAGAAGGGAAAGATCATTGGATCTGGCACCATTGGAAATGGTAAACTTCCCTCTATTACTAATGTTTTACTTGTTGAAGGGTTAAAGCATAACTTATTGTCCATAAGTCAATTAAGTGACAATGGTTATGATATAACTTTTAATCAAAAATGTTGTAAAGCTATTAGTCAGAAGGATGGCTCTATCCTATTTAGTGGTAAGAGGAAAAACAACATTTATAAAATAAATCTTTCAGAACTTAAAGTTCAAAATGTTAAATGCCTCTTGTCTGTTAATGAAGAGCAATGGGTCTGGCACAGAAGATTGGGCCATATTAATATGAGACGTATATCTCAGATTAATAAACTTAATCTTGTCAGAGGACTCCCTAATCTGAAGTTCACTTCAGATGCTCTTTGTGAAGCATGCCAGAAAGGGAAGTTTTCAATAACATCTTTCAAATCAAAAAATATTGTTTTTACTTCTAAACCATTAGAACTACTTCATATTGATCTGTTTGGACCAGTGAAAACTGCATCCATCAGAGGCAAGAAGTATGGATTGGTCATTGTTGATGACTTTAGCAGATGGACATGGGTAAAGTTCTTAAAACACAAGGATGAGTCACATTCTGTGTTCTTTGACTTCTGCAAGCAAGTCCAGAATGAAAAGAATTTCAAAATTATAAAAGACAGAAGTGATCATGGTGGGGAATTTGAAAATAAATACTTTGAAAAATATTTTTCTGAAAATGGCATTGCTCATGATTTTTCTTGTCCTAGAACTCCACAACAGAATGGGGTTGTAGAGAGGAAAAACAGAACTTTGCAAGAAATGGCCAGAACCATGATCAATGAGACAAATCTGGAAAAACATTTTTGGGCAGAAGCAATCAATACAGCATGCTACATTCAGAACAGAGTGTCTGTTAGACCTCTTCTGAAAAAGACTCCTTATGAACTGTGGAAGAACAAAAAGCCCAACATTTCATATTTTCATCCTTTTGGATGTATCTGTTATATGTTAAACACTAAGGAAAATCTGAGCAAGTTTGATTCCAAAGCACAGAAGTGTTTCATGCTTGGATATTCTGAACGCTCTAAAGGCTACAGAGTATACAACACTGAGACACAGATTGTGGAAGAATCCATTCATGTCAGATTTGATGATAAGCTTGGCTCTGAAAAGCCAAAGCAGGTTGATAACTCTGCAGATAGGGAAGTAGTCTTTATTGACTCTGAAGTACCAGAAGCAGACAAACTTCAAGTGAAGGAACCAGAAGCAACTCTAGATGCTACTCCCTTAACTTCTCAGATGAATAATCTAAAAATTTCTGAAGAGTCAACTATCAGAAGATCATCATCCAGAATTAAAGCTTCTCATCCAGAGGATGTCATTATTGGAAAGAAGGATGATCCCATCAGAACAAGATCATTTCTAAGATCATCTGAAGCATCATTTTTTGGACTAGTGTCAGAAATTGAACCATCTTCTGTAGAAGATACTCTGCAAGACAATGATTGGATTATTGCCATGCAAGAAGAGCTAAACCAATTCAGCAGAAATGATGTATAGGATCTAGTTCAAAGACCTCAAGGATTCAATATTATTGGTACAAAATGGGTATTCAGAAATAAGCTAAATGAGAAAGGAGAAGTTGAGAGGAATAAGGCAAGGCTGGTTGCTCAAGGATACAGTCAGGAAGAAGGTATTGATTACACTGAGACATATGCTCCAGTGGCAAGGTTAGAATCTATACGCCTTCTTATTTCTTTTGCTGCACAAAATAACATCACTCTGTATCAGATGGATGTTAAAAGTGCCTTTCTTAATGGTATTATAGAAGAAGAAGTTTATGTCCACCAACCTCCTGGTTTTGAAAATGAAAAATTTCCAGATCATGTTTTCAAATTAAAGAAATCTCTATATGGATTAAAACAAACTCCCAGAGCTTGGTATGAGAGATTGAGTAATTTTCTTCTGGAGAAGAATTTCATCAGAGGCAAAGTGGATACAACTTTATTCTGTAAAACTATAAAGAAAGATCTTCTAATTTGCCAAATTTATGTAGATGATATTATTTTTGGATCAACAAATATTATGCTTGGAAAGGAGTTTGCTACATGTATGCAGGCAGAATTTGAAATGAGCATGATGGGAGAACTCAGATTCTTTTTAGGAATCCAAGTTAATCAAACTCCAGAGTGCACCTACATACATCAGACAAAGTATGTTAAAGAACTTCTGAAGAAATTCAACATGTCTGAAAGTAAGCTGGAAAAGACTCCAATGCATCCTACTAGCTCACTTGGCAAAGAAGAGGTAAGTAAGAAAGTAGACCAGAAGCTCTACAGAGGTATGATTGGCTCTCTTCTTTATCTCACTGCTTCTAGACCTGATATATTGTTCAGTGTTTGTCTGTGTGCTAGATTCCAATCAGATCCTAGAGAATCACACTTGACAGCTGTCAAGAGGATTCTAAGGTATCTGAAAGGTACTTCTAATGTGGGTTTGTGTTACAGAAAATCTGATAATTTCAAATTAGTTGGATTCTGTGATGCTGACTATGCTGGAGACAGAGTAGAAAGAAAAAGTACTTCTGGAAGTTGTCAATTTCTAGGAAGAAATCTAATCTCCTGGTACAGCAAGAAGCAACCCACAATTGCACTTTCAACCACAGAGGCTGAATACATTGTTGCTGCTGGATGTAGCACGCAGATGCTCTGGATGAAAAGTCAACTAGAAGATTATCAAATTTTTTAGAGTAACATTTCTATCTTTTGTGATAATACTTTTGCTATATGTTTGTCCAAGAATCCCATTTTACATTCTAAGGCAAAACATATAGAAATTAAGCATCATTTCATCAGAGACTATGTTCAGAAGGGAATCATAAACTTAGCCTTTGTTGATACAGATCATCAATGGGCAGATATTTTTACAAAACCCCTTGTTGAAGATAGATTCAATTTTATTCTAAAAAATATTGGTATGGATTTTTGTCCAGAATGATATTTATCAGAAGCAAATTGTCACAGATGCAAAAATGCTTAATTCATCTGAAGTATTTCTTCTGTTTATTTATTCTATTCTGATTAATATTTCTGATGTGAAACTCTGAACTAACCATCTATAGAAGATCTGAATGTTGGCTAACGTTTCATTTCTTGAGAGAATTCAGAACAGCATGCAAGTAAACACATGTCACACAAAATCTGAAGAGGTGGCGTGTACATAACTGAAGAGACGTTTGAGGTGAAATTTGAATAGTAAAAATCTTGGTTTTCCCCCCAAAATTGTCAGAAGCATTTATTGTTTGAAATGATTTTATTCTTCTTCATTTAATGCTTGCTCAAACGTGCGTTTTTCTGACTTTTGATGTGCCTGAGTGTTTAGTATAAATACTTGTTGTGTATTCACTTTCACACTTTTCACTCTCAGAATTTACATGCGTTTTCATTTCTTGTTCTCTCTGCATAAAAACTCAAAACCTAAGTGTTTGAAAAAGAATTCTTCAATGGCGTCTTCTTCATCAACAACTGCTCAGTTCCAATCTACAATGGCTGCTGTGACTTCAGATAACTTAGGTGCTGCTCCATATTCTCCTCCCAAGAGAACTCTTCTCACACCTATTGATAAACTAGAAGTGTTGTGTGAATCTATGGTTGAATTTGATTCTCTGGCTGACAATGGGTTTGATTTTCGCTCCATTGTTAGAGCTCAAGGTTGGGTGAAATACTTTGATAGGTTGTTTGGACCAATTTACCCTCTACTTATGAAGGAATTCTGGATTCATGCATCTGTTTATCCCAAGTTTATTTTATCATCTGTGCTGGGAAAAGAGATTATCATCACAGAGGATCTGATAAGAAGATTGATTGGTTATGAAGAAACAGATGGTGTTTCCCACTTGCCAGTTGGGCGTGTGGATATGGAAGAGGTTTATGAGGAAGTTATGACTGTTGGACAAGCTTCTAACAGATTCAAAGATCTGAAGCCTGATTACAAGATCTGGGCCAAGATCTTCATGGGATGCATACATCACAGGAAGTCAACAAATTCCCCAGATTATGTCAACAATGAACAGATCTATTTTATGTACTGCCTTAGTCAGAGCAACAAGGTAGATCTTCCTTACATTCTGTTCATGCATCTGTGGAATCACATCAATGCATCTAGAGAATCTGTAAAAGAAAAAGGCCAGAAGATCAGGACTTGGATCCCATTTGGAAGGTTGATCTCAGATCTTCTCACTGAAAATGGTTTAGTGGCTGCTCTGTATGATGCTGGGGTTACAGAGGAATTAGAGTTTATTATGGGAAAGCCTCTGAACGCTAAAAGTCTTCTGAGACTCAAGATTGTAGATGAACTCACTACTGCTCCAAAGAGGCTGAATATTTCTGATTTGAATAAGAGGGTTCCAGTATCTGACTTCCCTCTATTCTTTGCTGAAGAACCCAGGCATATAGTACTGATGTATATAGAGGAATGCAAAAGGGAAGGAGTACCTGTTCCAGCAAATGTGTTTCAGCTTGTCAAACAACCACTACCAGATGCAGGAGAAGAAGAAGAAGTACCACTTCAGAGGAAAAGGACTCAGCCTGCAGCAGAATCTGAACCTGTCTAGAAGAAGGCTAAGATTGCTGAGAAGCCAAAGAATCTCTTAAAGAGAAAGGATTCTGAAGAAGCTGCCTCTGCATCTGCCAAGAGGATTAAACTAAAAGGTACTAAGACTTCTGTTATTTCTAAAAACGTTGTTATTAATGATTCAACTATTAAGTCTGTTCCCAAACCACCTGTTACTCAAACAACTTCTGTTGCTGCCCCTAGTTCTGTCTCACCTCAAAAACAAAACACTACTTCTGTATCAAAAACACCTCAACCCAAAATACACATCAAACACTTCATTTCACGTCCATCACCATCAGATTCACAACCAACAGAACCACAACAAACAGAACCACAACCATCAGAACTACAACAACCTTCTGATAAACAAAACTCTGATCAACCAAAAACTTCTGAACATCCAGAAAACTAAACCACAGAAGATCAACCAGAAAAAGACTCTGTCATACCACCATCAAATACTCCATCTTCTGAACCTGTTGCACTTGTTACTTCTGAACCCACAAAAGTAACTTCTGCTCCTGTTTCATCAGAACCACCATCCAAACAATCTGATACTCCTTCAGAACCTTCTCATATCCCTGAGACAGAAGTTCTTGATATCACTCCATTAAAAACAGTGTTTCAAGTCTCTTCTACCTCTTGTACACCTACAACATCCTCCAACTCATCAGAATCAAAAATTCATCCAGATTTTCTAATTTCTCCATCTGACAAATACCCTGTTCATGAACCTGAACCTGAATCAACCATACCTGCTAAAACTCCCATTTCAGACCCTTTGCCTCCACCTGCACCATCATCTAAGATGATTGTTCCCACTTCTAATCCATCATCATCTAGTATATCTTGTGCCCAAGTTTCTTCTCTGTATCATAATCTATCCTATGGTTTCAAACTGAAAGATTTTTATGATAGAGTTGAACCTTCTGAACCCCTGAAACCTCTGAAACCAAAACTCAGACAGGCTCTTCCATCTGTAATCCTTTCATATATTCAATCTATGAACAATGAAGGATCCTTAGCAACCATATCTGCTACATCTGGTAAAGCTGTTGTTTCAGCTCTGCAACCTGCATCTGATAACACAGTTGCATCTGATAAACCATCAACCTCTGCTTTCATACCATACTCTAATGAACCCTTTGATGATGTTTGCCCACGCACAAGACCAAAACCAAATCTGCTTAATGCTTTAAACAGATCCTTACCTCAAAAACCAGAAATTCCTTTCATTCCATATTACCCCCCTCCTCTGATTTCCATCCCAAAATCACTGATACCACCAACTCCCAAACCTAAACATATGACTCTGGAAACCTTGCTTAAACCACCACCCAGACTTAATATTGATCATTTATTTCAAACATTTTTGCAAGAAATACAGATGTCTTTAGGTACTGTTCAGAAGAGATGCTCTGAAACTATGGATGCAAATGAAACTGAAATCATCTGGAAAGGATTTATGAATAGATTCAACAATGTAGCTTCCAATCTGAAGAACATCTGTTCTGATGATGCAAAGCTCAGAGCTGAAAGAACTCAATTCTGGATTGTCAACAAAACTGAACCTCTACTTTGTTTGGATGCTCCTCCTTCTCCAACAGAACCAACTGCCAATGCATTGACTATGACTCTGGTAGAACCCTCTTCAGGATCTCCAGAACCTATGGCAATTAACTCTGTTCAGGCTGCAGATCCTCCACCTTCTTCATCAGAGATAAAGACAGAACATCCAGATTTTGGAGACAAGATTGCTGCTCTGGAGGCTGGTCAATCTGAAATAAAATCTTGGATGGCGAAGCAAGACAAGAAATCTGAGGACATGACAGAGTGGATGTCAAAACAAGATGAGAAGAATGAGACAATGACTAAGTGGATGTCAAAGCAAGAGCAATCTTCATCTGAGATTACAGACCTATTGAAGATGCTTTTGTCAAAACACTCTTAGATTTTTTTTTCATTCTAATGTTTGTGCATCTGTTGTTTTGCATCTGAATTTTATTGTTATATCTTCTGATATTTACCAATGTACTCTTGCTCTGTTTTGTTAAATGAATCAGTTTTTCTCCATTGAATTATCTATTTATTATTCCTTCTATTTGTCTTTATTAAAAGTTTCTACTTTTTGCTTATGACAAAAAATGGGGAGAAAATAAAGATCTGAGCCGTTTAATATAACTTCACTAGAATGAATCTTCAGACATATCTATTCTATCTAATATTTAAATTGACCATTTCAGAACATTTGATAAGAACACTCTATAAAAGAATCTCTGAGTTTCTCAGATCATTTGCTTTTTTATCAAACTCTGAATCTTATATCTGCAAGATATTCTGACCCTAAATTATTACAAAGACAAACAAGATCTGACTCTGAAAATTACTCAAGAAAAAAAGGGAAGTTTCTATTCCTTTTTCTCATTTAACTCAGGGGGGAGATTCATCATCTCAGGGGGAGTTATAATTCTTTATGTTCAGTTAAATAAAATTTCTGATACTTTTTGTCATCATCAAAAAGGGGGAGATTGTTAGAACACAGATTGGTTCTTAATAATAACTCTTTGTTTTGATGATAACTGTTAGGAAATTTATATTTAAGAATTATATACTCTAAAATTTGTTTGAGAGTTTTACTGCAGATTGAAATAATATTAACTCTCTAGAAGCAAATCTGTTTTGAATACAAGAAGTTATTCTGACTCTGAAGCGCCAGATGCACCTTACAGAAGAATTTGTTTGCTCCTTACAGAAGATCCTGAGCATTGTCTCTAGAAGGATCTGAAGCAAGAAGCTCCAGAACATTCTGAGTCAGAAGCATCTGAAGATAATCAGAAGCATCTGAAGCTGAAGCATCTGAAACATAGAAGAATATTTATTGAAGAGTTTCTCAAAGCATTTATCTACAAAAGTTTCTGAAAGTACCAACGCTGCCAAGTACAGAAGTTCTGTGTCAAATATGCACTGATGATCAACACGCTGAAAGCACACATGCTGCAGAAGACTCTGATATAGCAAAATTCTGATTTTCATTAGAAGACTCTGATCCATTCAGACTCTGAAGAACTTGCTGAAAACTGAAGAAGAAATATTCACGAATATATCCGTTGGAGCTATTCAACGTCTCTTTCCTCATTTGTGCTAGACACACTTACACAGACAAAAAGGATTTTTCTGTGCCATCTAATTCTAGGAAAGGTCACTTGATGTGAAGACAAAAAAGGCTCAGACCTTTTTGGGACTCTCTTTTCAACGTTCAGCTTGCTTGAATCAGCTGCCTATAAAAGGAGAACTTCACCATATTCTTCAGTTACACACTTTGCTGAAAAGAAATCATTATATTCTAAAGCTCTCATTCATTCTTATTCTTCTTAGAATCTCATTGTACTTAAACTTAAGAGAATAATCACTGTTGTGATAAAAGCTTTTTAGAAGCATTAAAACTCTTGTATTTAATTTACATTGATTGTAAAGGTTACTCCTTAAGAGGATTCAGTTGGAATCAGTAGCTCTTGAGAAGACTAAGAACTGTTGTTCTTAGGTGTTACTATTGTAATCAGTTTGATTTAATAGTGGATTAAGTCCTTGTTGAGAAAGGCAAATCACTCTAGGAAGGGTGGACTGGAGTAGTTGTTTAAACGAACCAGGATAAAAATAATTGTGTGAATATTTTCAAGTCTTAATTTTTCATACTTATTCAACCCCCCCCCCCCCCCCCTTCTAAGTATTATCTCACCTTCATATAGGGCCTTAACACCTCCCTAAATGATTACCAATGAATGAATGGATGCCATGACTCAAAAACCATATTAAAAAATCATTTCTACTGAAAAACACATGAACCACTGCCACTCCTTCAGTGGTAACTGGTTACCATATATGGTGTAACCGGTTACACCTGAAGGAACGTTAAAAATTTTGAAAAATGTTCATGTGTAACCGGTTACATTAAATTGAGTAGCCAATTACACCAAGCGAAAGTGGCCAAAGAATATAAGTTTCAGGTGTGGTAACCGGTTACATGTACTGATAGTGGCAAAAATATTTAAGAAAAATGTATGAAGGGCAATGTTTGATGCACCAAAAATGTTAATGAAATATGGCATGAGTGGAATGAAAGTTTTGAGCAGTTGACAATATCATAGAGAGGTTGAAAATTTATACCTTATTATTTCATGATTAATCCAATACAAGCCTTCCAAAACTTGAATTTTGTCACTTGAAAAATTGACTTGAACTTGATGTGTGTCTTGAACCATGCTTTTTGAGATAAACACTTTCTTGTAGATTTTTCTTCATCAAAACAACTACTTGAGAAGCTTGTATTCACATTCTCCCCCTTTTTGATGATCACAACCTTTTGAAAACTTGATGCAATTAGCTTTCTCTAACAATGTAGCTCCCCCAACTTTCAGAGATGAATGCAGGGTCGTCCCCAAGATTTTGAGCGCCATTTCAAAATTATGGATTTGATGCCCTTTTTCATAATTCATAATTTTTTTTACCAGATATATAAATCATATGTTGTGATCACAAGTGATACCTTTAAACAAATCAAGATTGAGAAACGAAGTTCTTGGGTGAACAATGAAAACGGTTAGAACAAAGAGAGAAAGAAGATAGGATAAAGAAGAAAGAAGAAGAAGCATTTGTGCAAACTTGTTTACTATTCACTTTCTCATAAGGTTTACAAATGATTACAAATGAATATCACAATTTGCCTCACTCAACGACCTGAGTGATTTAGCCTATATATAGACTAACTAGATAACTTGCAACCCAAGACAGCTAAACAATTGGATCCATAAAAAAGGCCTAATTCGAAAAACATTTCGACAATACACATTAGAATAGACTTCGACTACATTATGTATCATTCGACCATAACATGTGACCCATCTTCGACTTCATGCTTGTCTCCTGTCGAAATACATGATAGCTATTCCTCGACAAAGCTTGAGTTCGACCCAAAAAACTCACAAATATCCACCTTAGATCTAACTCAACAAATAGAGAATCAACTAACTTTCATCATGCAGCTTTATCAACTGCATACAATGGAAAAACTTGCAACTGGGCAACATCTTGGTGATCATATCAGCAACATTGTCTTCAGTTGAAACCTTCAGCACCTGGACTTCACCACGCTTGATTATCTCTCTAACGAAGTGCAACCTCACATCGATATGCTTAGTTCGCTTATGATAGGTTGAATTCTTCGACATGTGTATTGCACTTTAACTATCATATTTAGCAGTGATACTTGGAACTTGAAGTTTCAACTCCTTTGCAAAACCTTCAAGCCACAATGTTTCTTTCACAACTTCAGTGATGGCAATATATTCTGCTTCAGTGGTTCATAATGCAACAACCTTCTGAAGCATTGCTTTCCAACTAATTATTGTTCCAAACGTCGTGAACACATATCCAGAAATAGACTTTCTGGAATGCATACAACCTGCATAATCAGAGTCGACAAATCCTTCGACTTCGATTATGCTATCACCACCACAGACTCCACCATAAATCAAGATCCTTTTCAGTGACCCATTTATGTGCTTGAGAATCCAATTTACAACTTTCCAGTGCGCCTTTCCAGGATTGGCCATATACCTGCTTACAAGGCTTACGCATACGTTATGTCTGGCCTCGTACAGACTATAACATACATCAAAGAACCTACCACACTAGCATATGGAATGTTGCTCATATAGATTATTTCAGCTTCAGTACTCGGACATTGAGCAGTACTAAGCTTAAACTAAGGATTTTTTGGAGTCACAATAGACTTTGAATTCGACATACCAAACTTGTCGAGAAGCTTTCGTAGGTATGTCTCTTGAGATAAGCACAACTTTGACTGCTTTCTATCTCTTCAGATGCCAATCCTAAGAATCCTGGTGGCAGCTCCTAGATCCTTCATTTTAAACTCCTTGTTGAGTTCGACCTTCACCTCTATTACATCCTCGACATTGTTGCTACCTATGAGGATATCATCCACATAAAGCAACAGAATAACAAGTGAATTTCCAGGTTGAAATCTGAAGTAAACACAGTGATTGAACTGACTCCTAGTAAAACTAATGTGCTCCATGAACTTGTCAAATCTCCTATTCCACTGTCGAGGAGATTGTTTTAGGCCATACAAAGGCCTATTCAGCTTGCACACATAGTCTTCCTTATCCTTTTTTGCATAACCTTCAGGTTGATGCAGTAGGATTGTTTCGTCTAGGTCACCATACAGAAATTTTGTCTTCACATCCATTTTCTCAAGTTCCAAGTAGAACTTCACCACCATGGCCAATAACATTCTGATGGATCTATGCTTTACAACATGTGAGAACACATCATTAAAGTTGGCACCTTCTTTCTGAGTGAACCCTCTAGTAACCAGTCTTGCCTTAAAATGCTTCGACATCACTCCTTTGATTCCTTCCTTGACCTTGAAAATACACTTACAGTTGACTAACCTTGCTTCTGCAGGTTTATCAATCAGCTATCAAGTTTTATTATCATGAAGAGATTTCATCTCTTCATCCATAGCTTTTCGCCATTCAGTATTATTTTGACTCCTTATAGCTTCCTTGTAATCTCTAGGTTCTTTCTCAAATACCTCACTTGCAGAGATTAAGGCAAAAGCTATAAGATCTAAATAACCAAGTCTCTGAGGTGGCTTGATGACTCTTCTCAACCTATCTCTTGCTAATAGGTAGTCATCAACAGTTTCCTCAGCCTCTCCAGCATCTTTCTCTTCTTTTTCGACTTCATCTGGGTTATGCACTTCAACATTACTATGCTTTACCTGAACAGACATCTCTACTTGTTCAAGCTCCTCTTTAGAGATTTTTGCATTTCGACCAGCATCACCAGTTTCTTTGAACGCCATACCGACTTCATTAAAAACTACATCACGACTTATGATACATCTTCTGTGACCTGGTTCTAGGAACCACAACCAATAACCTTTTACTCCCTCAGGATATCTAAGGAACATGCATCTCAGAGATCTAGGTTCGACCTTGTCTTATCTAATGTGAGCATAGGTAAACAGTCAAATACTCTCAGTTTGTCGAGATCTGCTGGCTGACCCGACCAAACTTCTTCAGGTGTCTTCATCCCTAAAGCTGTCGAGGGACATCTATTTATCAGATAAGTTATTGTCGAAACAGTCTTTGCCCAAAACACCTTCTTCAATCTAGAACTAACTAGCATGCATTTAACCCTTTCAAGGATTGCTCAATTGAATCTCTCAGCTAAGCCATTTTGTTGAGGAGTACCTGATACAGTCTTATGCCTTGCAATCCCAGACTCAACATAGTAACTTTCGAACGCTTCGTTGAAAAAGTCAAGGCCATTGTCGTTTCTCAACCTCTTGACCTTTCTGCCAGTTTGAGTTTTGACCAGAACCTTCCAACCTTTAAAATTCTCAAAATTTTCATCATTCGTCTTCTGAATGAATACCAATAACTTTCTGGAATAATCATCAATGATGGATAAAAAATACCTTGTACCTGAGTGTGAAGAATTCCTTGCAGGCCCCCAAAGATCAATATGAATGTAATCAAGGGATCAATGTGTTCATTATTTTTCTTTGTTAAACTTCGCCCTACATGACTTACCAAAAACACAAGATTTACAAAACTCCAACTTTTCGACTTTGTCACCACCTAGCAGGTCTTGCTTCCCCAATTCGACCAAGCCTCTTTCACTGACATGGCCCAATCTCATGTGCCATAGTTTCGTCTTCGAAACAAGTTTCGTGGATGCAACACTTGTTGAACCACTTACAACCTCAACCTCAAGGGTATACAAGCCTTGTTTCTTCACGCTTCTCAAGACTTCCTTCAACCCCTTCATGACTTTCAGGATACCTTGCTCTCCTTTGAAGACATATCCTTTCTTGTTGAATTCACCAAGAGAAATTAAATTCCTTTTGAGGTCAGGTACATACCTAACCCCAGTTAATAGCCTTATTGACTCATCATGGAGCTTGAATCTTACAGATCCAATACCTGCAATCTTACAAGCTTTATTGTTTCCCAATGTAACACCCCAAGTTTATTGGAATATTTATTTACTTATTTAAATATAAATATTTGTATTTTTGGTGATTTTCGGTGGTTGGTGGGAAATATTGAGAATTATGGATTTTGGGTTATTTATTTAAATAATAGTATATAATATGAATATATTGGTATTATTATTAATTTAAATAAATATAAGTTAACTAAGGGTAAATTGGACAATTAAGGAGGAGTTAGTGAGGGTATTATTGGAAAAGCCCAATTTATAGGCCCAAAGTTAGGTTTAACAAAAATGAATCTTGAGAAAATTAGGATTCATTCTTGTTAGACCGTGAAAAGAGAAGAAATAGAGGTCAGAGCTCTGAGGAAGAGGATTAAGGCAAAAACTTCGCAAGGTTTCTGAGAATAAAAAAGAAAGGCTTAGAGTCGTAAATTAAGGTATGGGGAGTATTTCCTTCATTGTTTTCAATGTGTGATTTCAATGTGTTTAAAGTCAATTTAAGGGTTTAAGTGGTTTGAGGCTGATTTGAGATAAAGGAAATTAGGCCTTCGTGGCTAAAATCTATTATTGAGGTTTTAACCGTATAGGGATTTGAACTAATGGTATGATAAGTTCGAGGTCGATTTGGGTTTGAGGGAAAGTAGGCCCTCGTGGCCAAAATCTGTTGTTCATGTTTCAACCCTGTAGGGTAATTAGATTGTGAGAAACTCTAATGATCGTGGTGTAGTTGTAAGGAAATTATGGGAATTAGAGCGTGAATATGATACGGGATTGGCCTAATAAGTCGTAGATTTTGTGCCTTTATTGTCGTAATACCTTAGGAATGATTTAGGGATGTTTTTAAGTTATTGGGGAAGTGAATCGTGTGGACTTTTGGGTTGGTTTTGGTTCTGGTGCGTAACAGCGTTTTGCTGTAATCGTGTGTTCACACAGTGGAGAATCCTTCGTACAATGAATAAACTCGCCCCAGACTCGCACAACAAACTTGCTAACGAACGTAGTAGAGTTTCGCGAATTATGATTTTTATGTAGTGATGCCTTAATGTTTTGATGTTGTGATGTCTTTAACAAATTAATATGAGTATGACTGTGATTTCTATGTGATTAGTACATGATTATATGATGATTCCTATGATGTGATGATGATGAGTTATGATGATGGTTCCATGAGTTTTGATGATTATATAATGACATGATATATGATGATGATTTTGATGAATGATGATGCACCTATGATGTTATTATAAGGATGATTATTAACGTGTGCATGCATTCATGTGCATTCAAACTTCGATTCAGGACCTTGATTTCTTTGGCTTCAGTCTCATTATGCGGATGTGAGGTATTTTGATGTGCTCCAATTTTTGTATAAAATCGATCCTATTGATGGGAATCTATGGAGGGTTGATGACCCAGTGTCCATCGAGCTGTGATGATTGGTACCATATGCATGAGTCTTGTTGCATTTGCATTTATGAGATAATCTTGAGTAATTTATGATGCTGTGGCCTTTGATGCCCATTGATGAATATGATGATGCATAATATGAAAATGATGCTGTTTTATATATTGGGTTCTTATATTGATTATTATGAATCGTTTTACTCACCCTGCCTGTTTGAATGTTGGCTTCACGTGGGTAACGTACAGATGACCAGGTTTAGCCGTGGACGTCGTCGATGATCATTTTTTTGGAAGTTTTAAGTTGTTGGCCATTTTGGTTAACTTAGAGGGTCTTGCTCTGGTAGTGTAACATCGGGTTAGGGTCTTTGAGTTAAACCATGTTTTATTTGATTTTTTTTGTTATTTTGATTATGTTTTCGTATAAAGAAAACTTTGGATTATGCCTTTTGAGTTCCGCTGCAATTTGAGCAATGTTTAATAACTTTTGGGAAAACCCATTGTTTACGGAGCCTTGACCTATATTTGATTTATTGGGAAATGTACGCCCTTTGAGGTGATTTTCTTTGAGTTTAATATTTTACTCCGATAAATGTGAATATTTTACCGTTAAAAATTGTGGGGTAGAAAAGGGTGTTACATTAGTGGTATCAGAGCAGGTCGGTCCGTCCGGCCAAGTTTTTTATGTTATTAATCCCCTGTTAGTCAATAGTGTGAGAACACTATTGGATGAGTTGTTTCTTCTAACTCTGCTGGTGGTTGTAGATTGCTGGAAGAAATGATCGTGTTATTGCTGATGCACTGGAATCATTTGCCTAAGTGATGACCTAGAATGGTGGACCTCCAAATGAGTTTCGTGCTTTGGGAAAGTTCCATAGGAATAATCCACCAACTTTTGTGGGCACTCATGATCCTGATGGTGCGCAGAAGTGGCTGAAAGTGATTGAGAAGATTTTCCGAGTTATGGCGTGCACTGATGCTCAGCAGGTGCAGTTTGGTACGCATATGCTAGCAGAGGAAGTTGAGGACTGGTGGGATAACACCTATCAGAGATTAGGAGGTGTTGGCATTGCAATAACTTGGACGGTGTTTAAGGAAGAATTTTTGAGGAAGTATTTTCCTGAAGATGTTCGGGGCAAGAAAGAGGTGGAATTCCTTGAGCTGAAACAATGGAATATGATTGTGGTTGAGTATGCGGCAAAGTTTGAGTCTTTAGTAAAGTTTTTTCCGTATTACAATCGTGCTGACACAGAGATGTCAAAGTGTCTCAAGTTTGAGAATGGATTAAGACCAAAGATTAAGCAAGAAATTGGGTACCAGCAGATTCGTCAGTTTGCGGAACTGGTGGACAAGAGTAGAATTTATGATGAGGATAGTCGAGCTCGATCTACTCACTACGAGAAGCTGAGTGAGAAGAAAGATAAAAGTCAGTATAGAGGGAAAATGTATGTGACTTCTGGTGATAAAGGGAAGCAGAAGGCTTCAGATGGAAAATAGTCAAGTGGGGGAGCGACTACTGCTCCAGGCAAGTGTTATAAGTGTGGTGAGCAAGGTCACTATGCTAGCTGAGATGTCATCGTTGTGGCAAGAAAGTTCATAGAGCTATTGACTATAAGGATGAAGCTTCGACTTGCTTCAACTGTGGAGAGAAGGGTCATATCAGTACCCAGTGCCAGCAGCCAAAGAAAACTGCTACTACTGCTCAGACGAATGGCAGAGTGTTTGCTTTGAGCGGTGCAGAAGAACCCAAGATAGATAACTTGATTAGAGGTACTTGTTTTATTAATGATGTTGAATTGATTTCTATGATTGGTATTGATGCTACTCATTTGTTTATTTCACTTGAATGTGCTAAGAGGTTGAATCTGAAATTATCTTCTATGGTTGGGAGTATGGTTATCGATACCCCGGCTAATGGTTCTGTGACTACTGCGTTAGTCTGTTTGAGTTGTCCTTTGACCATTTATGATAAGAATTTTGTGATAGACTTGGTCTGTCTACCTTGGCATCAAATAGATGTTAGTCTCGGAATAAACTGGTTGGAGTAAACCTATGTTCATATCGATTGCTACAGCAAGACAGTGACGTTCCTAGAGTTTGGTGATTATGAAGAGCTGATGTTTGTATCTGCTAAGAAAGTAGAAGAACTTTTAGAAGATGAGGCTCAGATGTTTGCATTGTTTGCATCACTTTAAGTTGATTATGAAGCAGTGAGCGTGAAGCTACAAGTTGTTCGGGAATTTCTAGAAGTGTTTCCAGACGATGTGAGTGACTTACCTCCTGAGCGTGAGGTAGAGTTTACTGTTGATGTGATATCAGGCACTAGTCCTGTGTCAATGACTCCTTATCGGATGTCTGCATCTGAGTTAGGGGAATTGAAGAAACAATCGGAAGAGTTGCTTGAGAAGAAGTTTATTTGATCGAGTGTTTCTACGTGGGGTACTCCTGTGTTGTTGGTGAAGAAGAAATATGGTTGCATGAGATTGTGTATGGATTATCGGCAGTTGAATAAAGTATCCACTTCCGAGGATTGATGATTTGATGGATCAATTGGTGGGTGCTTATGTGTTTAGCAAGATTGATTTGAGGTCTGATTATCATCAGATTCACGTTAAGGCTGATGATATTCCGAAGACAGCTTTCAGGATGAGGTATGGACACTATGAATATACTGTGATGTCATTTGGTATATCTAATGCACCTGGCGTATTCATGGAGTATATGAATAGGATTTTCCATCCTTATTTGGATCAGTTTGTGGTAGTGTTCATTGACGATATCTTGATATATTCTAAGTTCGAGGAAGAGCATGCGCAACATCTAAGAGTTGTATTACAAGTTTTGAAGGACGAGAAACTTTATGCCAAGTTGTTCAAGTGTGAGTTTTGGTTGAAGGAAGTGAGTTTCCTTGGCCATGTGATTTCTAGTGGAGGAATTGTTGTTGATCCGTCAAAAGTTGATGCGGTGTTGCAGTGGGAGACTCCAAAGTCTACTACTGATATTCGAAGTTTCCTTGGATTGGCTGGTTACTATCGCAGGTTTATAGAAGGCTTTTCAAAGTTGGCACTGCCATTGACTCAGTTGACTCGAAAGGGTTAAGCTTATGTGTAGGATGTTTCTTGTGAGAGGAGTTTTGTAGAACTCAAGAAGAAGTTAACGAATGCTCCAGTGTTGACTTTGCCAAATCCGAGTGAGTCTTTTGTAGTGTATTGCGATGCATCGAAGATGGGTCTTGGTGGCATACTGATGCAGAATGGTCAGGTCGTTGCTTATGCTTCCAGACAACTGAAGGTTCATAAAATAAATTATCCTAAGCATGACTTAGAGTTGGCCGCTGTGGTGTTTGTGTTGAAAGTTTGGAGACATTATCTTTTTGGGTCTAGGTTCGAAGTGTTCAGTGATTACAAGAGCCTGAAGTATTTGTTTGATCAGAAAGAGTTGAACATGAGGCAGAGAAGATGGCTTGAACTTCTGAAGGATTATGATTTTGAATTGAGTTACCATTCTGGTAAGGCTAATGTTGTGGCTGATGCGTTAAGTAGGAAGTCCTTACATATGTCAATACTTATGGTTCGAGAGTTAGGACTGATTAAGCAATTTAGAGATATGAGTTTGGTTTATGAAGAGACTCCTAATAGTGTGAAGTTGGGTATGCTGAAGTTGACTAGTGGTATTCTCCAACAAATCAGAGAAGGTCAAAGATCTGATTTTATATTGGTGGATCTATTCACGTTAATCAATCAAGGTAACGGGGGTGATTCTCGGATCGATGAAAATGATGTGATGAGGTCCAGAGATAGAATGTGTGTTCCTGATGTGCCATAAATCAAGAAGAGCATTCTTGAGGAAGGTCACAGAAGCGGGTTAAGTGTTCATCCTGGTGACACAAAGATGTATCAAGATTTGAAGAATTTGTTTTGGTGGCCGGGTATGAAGAAGGAAATTGCAGAGTTTGTATATGCTTGTTTGACTTGTCAGAAGTTAAAGATTGAACATCAGAGACCGTCGGGTCTGATGCAATCGTTGAATATTCCAGAATGGAAATGGGATAGCATTTCTATGGATTTTGTGACAGGTTTACCGAAGACTTTGAAGGGATATGATTCGATTTGGGTGATTGTTGATAGATTGACCAAATCGGCTCATTTTATACCGATGAGGATCAATTATTCATTGCAGAAGCTTGCCGAATTATATATTGATCAGATTGTGAAACTGCATGGTATTCCTTCAAGTATTGTGTCTGATAGAGATCCGAGATTTACATCGAGGTTCTGGGAGAGTTTGTAGACAGCTTTGGGTACTAAGTTGAGGTTGAGTTTTGCCTATCATCCGTAGACAAATGGACAGACAGAGAGAACTATCCAGTCGTTAGAGGATTTGCTGAGAGCATGTGTGTTGGATCGAGGTGGATCATGGGATAGTCTTTTGCCATTGATTGAGTTTACCTACAATAATAGTTACCATTCTAGTATCGGAATGGCACCGTATGAGGCCTTGTATGATAGGAGGTGTAGGACTCCATTGTGTTGGTATGAGTCAGGCGAGAGTGTTGTACTCGGACCTGAGATTGTGCAAGAGATGACTGAAAAGATCAAGATAATCCAAGAAAAGATGAAAGCGTCGTAGAGTCGTCAGAAAAGTTACCATGATAAGAAGAGGAAAGCACTTGAATTCCAAGAGGGAGATCACGTGTTTTTTAGAGTTACGCTGGTAGCTGGTGTTAGTCGAGCTTTAAAGTCTCGAAAGCTCACATCGCGTTTTGTTGGTCCGTATCAGATTTCGTAAAGGGTGGGGGAAGTAGCATATCAGATTGCTTTACCACCGTCACTTGCGAATTTGCATGTTGTGTTTCATGTGTCTCAGTTGAGGAAGTACATTCCAGATCCGTCACATATGATTCAGATGGATGATGTACAAGTGAGACATGACTTGACTATTGAGGCGTTGCCAGTGCAGATTGATGGACGAGAAGTGAAGCAACTGCGAGGTAAAGAGATTGCCTTGGTAAAGGTATTGTGGGGAGGACCAGTTGGAGAAAGTTGGACTTGGAAGCGTGAAGATCAGATGAGGGACTCGTATCCGACTCTGTTTCCTTGAAGTAATTTTTTAGGGCAAAAAATCTTTTAAGTGAGGGAGAGTTGTAACACCCCAAATTTATTAGAATATTTATTCAATTTAATTAAATATAAATATTCGTATTTTTGGTGATTTTCGGTGGTTGGTGGGAAATATTGAGAATTATGGATTTTGAGTTATTTATTTAAATAATAGTATATAATATGAATATATTGATATTATTATTAATTTAAATAAATATAATTTAACTAAGGGCATATTGGACAATTAAGGAGGAGTTAGTGAGGGTATTATTGGAAAAGCCCAATTTATAGGCCCAAAGTTAGGTTTAACAAAAAGGAATTTTGAGGAAATTAAGATTCATTCTTGTTAGACCGTGAAAAGAGAAGAAATAGAGGTCAGAGCTCTGAGGAAGAGGATTAAGGCAAAAGCTCCACAAGGTATCTGAGAATCAAAGAGAAAGGCTTATAGTCAGCAATTAAGGTATGGGGAGTATTGCCTTCATTGTTTTCAATGTGTGATTTCAATGTGTTTAAAGCCGATTTAAGGATTTAAGGGGTTTGAGGCTGATTTGAGATAAAGGAAATTAGGCCTTCGTGGCTAAAATCTATTATTGAGGTTTTAACCGTATAGGGATTTGAATTGGTGGTCTGATAGGTTCGAGGTCATTTGGGTTTGAGGGAAAGTAGGCCCTCATGACCAAAATCTGTTGTTCAGGTTTTAACCCTGTAGGGTAATTAGATTGTGAGAAACTCTAATGATTGTGGTGTAGTTATAAGAAAATTATGGGAATTAGAGCGTGAATATGATACGGGATTGGCCTAATAAGTCGTAGATTTTGTGCCTTTATCGCCGTAATACCTTAGGAATGATTTAGGGATGTTTTTGGGTTATTGGGGAAGTGAATCGTGTGGACTTTTGGGTTAGTTTTAGTTCTGGTGCGTAATAGTGTTTTGCTGTAATCGCGTGCTCGCACAATGAAGAATCCTTCGCACAACGAACATAGCAGAGTTTCGCGAATTCTGATTTTTATATAGTGATGCCTTGATATTTTGATGTTGTGATGTCTTTGACGAATTAATATGAGTATGACTGTGATTTCTATATGATTAGTACATGATTATATGATGATTCCTATGATGTGATGATGATGAGTTATGATGATGGTTCCATGAGTTTTAATGATTCTATGATGACATGATATATGATGATGATTTTGATGATGATGATTTTGATGAATGATGATGCGCCTATGAGTTATTATGAGGATGATTATTGACGTGTGCATCATGCATTCATGTGCATCCGGACTTCGGTTCAGGACCTTGATTTCTTTGGCTTCAGTCCTATTTTGATGTGCTTCGGTTCTTGTATATAATCAATCCTATTGATGTGGATCTATGGAGGGTTGATGACCGGTTTCCATCGAGCTGTGATGATTGGTACCACATGTGTGAGTCTTGTTGCATTTGTATTTATGAGATGATCTTGAGTAATTTATGATGTTGTGGCCTTTGATGCCCATTGATGAATATGATGATGCATAATATGAAAATGACGTTGTTTTATATATTGAACTCCTATATTGATTATTATGAATCATTTTACTCACCCTGCCTGTTTGAATGTTGCCTCCATGTGGGTAACATGCAGATGACCAGGTTTAGCCATGGACGCCGTCGATGATCTTTTTTTGGAAGTTTTGAGTTGTTGGCCATTTTGGTTAACTTAGAGTGTCTTGCTCTGTCGTGTAACATCAGGTTGGGGTCTTTGAGTTAAACCATGTTTTATTTGTTTTTTTTTTGTTATTTTGATTATGTTTCCGTATAAGGAAATCTTTGGATTATGCCTTTTGAGTTTTGCTGCCTTTTGAGCAATGTTTAATAACTTTTGGGAAAACCTGTTGTTTACGGAGCCTTGACCTATATTTGATTTATTGGGAAATGTACACCCTTTGATGTGATTTTCTTTGAGTTTAATATTTTACTCTGATAAATGTGAATATTTTGCCATTAAAAATTGTGGGGTAGAAAAGGGTGTTACACCCAACATCACTGATCCACCATTTTGATCACATAATTCTTCAAACACATTCTTGTTTAGAGTCATATGCCAAGTACATCCAGAATCCATAATCCACTCTTTGCAAGAGTTACTGCTCGACACCATAAGGACATCAAATGATTCATAATCATCTTGCACAATAGCTGCATTCCCATTGTCCTAACCTCCATGATTATTCAAGCACTCGGGGCACACCTTTCTTGTGTGACCCTCCTTCTTACAGTGATAACACTTAATTCCAGAAATATCACCACCATAATAATTCTTCTGAGTTTTACCTTTCTTCTTATCAAACCTACCATCTCTCTTCGACGATCTCCCATTTACGGACAACCCTTCGTCAACTGGCGATGATGGTTTATGCTCCTTTCTTTTGTTCAAATCCTTCGAATACAAGGCTGCTTGAACTTTTCCAAAGGTCAGAGACTCTCTTCCATGCAAGAAGGTTTCTTTGAAGTGAGCATATGACTTGGGTAAAGAACACAACAATAACAACACTTGATCTTCATCATTGATGGTAACATCAATATTTTCAAGATCAAGAATCAGCTTGCTCAACGTATCCAGTTGCTCCATTAACACTTTATCTTCAGTCATCTTGAATGAATACAAAGCCTATTTCAAGTACAAACGATTCACCATGGATTTTGTCATATACAATCCTTCGAGTTTCAGCCAAACACTAGATGTTGTCTTCTCCTTCGAAACCTGCCTGAGAAATTTATCACCAAAACTCAGAACAATTGCACCGTGGGCTTTCTCGATCATCATTGTCTTTTCCTTCTTCGTCAATGTAGCACCTGTGGCATCTCATCACTTTAAGGCTTCTAGCAAACCCTGTTGAACAAGAAGGGCTCGCATCTTCAAACGCCATAACCCGAAATCATTAACTCCAGTGAACTTCTTAACTTTAAACTTTGCCGACGACATCTTCTCCATGCTCATCGCACCAGTTTGTTATGATCACAAACGATACCTTTCAACAAACCAAGATTGAGAAACGAAGTACTTGGGTGAACAATAAAAATGGTTAGAACAAAGAAAGAGAAAAGATAGGATAAAGAAGAAAGAAGAAGAAGGATTTGTGCAAACTTGTTTACTATTCACTTTCTCATAAGGTTTACAAATGATTACAAATGAATATCACAATTTTCCTCACTCGATAACCTGAGTGATTTAGCCTATATATAGACTAACTACATAACTTGCACCTCAAGCTAACTAAACAATTGGATCCATAACAAAAGGCCCAATTCGACAAACATTTCGACAATACGTATTAGAACAGACTTCGACTACAATATGTATCCTTCAACCACAACATGCGATTCATCTTCGACTTCATGCTTGTCTCCTATTCAAATACATGAAATCTATTCCTCAATAGAGATTGAGTTCGACCCAAAAAACTCACATTATATATATATATATATATATATATATATATATATATATATATATATATATATATATATATATATATATATATATATATATATATATATATATATATATATATATATATATATATATATATATATATATATATATATATATATATATATATATATATATATATATATATATATATATATATATATATATATATATATATATATATATATATATATATATATATATATATATATATATATATATATATATATATATATATATATATATATATATATATATATATATATATATATATATATATATATATATATATATATATATATATATATATATATATATATATATATATATATATATATATATATATATATATATGTTAAAAAAAATTGGTTCCCCTAAAAAGTTGATGTCATGTGCCGCCGCTCCTCCCAAACACCCTTTGGGACCCTCCGGATGAATGAGAATATATACAGTAAGTTTTTAACAAAAAATTAAGTCACAAGGCACTTGTTTTGAAAATTAGAGAGTATTGCGTTTGAATTTCTATGAAAGAGAGAAGATCAGTTTTAGGAATTGATATACATTGTTATACAATTTCAAACACTTGTAAAAATTCAGATTGTTGTGATTTCCTTGCTTTCCAGGATTGTTGGAAGCAAAAGAGTGAATAAGGAAGGATTATTCTCTTGTTCACTTTGTAAAAATCATAGGGGAATTGTCCTTATTGATTGTGTTGCTTATGTTAGAATATTGTAGGATAGGTATTGGTGGAAGACTTATACAAAGATCTGACATAGTAGAAAATATCTCACAGATAGTGAGGGGACTGGAGTACTCTCGGATTATGAGGGGAATCAGGATATATCGTTGTGTCTTTTACTTTCTGCATTTGTTTTTCAGCATATTTACTTTCATATCATTTCTAAAAAATAATAAAACCAGTGCTAATGTTTCAAATTGAGAAAAGTCTAATAAATCTAATTCATGCCCTCTTAGAGACCGTGTATAAACTTACAAGTGTAACCGAGAACATTGGGTTGAGTTCTTTGTGTGTTTCAAATAAGAAAACCAAGTTGAGGTTTTCCTTCAAGATCATTGAGAGTTTGAGGTTTTGGACAAGATCACGTAAATACGGATTCAATCGAGTGAAGGCCTTGGGACAGGTAGGTGGTACCTTGCAAGGGAGTAGCGTGAGGCAGTGAATCGTGTTCGTGAATCTTGAGTTTAACAAGTGCGTGCTTAGGATTAATTTGACCGATTGAAAACCTTGAAACGAGAGATCTTAGAAAGTAGTAACAAGAACTAGTGGATTGAAGTAGCATTATTGGTGACTTGATTAGACTTTAACAAAGGGTTTTTGGAGGTGGTAGAATCAACAACAAACCATAGAGTTTGTAGGGTTAGAGTTCTTCCTCTCTTGTATATACATTGTTTGCAAAGTAAGGTTAATTACAACTATCTTAATTCAAATTCAAATTGATGGCAGACGTACTCATATCGAGGATGATTGAGGAACTACTGCCTAAACAAATCCTTATCTCCCTCTCTCTCTTTTTAATTTTTGTTTTTACAAATTATCGAACTTTTGTTGTTTGGATCAATTCGTTTGGATATAAACTTTTTGATTACGTTTTGAATTATAGTTTATTGATATAATCATAATCACTTTGATATTGATTGATTTTAACATCAACAAAACAAATTAAATTTCCAAACATTTTCGATTGCAAACAAGGTGTTCGATAAATTGTCTCTATTGCTTTTATTTAGTTTTTGATAATTGAAAATAAGCTCTACATGTATCTTAGCATATAATTGGTTTGTGATTAATCGTTGTTGAATAATTTGTGTTCATTATCATTCGATTGTGTAACTTTATGCATATCCGAGCTTTTTGATAGTAGGTCCGGTTAGACGATTCGACTCAGGTTGTTTCCGTCATGCCATAAAACTTTTAAAAATTATTTTTGTCAAAAGTTTATTGTTAAATTTGTGATTTATTCACCTCCTCCCTAGATCGAAGCCTATCATCTAACAAGTGTTATCACGAGCTCCGATCTATTTCGTGCTTAAGATTTACTTTTTAGAAGAATGACTACCGAACTTAAGGGAGCGTATAATAGAGCACCAATTTTCACCATCGAAAATTATGGCTATTGGAAAACTTGTATGCGTATTCATGTCAACTCCATTGACAAAGGTATATGGGACCCCATTCAAAATGGTCCGAATGAAATAACTGTGACCAATAATGAAGGTGTTACATTACCTAAACTGAAAGCGTAATGAGATGCTAATGATTGGAAATTGCAGTTTCATGATTGGAAAGCGAAAAATATTCTCATATTCGCTTTAGGTGTTGATGAGTATTATCACCTTTCTCATTATGAGATCGCCAAAACTATGTGAGACGCATTAGATGTTGTCCATGAGAGTACTAATGATGTCAAACAAGTTAGGATCAACACATTAAATCAAGATTTTGAACTATTTCGTATTTTGCATGGTGAAAAAAAATTAGTAACTACTGGTAATTCTAAAATTTTCGATAAAAAATAAAGTTTTTATAATTATCGGAAATTATGAAATTTCTGATAAAAAATAAATTTTTTATAGCTATCGGAAATTCTGAAATTTCCGGTAAAAAATAAAGTTTTTATAACTATTAGAAATTTTAAAATTTCTGAAAATTTCTAGGTAATTTTATATTTAAAATTTTGAAATTTTCGATTAAAATATTTTTATTAATATTGGAAATTTTGAAATTTTCGATATAAAATCTTAGAAATTTAAACATTTACGGTAAACAAAGTACTGATTTTGAACTTTTCGGTAAAAGAATCAAAATTTCCAACATTGTTCTAGAGAAATGAAATTTGTGCGCGACAACTGTGAATTTAAAAAATGAGTAAAATTTTTTTATAGATTTATTTTTTATTTTATTTTAACTTTTTTATTTTTAAAATTGAACGAAAGAAGTGCGCAAACCACCGTTACACCAAAAATTAAATTTTGTCTTTTATATATTAAAGATAGATATAGCTAAATTTTTTCAATCAATAAATTTGATTTGTTTTAAAATAATAATAATAATAATAGAGGAACATCCAATAATAAATTCGCAATTTCACTTTTTAAATCAATGACGTGTGTCAAATTTCAAAATATTACTTTATAAAAAAACTAAATATTTAATTCACAGAGAAATAACAATTTTCAATCACAATCTCACATGATATTTAAAAAAATAATTAAAAGCAAACATAACTTATCTACCAATTTTCGCTATTTTCCAGCTTGTCAACGTTGGAGTTACTATTTCTAAACTTTACGTGTCACACAAAAAATTATTAAAGAAAGAAATAAAAAATAAGTTAAAAATTCAAAAACGGAAATAAACAAATAAAATAAAAAAATAAAAGGAAAAATCACGTTCATTCTCTCTGAGTTTGTTTCTTCTCTAAGGCCTGGTTTCTTTTGTTAAAGATAACCAGGTCTTAACCAGCTCCAATTCCTTTTCCCTTTTCCTCTCACATTCTGTTTTTTTCCCTTCAATTCTCCTACATTTTCTTCAACAATGAACGATCTTCTTACGGTAATTTCCAATTTTCCGTTTTTTTTTTTATAATTTTGATTTAGTACTTGATTCAATTTTTGTACTTTTTAGGGTTTTTTCAGATCTAGGTTTTTGCATGATGATTTGTATTAGTCTTTGTTTTTGGATTTGAATAGTTTTTGTTTTCGTTTTCTGTAATGCTTGTTTGCCAAGAAATTGGATTTGGAAAATATTGATGAATTTTTAGGGTAGGAGAGAGATTTATATATGAGTATACTGCATTGTAGTTGGATTTAGATGCTGGTTGATATTGGTGGATATTTCAGGATAAAATTTGATTACTATGTGTATTATTTTATAGTTTTATCAAATTTTAGATGTTTCTGTTTTGGGATGTGAGCTGAGTTTTATCATTTTATGTAAGGTTTGATGTTTTTGTATTGAATCGGTGTTTAGAGCAAGTTTTGAAAATTGAACGGAATCAGATGGTTAAACAAGTTGAACTGTGAACCGACAATGTCTACGATATGGTTATTTGAGCTGTTTTATAGTTTTATCAACTTTTAGATGTTTCTGTTTTGGAATGTGCATTGATTTTTATGTAAGGTTTGATGTTTTTGTATTGGTTTGGTGTTTAGAGCAAGTTTTTATAACTTGAATCGAATCAGATGGTTGGTTAAATGAGTTGAACTGTGAACTGACAATGTCTAAGGTTTGGTTATTTGAGCTATTTTATATAGTTTTTATCAATTTTTAGATGTTTCTGTTTTGGAATGCGCGTTGATTTTTTTGTAAGGTTTAATGTTTTGTGTTGAATCGGTGTTTTGAGAAACTTTTCAAAACTGAAAATGTATCAGACGGTTAAACGAGTTGAGTTGTGAACCGATATGTATATGGTTTGGTTATTTGAGCTATTTGACTGCGTTTTTGTTCCATTTTGAGCTGTTTCAAATCAGTTTAATCTTAAGATGTCCGATTTAATGTCTGGTTTGATTTTTTTAAACATTGGTTTTGAGATTTGTTTGGTTTATTAAAAAAGCTAGAGGGAGAAATAAAAACTATAATAAGTATTTCCATGAATAGTGGCAGTTAAGTTAATCTAGATTTAAGTATCCGCTTGGTTTTAATTATTGTTTTGTTAACAATTGTATGGGATTGTATAGAATAAGAATTAAATAATAGTTTTACAATGGATTTGAATTCAAATCCTTTCCCTCTAGCCTCTTATTGTCACAATTAGAGAAGGTTAGTGGTAAGCAGAGTCCAAATTTGGGTTATTAACTTATTAGTGGACATTTTTGGTAAAACAATAACTCGTGATATTCTGAACTATGACCCTTTTTGGTATTATGTACAAAGTTCATGAAATATTTACCGAAACTGTGTTTGCCATTATTAATTTTCAATATAATTGTATTAAATGAAATTAGATTTATGACCCTGAATTATGCAATCACATCCATTTTCTCTTACTAATGTCGACGTGTCTGTGTCAGTGCTTCATAAGTTTTGAGTGTGAAGTAAGTACTTCCATAGACTATGCTAAGAGGGCAGATGCAGAATGCATGTGCACTGAAGAAAGTTCAAAGAACAGTATTCATACCATTTTAGGTCTTGGTAATACCTTTCACTAAATAAACCATAGTAGCGCTAAAATCGTCTGGAAGTGAGATCACTAGACAGTTGTCGAAATAGAATATTTATTCTGTTGGTCATGCTTTCAATTTTACAAGCATCAAATATTGGGGTGTAGTTGCAATAAAGACGTCGATAGTTTAACTAGGATAGCAATATATATTAATTTGACGTTTCTTTTTCCAGGAGTCATTTGATATCCCCCGTGGCCAAGGACGTGGAGGTGGTGACGTTGAGTTGGGAGACTATGGAAGGAATTCAGGAGAGCTTGGCTTGGAAAACTTCTTCAAAAAGGTGTTCATCTTTATTCACCTGATGAAAAAAAGCCTTATTTAGCTTGTCTTCATTAGTTATTTTATTCCTATTCATTAGTCAAACTATTTTGCAAAAATGGTAGATGGTTTTAAAACTCATTTTGAATTGTTTTTGCCTAACTCACTGAATGTCCCTATGCTTTAATTGTTCAATAGGTTCAAGAGCTTGATAAACAATATGCTAAGCTGGATAACCTTTTGAGAAAGCTCCAGGTAAATTGAAACATTTATTGGTTGAAACGAAACTTGTTTTTATTTGTCTTCACTTCTAACCATTTTTATAAAAATCTGTATGCAGGACGCCCATGAAGAGTCCAAAGGTGTTTCCAAAGCTCCTGCTATGAAAGGTCAGTACGATATTGTTTAATCTTTTTTCGACCATTTTTTTATGTTTCATTATCTTTTACCTAGAAACGTGAAAATAGATACTCCTCTTATGAGTCCTTCAACACTTAAAGCAATGTTAGTTGTATACGAATATTGAAATTTGTAATAAAAATTCATAAATTTAAAGTAAAGTAAATGTACATGCAGTTGATAAACAAATAGTTTTCTTATAAGTGTTCTGTGGCTATAAATGAAGTTAATGAGTGTTAAATTAATTAATTCTACTTGATTTCATGTCTAAAGATATAAAGCAGAGAATGGAGAAAGATGTTGATGAAGTTAAGAAAACTGCACATCACTTAAAGACCAAGGTTGAAGAGCTGGACAAAGAGGTAAGATCTCTACTGAAAATATTCCATTGTTTTGTTCAATACTTAGAATCATTGTTATTTACTCCTTGACGTCGTCCCTTACTCCCTTATGCGTCGTAGAATTTGGCTAATAGGCAGAAGCCTGGTTGTGGAAAAGGATCAGCTGTTGACCGGTCAAGAACAGCAACGACAGTGTCAGTAATTATCCATCTTTTTTATCTATAATTTTTATTGTGTCGTACCTCCCAGAAATTTTTTATTACTAAACCTTGAATCCCTTAATCTCACATTAACCGAAATAAATAAAGTTGGAAACATAAATGTACACAGATCAAGATGACTAAACCTGAGATTTTTCCTCAAACAGGGATTACACATTTAGGCTTCAAAATGTTTTTATGATTCTTATTGGCTTAGTGCTTTTTTTAATTGAACCAAACTCATCTGACCTTGTTTTTTGTATTATAATTCTGTAGTTCCTTGAAAAAGAAACTGAAGGACAAGATGGCTGAATTTCAGGTATGTTTGTCTCGAATTTCTTGTTTGAGAAATTGTTTTTTGAGTTTCCTAATAATCAACTTAATTGCTTTATTTGTCAAAATCTTTTCAGATTCTGAGAGAATCCATCCATGAAGAATATCGCGAGGTTGTTGAGAGACGTGTATTTACAGGTTTGAGTTCCTTACTTTTTTTATTCAATTTGACGCCATTGGGTTTTTTTTTTACCTTAACTTTGGGTTAGTAATATTAATTTTATATATTCTCTGGTTTTTGTGATTGTCAGTAACGGGCAAACAAGCTGATGAGGAGGTAATTTTTTAACTGAATTTTCATTCATGGAAAAAATTGTGCTTTTGAAGTTTTTCTTCTAATCATTTAACAATGTACAGACAATTGACAGATTAATTGAGACTGGAGACAGTGAACAAATTTTCCAGAAAGCAATTCAGGAACAAGGACGAGGCCAGGTTTATCCCTCTTTACTTTTTCTTGAGAAATTTTTAAGAAGAGTTGAATCTACCATGTAAAGTTATATCTCACGCATTTGAGTTATCATTCGTAGATAATGGACACCCTCGCGGAAATTCATGAACGACACGAAGCAGTCAGAGATGTTGAGAGGAAACTTCTTGATTTGCAACAGGTATTTAATCAGTTCATTCAATTAATTTGACTGTCATACATATTTGGCGTACCTCAACAAATTAAGTTAGAATGGTGTGACATTTTAACAGTTAATCTAGAAATCCATGTAGTAGATTTTAGCAAATACACAATTTGTTACGCATGCATGTAATCAATCATTGCTACAGTTGAGATCGGTGTAGTCAAGATTGAGTGTTGATTGTAAGATCATAAGATCTTACAACTTACAAGCCAAGGATGCCTGAGAGTGCTACGATTAGAGAAAGATCATTTTCTTCACTGGTGTGGTCAGGAACGAGCTTTTTAAAGCAAGATCGTAAAAAAAGTGTTGGGCCTGAGTTATAATTTTCATGTTTTTGTGTATGTGTGTGAATATATATGAAATTACCATTTTTCCCTTCAGTACGATCTTATGTGCCGTGCTAACGATCCGAATTTTATGATCTTTCACAAGCCAACTTATCCTACTTAAGATCTGTGCTTAACTACATTGGTTGAGATTTCATACTGTTTCCTCTAAAGTGATAGTAGCTTTAATGTCTTGGCAGATATTTATGGATATTGCAGTGTTAGTTGATGCACAAGGAGACATGCTTGACAACATAGAATCACAGGTATTTTTCATCACTTTGCGCATAACGCGCCATCGTCATTGAATTAACCAAAAAAAAAAAAAAAGTCAAGTTCTAAACTCGTGTTTGAGTACAAATATGCAAACCTGGTTGGTCAGTGAAAATTGAGAAGTATCATCTTGATCTCTAAAAAAGTTGGTCGACGAGATGAACCTATTCATTTTCGATCAGATGTTGGTCAAAATAGTCTCTGATAGGGAATGCAAAATTTATACTTAAAATGACGAATTTGATCATGAGTTATGTTTGTGTTCAAACTTGTTTTTCCCCGTTCTCGCATCAGGTTTCAAGTGCAGTAGATCATGTGCAACAAGGAAATAATACCCTCCTAAAGGCAAAGAAACTGCAAAGAAACTCAAGAAAATGGATGTGTATTGGCATCATGATACTTCTCATTATTGTTATAATCAGTGTTGTTTCTATCATCAAACCATGGGTCGCCAAACAGGGTGGTGCATAGTTACTAATTGGTAACACATAATCACACAACAATGTTAATATTCCTATCCATAATTCATTATTTTTGTGATTATGAACATAAGAGAAACACTTGAACCAAATATTCAAATTTGTCTCCTTTGAAAGGAAAGAATGTACTTAACAAAATCAATCAACTTTACTCCATTCATTATACATGTGTATGTAGTCTCTTCGAATTCAAAATATTTATTTGTCATATACTATTTTTCACACAAATGTAAACATATTGTTGACACAGATAGTTGGGCCTTCTACTCGTATTAGTTGTGACTTAGGTTTGTATTTAGAGCATTGTCGATAGTAGGTTATACATAAATTTTTGTCGAGGATGTTGGTCAGAAGTTTGATCATGCTATTTTGATTGTTAATCTATTTTATTGAGTTGATTTTCTTAATAATTGCAATCAACTTAATACATTATTTGTTTTAATGATTACAATTTAAAAAATTTAAGCTATGTTTAATCTTGAAATTATTGTTAACATGATTAGTTAAGTATTGCGGTCAATACAAATAAATAATAATTTGTTGAATATAGTAATGCTTGTGTTGTTTGCTTCTATCATGAAATTCAAGGACAACACGCTGACACGCAACATTTATTCATCAAATTTAATTTAGTCACAGAAAGTGCATGTTTTGAATTATTGTTACGTTCAATAAATTACGGTGGTATAGTGTGTTTGTGGTGACTATTAAAGTGTGAATAACAGGGAGACACCTCTCATTCTACAAGTTGTTTTAGGCTTTAGATACTTTTTCCGGTTTTTCGATATTCTTGAATTTTTCTTCTTTAAGTTCTTGGTGATGAAAGCAGTAAATGCAGAAAGAAAAATTAACACGGAGATTTATAGTGGTTTCCTTCACAATCCGAAGGTACTCCACCACTCCCCTTTCCACATGAAAGAGAGTTTTCACTATAGTTTTAGAATGTACAACCTATCACACCATCAACCGGTGAGGCCTACAATCTAACAACTAATCAACAACTAGTGTGCAAGAACAATCCTCTTACGAACACTAACTCTTGTGTCCAACAATCCTGGATCACAAGTCACAATAGCAATAATTTTGTATTTTTGTAATTTGAAAGTGATACAATGATAATATCAATCTAATGATTGATCTTCTCCTTTTGATCAAAATCCACTCTTCAATATCAACACAAGTGTTCA
Source organism: Lathyrus sativus (assembly GCA_963859935.3). NCBI lineage: Eukaryota > Viridiplantae > Streptophyta > Magnoliopsida > Fabales > Fabaceae > Lathyrus > Lathyrus sativus. The sequence continues at coordinate 564,556,962 of OZ012735.1, read as the reverse complement.
AAAATCTGGATATGAAATTGTATGAACAATATGAATATTTTTTGAAAATATTTGAAAAGTAGTGAATTTGATTCAATGAATATTTTGAAAATTATTGGAGGGTTGTTTTTCAATTTGAAATTTTCAGAATTTATATGAGCAAAACACCATTTCAAAAAGGTATAATTGAGTATGATTCAAAACATGAAAAGGTATAATATTCAAACACCATTTGAATTTTAACAGCAACAATTTTTCAAAATTCGTTCAGTGTTAATCGGTTAACCCTATAGGTTAATCGGTTAACACTTGAACGTTGGTCCAAAGAATTTAAAAATTAAGGCCGTTAACCGATTAACCCATATGGTTAATCGATTAACACTGTTAAAACTCAGAAAAATGCTTGAGTTAAAAAGTGTTATACCAATTCAAATGAATTTAAAACCATGCAAATGCAATATGTTATCATGTTAAAATATTTGAACACTTGTATATCAATTAAAGGAGAGAATATTGATATACCGAAGCTTGAGTCCAAATCTTGAAAGTTGAATGAACATTTGCACATGATGCTTCTGGTTTTATTTTCAGTGTATATACCCCCACGGGTATATAGTGCAAGCAACTTCATAGTACATATACCCCCACGGGTATATAGTAAAAAAATCTTGATCTTGATCAATTTTGAAAGCTTTGACTTTTTGCTTGCAATCATGGAATGAGCTTGAGTCTTTGTTGACATCATCAAAACCTTGAGATTGAAATGTGCTTTTACATTCTCCCCCTTTTTTATGATGACAAACAAGTACATCTTGTGCGATATCTTTTGACGATGTTTGATCTAGGCTTGCTTCTTGTTTCTCCCCTTATGTCCAGCAACTCCCCCTATCTAAACAGAGGCAAAAATTCTGCACAGAGAGATATTAGACAGCAAGCTCTTCTCCCCCTTTGTCATTAACAAAAAGGAAGGAGCTTTTAAAACAAACAAAAGCAATATCGGCATACAAGACATCATATAATCAAGCACAACAAAATAGATCATAAAAAAGTGCAACAAATAGTGTACAGTTACAACTTAAAAACTTAAACAATATTCGGAAAGAAAAACAATAAAAGCAACATAAACAAATATTTCTTAAACATCTTCATCGGACATATCCACGTCTTCTGCTTCTTCCTCTTCACTACCTTCATCATCTGCCTCTTCTTCTTCAATAGTTCCTGGGTTGGAAGGATGAGCGGTAAGGATGAGGTTTCAAAGTGAAGCAATTGCCCTGGAGGTTTCTAGGTGACAGTTCATAGATTCCTGATGTTGGGTCATCATGGTAGTATAGAGAAATTCATTTGTAATACCCCCTTAGGGAATGGGATAGGCTTGGTTAGAGGCGGATCCTTCGCCTGCATACTTATAAATGTCGTCAACGTCTTTGATAATACCAGTGTTCTTAATAATGGTGATCTCATTTATCTCATTGGTTGTTGGTTTCATCTTGGTGAATGGTTCCCTGTTAAGGTCCAAATCTGTCAACTCAAGGATTCTTGAAACCAACCTGGCATAAGGAAGACGTGTCGACAGAGAAAGCTGTTGTTGAAGATGATACATGATTGTCAAAATCCAATTTACCCTTATCCTGTTTTTGATTGCGAAAATAAGCTGCATTTCCAGGTCATTGATCTGAGCATGATTCGAATCCTTCGGAATTAGCACATAGCAGATTATGTAGTGTAACATCCGGTCCGAAACCGTCAGATTTTTCGCATAACAGAGCATGCGAGCCGTTCGTTGATTTGCTACAACATTCTCCTTTGGAAACCTGCATATCTGATAATAGTATTCCATTTTGTCATAGTTAGACCACGGTCCTTCCACGTGGTTAACTCCTTTCCGGAGAAAGTAGCCAGAGGATGGAATTTTCAACTTTGCAGCAATATCTGTCAGATTCTCTTTCAAGAAGCAATCTCGAATAGTGGTTTCCATAATGTGCTCATCGTCAGCATTCAAATACACGGATAACTTATTCAAAAATGCTTTAACCAAATCATGATAACAATTTCCAGAATTAGAGGAAAACTTATCTATCTTCTAATATTTGAGCAGAGCAGGAAAATCAAAGGATGAAGCAGGAAAAGCCTTAAGGTTTACGTACTTTACCGGCAGAATATCACGGACACGAACCTTGAAATCCATCCGGCGTTTCTTGGTTGTCTCCATAGGAATGCTGTCTCCATCTGAAGCAGAGTCATATTCCGGTAACTTTCCCTTTCCTTTGTGAGAAGATGCCATGGATGAAGTTTGAGAGATTATGAGGGTTCTGGGTTCTTGGATGAGTTAAGGTTTTCACAGATGGAGAAGAGGACAATGTGAGGGCAAAAAATATATGGAGAGTTATGTGAATGGGTTTTAATGTTGGTGGGAAGTCCAAAAGTGTAGTCAAAGAAGAAGAAGAAGAATTCTTTGGATAGTGATTTGGATGTTCAAGGAAATATTAACCACACATAAATAACACATTTAACACACTTAATTTTCCAAAATTTTAATTAATTTTTCGTTTTTGATTTTTGAAAAATTTAACAGTGTTGATCGGTTAACCATATAGGTTAATCGGTTAACACATTAAAGAATTTAATTTCTAAAATAAAACTATCAGTGTTAATCGGTTAACCCTATAGGTTAATCGGTTAACACATTAAAAAATTAAGTCAGAATTGAAAAAATTAACAGTGTTAATCGGTTAACCCTATAGGTTAATCGATTAACAAACGCGAATTTTGGAAAATTGCTAAAAACAGAATGCACAAACATTGGAAAACATACAACATGCATACATAAACCAGAGAAAAGATCAGATATCACCTTCCTTCGGACTTGCTTGAAAGCGTGCACACAAACAAACGCTAAACATAATGTCAGGATGACTTACCGTCAAATATAATAATGAACCGATCATACCTCGATATTTTGTAATATCAATTGGAGTACCACATTCATCTTGATCAACGTACGTTCCGGATCCCATAGGAGTGGACATCACCTTGCAACTATCCATATCGAATTTCTTTAACAATTCCTTGCAGTACTTGGATTGGTTGAGGAAGATGCCATCCTTTGTTTGCTTGATTTGTAGTCCAAGAAAATAGTTCAACTTTCCCATCATGGACATCTCGAATTCTCCTTGCATCATAAGTGAAAATTCTTCGCAAAGCTCTTTGTTTATTGATCCAAAGATGATGTCGTCGACATAGACTTGAACCAATAAGGTGTTACCCTTGATCTTCTTTATGAACGGTGTCTTGTCAACCTTTCCTTTTGTAAATCCCTTTTCACACAAGAAATTGCTAAGGCGGTCATACCATGCTCTCGGTGCTTGTTTTAGTCCGTAGAGTGCCTTTTCCAGTTTGTAAACATGCGAGGGATTCTTGAAGTCTTCAAAACCCGGAGGTTGTTTGACGTAGACTTCTTCATTGATATATCCATTCAGGAAAGCGCTTTTGACATCCATATGGAACAACTGAAAATTCATAGAACAAGCATAAGCAAGTAATAATCTAATTGCTTCTAACCTTGCTACGGGAGCGAACGTTTCATCAAAATCAATTCCCTCCTCCTGGTTGTAGCCTTGTGCGACCAATATTGCTTTATTACGAACTATGATCCCATTCTCGTCAAGTTTGTTCTTGAACATCCATCTTGTCCCTATGATGTGCTTGTGGTCCGGTCTTGGTACAAGACTCCAAACTTGATTCCTTTCGAATTGGTTGAGTTCTTCTTGCATCGCTACAATCCATTGGTCGTCGCCTAAAGCTTCATCAATCTTGGTTGGTTCAATTTGAGACACAAAAGCCATGTTGAGACAAGCATCCTTAAGATTTAGTCGAGTTGCAACGCCTTGGCTAATATCACCAATAACTTTATCTATAGGGTGATCTCTATGCGTTCTCCATTCCTTCGGAAGATCTTGATGTTCTTCAATGATTTGAGTGACATTTTCTTGTGGTATTGCTCGATTCTTTGAAGTCTCTCCTTGTTGTGAAGAACCTACTATATCATCATCATCATCCACTATAATATTATCCTCTTTCAAGGGGTTAGTCTCATCAAAAGAAACATGAATGGATTCTTCAATAGTAAGAGTTCTTTTATTAAAAATTCTAAAAGATCTACTAGAAAGAGATTAACCAAGAAATATACCTTCGTTGGACTTCTCATCAAACTTACCAAGATTGTCCTTATTGTTGTTGAGAACAAAACATTTGCATCCGAATATGTGGAAAAATGCTATGTTTGGTTTTCTACCCTTGAACAGCTCATACGGAGTCTTCTTGAGAATTGGTCGAATATTGACACGGTTGCTTACGAAACATGCTGTGCTAACCGCTTCTGCCCAGAAATATTTAGGAAGATTCGAGTCGCTAAGCATTGTTCTAGCAAGCTCCACCAGTGACCTATTCTTCCGTTCTACGACACCGTTCTATTGAGGAGTCCTTGGTGCGGGAAAATTATGAGAAATTCCATGCTCTTCGCAAAAATCTTCAAAGTCTGAATTTTGGAATTCTCCACCATGGTCGCTTCTTATGGAGGCTATGGTGAGTGACTTCTCGTTTTGAATTTGCTTCGCATACTTCTTGAATGCTTTGAAAGCATCATTTTTCTGCACTAAAAACAATGTCCATGTGTATCGAGAGAAATCATCAACAATAACTAAAGCATAAATACTACCTCCGTAGCTTTTCGTTCTCGATGGACCAAAAAGATCCATATGCAACAATTGAAGTGGTCTTGATGTAGAAACCACTTTCTTGGATTTGAAAGTTGTCTTGGTCTGTTTCCCCTTTTGACATGCATCACATAATTTATCCTTGATGAATTTTATCTTCGGAAGACCAACAACTAGATCATGCTTTATCAACTTGTTTAAATGCTCCATGTGAATGTGAGCAAATCTTTTATGCCAAAGCCACGCCTCGTTGTTGTTCGCCATAAGACATTGTACCTTCAAGGAAGAGTCATCAAAAGGTATCATAAAAATATTATTAAATCTTTTACCTTTTAGCAAGATGTCATGGGTGACTTCATGTTCTATCAAACATTCATCCTTTGTGAAGTTGATTCGGAACCCTTTGTCACACAATTGACTTATGCTAAGTAGGTTGTATTTAAGGCCTTCCACATAAAGAACATCTTCGATGATTGTACATGGAGGTGCACCAACGGTTCCAACTCCAAGAATTTTTCCTTTATTATCATCACCGTAAGTAACGTATCCTTTGGCCTTTAATGATAGACTTGAAAATTTGTTTATGTCTCCCGTCATATGCTTAGAACAACCGCTATCAAGATACCATTGATTAGAAGTTGTCTTCAAGCATACCTACAACACAAAATCAAGTAATGTTAGGTACCCAAATTGCTTTGGGTCCTTGGTAGTTAGTACCCTTTTCAACCCACACATAATGCCCTTTAGCAACACCAATGTTGCGCACATAGCAAGCATTAGGTGTATGGCCTTTGATTCCACAATAAAAACAAGTAGGTTGAAAATGACTTCTATATCTAGGAACATAATTATTTTTCTTCACAATTCTTTTCTTTTTATGACTTTGATGCATAGTTTTAAAATTGTTTGCCTTTTCTTTAACAACTTGTTCACTTGCTTTCACAAAAATGGTTTTATTTGTGTTTGGTTTGGAAAACTTAGAATATCCTAATCCACTTTTATCATTAGAATATCTTTGGTGCCTAAGAATTTCCTCCAAGCCAATTTGACCTTTTTCGTATCTTTCTAAAACTCTTTTAAGTTGAACAATTTGAAAAGATAAGGATTCACAATTTTTGCATACAAGACTTTGTTTTTCATCCACCAATTTTTGTTTTTCATTTTCAATATTTTTTATAAAAACAGTATTTTGTTCTTCTAACAATGAAATTCTTTTCTTTTGGGATGAGATGCTTTTATACAAAGTGTTGCACCCTAAAATTTGCCCAACCTTATTCATTTGGTTTATGTTTCAATATCATTAGCATTTGCATATAGAGTCATGTACATAGTCTGATCATCTGCATAACATAGCATGGCAAGTCATCCAACAGGGGACCAATCACTATTCTCATCTCTATAGGCCTATCAAGAGGTTATTATTCTAATTCAATCTCATTCAAGTCATCAGAAAGAATTTGAAAGCTGGGAAATCAATGGATCAAGCAGTACATCTATCTCCTAACTGAGGGTATCTGAGGATCAACAAAGTAAGTTGTGGGCTGTGAATTGAGCATGGAGAGTATGGAGACATCATAGGGAGACTTAGAAAGTAATTTGAGGAAGGAGGCAAGTCCTTGGTGTGACCACAAGTATTGCAGTTGAAGGCAGTCAACTAGGGTTTCATCTGGGGTCAACTCTAAGTCAACTCTAGGTCAATTGATTGATTGAAAGGCATTAAGGGCTATTGGAGAGATGTGGGGTTCATCATTTGACATGTAGAATAGGATATGGTGATATGCCAAGAAGAATTCAAGAGAAATCAAGGAGAAGAGGAGTTTCTAAATTAGGGTTTCTGTGTAAAATCCCCTAGTTTAGGTCAAATTTCCAAGCAAGATAAGTCAAAATGCAAGCTTCAAATGGATTCTTGGCCAACATGAAACTTGTAGAGGATCTCAAGACCTTTAATTTGAGTGGTGGAAGACATCAAGGATATTTATATAACTCAAGTTATGGTCCTTGCAAGTTACAGGTCATCTGAGGTATCTGAAATTTTGTCTGTGAAAGTGACTTGACTTCCAAGCTATTTTTACCCCTCAAGGAGATTTCAAATGAATTTCTGGTCAACATAGGAATTGTTCCTCATTGTCTTATCTTTCTAGAATGGTATAGTATGCCTTCATATTATTTGTGGAACTCTACTTATGGTCTTGGCAAGCAAAGGGTATTTTGGTCATTTGAGAATTACAGGTCATTTCAAGCCTATGCCCAAAACTCCTACAAGGAAGCTTCAAATGGAAAACTTTACAACATCAAACTTGTTTCAAATGACATTTTGAGTCTAGAAAAGTGACCATGAGAGATTGGAAAGATTCATAGCACAAGGTTTCAAAATTGTTGGATTTAATGAATAAAAATGACCTAAAAAATGAGATTTTTCATATTTTGGCCAAATGAGGTGAAATTATAGGTCATTTTGAATGGAAAGATCATTTTGAGAACATTGGCTAAAGTGGAATTTTGAGGTTAGTTCAAATTTTGAGAGTTATTCATGGTTACTTGTAATGAAAGCTACATCATCCAAAATGTAAGGAAAAAGTGCAAGGGAAGTTTCCCCAAGTTTCTAGGAGGTTCTAATGACATGTATATATTGAATGGAGAGGGTTCATGCCATGGTTGGTGATCACATTTACTCAAAACCACAAGTTTCACACACTTTCTCTCATTTGCAAAAGCTTCTCAAGCTCTCTCAAACTATCATCAATTTCCACCATTCCTGATCTGTTCTTCATCATCATCATCCAAGGATCAGAATTCACACATTCATTTGGCAAATTGAAGGAGGAATCGTGCCATTCATCATCATCATTCAAAGTGCAAGAATCTTGGAATTAGGATATTCAAAGCATTGGAGCAAGATCTTTTGCATACAGAATTCAAGAACAAGCTCACTGATCAAGTTCAGACCATTGCAAGCATCAGATTCAAGGATCTCCATACCTGTTTTCCTCATCAAACCAGGTTGGTATCTCCATTCTAATTGATTGAATTAGCTAGCATGTTAGGGAATTGTTAGTATAGAACGGTTAAGATAGGTTAGATGATGGATTGTGCAAAGTTTGAAGAAGTTTCATGAAGGTTGACCATGGTGTACCAATTCTGTTAGGGTTTGTATCTCATGGAATATGGCACGATAATTCTCATTATATGGCTTAAAATGATCAGTGTGAGGTAGATATTAGGTTAGGATAAGATTTGGAGAGAATTGGAGGAGTTGATATCAGGTGAAAATGGTGGAACCGAGTCATTGCACCTATCGGGTTTGTTTCTTGGTTGAGTTTTAGAGGATGCTATTGTTATGGTTGTGTAGAGGGAAGAAATTAGAGCAACTTTGCTTTTGGAATGGTGTGCTTTCATGGAGAGATGGGAGAGAACAGAGGAGGAGAAGTGCGTGCATGGTGAAGGAAGGTTCTGAAACCCTAGGGTTTCTAAGGTTGAAGACAACCTTCTGGTCGTTGGATCCTCGCTTTGACCTTGACCTGGCTCCCAAACCAACGGCCACGATTGAACTAAAAACGGAGGGAAATTTCAAACCATGAAACGCCCCGTTTCATTTATTTTGTCAGACTGGGCTCAAAAACTCGTTGCTATACACACCCCTCAATGCAGGCCCAATCTAAACTGAACGTGAAAAGATGCTATTCGCACCGTTTTGTTTTTTTAATTTTTGTTGGCTTTCTGACGCCTCCTGGGCCTAATGCAAAGCTGTTATTCGTACCCCCACTGCCTGGCCCAGTTCATTGTTTTAACCGGATTTTTTACTTGCTGCACCCTCCATCTCATTAACTCATTTTATTTTCATTCATAAAACATTAAATCTTCAAAAAAATCATAATAAATCATGAAATGCATATTTTCCATTGGTTCTTTTTGCATTATTTTCTTAATTTGGTCAAGAAAATTATCATACAAAAAATTAATAGTTTATTTTATTTTCTTATTTTTGGCATATTTTCCTTTTAATTAGGTGTAAATAATATTTTGTTTGATACATGATTTTGCTAATTTTAGTTTGCATAGTTGCTTTAATATTTTTTGTCCATTCTTTTTAGGTTGATTAATAGATAATGTTAGCTTGTACATAAAATTTAGTTCCCATTTTTAGGATTTAATTTTAGGTGTTTAGTTTAGGTGTGAACAACATGAACAAAATTAGGGTTTAAGTGATGACTTAGGAGAATTGAATCATTTCCCTTAGGACGTAGAGATTGAATATTTTAGATATGGGACTATAGGGATTATGGGTAGTTATTAGATCCCTTAGAAATCACTAGGATTCCCCTACTGCTATCAGTATATTACTGTCTATATTTGATTGATTGGTGTGGTGTGCCCTCTCTGGGGATTATTGTCTGTTTGTGTGGGTATTGGGTTTGCTTGGGGATTGGGAGAGATGAAGACTTGTGATGATGAAGCCATTGAAGATCAGAGAATGAAGACCAACTTCCAGAGTTGATGAGGAGATTCCTGCTAGCAGCTGTTGAGGAGACTAGGGTTTAGGAGCTAGGCAGAGCTCTAGAGTAGTAAGCTTGATTCTCAAACATGGAAGGTCTTGACTGCCTCCATTCTTCTCTGTGATACAGAGTCTCTCTAAGACACTCACCCCCTTCCTTTGGAAGGCTTGGTGCTACTGTCTAAGGGATAGAACTCTTGAGAGAAAATATCTTATGTGTTAGTAGCAGTTGGTTTGCCACCCTTGGTAGTCAACTAATTGCTTAACACCCAATTCACTCTTGTGATTGATCCCTCAGCTTGGAGGTTAGGACTTGAAGAAAAGCCATTGTAGACTGAAGATTGATGACAAAGACCTTGCTTGAAGGCTGTGGAGATGGAGATTGATGCTTGCTGAAGCTTGTAGCTGATTGGAGATGACTTGAAGACTGATGTGGTGCAGAGCTGCTGTGGCTGTTTATTTTTGCTGTATTTCATTTCTGATGTATTGATTGGTTTTCTGGACTGTATTGTTTGCTGTTTAACCTGTTGGGTTGAAAGTGAATCCTGTTCACTTTTGCCTATTGTTTTCTAGGTTCGAGGTTGAGTGGGACTCCCTTGCCTCGCTTGTATTGTTGCATCCATGCATTTTGCTGCTTTACCGTATATATCTGCTATTGTTTTTGTTTCCGTCTATTCCCTTAGGATCTCTGTTTCTCTCTGTGCAAGAGAGGAGCATGATAGACATTAGGTCTTAACCCATGCATGATAACATTAGGTTAGTTTGATTCCCTTCGCAACCGTAGGTTAGAGTTCTGTCTCTTCTTTCTCAAAACAAACAGAAAAATACAATAAAATTTCAAACACAATAAAAGACATTTCTTCCGTAAAAGAATGTGAACTCATCAAGACGCCATTTTCGTCCGCTTGGACTGCTAATCAGAAAAACCTTTTTCAGAAGGAATAAAATCAACCAAGACAAGCTTGTGTCGTACGTGGCCCGAACTACGTTTGCTCTGATCTTCCATGCAGTGTGGAAGTACGTAGGCATAGGATGCGATATCCTAGTGAGCAACCTTCCCCTCCTTTCCCGTAGGTAGGCGAACTACGTTGACTCTGATTTCTCGTTCCAGACGGGAATACGTAGGCATAAAGTGCGATACTTTGCCGATTCATTTTATTTTCTCTTAACCCTTAACCCTTAGAGTAGATAGAATAACAATCCATACCCGAAAACAAGCGTGGATCCCGTCGAGTACGACAGACGTGAGGGGTGCTAATACCTTCCCCTTGCGTAACCGACTCCCGAATCCAGGTTTTGGTTGCGACGTCCATACCTTTCCCGGGTTGTGCGAGGTTTACTCTGAGCGTTTCCTTTCCCTCCCGTGGGATAAATAACGCACGGTGGCGACTCTTCTGTTCAGCCGGCGCCGATTTTCGCAGTAGCGACAGCTGGCGACTCTGCTGGGGATCCAACGTCCCCTGGCTGCTAAGGACTGCGATAGTTCTTATGCATTTGGGATCCAACGTCCCTTAAGAGAGTCAATCCTAACGCTTTTTTTCCCGTCGAGGATTTTGTATGGATTTATATTTCTGACCTTTATTTTCAGCATTATATATATTGATTATTATTGCTGTATTGGGGTGTGATGGGTGGTTCTGTGATCGAGAGAGAAGCCGGACCTGGGCTTGAGTGCACCTAGAATTAGAGTAGAGATTAGTTGGCGCCCGCTTGCTTTGCTTGCCTTGGTGTCCCGCGAAATCTACACTCAGACGAGGTTCCTCTGGTTGGCCTCCTGCCCCTTCCTTTGGTTGGCGTGGGTTGCTGGTCAGTTGAATTGTCGACTCTGGGGACCGATCATTTGGAAGTTGGCTAAGTGAGGCCTCTTCAGGATTTGATGATGCCACTCCTTCTGGGAATCGTATCATCAACCCTGAAAGTCTATGACGCCGACGACCGCATAGGATGCCATACCTTTGTTAGTTACTAGGACATCCACCTGTGAGAGGGTTTGGGGTTATGCAGGTAAATAGACCTTCTGACACCGGTTATTTCTTGATCCGAGATCTCGGGTATTTATGGAGAGTTCTGAGGTCTGTCAGAGACCAGTTGGAGAGTTCTGAGGTCTGTCAGAGACCAGTTGGAGAGTTCTGAGGTCTGTCAGAGACCAGTTGGAGAGTTCTGAGGTCTGTCAGAGACCAGTTGGAGAGTTCTGAGGTCTGTCAGAGACCAGTTGGAGGGTTCTGAGGTCTGTCAGAGACCAGTTGGAGATGTGATTTGAGGTCTACCAGAGACCAGTTGGAGAGTTCTGAGGTCTGTCAGAGACCAGTTGGAGATGTGATTTGAGGTCTACCAGAGACTAGTTGGAGAGTTCTGAGGTCTGTCAGAGACCAGTTGGAGATGTGATTTGAGGTCTACCAGAGACCAGTTGGAGTTATGGTTTGAGGTCTGTCAGAGATCGTTGTTGGAGCCTTGTTTTAGGTCTATCTGAGACCAGGGTTGAGGACTTCTAAAAGAGTCTATTTGAGACCTCTTGATATGGTTCTTCAGCTACGGCATTTGGTCCCTGTTGCATGTTATTTGCATTGCATTGTTTGCATACCCATTATCATTGCATCCCATTAACGTGTGTCTGTGCTGCAGGTGCATTTGCATATCCCCCGGTTCTAGTGCCCAGACTTCCGAGTATTGATTATGGCTGGTTTGAGGAAAACAGTTGCGTATAAGCTGCCCACACCTGATATTACTCCTTTGCTCGGTCTGATATCTCTTGCTGATGAGGAGGTTAGGAGAAGCTTCAGAATGAGTCATGGGAGATTACTGAGATTAGTCTACAAGCCCACTGCTGATGAGATGAATGGGCTGTACACCCTGATGCAGTTCTATGACCCCGCATTGAGATGTTTTACGTTTGCTGATTTTATTCCGGGGCCTACCATTGAAGAGTATGTGGAGTTTATTGAGCTACCCGTGCAGAACCAGGTTCCATTCATTCATTCTGGCGCTAAGCCCAAGCTAGAGGACTTGGCCAAAGCTTTGCACATGGATGCTTCTGAATTGTTGACTACTGTTTCCCGTGGAGTTCCATGTAAGAGCACAGATTGTGTCTTAGTAATATCTCTATGTTTTGATGATAACATTAATGATAATTTGTATACAAGAATTATACTCTCTAAATTTGTTCTAAACTGTTTTCTACAGGCACAAAAGATTTTAATCTTAAAGAGCAAATTTGATGTGAACAATAAATTCTGAATGGCTCAAGAGCATCTGAAGATTAGAAGAATCTGAAGTATAAGAGCTTAGTCATCAAGATTCTGAAGATACAACACGCTGCATATATTATCAAGAATCTGAATGAAAGAGACTCTGAATGAGAGAAGACTCTGATCTGAGTGAAGACTCTGATCTAAGAGCATGTTACGCTTCAAGCACACAGCTGCACCAGACTCTGATTCATCAACATCTGAAGAACTTCTTAGGCTCTGAAGTTTCCAGAAGACTCTGAAGACTGAAGACTCTGATATTGATTGTTGATCTGAACTATCTGAAGAATTATTTGAAGAAGATTATTTTAATATATCCGTTGGAATATGCCAGCAAATCTTTCCTTAATTGGGATAGACAAAATTCTCTGCAAGAATATTATTCCTCTGGTACATTCCATATATGGTATAATCACAGCTCAGCAGACAATTGCTACACCCACATTTTGTGCGCCGTCTCTCTGCTGCAATAGTACAAAGGACAGTACTATTTTGATATTGGAAATATCTTCTCCAACGGTAAAATATTCTCTCCAATATTCAAGTGGCTATATAAAGGAAATCATAGCTCATTCTTCAAAAAAAATAATTGACGAATTTATTGCAAGAACTCTCTCACGCTAAAAGCTCTCATATTCTTTGCTGTTCATACATTGTTCTAAACTTAGAGAAATAACACAGTTGTGTTTATAGCTTTCATAGAAGCAATTTCTTACTCTTACATTGTATTACATTAATTTGTAAAGGAAGTTTTCCTTAAGAGGATCTAGGTTAGATCAGTAGCTCTTGAGAAGACTAAGAACAGTTGTTCTTAGGTGTTGCTATTTGTAATCAGTTGATTTGAATAGTGGATTAAGTCCTTGTTGAGAAAGGCAAATCACTCTTGAAAAGGGTGGACTGGAGTAGTTGAGTTCAACGAACCAGGATAAAAATACTTGTGTTTTTATCTTTGATTATTTTCTGTCATACTTATTCAACCCCCCCTTCTAAGTATTTTCTCACCTTCAATTGGCATCAGAGCTCCGGTTCTGAGTGTGCATTCACTTAACCGTGACAGATAAAGATCCAGTGAGAAGAATACTCTGTTATTTATTTGGTTGCTAATATGGGTGATATTCCTACATCAAGCAACAAATATGAAGGAGACAGAATCAGCACCAAACCTCCAATGTTTGATGGAGAAAAATTTGATTATTGGAAAGATAGACTTGAAAGTTTTTTCTTGGGGTATGATGCTGATCTCTGGGATTTAGTCATTGATGGATATGAACATCCTACTAAGGATGGCAAAAAGATTGATAGAAAATCAATGACTGAGGAGCAGAAGAAAGAATTCAAGAATCATCACAAAGCCAGAACCATACTTCTCAATGCAATCTCTCATACAGAGTATGAGAAGATTACCAACAGAGACACTGCTCATGATATGTTTGAGTCTCTCAAAATGACTCATGAGGGAAACACTCAGGTGAAAGAAACAAAGGCTCTGGCGCTGATACAGAAGTATGAAGCGTTCAAAATGGAAGAATCTGAGAACATTGAGACTATGTTTTCCAGATTTCAGATTCTAACAGCTGGGTTGAAAGTTCTGGACAAGGGCTACTCAACATCTGATCATGTCAAGAAGATCATCAGAAGTCTTCCTACCAGATGGAGACCTATGGTGACTGCATTGAAGCTGGCCAAGGATCTGAACAAAATCTCATTAGAAGAACTCATCAGTTCTTTGAGAAGTCATGAGATTGAGCTGGAGGAAGATGAACCCCAGAAGAAAGATAAAGGTAAATCCTTAGCTTTTAAATCTAACAAATCTGTTAAAGCTTTGCAGGTTAATGAAGAAAGCTCTGAGGAATCTTCTTCTGAAGAAGAAGATGAACTATCTATGCTGTCCAGAAGGATCAACAAACTCTGGAAGCACAAAGGGAAGAAGTTCAACAACTTCAGAAGATCTGATCAAAAGAGAGAATCTTCTGGACACAGAAGATCTGGCAAGAAAGAGGTCACTTGCTTTGAATGTAAAGAACCTGGACACTACAAGAGTGAATGTCCCAAACTTCAAAAGGAAAAACCCAAAAGGAAGTTTGATAAAAAGAAAAAGGTTCTGATGGCTACATGGGATGACTCAGATGAATCTGAATCATCTTCTGAATCTGAGGAAGAATGTGCAAATGTTGCGCTGATGGCCAACACAAATGATCAAGATGAAGGAACGTCATCATCTGAATCTGAGTCAGAATCAGACTCTGACTCTGAAGAGGTATTTTCTGAACTCTCCAGAGCTGAACTTGTTGAAAGTTTATCTGACATGTTGGAAAGCTACAGCAAGATTAAACTCAAATACAAGAAGCTGAAAAGCAATCTTGAATCTGAGATTGATCTTCTGAGAACAGAACTTGTTGAGCAGAAAGAAATAAATTTAAAAATCAAAAATGATTTAGAAACAACTCAACAAGAATCTGATACTGAAACAGAGTCAAGTGAAAATATTTTAGAAAAATATGACTCCAGTTTTAGAAGATTCCTCACTAAAAGCATAGACAGAAGCAAAATGGCTTCTATGATCTATGGTGTTAGTGGGAACAACAGAAGAGGCATTGGATGTGAATTCTCCTCTGGAAGCAATCCAAAGTCTGTTGATAAACTCTTCATCAAGAAGACTCCTCTGTATTCTCATTTTAAGTTTGGTCATCTGAATGATATTAAACATACAAGCTCTGAAAAGAGTACTTATGTGTTTAAGCCAAGGGCTAGCCAGAATAAACACTATGTTGAAAAACAGAAGTTTAGGCAAAACCACAGAACATCTAACCCCAAAGGACCCAAAAAGATCTGGGTACCTAAAAGTAAGATAATACCTGTTGCAGATGTTCTTAGCAGCAAAATCCAGACACCAATCATGGTACCTGGACTCTGGATGCTCACGACATATGACGGGCGAAAGGTCTATGTTCCAAAGCCTGGAACTTAGATCTGGAGGGGACGTGAAATTTGGAGGGAACCAGAAGGGCAAGATCATTGGCTCTGGTACAATAGGTAATGGTAACCTACCCTCTATTTCTAATGTTCTGTTAGTTGAAGGATTGAAACATAATCTATTGTCCATAAGTCAATTAAGTGACAATGGTTATGATATCATCTTTAATCAAAAATGTTGCAAAGCTGTATGTCAAAAGAATGGTTCAATCCTATTCAGTGGAAAGAGGAAAAACAACATTTACAAAATTAACCTTTCAGAACTTAAAGTTCAAAATGTAAAATGCCTTTTATCTGTGAATGATGAGCAATGGGTCTGGCATAGAAGATTGGGACATATTAATATGAGACGTATATCTCAGATTAATAAACTCAATCTGGTCAGAGGACTCCCTAATCTGAAGTTCAATTCAGATGCTCTGTGTGGCGCATGTCAAAAGGGTAAATTTTCAAAATCTCATTTTAAACCAAAAAATGTTGTTTCCACCTCTAGACCATTGGAATTACTTCATATTGATCTGTTTGGACCAGTGAAAACTGCATCCATCAGAGGCAAGAAGTATGGGTTAGTCATTGTAGATGACTACAGCAGATGGACATGGGTAAAGTTTCTAAAACACAAGGATGAGTCTCATTCTGTGTTCATTGACTTCTGCAATCAAGTCCAGACTGAAAAAGAATGCAAAATTATTAAAGTCAGAAGTGATCATGGTGGTGAATTTGAAAACAAATATTTTGAAAAATATTTTTCTAAAAAAGGAATTGCACATGATTTCTCCTGTCCTAGAACTCCACAACAAAATGGAGTTGTAGAGAGGAAAAATAGAACATTGCAAGAAATGGCCAGAACCATGATCAACGAGACAAATCTGGCAAAATACTTTTGGGCAGAAGCAATAAATACAGCATGTTATATTCAGAACAGAGTGTCTGTAAGACCTCTTCTGGAAAAGACTCCCTATGAATTGTGGAGAAACAGAAAGCCCAACATTGCTTATTTTCATCCATTTGGATGTATTTGTTATATGCTTAACACTAAAGATCATCTAAACAAGTTTGATTCCAAAGCACAGAAGTGTTTCATGCTTGGTTATTCTGAACGCTCTAAAGGCTACAGAGTATTCAATACTGAAACACAGATTGTGGAAGAATCTATTCATGTTAGATTTGATGATAAGCTTGGCTCTGAAAAGCCAAAGCAAGTTGAAAGTTCTGCAGATAGAGAAGTTATTCTCACAGACTCTGAAGGCTCAGAGGCAGACAAGACTGAAGACAAAGACTCTGAAGCAAATCCAGATGCTACGCCTCTAACTTCCCAACTTGACAATCTGCATATTTCTGAAAGACCAACAGTCAGAGGATCTTCTTCCAGAATGAAAGCTTCTCATCCAGAGGATGTGATAATTGGAAAGAAAGATGATCCAATAAGGACAAGAGCATTTCTCAGAACTTCTGAATCTTCCTTCTGTGGCTTAGTGTCAATTATAGAACCAACATCTGTTGATGAGGCTCTGGAAGATAATGAATGGATTTTAGCTATGCAAGAGGAGCTGAATCAATTCACAAGGAATGAAGTCTGGGATCTGGTTCCAAGACCTAAAGGTTTCAATGTCATTGGAACAAAATGGGTTTTCAGAAATAAACTAAATGAGAAAGGAGAAGTTGAAAGGAACAAAGCAAGACTGGTTGCTCAAGGCTACAGTCAACAAGAAGGCATAGACTACACAGAAACATATGCTCCTGTTGCAAGGTTAGAGTCTATACGCTTGCTTATTTCATTTGCTGCACAACATAACATCACTCTTTATCAGATGGATGTTAAAAGTGCTTTTCTTAATGGAATTATAGAAGAGGAAGTGTATGTCCACCAACCTCCTGGTTTTGAAAATGAAAATTTTCCAGATCATGTTTACAAACTGAAAAAATCTCTTTATGGACTAAAACAAGCTCCCAGAGCTTGGTATGAGAGGTTGAGTAATTTTCTTCTGAAGAAAAATTTCATCAGAGGAAAAGTGGATACCACACTATTTTGTAAAACCATTAAGAAAGATTTGTTGATTTGTCAAATTTATGTAGATGATATTATTTTTGGATCAACAAATATTATGCTTGGAAAGGAGTTTGCTAAATGTATGCAGGAAGAATTTGAGATGAGCATGATGGGAGAACTGAGATTCTTTCTGGGAATCCAAGTAAATCAGACTCCAGAGTGCACCTACATACATCAGACCAAGTATGTTAAAGAGCTTCTGAAGAAGTTTAACATGCTGGATAGCAAAATGGCAAAGACTCCAATGCATCCTACAAGCACTCTAGGTAAGGAAGAGGTAAGTAAGAAGGTAGATCAGAAACTCTACAGAGGTATGATAGGATCTCTTCTTTATTTGACTGCTTCTAGACCAGACATTCTGTTTAGTGTTTGTTTATGTGCTAGATTCCAATCAGATCCTAGAGAATCACACTTAACTGCTGTTAAGAGGATTCTAAGGTATCTGAAAGGTACTGCTAATGTTGGTTTGTGTTACAGAAGATCTGACAAATATTCACTAGTTGGATTCTGTGATGCTGACTATGCTGGAGATAGAGTTGAGCGCAAAAGTACTTCTGGAAGCTGTCAGTTTCTTGGAAGTCATCTGATCTCGTGGTACAGCAAGAAGCAACCAACAATTGCACTATCAACCACAGAGGCAGAATACATTGCTGCTGCTGGATGTTCCACTCAGATGCTCTGGATGAAGAGTCAACTAGAAGATTATCAAATCTATGAGAGTAATCTTTCTATCTTCTGTGATAATACTTCTGCTATATGTTTATCCAAAAATCCAATTTTACACTCTAAGGCTAAACATATAGAGATTAAACATCATTTCATCAGAGACTATGTTCAGAAGGGTGTAATAAATTTAGCCTTTGTTGATACAGATCATCAATGGGCAGATATTTTCACAAAACCCCTTGCTGAAGATAGGTTTAAGTTTATTCTGAAAAATATTTGTATGGATTTTTGTCCAGAGTAATATTTCTCAGAGTCAACTTCTCAGATGCTAAGTGTTTAACACTCTGAAGTATTTCATCTGTCTTGCTTGTTTAATTTATCTGTGAATTATTATTTTTGTGTGAAACTCTGTACTGACCATCTCAGAGGATCTGAAAGTTGAAAACGTTTCATTTCTTAAGAGTTATAGAATCACATGCAAGCAAACACGTGTCACTCAGAATCTGAAAAGATGGAGTACACCTACTGATTATGACGTTTAAGGTATTGCTTTGAAAATCTCAATCTGTCTTGATTTTCCCCCAAATGTCATATCATAATTAAAAATGATTACTTTTCATTTAATGCAAACGTGCGTATGTGTCCTATGTGTGTCTGTTGTGTTTCCCATGCGTGTTTTTTTTTTTTTTTGTCTATATAAACCACTCTCTTAACACATTCACACTTTTCACATTCTCAAACACATATGCGTTTTTGTTTGTTGTTCTCTCTCTTTGCAAACCCTAAAAGAACTCAGAAACCTTCATCTTCTTCATCATCATCAACAATGGCATCTACTTCAAAAGCTGTTACTACCAAAGATGCTACCACTGTCATAGAACCAGTACGCACTCTCCTAACTCCTGTTGATTCACTAGAAGTGCTGTGTGAAAGTTTCGTGGATTTAGAAGATCTTGCTGAAAATGGGTTTGATCTGATTTCTTCAATCAAAGCACAAGGCTGGGACGGTTAC
The DNA here is from genome assembly GCA_963859935.3 of Lathyrus sativus. Classification (NCBI taxonomy): domain Eukaryota; kingdom Viridiplantae; phylum Streptophyta; class Magnoliopsida; order Fabales; family Fabaceae; genus Lathyrus; species Lathyrus sativus. The sequence continues at coordinate 564,537,830 of OZ012735.1, read as the reverse complement.
TTTGACAGGCTTATGGGTCCTGTGTATCCAAAGTTAGTGAAGGAGTTCTGGATCCATGCATTTGCTACTCCCAAGTTCATTCACTCCTCTGTGCTGGGGAAAAAGATTGTTATCACTGAAAATCTGATCAGGAAACTCATAGGTTTTAAGGCAACTGATGGAGTAACCTCTCTATCTTCTGCGCGTGAAGATCTGAAAGATGTTTGTCAAGAAATCTGTACTACTGGTGAACCTTGTAAGAAGGTTAAGTTCTTGAAACCCACTTACAAGATATGGGCTAAGATTTTCATGAACACCATCTTTCATAGACCCTCTTCAAACTCATCTGATTATGTTAATGCTGAACAACTTTACTTCATGTATTGTTTACACCAAAACATTCAGATTGATCTTCCATACTTGTTGTTTAATCATCTGGTGTCTCACGTCAAGGAAACAAGGGAAACAGCCAGAGATAAAACTGGAAAAGTCAGAACATGGATTCCTATGGGAAGGCTGATTTCAGATATTCTGATAGAAAACCAACTTGTGGCGCATCTGCAAGAGGCTGGGTTGACAGAAGATCTGACGTATATCATTGGCTCTGAAATAAATGGCTTAACTCTGAGAAGGATGAAACTGGTTGAAGATTTATCTGAGAAACCAAGGAAAACTAACTCTGAAGAAGTTAGGGGAAGAAGGATTCCTGTTGAGGATTTTCCTCTATTCACCTCAGATGAACCTAGAGAACTTATTGCTGAGTATGTTGCTCGCTGCATAAGAGATGGTGTTGAGATTCCTGCCAATCTTGTGCAGAAGGAAGGCCAAGTTCTTCCTGATTTAACAAGGGAAAGAAGACGTAAGAGAAAAGCTGATAGTGAAGGTCATCAGAAAAAAAGGAAGCATTCAGATGCTGAAAAGAAGAAGAAAAGGAAGAAGCTGAAGAAGGTTCAACAAAATCCTCCTGCAACAACTTTTGAAGAAATTAGAGATACTCTGAAACAGGTATTTAACACTGATTCTAATCCTGTTCATCATTCTGCTACCCCCACACCATCTGACTCACCCCTTATATTTAAAAGATCTAGACCATCTGAAACTCATACACCACAACCAACAAACATTCAAACAAACATTCCTCAACAAACTCAACAAGCAACACCACAACCACAAAACACTATCCCAGAAGATACCATTCCAGAGGATGTTCACCCTGAACACTCTGACCAACCTGAACATCTCATTGATCCTAATGAAATATTAGATGTCACACCTTTAAACCGTTCTATCATTTTATCTTCAACTTCTGAAAAATCTAACCACTCTGATACATCATCTGATGATGAATCATCTGGTTACATTAATGAATGCTTGAATGATCTCAAACAACCTCGTTCTGAGAGTGTTTGGAAACAACTGTTTAAATCTCCAACTTCTGAACATCCACCCTCTCCACAAAATTCCCCAACTCAAACTCTCACTCCACAACCTATTGAAATTCAAAACACTCCACAACCAACAGAAACCCAACAAACATCTGAACCACAAAACAACCAACCAACATCTGAACATCCATCTTCACTACCTCAAACTTCTGAACCACAAACATCTGAACATCCATCTTCACAACCTCAACCTTCTAAACAAACACCACAAACACAACCAACCCAACCCAGAATCCCTGATGAAGCAGAATTAGGATCAAGTGTTTATACTCTGTTAAGAGATTTTGATAAGGATAATGTCTCAGACTTTGCTGACATTATGGATGTTTGCATGACTACTATGGACAAAGAGGCTGCTAATGCTGTTTGGAAGAAATATCTTTACAGACTGAATAGGGAGGCTTTGAAAATCAGGACTCAATGTCTTAGATTGTCAAAAGTAAGGCTTGCTGCTTATCAAAAACGGATTAAGAGAAACCCTCCTCCTATTCTTCTTCTAGAAGCTCCTCCACCTCCAGAAATTCCTGCACCTGATGTTACTAAGAATGTTTCAGAATCTATTGTTTCAGAATCTGCTATTTCAGAATCTACAGATCTTCAGAAGGATGTCAAAGAACTTAAGGATTTTATGGTTGATCAAAAGAAAACAAATGAAGAAATGAAAACTTGGATGGCTAAGCAAGATGAAAATTCAGAAAGGATTACAGCACTGCTGCAACTCATTGCTTCTCAACAAGCCTCATCTGCTAAACCTACTTGATGTTTTGCACAAGTTTTTCATGTTTTGCTTTGTTTTTGATTGTCTTCTGATATGTTTTGTTCTCTTGACTTAATGACAATGATCTTTTTGCTTATCTGGATATATGTTTCTTCTGCATCTTTACTGTCTTTTAAAATTCTTTTTGATTATGACAAAAAGGGGGAGAAACAAAATAGAATCTGATTGTTCAAATCTATAAGCAATTATCTGAACTAAGTCAGACATGTTACTAACATTATGTGAATTTAACCAGACTCTGACAAATTTCATTGAAGTTTTTCCTGAGATCTATCTTTTCAGAACCTGATCAAAAATAGCTAAATCTGAGTAGACCAGACTCTGATATCTAACCTTGAGTACTATGATCTAAAAGATAACTCAAGACAGGAAATGGCAAGATAAACAACCAAGTGTTCTGAAGTTGTTCATCTGGCATCAAGCTTTAATATGGCATCAAGCTTTGACTCTAGAAGTCAAACATATGTCAACCAGGCTTCAATCAGGATGTTAATCAGGCTCTGAATCTGAAATGTAATCAGGCTCTGAATCTGAAATGTACTCAACCAGAAAGGGAAGTATCTAATTCCATTAGAGTATTCATTTCAGGGGGAGATTGTTAATCTCAGGGGGAGTAATTTTAATTCATTTTTTATTGAACAAATTGCTCATGTTTTGTCATCATCAAAAAGGGGGAGATTGTAAGAGCACAGATTGTGTCTTAGTAATATCTCTATGTTTTGATGATAACATTAATGATAATTTGTATACAAGAATTATACTCTCTAAATTTGTTCTAAACTGTTTTCTACAGGCACAAAAGATTTTAATCTTAAAGAGCAAATTTGATGTGAACAATAAATTCTGAATGGCTCAAGAGCATCTGAAGATTAGAAGAATCTGAAGTATAAGAGCTTAGTCATCAAGATTCTGAAGATACAACACGCTGCATATATTATCAAGAATCTGAATGAAAGAGACTCTGAATGAGAGAAGACTCTGATCTGAGTGAAGACTCTGATCTAAGAGCATGTTACGCTTCAAGCACACAGCTGCACCAGACTCTGATTCATCAACATCTGAAGAACTTCTTAGGCTCTGAAGTTTCCAGAAGACTCTGAAGACTGAAGACTCTGATATTGATTGTTGATCTGAACTATCTGAAGAATTATTTGAAGAAGATTATTTTAATATATCCGTTGGAATATGCCAGCAAATCTTTCCTTAATTGGGATAGACAAAATTCTCTGCAAGAATATTATTCCTCTGGTACATTCCATATATGGTATAATCACAGCTCAGCAGACAATTGCTACACCCACATTTTGTGCGCCGTCTCTCTGCTGCAATAGTACAAAGGACAGTACTATTTTGATATTGGAAATATCTTCTCCAACGGTAAAATATTCTCTCCAATATTCAAGTGGCTATATAAAGGAAATCATAGCTCATTCTTCAAAAAAAATAATTGACGAATTTATTGCAAGAACTCTCTCACGCTAAAAGCTCTCATATTCTTTGCTGTTCATACATTGTTCTAAACTTAGAGAAATAACACAGTTGTGTTTATAGCTTTCATAGAAGCAATTTCTTACTCTTACATTGTATTACATTAATTTGTAAAGGAAGTTTTCCTTAAGAGGATCTAGGTTAGATCAGTAGCTCTTGAGAAGACTAAGAACAGTTGTTCTTAGGTGTTGCTATTTGTAATCAGTTGATTTGAATAGTGGATTAAGTCCTTGTTGAGAAAGGCAAATCACTCTTGAAAAGGGTGGACTGGAGTAGTTGAGTTCAACGAACCAGGATAAAAATACTTGTGTTTTTATCTTTGATTATTTTCTGTCATACTTATTCAACCCCCCCTTCTAAGTATTTTCTCACCTTCATTCCAGGCTTCTCACTCCAGTTCTTGATTGGTAAAGCCCAGGAGTACGCTAAGAGCGGGTGCTGGATTGCCTTCAATGCTGTGCTGGCTCTGTGCATTTATGGCATATTTTTGTTTCCCAATGTACCGGATTTTGTGGACTTCGACGCCTTCTACTTGTTTGCCGCTAGTAATCCTGTACCTACCTTGCTCGGAGATTTCTACCACTCACTGCATTACAAGAAAGAGAAGGGAAGAGGGAAGAATGTTCACTGCTGTGTACCATTGTTGGGTATGTGGTTTAAGAGCCACCTTCCCATGAAGGGATCTTTTGTGGAGAGTGCAACCACAGCTAGTTGGTCACAGCGCCTGATGAGGCTATCTTCCGAAGACGTTGAATGGTTTGATAGAGATCTGCTGGGATCTGAGCTCATCTTCAGTTGTTCTGGGTACCTTAATATCCCGCTGATAGGAAGAAAAGGGTGTATCAACTACAATCCATCATTGTTGGTCCGTCAGTTCGGATATGCGCTGAAGGACCCGCCAAGGGGGGAAGAAGTACAGGAATCTCTGTACTTCACCGGAGACGTGAAGGGGGAGTTACTAGCCAAGCTGCAGCATGCCTGGACGCGTGTTAACTGAAGAGGGAAGCCGTTGTTAGGGAAGAATGACTGTCAGGCTTACGCACCTTACAGAGTTTGGATCTAGGAGGGAGCAAGTCAGTTGCGGATGCCATTTCCAGATGCACCAGCCCTTGTTCCTATTCCGATAGCAGAGCCAACTACTGTTTCTAGGGAAGCCTACGAGCAAGTTATGAAAGAAAAAGAAGCCTTGATGAAGATCAACGAAGGGTTAAAGCAGGAGCTAGCCCAGATACGCAGCGAGAAAAACAAGGCCGTGCATGCTTTCCAACAGCAGATTGAGCTAATGAACAGACTAGGGGCTGAGTTGACTGAGGAGAGGAAGAAGCGCGAGCGTCTGGGGCAAGAGTTCAGAAGCTCCCATGACATGCTCGAATCCAAAAAGAAAGCGCTCGACGCAGCACACCGAGAGATCTCTTCTTGCAATAAGACTTGGAATGCTACGCTCACCAACAATAAGAAGAGGGAGGATAAGTTGAAGCAGCAAATTTCCGACCTCGAAGAGCAGTTGAAGTCCAGCATCAAGAAGTGTGAAGAAGAAGTGATGACCCGGTATAGTCTCTAGAATGCACTAAACAAGGCCATCAAAGGCAGAGATGAAGCTGTATCTCAGAAGCGTAAACTAGAGGATCGCTTCGGAGAAGGGGCATGGGAGGAAACTGCTGAAGACGTGCGACGTGTTCTCAAGAGGAGAAACCAACTTGTTGAAGGGCTGCTTACCCAACCAAGTCATCCGGAGACCAAGAAGTTGCTAGAAGAGTACCAGACTTATGGGAGTGTTTGATCATTTCATGTAGTAACTTGTATGCTTTATTTGCATAATGCTGACCATCACCAGGATTGTTGGTTGAGGTCATGCCGTCTTATTGTACTCTCAGTAATATTGTATTCTGGGCTTATTGGTTTCTCCGCAATATATGAGGCTTTCTGTGATTCAGCTCCGGTCTTTATATTGTTAGCACTGTCACTGCACCGGCACCTTCACACTAGAATCGGGGAGTGAATTTCCCTAACGCACAGACACACATTTGCATTGCATTCATATTCATATTGCATCACAGGTAATCTTCGGATGGTGTCTTATTTCCTGCTCTGCACCAGGTACTTTCCAGGATTGCAGATCAGCACCCGCACCGCTATTCCACTCGCACCAACTGTCGAAGAATCATGGATCAAATGCAGAACGAGATGCAAGATGTGCGCGAGAAGCTTGCCCTCTTTATGCAGACCATGGAAGCTATTGCAAAAGGTCAGGAGAATTTGCAAGCTATGGTGCAGCCTCTGTTGGTCAGAAACGCCGGTCACGGTAACGAGGATCATCAGTCTGTGCGAGTCGATACTGTTCATGGAGATGGCACTCCCACGCCAGTGGCTCCACCTGTAGTCAATATACCTGCTGCTAATGTCAACAACGCTACCGCCGCTGGGAACGGTAACGTCGGAGTTGGGAACGAGACTGCTGTCCATAACGTTGGGCTTGGTGATGTCAACTTGGGTGATAATATGGGAGGCAACGGCTTCGGCAATGCTGGATTCGGGTTCAACAATCAGGGATTCGATAACGCTGGGAAATATGGTTTCAATGCTCAAGGCTTTGGGCAAGATGGTTATGGTGTGGCCAATCAGGGTTACGGAGGTTTCGGAAATGGAAATGGCGCTAGGTTAATGGCTTTGGGGCCTGCTGGAGGTGTTCAGGGATACAGCAACAGAGGCCGAGGCCCGGTGATGAATCAGATTAGAGCTGGCCGCAATAATGAATATGATGGGTATGGAGCTGGGAATGGTATGTGGCAAGAAGATCAACAGGAGGACGCTTTCTCCGGCGGAGGTTTCGAAGGGCCGATGGATAACTCCCAGAAGATCAGAATGCTAGAAGAGCAGATGAGGGGGGTCCTGAACCAAAGTGCTGTGGGCTTAGACATGGAAACAATGGGCCTGGTACCTGGCTTGAGGGTGCCAATCAAATTCAAAGCTCCTACGTTTGATAAGTATAAAGGGGACACCTGTCCGAAAGTGCATGTGCGGGCTTATTACAGAAAGATGTCTGCTTACTCAACTGATGAAAGAATGCTAATGCATTTCTTTCAAGATAGTTTGTCAGGCCCTTCCCTAGAGTGGTATATGGGATTGGAGCCAACTAATATCAAGACATGGAAGCAATTGGCAGAGGCATTTGTAGCTCACTACAAGTATAACAGCGACTTGGCACCCAATCGGGTCCAATTGACAGGGCTGTCGCAGAAAAAGGGTAAGAGCTTTAAAGAGTACGCGCAAAGGTGGCGCGATATGGCTGCCAGGGTCCGTCCCCCTTTAGAAGACAAGGAAATGAACGACATGTTCATCGGCACGTTCACAGGCATGTTTTATGACAAGTTGTTTCACACATCTTTGGCTAGTTTCTCAGACTTAATTCTGATGGGAGAAAAGATTGAAAACAACATTAAGCAAGGCAGGTTCCAGGCTGAGGAATCAACTGCATCTGGCAGTAATAGGAAGGCTTTTGGTGGGCGTCGTCAGGGTGAGGCAAGCGCAATATTTGGAGGCCGAGGCCGAGGCCGAGGCAGGGGACGAAACCAATATCATCAGCCGCAGCAGGTGGCGAGTGTTACTATTCCATATCAACAACAACCGTTTCAGCAGCAGCCAATGCAACAACAACAGCAGCAGCAGCAGCAGCCACCTCAGCAGGGGGCACAGCAGGCTCAGCGAAGATTCCAGGGTGGTAAACCAAGAAGAGTGTTTGAGAAGCCTCCCTCAACGTATGCTGATTTGTTGCAGACATTGTTGGGTTTGAACCTGGTAGAGAAGAGAACTCTGGCACCGATAACGGGAACTCCTCCGTATGGTTATGATGCAAGCAGGCACTGCGAGTTCCACTTTGGGGCTCCGGGCCACGATGTAGAGGGTTGCCATGCTTTTAAGCATGTTGTGCAGGATCTTTTGGACAATAAGGCTATCAATTTCGGAACGGCATGTCCGAATATAGTGCAGAAACCCATGCCTAATCATGGGGCAAACGCCATTCTGACTGAGGAAGGGTTGAATCTGATTATGAATGTCGACGATTTAAAGACGCCGCTGAACGAGATAAAAAGCAGATTGTTGCAAGGGGGTGTTTATCCAGGATGTGACGAGTATTGCTTAGAATGCTGGACCCTAGCTAGGGGGTGTGATGATTTGAAGAAAGGCATTCAGGCTTTAATCGATGGAGGCACATTGCAGTTTGACCGAGCAGCAACTGAAGAGCCTGCATGGGCAGTAGCAGATGATCAGAGTGATATGGCCACTGTAACGATTCCTCGGAAGACAATCACTATTGCAGCACCGGTCCAGCGACCACCGATCACCATAACTAAGGCCGGACCGATCCCGTACGAGAACACAAAAGCAGTCCCATGGTCATATGGGTTGGAGGTGTATTGTGACGGGATAAAGATTGATGTTAATAAACAGCCAGCCGAGACTGTAGAGAATGTGGTTGGTTCAGGAGGTATGACAAGGAGTGGTAGGATCTTTATATCACCTGAAGTGGAGGCCGAAAGACTAGCGAAAGGAAAGGGGAAGATGGTTGAAAATGTCCCAGTGCAAGCAAGCGGCAAAGAAGCGGCATCGAAAGACGTAGAAGAGTTCATGCGCTTGATTCGAAAAAGTGATTATAAGATTATGGAGCATCTGCAACAGACGCCCTCCAAGATATCTATCCTGTCGTTACTACTGTGTTCTGAAGCTCACAGAAATGCTTTGTTGAAAGTCCTGGATACTTCCTTTGTACCCCAAGACGTCTCCGTGAATCAGCTGGAAGGAGTGTTGGCACATGTGAATGCCGGCCACAGCTTGGGCTTTACCGACTTCGATTTGACCCCTAAGGGGAGAGATCATAATATGGTGCTGCACATATCTATCGAGTGTAGAGGATCAGTAATGTCGCATGTATTGGTCGACACCGGATCGTCTTTGAATGTGATGCCCAAGAAAGCGATGATGAAGCTAGATGTCAGAGGAATCCTGTGCACGCCCAGTGACTTGGTAGTCAGAGCGTTTGATGGGACGCGGAGAACAGTTTTTGGGTCGATCACATTGCCTCTACAGGTGGGGCTGGAGGTATTTGCAACGGAATTTTATATCATGGATATACAGCCCGCATATAGTTGCCTGCTCGGAAGACCCTGGATTCATGGGGCTGGGGCAGTCACGTCTACCCTGCATCAGAAGTTGAAATATATGGTCGGGGACAGCGTGGTCACCGTATGCGGAGAAGAAGACATCCTGGTCAGCCATCTATCGTCATTTAAATATGTGGAGGTCGACGGAGAGATCCACGAAACACCCTGCCAGGCATTTGAAGGGTTACGTATCAAGGACAAAGGTCACGGGCCGAGCAAAGTGTCGGAGATAACCGTCTCGTCATATAAAGAAGCTCAAGCTCTGGTGGAGGCAGGAGAAGCAAAGGGCTGGGGCAAAGTGCTGGATATCCCTATGAAGATGGACCGATTCGGGCTGGGGTACCAACCGTCGTCATCAACTCCTGCTGTGGGGGCACCCCATTTCAGAGGGCCAATAACCATCTCTGCCAGTGGAGTATGTCATGAAACCATCAATGCTGCTTCGGAGTCTGACGAAGGAGACAGTGACTGTGATATGGATGCCTGGATTCAGCCAAGCACGCCAGGACAAGGACTGCGCAACTGGTCCATTCAGGAGCTTGTTCCTGTGACTCTTAAACAGTAATGCTTTGTTTTATTAATTGTTGAATAATCTGATGTCTTGCCCGGGGCATCGTGATTTGCTTAGGGCTGTGTTGTTATGAACATTGCATGTTAATCATTAAATAAATGGCGTTTTTTTCATGTGCAAATACTGTAATCTCTGTCTTTCTTGTTTTGTATTTTTCAATAAAATGGCAACGTGGTTATTCGCTTTATACGCATTTTGAAGCACTTAACCATTCCTTTTGCAGGATAACATTTTCAGATGACATCCTTGAACCACCTATGAATCGTCCCGACTTTGAGCACCCGGTATTTCAGGCCGAAGAAGAGGTTGTCGAAGATAGTGACGTTCCTGAAGAACTGTCTTGGTTGGTGAAGCGAGAGGAAAGAGCCATTCTGCCTCACGAAGAGGTCATCGAAATTATCAACTTGGGGTCGGAAGGGGTTGAGAAGAATATTCGTATCGGAGCCGCACTGCAGAGCGATATCAAGCGAAGACTGGTTGAAATGCTCAGAGAGTATAGTGATGTATTCGCTTGGTCGTATGAAGATATGCCAGGGCTCGATACAGATATGGTTGTGCACCGTCTGCCACTGAAAGAAGAATGCCCGCCGGTTAAACAAAAGCTCCGCAGAACTCGGCCAGATATGGCAGTGAAGATCAAAGAGGAAGTTCAAAAACAGTGGGACGCTGGTTTCCTGGCTGTGACAAAATATCCCTCATGGGTTGCTAACATCGTACCAGTGCCAAAGAAAGATGGCAAGGTTCGAATGTGCGTGGATTATAGAGATTTGAATAAAGCAAGCCCAAAAGACGATTTTCCGCTTGTCGCTACTGCGAAAATCGGCGCCGGCTGAACAGAAGAGTCGCCACCGTGCGTTATTTATCCCACGGGAGGGAAAGGAAACGCTCAGAGTAAACCTCGCACAACACGGGAAAGGTATGGTCGTCGCAACCAAAACCTGGATTCGGGAGTCGGTTACGCAAGGGGAAGGTATTAGCACCCCTCACGTCCGTCGTACTCGACGGGATCCACGCTTGTCTTCGGATATGGATTGTTATTCTATCTACTCTACAGGTCAGGGGTTAAAAAGAAAATAAAATGAAAACAAAAAATGACTCGGCAAAGTATCGCACTTTATGCCTACGTATTCCCGTCTGGAACGAGAAATCAGAGTCAACGTAGTTCGCCTACCTACGGGAAAGGAGGGGAAGGTTGCTCGCTAGGATATCGCATCCTATGCCTACGTACTTCCACACAGCATGGAAGATTAGAGCAAACGTAGTTCGGGCCATGCACGACACAAGTCTGTCTTGGTTGATTTTATTCCTTCTGAAAAAGGTTTTTTCTGATTAACAGTCCCGGCGGACAAAAATGACGTTTTGATGAGTTCACATTCTTTTACGAAAGAAGTGTCTTTTATTGTGTTTAAAATCTTTATGGTGTTTTTCTGTTTGTTTTAAGATAGAAAGAGACAGAACTCTAACCTACGGTTGCGGGGGGAATCAAACTATCCTAATGTTATCATGCATGGGTTAAGACCTAGTGTCTATCATGCTCCTCTCTTGCACAGAGAGAAACAGAGATCCTACGGGATAGGCAGAAACAGAAACAATAACAGATATAATAAAGCGGTAAAATGCATGGATGCAACAGTACAAGCGAGGCAAGGGAGTCCCACTCAACCTCGAACCTAGAAAACAATAGGCGAAAGTGAACAGGCTTCACTTTCAACCCAACAGGGTAAACAGCAAACAATACAACCCAGAAAACCAATCAATACATCAGCAATGAAATACAACAGCAAAAGAACAGCATCAGCAGGTCTGAATTAACATCTAACTCCAAGTAATCTCCACTCAGCTACAGGCTTCAACAAGCATCAATTTCCATCTTCAAGACCTTCAGGCAAGGGCTTTGATCATCAGTCTTCTATAAGCAATGGCTTTTCTTCAAGTCTCCAATCTTCAGGGATGAACATCAATCAACAAGAGGAGAGGAATGTTAAACAGTAAATTGCCTACCAAGGGTGGCTCATTAACTGTTAACATTATACAGACAGGTTTCTCTCAAAAGTTCTATCTTCCAAATACATTCACTGATCCTTCCAAAGGAAGGAGGTGGATATTTGAAAGAGACTTTGAATCATAGAGAAAGGATGGATGCAGACAAGGCATTCCATGTTTGAGAAACAAGCTTTCTAATCTAGAGCTCTGCCTAGCTCCTAAACCCTAGTCTCCTAAGCAGCTGCTAGCAAGAACCTCCTCTCCAACTCTGGCAGTTGATCTTCAATCTCTGGATCTCCAATGGTCTTCATCACCTCAAGTCCCCAGACAATCCCAATACCCAAGCAAGCAAGCAATAATCCCCAGAGGGCACACCACACCAGTCAATCAAATATACAGTATATTAATAGCAGTAGGGGAATCCTGACTTTTTCTAAGGGATCTAATAACTACCCATAGCCCCTATAGTCCCATAACTAAACTAGTCAAACCCTAAGTCCTAAGGGAAAAGAATCAAATCTCCTAAGTCATCACCTAAAACCCTAGTTTTATCCATGTTATTCACACTTACATCAATCACCTAAAATTAATTTCTAAAAATGGGAACTAAAATGAATCTACAAGTTCAATGTCTGATCTAAACAACCTAAAAAGAATGAACAAAAAATATGAAAGTATCTAATAGAACAAAAATTAATAAAATCATGCATGAAATGAAACTATTTAAAATGTCATTTATTTAGAAAATATGGGAAAAATATCAAATAAAAAATAAAATGCAATTTTTATTTTTTAAAATTTTCTAGACATCCTAAAGAAAATAATGCAAAAAGAATGAATTAAAAATGATTATTTAGCTATTTATTATGAATTTTAGAAGATGCATAAAAAATAAAAGAAAATAAAATGAAATAAAATGGAGGGGGGTGAGAAAAGCAGAAAAAACGCGTTCACTGTATTGGGCTTGATAACATGGGGGGTGTGGATAGCGCTCTGAGCCCAACCCCCCCAATTAATGAAACGCAGCGTATCGGTCCTTTTGAAGTTTCCCTCCGTTTTCAGCTTTAATCGTGGCCGTTGGATGAGTCTTCAAGTCAAAGGTCAAAATAAGATCGTGTGGCTCATGTATCGTCTCCTACCTCCAGCAAACCCTAGGTTCTGCAACTCATCTCCATGCACGAACCTTACACCCTTCTGTTCTCCTTCAACTCTCCATGGATTCATTCGATGTCAAGAGCAAAATTACTCTAAATCTCTCCCTCTACACAGCCATAGCCTTAGTTCTTCCTAAAACTCACTCACAAAGCAAACTCGATGTGTATAACAGATCTGATCCACCATGTTCAACTGATATGGATCCTCTCAATTCTCCATGGAAATCATCCTAAACTAACCTACACCTCACCCTGGTCATTTTAAGCACTCAATTCAAGATTATTTCACACGATTATTGCCATTCTAAGCTTCAACAGAAATGGTGCACCATAACCAATGTCCATGAAACTTGCTCAAACTTATCCAAATCAATCATCTCCCTTATCCTAACCAGTCTACACTAACAATTCCCTAAAATTCTCATTAAATTATGCAATTCGAAGGAGATAACCAACCTGTTATGATGCTGAAAACAGTGATGGCATACACTTGATCCAATGCTTGAAAGGTGGGGAAGTTGATCAGTAATCTTGGAGATGAATTCTGTATGCAATTAGAGAAGCTCCCAAGCTTTGAATCTTCTAATTCCAAAGTTCTTGCACTTTGAATGATGATGGTGAATATCACAATTCCTTGCTCAATTCTCCAAAGAAATGTATGGATTCTGATCTCTGTGTGATGATGATGAAGATTGAATCAAGAATGTTGAAGTTTGATGAGAGATTGAGAGAATTTGAGAGACTTATGCAAAAATGGAAAATGAGTGAAAATGGAGGTTTTTGACAAAATGATGGCACCAACCCTTGCATGATTCATCTTGCATGAATATATAGGTGATATAGGAACCTCCTAGAAACTTGGAGAAGTTTCCCTTGTGCAAAATTCCCTTGAATGTTGATTATGTTTCTTATATTGCAAGCAACCATGGATAACTCCTAAATCTTGAACTAGACTCCAAATTCCACTTTAGCCAATGTCCTTAGAATGCCTTTTCCATTCAAAATGACCTATAATTTTGCATCATTTGGCCAAGATATGAAAAATACCATTTTTTAAGCCATTTTCCTTCATTAAATTCACCAATTTTGAAACCTTGTGCCATGGACATTTCCAATCTCTCATGGTCACTTTTCTAGACTCAAAATGTCATTTGGAGCAAGTTTGATGTTGTAAGTTTTTCCATTTGAAGCTTCCTTGTATGAGTTTTGGGCATAGGTTAAAATGACCTGTAATTCACAAATGACCAAAATACCCTTTGCTTGCCAAGACCATAAGTTGAGCTCCACACATCATATAAGGGCATGCTATACCATTCTAGAAAGCTAAGACAATGAGGAACAATTCTTATGTTGACCAGAAATTCACTTGAAATCTCCTTGAAGGGTAAAAGTTGCTTGGAAGTCAAGTCACTTTCACAGACAAAATTTCAGATACCTCAGATGACCTGTAACTTGCAAGGACCATAACGTGAGTTCTATAAATCTCCTTGATGTCTTCCACCACTCAAATTAAAGGTCTTGAGATCCCCTACAAGTTCCATGTTGGCCAAGGATCCATTTGAACCTTGCATTTTGACTTATCTTGCTTGGAAATTTGACCTAAACTAGGGGATTTTACACAGAAACCCTAATTTAGAAACTCCTCTTCTCCTTGATTTCTCTTGAATTCTTCTTGGCATATCTCCATATCCTTCTTTATATGTCAAATGATGAACCCCACATCTCTCCAATAGACTTGAATTCCCTTTAAATCAGTCAATTGACCTAGGGTTGACCTAGGGTTGACCCAGATGAAACCCTAGTTGACTGCCTTCAGCTGTAGTTCTTGTGCTCTCATCAATGACTTGTCTCCTTCTTTAAATGACTTTCTAAGTCTCTCATAATGTCTAGATACTCTCCATGCCTTCAACTCACAGCTCACAACCCTCTTGTTGACCCTCAGATACCCTCAGCTAGGAGATGGACTCAAGGCTTGATCTGCTGAACTCTCTGCTTTCAAATTCTTTCTTGATGACTTGAATGAGATTGGATTGGGATAATAACCTCTTGATAGGCTTCTAAAGGGGAGAATAATGCTTGGTCCCCTGTTGCATGACTTGCTATGCTTATGCTATGCAGATGGTTAGGCTATGTACATGACTCTATATGCAAATGCTAATGATATTGAAACATAAACCAAGTGAATAAAGTTGAGCAAATTTTAGGGTGCAACAGCTGCCCCTATTCAAGCGACTTGGACCCGATTGGGTGAAGGGCCTGGAGCCTTCAGACATTCGCGGTACGAGACGGTTGAATACTAGTGAAACCAGAAATTTGCCAACCGCAAAACTAAATTGCGCTCCTGCTTGAGGAACGACATTCATCAGCTGAATATGACTGTTACGGCAACCCACTGATCTCGTGCGACCGCGCTGGGGATTGTCTTCATCGTTCTGAAAAGGATTCTGTCATAACAGATTGCTTGCTTGTCCACGTTAGGACTCTGTCTGTCATCAATACGAAGAAATCTCAACTAAAACCTGTCCACGTTAGGACTCCACTTGCTGCTAACCTAGAAAAATCTCGGCAACTCCGCTGGGGATAATTCGTCTGCATTTCCATAAACTGAATCGTCCACGTTAGGAATAAACATTTCCACGTTAGGAGTAACACCTGTCCACGTTAGGAATCCTCCCTTCTGCATCTGTCCACGTCAGGACTAAACTCTTCATCTTTCCACGTCAGAATGCAATCTTCTTTTTCCACGTAAGGAGAACCGAATCAATCTGTCCACGTAAGGACTCCAGTACAACTCAATATATCTGCGTCAGGACTCTAATCTTTCCGCGTAAGGAATACAACTTTGGTTCTGAACCTGTCCACGTGAGGACTCACCTTTCCACGTAAGGAGTACATCATTCTTCCACGTCAGGAATCCCCCTCCTATGTGTCCGCGTAAGGACTCAATCTTTTCCATGTAAGGAACACGATCTCCTTTCCCCGTAAGGAACCATTTTTCTGATTTGTCCACGTAAGGACTCCCATCTTTCCACGTAAGGACCTGAAGTTTCTCTTTCTCTTCCACGTAAGGAACACGCCTTCTTTCCACGTTAGGCATACTTCTTCTTCTGAATCCGTCCACGTCAGGACTAAACTTTCCACGTAAGGAATCTATCTTCTTCTTCCACGTTAGGAATAACTTCTTTGATCTGTCCGCGTCAGGACTACACTCTTCCACGTCAGGAATAATCTCTTTCTTTCCACGTCAGGAATCAATCTTGATATGTCCGCGTGAGGACTCAAATCTTTCCACGTAAGGAATCTCCATCTTTCCACGTTAGGAACACAATCTTAATCTGTCCACGTAAGGACTCCAATCTTTCCACGTAAGGAATGATCTTGATCTGAATCTGTCCACGTCAGGACTAAACTTTCCACGTAAGGAATCTACCTTCTTTCCACGTTAGGAATCTCTTCTTGATATGTCCGCGTGAGGACTCAATCTTTCCGCGTAAGGAAACCCATTCTTTTCCACGTAAGGAATCTCATCTTTCCACGTTAGGAATAAGCTTTCATCTTTCCACGTCAGGAACTGAAACCTCTTTTCCCATGCAAGGAATAGACTTGTCCACGTCAGGACCCCTCTTTCGTCTTGATTTGTCCACGTCAGGACTCAGGCACCTTCGACCCGCTGGGGAAATAAAGCTTGTCCAAGTCGGGACTCACCCTTGTCTGATCTGTCCCCGTCAGGACCCACGCTTCGCTAACACGAAGAAGGATAACTGCATGAGAGTAAATGGTCCGCACAAAGAGCAATCACTTTTGTCAACGTCATGACTTCCCATTTCACCAATTCCGAGAACCCGAATCTGTCCACGTTAGGACTAACACATCTCATCAATCCGGGGAAATAAATCTGTCCACGTTAGGACGCCCACTTCTGAAAAAATCCCGTCAATATAGGAATAAGTTGTCCATGTCAGGACTTAGTTCTCCACTGATCCCCACCCACAAACTTCTTAGCACCAACGTGACAGCGACTTTGAGGCGGACTCTACTGGGGATATCTGGAAACCAAACTACCGGATGCCTGTTCTGATGCCCGGAGGCCACTTCTGAAATTCTGGTTCATGAAACCTTTTGATGACAAGTAACTCTGCCTGGGCATAAAGAGAAACTTATCCTGATAACTCTGTAGGGAATACTGCCGAAACTGACATTATCATTGAATATCTCATGCCGAGATCTTGAGTGTTTGGTAGTTCATTTGAGCAAGAGCTCTCTCTACCTGAACTGCTAAAATGACAGGAACTGCTTCAGCAAAATAAATGCTGAAGATAATGCCAACTCCGCTGGGGATAGCCAGGTGCTACAAAATTAATGCTGGAAGGGTGAAGTCGACTCAGCTGGGAAATTAGGAACTTAAACCAAACACCTTGTTGAAGTAGCATCCTGCTGGGGAATATAACTCTGTTGGGGAATAGCAGATGTGCACAGTACGATTGGATTTTCTGCTGGAGAGTGAACTGATATTACACAGTATCCCTGACAAAATAAATGACAGGACCCACCACCAACTCCGCTGGGGAGAGTCTTGATCTCCGGGTTCCACTGGGAGGAAAGAACGTTTGCTGAAAGGAGAGAACTCCGCTGGTGGGACTACTCTCTCGGGGGAATCCACTGACTCCGCTGGGGGAGAGTGAATGACCCTGCGGGGAAAGATGAACCTGTCTGAATACAGCCTTACGATCTTTGAATCGCCAAACTCTATTGAGGGTGAATAACTTTTCTGGAGCATGTCCTTTGGATAAGCTACGGCTAGCTGGGGAATTCTATCCTTCTTCAGGAAGAACATGCATGACCTGCGCGAGGGCTGAGTCTTTAGTTATTGCAATCTTTTGATCATCTTCCTCGTACGGTTATGAGACCTGCAACAACACAAACAAGACAAGACAAGCCTATGCAACCAAATCAACTCAGGTTAGTGACGTTATTTTCAGTTAATTCAAAGCTTTAGCAACTGTTGGCAAGGGCCAGCGACGTTATACTCATGCTAGTTTCATCAAACGTAGGCGTTAATCATGCACAAAACAGTAAAGAGCAGTGTTAAGTACTGAATAATGTATTTTATTGATTGGGCCCCTGAATGGGCGGAGTTTTGTACACGGGATGTAACTCCTGAAATGAGGAAGCTACGCAAAGCAAATATACACATACACGAATATGCACAAGAAGCATAAATATTGACAACTTAAATTTGTACACATGTCGGCAACGGGACGCAGATGAACACCACAAACTGATCCTCCTATGACTCCTCTGGCTCTAATACTTTCCCGGTATCCCTACTTCTGAAAAGATTGTATCCGATAACTGGCTCCTCAAATGTATTCTCCCGCATTGATGCTCATTGCAATTATCAAATTCGGACCACAATCATTTGCTTTTCAAATCCCTAACTTTTGCGTGAACCGCCCTTTACGGGTTCTCAGTTCACCGGGATACCCTTTTTTGCCGAAGCCGCCCAGTGTAGGTTTTCAACTTCGCGGGTGTACATTTTTTCAATTTTATCCCTAATTTTTGCCCGAACCTTTCATTCTGTTTTTGGTTCGCCAGGATGCCCCATTTTTGCCTGGACTCTCTTTTTCTGTCCAGCGGGTCTATTTTAAGCAAAGTATTTTTTAACTGCGTCCGAATTCACAGGTGACGTGAAGTCTTCTCCGTCCATGGTGGACAACAACAACGCTCCTCCTGAAAAGACTTTACTGACGACGTATGGCCCTTCGTAGTTGGGGGTCCACTTGCCCCTGTGATCTGCTTGCGGCGGGAGAATCCTTTTCAGCACAAGGTCGCCCGTCTGAAAGCTCCGCGGATGTATCTTCTTGTCGTACGCTTTCTTCATTCGGCTCTGGTACAAACGACCATATGCTAGAGAAGCTAGCCTCTTCTCATCCATCAAACTCAATTGATTCAACCTGTCTTTCACCCATTCTGCCTCGTCCAGCTGAACGTCTCGCAATACCCTTAGAGAAGGGATCTCAACCTCTAATGGTAGCACCGCTTCCATTCCGTATACTAACGAGAACGGGGTTGCCCCGGTTGATGTGCGTACCGTCGTACGATAACCGTGCAAAGCAAAAGGTAGCATTTCATGCCAATCCTTATAGGTCACCACCATTTTCTGAACAATCTTCTTGATATTTTTATTGGCCGCCTCAACAGCGCCATTCATCTTGGGTCGGTAAGGGGAGGAGTTGTGATGTTCAATCTTGAAGTTCTGACAGAGTTCCTTCATCATTTTGTTGTTCAGGTTTGAACCGTTGTCCGTGATTATCCGCTCGGGGATCCCATATCGGCAAATGATATCTCTTTTGATGAATCTGGCCACCACTTGCTTCGTTACATTTGCGTATGACGCCGCTTCCACCCACTTGGTGAAGTAATCGATTGCTACTAGAATGAACCGGTGCCCATTAGAAGCCGTCGGCTCGATCTTTCCGATCATATCGATTCCCCACATTGAAAATGGCCAAGGTGATGACATCACCTTTAGAGGACTTGGAGGCACATGGATCTTATCAGCATAGATTTGGCACTTGTGACACTTCCTCGCAAACTTGAAACAATCAGTTTCCATAGTCAGCCAAAAGTAACCTGCCCGCAGCAGCTTTCTCGTCATAGCATGCCCACCAGCATGCGTACCAAAGGTACCTTCGTGATTTTCCTCCATGAGAAGCTTTGCCTCTTTCTCGTCTACACAACGCAACAACACCAAATCGTGGTTTCTTCTGTATAAGACGCCATCCGGATTCAAGTAGAAATTACCCGCTAATCTCCTGAGAGTCTTCTGATCTTGACTGGATGCCCCAGCCGGATACTCTTTATTCTTCAGGAAATTAAGGATATCAAAATACCACGGTTTGTCGTCAGATGCTTCATCAATAGCAAATACATAAGCTGGCCTGTCAAGCCGAGAGATAATGATTCGGGGAGCTTCGTTCCAGAAGTTGACCTTGTACATGGAAGACAAAGTGGCAAGGGCGTCAGCCATTTGATTTTCTGCCCGCGGTACGTGATGCAATTCAACTTTGTCGAAGAAAGGCATCAATCTCCTTGCATAATTCATGTAATGTATCAAATTGGGCTGCCGGGTCTCCCATTCCCCTTTTATCTGATTCACTACCAGAGCTGAGTCTCCGTATACGTCTAGATGTTTGATTCGCAAATCAATGGCTTCTTCAAGCCCCATTATACAAGCTTCGTATTCGGCCTCATTATTGGTAATAGCAAAGGTCAACCGGGCAGTAAACGGGATATGCGACCCGTGTGGCGTGGTGATGATTGCCCCTATTCCGCTACCGTAAGCATTCACGGCTCCGTCAAATATCATCTTCCATTTGGACCCCAACTCTGGTCCCTCGTCTGGCAACGGCTCTTCACAATCTTTCATCTTTAGGTACATGATATCCTCGTCAGGAAAATCAAACCTCATCGATTGGTACTCTTCAATAGGCTGCTCCGCCAGATATTCAGACAGCACACTCCCCTTTATAGCCTTTTGCGAGACGTATTGAATATCATATTCAGTCAAGACCATCTGCCAACGGGCAATTCTACCTGACAACGCCTGCTTTTCAAATACATATTTGATAGGATCCATCTTCGAGATGAGCATGGTTGTATGATTCAGCATATACTGCCTCAAACGCTTGGCGGCCCAGGCTAGCGCGCAACAAGTTTTCTCCAGCATTGAATATCGAGATTCGCAGTCTGTAAATTTCTTACTCAGGTAATAGATCGCATGCTCTTTTCTTCCCGTCTCGTCGTGTTGACCGAGGACACAACCCATGCTTCCCTCAAGAACCGTCAAATACATTATCAAGGGTCTACCTGCCACTGGGGGTATTAGAATAGGAGGCTCCTGCAAATACTGCTTTATTTTATCGAACGCCTTTTGACAATTTTCGTTCCACGTTACAGCTTGATCTTTCTTCAACAGCTTGAATAACGGTTCACACGTGGCCGTTAGGTGAGATATGAACCGGGCGATGTAGTTCAATCTCCCTAAAAACCCGCGCACCTCTTTCTCTGTTTTAGGCGTCGGCATTTCTTGAATTGCTTTTATCTTAGCAGGATCGACCTCTATTCCTCTTTCGCTTACGATAAACCCCAGGAGCTTACCCGATCTCACCCCGAAGGTGCATTTGTTAGGATTCAGCCTCAGCCTGAACTTCCTAAGCCTTTTAAACAACTTCAGCAAATTCACCAGATGCTCTTCCTCCGTCTGGGATTTGGCAATCATATCGTCAACATAAACTTCGATCTCTTTATGCATCATGTCATGGAAAAGAGTCGTCATCGCGCGCTGATATGTTGCCCCAGCATTTTTCAAACCGAAGGGCATCACTTTGTAGCAAAATGTTCCCCAAGGCGTTATGAAAGTAGTCTTCTCCATATCCTCTGGCGCCATTTTAATCTGATTATAGCCTGAAAAGCCATCCATGAAGGAGAATACGGAGTACTGAGCAGTATTATCAACTAACACGTCAATGTGAGGAAGTGGAAAATCGTCTTTTGGGCTTGCTTTATTCAAATCTCGATAATCCACGCACATTCGAACCTTGCCATCTTTCTTTGGCACTGGTACGATGTTGGCAACCCATGAAGGATACTTCGTCACAGCCAGGAAACCAGCGTCCCACTGTTTCTGAACTTCCTCTTTGATCTTCATTGCCATATCTGGTCGAGTTCTGCGAAGCTTTTGTTTGACCGGCGGGCAATCTTCTTTCAGTGGCAGGCAATGCACGACCATATCTGTATCGAGCCCTGGCATATCCTCATACGACCAAGCGAATACATCACTATACTCTTGGAGCATTTCAACCAGTCTTCGCTTGACATCACTCTGCAGTGCGGCTCCAATACGAATATTTTTCTCAACCCCTTCCGACCCCAAGTTGATAATTTCGATGACCTCATCGTGAGGCAGAATGGCTCTTTCCTCTTGCCTTACTAACCAAGACAGTTCTTCAGGAACGTCGCTATCTTCGACAACCTCTTCTTCGGCCTGGAATACCGGGTGATCGAAGTCGGGACGAGTCATAGGTGGTTCAAGGGTGTCATCTGAAAATGTTATCCTGCAAAAGGAATGGTTAAGTGCTTCAAAATGCGTATAAAGCGAATAACCACGTTGCCCTTTTATTGAAAAATATAAAACAAGAAAAGACAGGGATTACAGTATTTGCACATGAAAAACGCCATTTATTTAATGATTGACACGCAATGTTTATAACAACACAGCCCTAAGCAAATCTCGATGCCCCGGGCAAGACATCAGATTATTCAACAATGAATAAAGCAAAGCATTACTGTTTAAAAGTCACAGGAACAAGCTCCTGAATAGACCAGTTGCACAGTCCTTGTCCCGGCGTGCTTGGCTGAATCCAGGCATCCATATCACAGTCGCTGTCTCCTTCATCAGACTCCGAAGCAGCATTGACAGTTTCGTGACATACTCCACTGGCAGAGATGGTGATTGGCCTTCTGAAACGGAGCGCCCCCACGGAAGGAGTTGATGACGACGGTTGGTACCCCAGCCCGAACCGGTCCATCTTCACAGGAATGTCCAGCACTTTGCCCCAGCCCTTGGCTTCTCCTGCTTCCACTAGAGCTTGAGCTTCCTTATACGATGAGACAGCTATCTCTGGCACTTTGCTCGGCCCGGGACCTTTGTCCTTGATGCGCAAACCTTCGAATGCCTGGCATGGTGTTTTGTGGATCTCTCCGTCGACTTCCACATATTTAAATGACGACAGATGGCTGACCAGGATGTCCTCCTCTCCGCACACGGTGACTACGCTGTCTCCGACCATGTATTTTAACTTCTGATGCAGGGTGGACGTGACTGCCCCTGCTCCATGAATCCATGGTCTTCCAAGCAAGCAGCTGTACGCAGGCTGTATATCCATGATATAAAACTCAGTTGCAAACACTTCCGGCCCCACTTGCAGAGGCAAAGTAATCGATCCAAAGACTGTTCTCCGTGTGCCGTCAAACGCTCTGACTACCAAATCACTGGGTGTACACAAAATTCCTCTAACATCCAGCTTCATCATCGCCTTCTTGGGTAACACATTCAAAGATGACCCGGTGTCAACCAAGACGTGTGACATTACTGATCCTCTACACTCAACAGATACGTGTAATGCCATATTATGATCTCTCCCTTTCGGAGTCAAGTCAAAATCGGTAAAGCCCAAGTTGTGGCCTGCATTCACATGTGCCAATACCCCTTCTAGCTGATTTACGGAGACGTCTTGGGGTACAAAAGAAGTGTCCAGGACTTTCAGCAAAGCATTTCTGTGAGCTTCCGAACACAACAGCAATGACAGGATAGATATTTTGGACGGTGTCTGCTGCAGATGCTCCACAATCTTGTAATCACTTTTCCAAATCAAGCGCATGAATTCTTCTACGTCTTTCGATGCCGCTTCTTTGTCACTTGCCTGCGCTGGGACATTCTCAACTACTTTCCCTTTTCCTTTTGCTAATCTTTCAGCCTCCACTTCCGGTGATATGAAGATCCTACCACTCCTTGTCATACCTCCTGAACCAACAACATTATCCACAGTCTCGGCTGGCTGCTTATCGACATCAATCTTTATCCCGTCACAATATACCTCCAACCCATACGACCACGGGACTGCTTTCGTGTTCTCGTACGGGATCGGCCCGGCCTTAGTTATGGTGATCGGTGGGCGCTGAGCTGGCGCTGCAATAGTGATCGTCTTCCGAGGAATTGTCACAGTGGCCACATCATTCTGATTATCTGCTACTGCCCCTGCGGGTTCTTCAGTTGCCGCTTGGTCAAACTGCAATATGCCCTCATCAATTAAAGCCTGAATGCCCTTCTTCAAATCCTCACACCCCCCAGCTAGGGTCCAACAGTCTAAGCAATACTCGTTACATCCTGGGTAAACACCTCCTTGTAACAGTCGGCTCTTTATCTCGCTCAGAGGCGTCTTTAGATCTTCAACATTCATAACCAAATTCAACCCTTCCTCAGTCAGAACGGCGTTCGCCCCGTGATTAGGCATGGGCTTCTGTACTATATTCGGGCCTGCCGTTCCGAAATTGATAGTCTTGTTGTCTAAAAGATCCTGCACAACGTGCTTAAAAGCATGGCAACCTTCTATATCGTGACCCGGGGCTCCAGAATGAAACTCGCAGTGTCTGCTTGCATCGTAGCCAAACGGGGGAGCTCCCGTTATCGGTGCCAGGGTTCTTTTCTCTACTAGATTCAATCCCAACAATGTTTGCAATAAATCGGCGTAGGTTGAGGGAGGCTTTTCGAACACTCTCCTTGGTTTATTACCCTGGAATCTTCGCTGAGCCTGTTGCGCCCCCTGCTGAGGCTGCTGCTGCTGTTGCATTGGCTGCTGCTGAACCGGTTGTTGTTGCTGGACCGATGTTTGTTGGTATGGGATAGTAACACTCGCCACCTGCTGCGACTGACGATATTGGTTTCGTCCCCTGCCTCGGCCTCGGCCTCGGCCTCCAAATACCGCGCTTGCCTCGCCCTGACGGCGCCCACCATAAGCTTTCCTATTACCGCCGGATGCAGTTGATTCCTCGACTTGGAACTTTCCTTGCTTGATGTTACGCTCAATCTTTTCCCCCATCAGAATTAGGTCTGAAAAACTGGCCAGAGACGTGTGAAACAGCATATCATGAAACAGGCCTGTGAATGTGCCGACAAACATGTCATTCATTTCCTTATCTTCTACTGGAGGACGGACCCTGGCAGCCATATCGCGCCACCTTTGCGCGTACTCTTTAAAGCTCTCCCCCTTCCTTTGCGACAGCCCGGCCAACTGGACCCGATTGGGTGCCAAGTCGCTGTTATACTTGTAATGGGCTACAAATGCCTCTGCTAATTGCTTCCACGTCTTGATATCAGTTGGCTCCAGCCCCATGTACCACTCTAGGGAAGGACCCGACAGACTATCCTGAAAGAAATGCATTAGCATTCTTTCATCAGTTGAGTATGCAGACATCTTTCTGTAGTAAGCTCGTACATGCACTTTTGGACATGTATCTCCTTTATACTTGTCAAACGCCGGAGCTTTGAATTTAATTGGCACCCTCAAGCCAGGTACCAAGCCCATTGTTGCCATGTCCAATCCCACAGCACTTTGGTTTAGGACTCCCCTCATCTGCTCTTCCAGCATTCTGATCTTCTGGGAGTCATCCATCGGCCCTTCGAAACCTCCTCCAGAGAAGGCATCCTCTTGCTGATCTTCTTGCCACATACCATTTCCAGCCCCATACCCATCATATCCATTATTACGTCCAGCTCTTATCTGATTCATCCCCGGACCTCGGCCCCTGTTGCCGTACCCTTGAACACCTCTAGCAGGACCAAAAGCCACAAATCCAGTACCGTTTCCGTTTCCAAAGCCTCCGTAACCCTGATTGGTCGCGCCATAACCGTCTTGCCCAAAGCCTTGAGCATTAAAGCCATACTTCCCAGTGTTATCGAATCCCTGATCGTTGAACCCGAATCCAGCATTGACAAAGCCGTTGCCTCCCATATTGTCACCCAAATTGACATCCCCCAGCCCAACATTATGGACAGCAGTCTCATTTCCAACTCCGACATTACCATTTGCAGCAGCGGTAGCGTTGTTGACATTAGCAGCAGGTGTGTTGATCACAGGCGGAGCCACTGGCGTGGGAGTACCGTCTCCATGAACAGTATCGACCCGTACAGACTGATGATCTTCATTACCATGACCAGCGTTTCGGGCCAACAGAGGCTGGACCATGGCCTGCAAGTTCTCCTGCCCTTTTGCTATAGCTTCCATGGTCTGCATGAAGAGAGCGAGCTTCTCGCGCACATCTTGCATCTCGTTCTGCATTTGATCCATGATTCTTCGACAATTGGAGCGGGTAGAATAGCGGTGCGGATGTTGATCTGCAATCCTGTTAAGTACCTGGGAAAAGCAGGAAATAAGACACTATTCAAAGATTACCTGTAATGCAATATGAATGCAATGCAATGTGTCTGTGCATTAGGGAAGTTCATTCCCCCAGTTCTAGTGTGAAGGTGTCTGTGCAGTGACAGTGTTGACAACAGGAATATCGGAGCTGAATCATAGAAAGCCTCATATATTGCAGGGAAAATCAATAAGCCGAGAGTACAATATCACTGAGAGTACAATAAGAAGGCATGACCTCAACCAACAATCCTGGTGATGGTCAGCACTATGCAAATAAAGCATACAAGTTACTACATGAAATGATCAAACACTCCTATAAGTCTGGTACTCTTCTAGCAGCTTCTTGGTCTCCGGATGACTTGGTTGGGTAAGCAGCCCTTCAACCAGTTGGTTTCTCTTCTTAAGAACACGGCGCACGTCTTCAGCAGTTTCTTCCCATGTTGCTTCCCCGAAGCAATCTTCTAGCTTTCGCTTCTGAGACACCGCTTCATCTCTGGATTTGATTGCCTTGTTCAGTGCATGCTGGACACTATACCGGGTCATCACTTCCTCCTCACACTTCTTGATGCTAGACTTCAACTTCTCTTCGAGGTCGGAAATTTGCTGCTTCAGCTTATCTTCCCTCTTCTTATTGTTGGTGAGAGTAGCATTCCAAGTCTTATTGCAAGAGGAGATTTCTCGGTGTGCTGCGTCGAGCGCCTTCTTTTTGGCTTCCAGCATGTCATGGGAGCTTCTGAACTCTTGCCCCAGACGTTCGCGCTTCTTCCTCTCCTCAGTCAACTCAGCCCCTAATCTGTTCATTAGCTCAATCTGCTGTTGGAAAGCATACACGACCTTGTTTTTCTCACTGCGTACCTGGGCTAACTCTTGCTCTAACCCTTCATTAATCTTCATCAAGGCTTCTTTTTCTCTCACAATTTGCTCATAGACTTCCCTAGAAACAGTAGTTGGCTCCGCTACCGGAATGGGAACAAGAATTGGTGCGTCTGGAAACGGCATCCTCAACTGACTAGCCCTCTCCTGAATCCAAACTCTATAAGGTGCATAGGCCTGACAGTCATTCTTTCCTAACAACGGCTTCCCTCTGCGGTTAATACGCGTCCAGGCATGTTGCAACTTGGCTAATAACTCCCCCTTCATGTCACCTGTGAAGTACAGAGATTCCTGTACTTCTTCCTCCTGAGGTGGATTCTTCAGCGCATACCCAAACTGACGAATGAATAGAGAGGGGTTGTAATTGATACACCCCTTTCTTCCTATCAACGGCACATTAGGGTACCCAGAACAACTGAAGATGAGCTCAGATCCCAACAGGTCTCGATCAAACCACACAACGTCTTTGGAATATAGCCTCATCAGGCGCTCTGACCAACTGGCTGAGGTTGCACTGTCTGCAAAGGGTCCCTTCATAGGGAGATGACTTTTGAACCACATATTCAATAAAGGAGCACAGCAGTAAACAACTTTTCCCCTTCGGTTTTCGTTCTTGTAGTGCAATGAGTGGTAGAAGTCTCCGATCAATGTTGGCACTGGATTGCCGGCAGCGAACAGATAGAAAGCATCCAAGTCCACAAAATTGGGCAGGTTAGGGAACATCACAATTCCATAAATGCATAGAGCCAAAATAGCGTTGAAAACCACCCAACAACCGCTCTTGGCGTACTCTTGAGCTTTGCCAACCAGAAAATCTAGAGAGAAACCGGGAACCCCAAGCCAAGAAGTCACTAATAACTCAGCAGCATTCATATGCAAGGCCTTGGTTAAGTCCTCCAACTTGGGCTCAGCAGCAGAGTGAATAAAGGGAACCTTGTTCTGCACGGGAAGCTCAGTAAACTCCACATACTCCTCAATAGTAGGTCCTAGAATGAAGTCAGCAAAAGTAAAGCATCTCAATGCGGGGTCATAGAACTGCATCAAGGTGTATAGCCCGTTCATCTCATCTGCAGTGGGCTTACAGACTAATCTCAGTAATCTCCCATGACTCATTCTGAAGCTTCTCCTAACCTCCTCATCGGCAAGAGATATCAGACCAAGCAAAGAAGTAATATCAGGTGAAGGCAGCTTGTACGCAACTGTTTTCCTCAAACTAGCCATAGTCAAAACTCAGAAATCCGGGCACTAGAACTAGGTAAATGCAAATGCACCTGCAGCACAGACACACGTTAGTGAAATGCAAATGGTAATGGATATGCAGGCAATGCAATGCAAGTAACATGCAACAGGGACCGAAGCTGTAGCTGAATAGCCTGAACCCAATCAAGAAAGGTCTCAGATAGACCATCCAGAAGTCCTCAAGCCCTGGTCTCAGATATACCTCAAACAAAGCTCCAATACTGGTCTCTGATGGACCCCATAATCATAACCTGACTGGTCTCTGGCAGACCTCAAATCATTTTCCCACTGGTCTCTGACAGACCTCAGAACACATCTCCAAACAGTCTCTGACAGAAATTAGAACCCTCCATAAATATTCAGGATCCTGATCAAGAAACAAACCGGTGGTCTGAAGGTCTAGTTACCTGCATAACCCTGAATCCCCTCACAGGTGGGTGGCCCTATAACTGGCACAAGGTACGGCATCCTATGCGGTCGTCGGCGTCACAGACTTTCAGGGTTGATGATACGATTCCCAGAAGGAGTGGCATCATCAATTCCTGAAGAGGCCTCACTTAGCCAACTTCCAAATGATCGGTTCCCGGAGTCGACAATTCAGCTGACCAACAACCCCTTCGACCCAAAGGGTAGAAAAAGAAGCCAACCAGAAGAACCTCGTCCGAGTGTAGATTTCATGAGACACTAATGCAAGCAAAGCCGGCACGCGCCCACTACTTTCTACTCTAATTCTAAGTGCACTCAAGCCCAGGTCCGGCTTATCTCTCAATCATAGAACCACCCATCACCCCCAATACAACAATAACAATCAATATATATATAATGCTGAAAATAAAGGTCAGAAATATAAATCCATACAAAATCCTCGACGGGAAAACAAGCGTTAGGATTGACTCTCTTAAGGGACGTTGGATCCCAAATGCATAAGAACCCTCGCAGTCCTTAGCAGCCAGGGGACGTTGGGTCCCCAGCAGAGTCGCCAGCTGTCGCTACTGCGAAAATCGGCGCCGGCTGAACAGAAGAGTCGCCACCGTGCGTTATTTATCCCACGGGAGGGAAAGGAAATGCTCAGAGTAAACCTCGCACAACACGGGAAAGGTATGGTCGTCGCAACCAAAACCTGGATTCGGGAGTCGGTTACGCAAGGGGAAGGTATTAGCACCCCTCACGTCCGTCGTACTCGACGGGATCCACGCTTGTCTTCGGATATGGATTGTTATTCTATCTACTCTACAGGTCAGGGGTTAAAAAGAAAATAAAATGAAAACAAAAAATGACTCGGCAAAGTATCGCACTTTATGCCTACGTATTCCCGTCTGGAACGAGAAATCAGAGTCAACGTAGTTCGCCTACCTACGGGAAAGGAGGGGAAGGTTGCTCGCTAGGATATCGCATCCTATGCCTACGTACTTCCACACAGCATGGAAGATCAGAGCAAACGTAGTTCGGGCCACGTACGACACAAGTCTGTCTTGGTTGATTTTATTCCTTCTGAAAAAGGTTTTTTCTGATTAACAGTCCCGGCGGACAAAAATGACGTTTTAATGAGTTCACATTCTTTTACGAAAGAAGTGTCTTTTATTGTGTTTAAAATCTTTATGGTGTTTTTCTGTTTGTTTTAAGATAGAAAGAGACAGAACTCTAACCTACGGTTGCGGGGGGAATCAAACTATCCTAATGTTATCATGCATGGGTTAAGACCTAGTGTCTATCATGCTCCTCTCTTGCACAGAGAGAAACAGAGATCCTACGGGATAGGCAGAAACAGAAACAATAACAGATATAATAAAGCGGTAAAATGCATGGATGCAACAGTACAAGCGAGGCAAGGGAGTCCCACTCAACCTCGAACCTAGAAAACAATAGGCGAAAGTGAACAGGCTTCACTTTCAACCCAACAGGGTAAACAGCAAACAATACAACCCAGAAAACCAATCAATACATCAGCAATGAAATACAACAGCAAAAGAACAGCATCAGCAAGTCTGAATTAACATCTAACTCCAAGTAATCTCCACTCAGCTACAGGCTTCAACAAGCATCAATTTCCATCTTCAAGACCTTCAGGCAAGGGCTTTGATCATCAGTCTTCTATAAGCAATGGCTTTTCTTCAAGTCTCCAATCTTCAGGGATGAACATCAATCAACAAGAGGAGAGGAATGTTAAACAGTAAATTGCCTACCAAGGGTGGCTCATTAACTGTTAACATTATACAGACAGGTTTCTCTCAAAAGTTCTATCTTCCAAGTACATTCACTGATCCTTCCAAAGGAAGGAGGTGGATATTTGAAAGAGACTTTGAATCATAGAGAAAGGATGGATGCAGACAAGGCATTCCATGTTTGAGAAACAAGCTTTCTAATCTAGAGCTCTGCCTAGCTCCTAAACCCTAGTCTCCTCAGCAGCTGCTAGCAAGAACCTCCTCTCCAACTCTGGCAGTTGATCTTCAATCTCTGGATCTCCAATGGTCTTTATCACCTCAAGTCCCCAGACAATCCCAATACCCAAGCAAGCAAGCAATAATCCCCAGAGGGCACACCACACCAGTCAATCAAATATACAGTATATTAATAGCAGTAGGGGAATCCTGACTTTTTCTAAGGGATCTAATAACTACCCATAGCCCCTATAGTCCCATAACTAAACTAGTCAAACCCTAAGTCCTAAGGGAAAAGAATCAAATCTCCTAAGTCATCACCTAAAACCCTAGTTTTATCCATGTTATTCACACTTACATCAATCACCTAAAATTAATTTCTAAAAATGGGAACTAAAATGAATCTACAAGTTCAATGTCTAATCTAAACAACCTAAAAAGAATGAACAAAAAATATGAAAGTATCTAATAGAACAAAAATTAATAAAATCATGCATGAAATGAAACTATTTAAAATGTCATTTATTTAGAAAATATGGGAAAAATATCAAATAAAAAATAAAATGCAATTTTTATTTTTTAAAATTTTCTAGACATCCTAAAGAAAATAATGCAAAAAGAATGAATTAAAAATGATTATTTAGCTATTTATTATGAATTTTAGAAGATGCATAAAAAATAAAAGAAAATAAAATGAAATAAAATGGAGGGGGGTGAGAAAAGCAGAAAAAACGCGTTCACTGTATTGGGCTTGATAACATGGGGGGTGTGGATAGCGCTCTGAGCCCAACCCCCCCAATTAATGAAACGCAGCGTATCGGTCCTTTTGAAGTTTCCCTCCGTTTTCAGCTTTAATCGTGGCCGTTGGATGAGTCTTCAAGTCAAAGGTCAAAATAAGATCGTGTGGCTCATGTATCGTCTCCTACCTCCAGCAAACCCTAGGTTCTGCAACTCATCTCCATGCACGAACCTTACACCCTTCTGTTCTCCTTCAACTCTCCATGGATTCATTCGATGTCAAGAGCAAAATTACTCTAAATCTCTCCCTCTACACAGCCATAGCCTTAGTTCTTCCTAAAACTCACTCACAAAGCAAACTCGATGTGTATAACAGATCTGATCCACCATGTTCAACTGATATGGATCCTCTCAATTCTCCATGGAAATCATCCTAAACTAACCTACACCTCACCCTGGTCATTTTAAGCACTCAATCCAAGATTATTTCACACGATTCTTGCCATTCTAAGCTTCAACAGAAATGGTGCACCATAACCAATGTCCATGAAACTTGCTCAAACTTATCCAAATCAATCATCTCCCTTATCCTAACCAGTCTACACTAACAATTCCCTAAAATTCTCATTAAATTATGCAATTCGAAGGAGATAACCAACCTGTTATGATGCTGAAAACAGTGATGGCATACACTTGATCCAATGCTTGAAAGGTGGGGAAGTTGATCAGTAATCTTGGAGATGAATTCTGTATGCAATTAGAGAAGCTCCCAAGCTTTGAATCTTCTAATTCCAAAGTTCTTGCACTTTGAATGATGATGGTGAATATCACAATTCCTTGCTCAATTCTCCAAAGAAATGTATGGATTCTGATCTCTGTGTGATGATGATGAAGATTGAATCAAGAATGTTGAAGTTTGATGAGAGATTGAGAGAATTTGAGAGACTTATGCAAAAATGGAAAATGAGTGAAAATGGAGGTTTTTGACAAAATGATGGCACCAACCCTTGCATGATTCATCTTGCATGAATATATAGGTGATATAGGAACCTCCTAGAAACTTGGAGAAGTTTCCCTTGTGCAAAATTCCCTTGAATGTTGATTATGTTTCTTATATTGCAAGCAACCATGGATAACTCCTAAATCTTGAACTATACTCCAAATTCTACTTTAGCCAATGTCCTTAGAATGCCTTTTCCATTCAAAATTACCTATAATTTTGCATCATTTGGCCAAGATATGAAAAATACCATTTTTTAAGCCATTTTCCTTCATTAAATTCACCAATTTTGAAACCTTGTGCCATGGACATTTCCAATCTCTCATGGTCACTTTTCTAGACTCAAAATGTCATTTGGAGCAAGTTTGATGTTGTAAGTTTTTCCATTTGAAGCTTCCTTGTATGAGTTTTGGGCATAGGTTAAAATGACCTGTAATTCACAAATGACCAAAATACCCTTTGCTTGCCAAGACCATAAGTTGAGCTCCACACATCATATAAGGGCATGCTATACCATTCTAGAAAGCTAAGACAATGAGGAACAATTCTTATGTTGACCAGAAATTCACTTGAAATCTCCTTGAAGGGTAAAAGTTGCTTGGAAGTCAAGTCACTTTCACAGACAAAATTTCAGATACCTCAGATGACCTGTAACTTGCAAGGACCATAACTTGAGTTCTATAAATCTCCTTGATGTCTTCCACCACTCAAATTAAAGGTCTTGAGATCCCCTACAAGTTCCATGTTGGCCAAGGATCCATTTGAACCTTGAATTTTGACTTATCTTGCTTGGAAATTTGACCTAAACTAGGGGATTTTACACAGCAACCCTAATTTAGAAACTCCTCTTCTCCTTGATTTCTCTTGAATTCTTCTTGGCATATCTCCATATCCTTCTTTATATGTCAAATTATGAACCCCACATCTCTCCAATAGACTTGAATGCCCTTTAAATCAGTCAATTGACCTAGGGTTGACCTAGGGTTGACCCAGATGAAACCCTAGTTGACTGCCTTCAGCTGTAGTTCTTGTGCTCTCATCAATGACTTGTCTCCTTCTTTAAATGACTTTCTAAGTCTCTCATAATGTCTAGATACTCTCCATGCCTTCAACTCACAGCTCACAACCCTCTTGTTGACCCTCAGATACCCTCAGCTAGGAGATGGACTCAAGGCTTGATCTGCTGAACTCTCTGCTTTCAAATTCTTTCTTGATGACTTGAATGAGATTGGATTGGGATAATAACCTCTTGATAGGCTTCTAAAGGGGAGAATAATGCTTGGTCCCCTGTTGCATGACTTGCTATGCTTATGCTATGCAGATGGTTAGGCTATGTACATGACTCTATATGCAAATGCTAATGATATTGAAACATAAACCAAGTGAATAAAGTTGAGCAAATTTTAGGGTGCAACACCGCTTCCTCATATTGACGTGCTAGTTGATAATACTGCTCAATACTCCGTATTCTCCTTCATGGATGGCTTTTCAGGCTATAATCAGATTAAAATGGCACCAGAGGATATGGAGAAGACCACTTTCATAACGCCTTGGGAAACATTTTGCTACAAAGTGATGCCCTTTGGTTTGAAAAATGCTGGGGCAACATATCAGCGTGCGATGACGACTCTTTTCATGATATGATGCATAAAGAGATTGAAGTTTATGTTGACGATATGATTGCCAAATCCTAGACGGAGGAAGAGCATCTGGTGAATCTGCTGAAGTTATTTAAAAGGCTTAGGAAGTTCAGACTGAGACTGAACCCTAACAAATGCACCTTCGGGGTGAGATCGGGTAAGCTGCTGGGGTTTATCGTAAGCGAAAGAGGAATAGAGGTCGATCCTGCTAAAATAAAAGCGATTCAAGAAATGTCGACGCCTAAAACAGAGAAAGAGGTGCGCGGGTTTTTAGGGAGGTTGAACTACATCGCTCGGTTCATATCTCATCTAACGGCTACGTGCGAACCATTATTCAAGCTGTTAAAGAAAGATCAAGCTGTAACGTGGAACGAAAATTGTCAAAAGGCGTTCGATAAAATAAAGCAGTATTTGCAGGAGCCTCCTATTTTGATACCCCCAGTGGCAGGGAGACCCTTGATTATGTATTTGACAGTTCTTGAGGGAAGCATGGGTTGTGTTCTCGGTCAACACGACAAGACAGGAAGAAAAGAGAATGCGATCTACTACTTGAGTAAGAAATTTACAGATTGTGAATCTCGATACTCAATGCTTGAGAAAACTTGTTGCGCGCTAGCCTGGGCCGCCAAGCGTTTGAGGCAATACATGCTGAATCATACAACCATGCTCATCTCGAAGATGGATCCTATCAAATATGTATTCGAAAAGCAGGCGTTGTCAGGGAGAATTGCCCGTTGGCAGATGGTCTTGACTGAATACGACATTCAATATGTCTCGCAAAAGGCTATAAAGGGGAGTGTGCTGTCTGAGTATCTGGCGGAGCAGCCTATTGAAGATTACCAATCGATGAGGTTTGATTTTCCTGACGAGGATATCATGTACCTAAAGATGAAAGATTGTGAAGAGTCGTTGCCAGACGAAGGACCAGAGTTGGGTTCCAAATGGAAGATGATATTTGACGGAGCTGTGAATGCTTACGGTAGCGGAATAGGGGCAATCATCACTACGCCACACGGGTCGCACATCCCGTTTACTGCCCGATTGACCTTTGCCGTTACCAATAATGAGGCCGAATACGAAGCTTGTATAATGGGGCTTGAAGAAGCCATTGATTTGCGAATCAAGAATTTAGACGTATACGGAGACTCAGCTCTGGTGGTGAATCAAATAAAAGGGGAATGGGAGACGCGTCAGCCCAACCTGATACATTACATGAACTATGCAAGGAGATTGTTGCCTTTCTTTGACAAGGTTGAATTGCATCACGTACCGCGGGCAGAGAATCAAATGGCTGACGCTCTCGCCACTTTGTCTTCCATGTACAAAGTCAACTTCTGGAACGAGGCTCCCAGAATCATTATCTCTCGGCTTGACAGACCAGCTTTCGTATTTGCTATTGATGAAGCATCCGACGACAAACCGTGGTATTTTGATATCCTTAATTTCCTGAAGAACAAAGAGTATCCGGCTGGGGCATCCAGTCAAGATCAGAAGACTCTCAGGAGATTAGCGGGTAATTTCTATTTGAATCCGGATGGCGTCTTATACAGAAGAAACCACGACTTGGTGCTGTTGCGTTGCGTAGATGAAAGAGAGGCAAAGTTGCTCATGGAGGAAATACATAAGGGTACCTTTGGTACGCATGCTGGTGGGCATGCTATGACGAGAAAGCTGATGCGGGCAGGTTATTTTTGGATGACTATGGAAACTGATTGCTTTAAGTTTGCGAGGAAGTGCCACAAGTGCCAAATCTATGCGGATAAGATCCATGTGCCTCTGAGTCCTCTGAATGTGATGTCATCGCCATGGCCATTCTCGATGTGGGGAATCGATATGATTGGAAAGATCGAGCCGACGGCTTCTAATGGGCACCGGTTCATTCTAGTAGCAATCGATTATTTCACCAAGTGGGTGGAAGCGGCGTCATACGCAAATGTAACGAAGCAAGTGGTGGCCAGATTCATCAAGAGAGATATCATTTGCCGATATGGGATCCCCGAGCGGATAATCACGGACAACGGTTCAAACTTAAACAACAAAATGATGAAGGAGCTCTGTCAGAATTTCAAGATCGAACATCACAACTCCTCCCCTTACCGACCCAAGATGAATGGCGCTGTCGAGGCGGCCAATAAGAATATCAAGAAGATCGTTCAGAAAATGGTGGTGACCTATAAGGATTGGCATGAGATGCTACCTTTCGCTTTGCACGGTTATCGTACGACGGTACGCACATCAACCGGGGCAACCCCGTTCTCGTTAGTATACGGAATGGAAGCGGTATTACCATTGGAAGTTGAGATCCCTTCTCTGAGGGTATTGCGAGACGTTCAGCTAGACGAGGCAGAATGGGTGAAAGACAGGTTGAACCAATTGAGTTTGATGGATGAGAAGAGGCTCGCTTCTCTAGCATACGGTCGTTTGTATCAGAGCCGAATGAAGAAAGCATATGATAAGAAGATACATCCGCGAAGCTTTCAGACGGGCGACCTTGTGCTGAAAAGGATTCTCCCGCCGCAGGCAGATTACAGGGGCAAGTGGACCCCCAACTACGAGGGGCCATATGTTGTCAGAAAAGTCTTTTCAGGAGGAGCGTTATTGTTGTCCACCATGGACGGTGAAGACTTCACGTCGCCTGTGAATTCGGACGCAGTTAAAAAATACTTTGCTTAAAATTGACCCGCTGGACAGAAAAAAGAGAGTCCAGGCAAAAATGGGGCATCCTGGCGAACCAAAAACAGAATGAAAGGTTCGGGCAAAAGTTAGGGATAAAATTGAAAAAATGTACACCCGCGAAGTTGAAAACCTACACTGGGCGACTTCGGCAAAAAGGGGTATCCCGGTGAACTGAAAACCCGTAAAGGGCGGTTCACGCAAAAGTTAGGGATTTGAAAAGCAAATGACTGCGGTCTGAATTTGATATTACAGTGAGCATCAGCACGGGAGAATACGCTCGAGGGGTCGATTATCGGATACAATCTCCTCGGAAGTGTGGGTACCGGGAAAGCATTAGAGTCGGACGAGTCATAGGAGGATCAGTTCGTGGTGTTCGTCTGCATCCCGTTGCCGACATGTGTACAAAATTTAATTTGTCAAAATATTTATGCTTCTTGTGCATACTTGTATATCTGCTTTGCGTAGCTTCCTCTTTTCAGGAGTTACATCCCGTGTACAAAAAATTCCGCCCATTCAGGGGCCCAATCAATAAAATATGTTATTCAGTACTTGATGCTGGTTCTTTACTGTTTTGTGCATGATAAAACGCCTAAGTTTACTGAAACTAGCAGGTGTATAACATCACTGACCCTTGCCAACGATTGCTAAAGCTTTGAATTAATTGAAAATAACGTCACTAACCTGAATCGATTTGGTTGTATAGGCTTGTCTTGTCTTGTTTGTGTTGTTGCAGGTTACATAGCCGTACGAGGAAGACAATCAAAAGACTGCAGTAATAAAAGACTCGACCCCCACGCAGGTCATGCATGTTCTTCCTGAAGAAGGATAGAATTCCCCAGCTAGTCGTAGCTTGTGCAAAAGGACATTCTCCAGCAAAGTCGTTCATCCTCAACAGAATTGACGATTCAAAGATTGTAGGCTGTAGTCAGACAGTGTGGTGTCCCCCAGAAAGATTGTAGGCTGTATTCAGGCAGTTTACCTTTCCCCGCAGGGTCATTTACTCTCCCCCAGCGGAATCAGTTGATTTTCCCCAAGAGAATCGTCCCATCCCCAATGGAGTTCTCTTTTCAGCAAGTGTTTTCCTCTCAGTGGAACTCGAAGATTAAGGCTCTCCCCGGTATAGTTGGTGTGGCGCATTGGCATTTATTTTGTCAAAATACCGTGTGATATCCGTTCACTCTCCAGCAGAAGCTCGATCATACCAGGCGCGTTTGCTATTCTCCAGCAGAGTTATATTCCCCAGCAGGGTGTTACTTTAATGAGGTGCTTGGTTCAAGATCCCAATTTCCTAGCTGAGTCGGCTTCACTCTTCCAGCATTTATTTTGCCAGGAATGATTCTGTAGCACCTGGCTATCCCCAGCGGAGTTGGCATTATCTTCAGCATTTATTTTGCTGAAGCAGTTTCTGTACCCAGCAGTTCGGGTCTGCATTTGCATTGGCATATAGTGTCATATTTGCATCGGCATATAGTGTCATATTTGCATCCACCAAATAAAAGCGTAGCATTTCCATGTCGAATGGAGCATCACGTTATTATCAAACATACGCATTTTTGAGGCATAAACTAGGTTGGCTAACCGTTGGTTTCAAGTATTGTTTCTCTTGCAGGTGCGAGGAGTTCTTGCTTAAATAAATCACTAAACATTTAAGATCTTGACGTGAGACATTCAATGAAGTGTCAGCTTCGGCATTATACCCCACAGAGTTATCATGATGAAGTTTCTTTGTGAATTTCTCGTGTTTTGCCCGCCAGAGGGAGTAGGCAAAATTTCTCCTTATTCCCAAGTAGAGTTATTTGACATCAAAAGGTTCTTGAATCAGAATTTCAGAGGCTGCCGCCAGTTATCAGAGCAGGCCTCCGGTAGTTTGGTTTCCAAGTATCCCCAGTAGAGTCCGCCTCAAAGTTGCTGTAACGTCAGTGCTAAGAAGTTTGTGGGTTGGGATCGATGGAGCAATAAGTCCTGACGTGGACGATGTATTCCCATATTGAAGGGATTTCTTTGTGCTGGAAAAGTGGGGGGTCCTAACGTGGACAGGTTGATTTCCTCAGTTTGACGATATGCGCTAGTCCTAACGTGGACAGGTTCGATTTTTCAGAATTGTTGGAATGTGGAGTTCTGACGTGGACATTTCTTCCAGGTGACGATATGTGTTAGTCCTAACGTGGACGGATTTGATTTCTTGATATTGATCGAAGGTGAAGTCCTGACATGGACAAGATTGGTTACTCTTCGTGTTGGTGTCCTGACGTGGACAATTTATGTCCAGCAGATAGCTTTATTCATAATGGTGGAATGTGCGTCCTTACGTGGACAAGTTTGTAGTTCTTTGTGACGACAAGATACGAGAGTCCTGACGCGGACAAATTTATCCTTCTTCGTGTTAGGGTGAGTCCTTACGTGGACAAGTTTTATTTCCCCAGCAAGTCGAAGACGCGCAAGTCCTGACGTGGACAGATTCTATTACTTCAGCAGGTTGAGATGTGAGTCCTGACGTGGACAAGTCTCACTTCCCCAGTGGGTCGAAGGTGCATGAGTCCTGACGTGGACAAGGTTTTATTTCCTCAGTAAGTCAAGAGGCGAGTCCTGACGTGGACAAATCAAGACGAAACGTGAGTCCTGACGTGGACAGGTCTATTCCTTACATGGAAAGAGAAGTTGTTTCCTTACGTGGAACAAGTCGGAGTCTTTACGTGGACGAATCAAAATGTGTTTCCTTACGTGGAAAGAGGTTTGATTCCTAACGTGGAAAGATTGATTCCTTACGTGGAAAGTTGCATTCCTAACGTGGAAAAGAGGTGTTCCTTACGTGGAAGGATGCCATTCCTAACGTGGAAAGAAAGATTGATATAGTATTCCTTATGTGGAAAGAAGATTGGAGTCCTTACGTGGACAGATTGAGATTGTATTCCTTACGTGGAAAGATTGGGGTCCTTACGTGGACAAATTCATATCAGATTGTATTCCTTACGTGGAAAGATTGTGATTCCTTACGTGGAAAGATAGTATTCCTTACGTGGAAAGAGGCTTGTATTCCTGACGTGGAAAGAAAGAGTGTATTCCTGACGTGGAAGGGGTTTAGTCCTAACGTGGACAGATTCAAAAGAAGACGTATTCCTTACGGGGAAGAGTTTGACGAAGAAGAAGTTCATTCCTCACGTGGAAACGTGAGTCCTAACATGGACAGTGTCATTCCTAACGTGGAAGTGTTATTCCTAACGGGGAAATGTTATTCCTGACGTGGAAAGAAGATTGATTCCTTACGTGGAAAGATGGTGATTCCTTACGTGGAAAGATTGAGCCCTTACGTGGACATATCAAAATGGTGATTCCTAACGTGGAAAAATGAGATTCCTTACGTGGAAAGAATATGGTTTCCTAACGTGGAAAGATGGAGATTCCTTACGTGGAAAGTTGGTATTCCTTACGTGGAAAGATTGAGTCCTTACGCGGACATATCGAGATGGATTCCTTACGGGGAAACAGGTGTATTCCTAACGTGGAAGAGTTTAGTCCTAACATGGACGATTCATTTCTGATGAAATGTAGACGAATAATCCCCAGCACGGTCGCACGAGATCAGTGGGTTGCCATAACAGTCAGATTCAGTTGACGAAAATAATCCCCAAGCAGTGGCGCAGTTTATTTCTGCGGTTGGCAAATTTCTGGGTTCTTAGTATTCAACCGTCTCGTACCGCGAATATCTGAAGGCTCCGATCTCTTCACCTAATCGGGTCCAAGTCGCTTGAATAGGGGCAGCTGTTGCACCCTAAAATTTGCCCAACCTTATTCATTTGGTTTATGTTTCAATATCATTAGCATTTGCATATAGAGTCATGTACATAGTCTGATCATCTGCATAGCATAGCATGGCAAGTCATCCAACAGGGGACCAATCAATATTCTCATCTCTATAGGCCTATCAAGAGGTTATTATTCTAATTCAATCTCATTCAAGTCATCAGAAAGAATTTGAAAGCTGGGAAATCAATGGATCAAGCAGTACATCTATCTCCTAACTGAGGGTATCTGAGGATCAACAAAGTAAGTTGTGGGCTGTGAATTGAGCATGGAGAGTATGGAGACATCATAGGGAGACTTAGAAAGTAATTTGAGGAAGGAGGCAAGTCCTTGGTGTGACCACAAGTATTGCAGTTGAAGGCAGTCAACTAGGGTTTCATCTCGGGTCAACTCTAAGTCAACTCTAGGTCAATTGACTGATTGAAAGGCATTAAGGGCTATTGGAGAGATTTGGGGTTCATCATTTGACATGTAGAAGAGGATATGGTGATATGCCAAGAAGAATTCAAGAGAAATCAAGGAGAAGAGGAGTTTCTAAATTAGGGTTTCTGTGTAAAATCCCCTAGTTCAGGTCAAATTTACAAGCAAGATAAGTCAAAATGCAAGCTTCAAATGGATCCTTGGCCAACATGAAACTTGTAGAGGATCTCAAGACCTTTAATTTGAGTGGTGGAAGACATCAAGTAGATTTATAGAACTCAAGTTATGGTCCTTGCAAGTTACAGGTCATCTGAGGTATCTGAAATTTTGTCTGTGAAAGTGACTTGACTTCCAAGCTATTTTTACCCCTCAAGGAGATTTCAAATGAATTTCTGGTCAACATAGGAATTGTTCCTCATTGCCTTAGCGTTCTATAATGGTATAGTATGCCTTCATATGATTTGTGGAACTCTACTTATGGTCTTGGCAAGAAAAGGGTATTTTGGTCATTTGAGAATTACAGGTCATTTCAAGCCTATGCCCAAAACTCCTACAAGGAAGCTTCAAATGGAAAACTTTACAACATAAAACTTGTTCCAAATGACATTTTGAGTCTAGAAAAGTGACCATGAGAGATTGGAAAGATTCATAGCACAAGGTTTCAAAATTGTTAGATTTAATGAATAAAAATGACCTAAAAAATGAGATTTTTCATATTTTGGCCAAATGAGGTGAAATTATAGGTCATTTTGAATGGAAAGATCATTTTGAGAACATTGGCTAAAGTGGAATTTTGAGGTTAGTTCAAATTTTGAGAGTTATTCATGGTTACTTGTAATGAAAGCTACATCATCCAAAATGTAAGGAAAAAGTGCAAGGGAAGTTTCCCCAAGTTTCTAGGAGGTTCTAATGACATGTATATATTGAATGGAGAGGGTTCATGCCATGGTTGGTGATCAAATTTACTCAAAACCACAAGTTTCACACACTTTCTCTCATTTGCAAAAGCTTCTCAAGCTCTCTCAAACTATCATCAATTTCCACCATTCCTGATCTGT
Source organism: Lathyrus sativus (assembly GCA_963859935.3). NCBI lineage: Eukaryota > Viridiplantae > Streptophyta > Magnoliopsida > Fabales > Fabaceae > Lathyrus > Lathyrus sativus. The sequence continues at coordinate 564,496,470 of OZ012735.1, read as the reverse complement.
TCTTCATCATCATCATCCAAGGATCAGAATTCACACATTCATTTGGCAAATTGAAGGAGGAATCGTGCCATTCATCATCATCATTCAAAGTGCAAGAATATTGGAATTAGGATATTCAAAGCATTGGAGCAAGATCTTTTGCATACAGAATTCAAGAACAAGCTCACTGATCAAGTTCAGACCATTGCAAGCATCAGATTCAAGGATCTCCATACCTGTTTTCCTCATCAAACCAGGTTGGTATCTCCATTCTAATTGATTGAATTATCTAGCATGTTAGGGAATTGTTAGTATAGAACGGTTAAGATAGGTTAGATGATGGATTGTGCAAAGTTTGAAGAAGTTTCATGAAGGTTGACCATGGTGTACCAATTCTGTTAGGGTTTGTATCTCATGGAATATGGCACGATAATTCTCATTATATGGCTTAAAATGATCAGTGTGAGGTAGAGATTAGGTTAGGATAAGATTTGGAGAGAATTGGAGGAGTTGATATCAGGTGAAAATGGTGGAACCGAGTCATTGCACCTATCGGGTTTGTTTCTTGGTTGAGTTTTAGAGGATGCTATTGTTATGGTTGTGTAGAGGGAAGAAATTAGAGCAACTTTGCTTTTGGAATGGTGTGCTTTCATGGAGAGATGGGAGAGAACAGAGGAGGAGAAGTGCGTGCATGGTGAAGGAAGGTTCTGAAACCCTAGGGTTTCTAAGGTTGAAGACAACCTTCTGGTCGTTGGATCCTCGCTTTGACCTTGACCTGGCTCCCAAACCAACGGCCACGATTGAACTAAAAACGGAGGGAAATTTCAAACCATGAAACGCCCCGTTTCATTTATTTTGTCAGACTGGGCTCAAAAACTCGTTGCTATACACACCCTTCAATGCAGGCCCAATCTAAACTGAACGTGAAAAGATGCTATTCGCACCGTTTTGTTTTTTTAATTTTTGTTGGCTTTCTGACGCCTCCTGGGCCTAATGCAAAGCTGTTATTCGTACCCCCACTGCCTGGCCCAGTTCATTGTTTTAACTGGATTTTTTTACTTGCTGCACCCTCCATCTCATTAACTCATTTTATTTTCATTCATAAAACATTAAATCTTCAAAAAAATCATAATAAATCATGAAATGCATATTTTCCATTGGTTCTTTTTGCATTATTTTCTTAATTTGGTCAAGAAAATTATCATACAAAAAATTAATAGTTTATTTTATTTTCTTATTTTTGGCATATTTTCCTTTTAATTAGGTGTAAATAATATTTTGTTTGATACATGATTTTGCTAATTTTAGTTTGCATAGTTGCTTTAATATTTTTTGTCCATTCTTTTTAGGTTGATTAATAGATAATGTTAGCTTGTACATAAAATTTAGTTCCCATTTTTAGGATTTAATTTTAGGTGTTTAGTTTAGGTGTGAACAACATGAACAAAATTAGGGTTTAAGTGATGACTTAGGAGAATTGAATCATTTCCCTTAGGACGTAGAGATTGAATATTTTAGATATGGGACTATAGGGATTATGGGTAGTTATTAGATCCCTTAGAAATCACTAGGATTCCCCTACTGCTATCAGTATATTACTGTCTATATTTGATTGATTGGTGTGGTGTGCCCTCTCTGGGGATTATTGTCTGTTTGTGTGGGTATTGGGTTTGCTTGGGGATTGGGAGAGATGAAGACTTGTGATGATGAAGCCATTGAAGATCAGAGAATGAAGACCAACTTCCAGAGTTGATGAGGAGATTCCTGCTAGCAGCTGTTGAGGAGACTAGGGTTTAGGAGCTAGGCAGAGCTCTAGAGTAGTAAGCTTGATTCTCAAACATGGAAGGTCTTGACTGCCTCCATTCTTCTCTGTGATATAGAGTCTCTCTAAGACACTCACCCCCTTCCTTTGGAAGGCTTAGTGCTACTGTCTAAGGGATAGAACTCTTGAGAGAAAATATCTTATGTGTTAGTAGCAGTTGGTTTGCCACCCTTGGTAGTCAACTAATTGCTTAACACCCAATTCACTCTTGTGATTGATCCCTCAGCTTGGAGGTTAGGACTTGAAGAAAAGCCATTGTAGACTGAAGATTGATGACAAAGACCTTGCTTGAAGGCTGTGGAGATGGAGATTGATGCTTGCTGAAGCTTGTAGCTGATTGGAGATGACTTGAAGACTGATGTGGTGCAGAGCTGCTGTGGCTGTTTATTTTTGCTGTATTTCATTTCTGATGTATTGATTGGTTTTCTGGACTGTATTGTTTGCTGTTTAACCTGTTGGGTTGAAAGTGAATCCTGTTCACTTTTGCCTATTGTTTTCTAGGTTCGAGGTTGAGTGGGACTCCCTTGCCTCGCTTGTATTGTTGCATCCATGCATTTTGCTGCTTTACCGTATATATCTGCTATTGTTTTTGTTTCCGTCTATTCCCTTAGGATCTCTGTTTCTCTCTGTGCAAGAGAGGAGCATGATAGACATTAGGTCTTAACCCATGCATGATAACATTAGGTTAGTTTGATTCCCTTCGCAACCGTAGGTTAGAGTTCTGTCTCTTCTTTCTCAAAACAAACAGAAAAATACAATAAAATTTCAAACACAATAAAAGACATTTCTTCCGTAAAAGAATGTGAACTCATCAAGACGCCATTTTCGTCCGCTTGGACTGCTAATCAGAAAAACCTTTTTCAGAAGGAATAAAATCAACCAAGACAAGCTTGTGTCGTACGTGGCCCGAACTACGTTTGCTCTGATCTTCCATGCAGTGTGGAAGTACGTAGGCATAGGATGCGATATCCTAGCGAGCAACCTTCCCCTCCTTTCTCGTAGGTAGGCGAACTACGTTGACTCTGATTTCTCGTTCCAGACGGGAATACGTAGGCATAAAGTGCGATACTTTGCCGAGTCATTTTATTTTCTCTTAACCCTTAACCCTTAGAGTAGATAGAATAACAATCCATACCCGAAAACAAGCGTGGATCCCGTCGAGTACGACGGACGTGAGGGGTGCTAATACCTTCCCCTTGCCTAACCGACTCCCGAATCCAGGTTTTGGTTGCGACGACCATACCTTTCCCGTGTTGTGCGAGGTTTACTCTGAGCGTTTCCTTTCCCTCCCGTGGGATAAATAACGCACGGTGGCGACTCTTCTGTTCAGCCGGCGCCGATTTTCGCAGTAGCGACACAAAGTCTTGCATTCTTTTAGAAGTTCATCTATGACTTCTTGTGCATCATTATCATAAATAGAAAAATCGTTACTAACCTCATCAATTTCTTCATCGGAATGATGTGACGCCATAAGAGCCATATTTGCACATTCATCGCTTTCCGACTCCGATGATGAACTTATCTCGTTATCGTCCCAAGAAACATAAGCCTTTTTATTTTTGAAATCCTTCTTGCCTTTGAATCCTCCTTTCTTTGCAAGTTTCGGGCAATCCGGCTTTATGTGACCTTATTTCCCATATTCGTAGAATGTGACTTCTTGGTTCGATGTGGATACATCCTTTTTCCTGAAATGTCTATTCTTTTTAGGAAAAGAGGAATTTTTATTATTATTAAAAAACTTACCAAGCTTCTTTACAAGAAGCATGAAATTTTCATCTTCGGAAGTCTCGTCGCCTTTGTCATCCTTTGTGTCAATCTTCAAGGCAATCCCTTTGGGCTTCTTTTCTTGACTTTCGTGCTTCTCGAGTCTTCCAAGTTCTAATTCATGCTCTTGAGGTTTGCCAAATAAAGATGCAGATGTCATCGTTGAGAGACTTTTCTTTTCCGAAATAGCGGTCACCTTTAGTTGCCATTCTCTTATTAAGGATCTTAGGACTTTCAGGTTCAAATCATCATTGGTTAAGGTCTTTCCAAGAGTAATCAAGTGATTAGTTAGATGAACGAATCTCTTTTGTAAGGCAACAATAGATTCACCGGGCTGCATACGGAACATCTCATATTCTTGGCTTAAAGTGTTGAGCCTTGATCCTTTTACTTCTGCAGTTCCTTCATGCGTTTCCACCAAGGTGTCCCAAATCTCTTTTTCCGATCTACACTGTGATACACGGAAGAATTTGTCCATACTGAGAGCGCTTTGGAGTATGTTGATTGCTTTCTTCTCATCAAGAATCTTTTTCTTATCATTTTCATCATACATGCTTTTCAACTTTGCGGTTCCAACGCCATTGACCACATTTACTGGATTGTGTGGTCCTTCTTCGATTGCTTCCCATATACCTTCTCCTTGGGCTTCAAGATGTGCCTTCATTCTGATTTTCTAGAAATCGAAATATTCTCCAGAGAACAATGGTGGTTTGTTACTACTTCCACCGTCTTTGAAAACCGGGTTGGTGCTAGCGGAAGCCATATTGAATCTTTTAGGAACAGGTTACCTTAATGTTGCAGTGAGAATCGTGATATAAAGCTATTGATTAACTTGAATCTTAAATTCTGAATTCACAACCGAACTTTAATTTATCCAAAGGAAAGGTCTAAAGAAAGAAAAACCCTTTTCGCGATGTAACAACAATGCTAAGAGATTCGGGGATCGGGGGTTGGTTATGCATAGGGTAGGTATTTCACATCCTAAACATTTTTAGTACTCTACAGGAACCTTTTGTTTGTTTACATGCTAAGTTTGGTAAATGTTTGCTATGGATTGGGAAAAAGGTGTAGGTTAAAACCTAAAGATATGTACACTAAGTTTGCTCGCAAAGATATCGCATCTTCTGCCTACGTATCCTAACTAGGATAGAATCAGAGCAACCATAGTTCACCTCACAAGGGTTAAAGAACACTTGATTATGATCAAGGTTCAAAGGGGAACAAACATGACAATGTTTGTGTAGAGTTTTAAGAAAACTCTCTAAATCTAAGTTGAACACTCAAGAAAGGGAAGTAAGTAATCATGACGATGATTCTTACATAGAGTTAACAAACTCTATCCTAAGTTCTAGTTGAAAGAGCACTCCTAACAAGGGTGGGATTTGTAGACTTAAGAAAAGTCTAAAGGACAAGTTCCACTTAACTAAGTGTATGAATGACTTAACGAAGTCGAGGGAGAGATGAGTTGTTTATGACCCAAGGGTCAACGGAAAGACTTTCCTTTGGAAGGAGAGAGAGGCAACTTGGATGAGAACTAAAAAGTTCCATCACTTGGGGAAAGAAAATACTTAACAAAGCAAATGAGCAAGATGAATAAGATTACAATCAAGTAAGCATGCATATTACAATAAGCAGATACTTCAAACAAACACCAATGGTTACAACCGGTAATCAAATATCTGAACAAAAATGAAAGCATATCTTAACAAATATTGAAAGAATATCTTAACAAAGATTGAAAGAATATGAATGTGACAACCATGTAAACAAATCACAATTTGAAAGTAAGCATGTCATACACTCAAAGTACATTTAGGGTAACAACAACATGTATTGATGACAATCAAACACAAGCAAATTAACCTCATAATTTAGAAGGAATGTATCATGGGATTATGGTGACGAACAAAGGAGGACAAACCCTAGCATGTTAACTAACATGGTATGTAAAAATCTCACAAGAAAATTCAAGCATGATTAAAGGGGGAACAAGAGCATGTAAGATGACGATCTCAACAAATGAACAGATTTCCACATAAACAAAAGACATCACAATCAATAACAACATGTAATATTTTTACACCACATGAAAATAGATCTCAAGACAAGCATGTTGCAAAAAGAATGGACCAAAAAGGATGAAAAATGAGAAAGATATGAATTTTGGAAGTTTTGATGAATTAATGCACAAGTAAAACAACAAGCAAAAATAAAATAAAAAAAAGTGCAAGGGGTGGGAGTTGAACCCACGCCCCTCAGCTTGCAGGCAAGCAACTTGGCCACTAGAGCACATACACGCGTGCCCTCAAGGAAGAAAACATGGAAAAAGGAAAAAACAAAAGGGTTGATCCTCCTCAGGGATCAAACCCAGGTCTAGGCAGCAAAAGGCATGTTTAAGAGTAAGTTGCTTACCACTGGGGTGGCTATACATCCGTTGATATAGCCACCCCCATAAACGTATGAGGCGTGTTTTCAATGATTTTCTGGGCAAGCATGAAGAACCAAGACCAAGGATGAAAAACTGATTGCATTTTGATACACAACTAGCTCAAAACTCAATGGATTTTAGTGAAATTTAGGTCTAAACTGAATGGAATTTCATGAGGAATTCAGTGGTGGTGTTGAAATTGTGAAATGATGCTTCTAATTAAAAATTCGATAGCAGATGCAAATAGATGCTTTGAAATGCATTTTGAGGTTCAAGTCATGTTCTAAACATTTCCAGATCAAACCAAACACATACACACACCATAAACATGTTGATGAATGAATTTGAGCACAAGATTGAGTTCAAAACAGACTGTGATGAAAAATGATGATCAAGTTGCAAGTTGTCATTTGAAATGCAATAGGATGTTCAGTTCAGGTTCTATGCATAAACAAGTCAAACAAATCACACATACAAATTATATACATGTTGGCAAATGAATTTAAGCACAAAACTGGTCTCAAACAGGCTGTGGAAAAAAAATGGTAGGCAGGTTGCAACTTGGCATGAGTGAAATGCACGATGGTGTTCAAAACAGGCTTGGAGTATTTTCAGATCAAATAAGTTATGCACACAAACTTTAAACATGTTGAAGGATGATTTCAAATACATAGATCAGTCACAAGACAGTTGGAATGAGAATGACCCATTAGATGCAAAATGACATATTGAGATGCAATTTGAAGATCAAATAAGGTTCTATGCATATTCAGACCAATCAAACACAACACACAACTTCAAAATATCACATAGGGTGTGTCTAAACCTTAAAATTATTTACAAACAACATGGATTTGAAAATCAAATAGCAACTGCTCAAACATTCATACATTGGCAATATTTGGATCAAAATTGATTTGGAACAGTTGGAGGTCAGAAGAACGTATACAAAAGCTTTCAAACCTGGTTGTGAATGAGTCTATCACTTAAAATTGTCATGAGATGCACAGAACAAGGAGATGATCATTAAAATGCAATGTGCCAAACATGTGGGATGAGACTGTCATGACAGCAAAAATAAGACATACAAAAATGCTTGATTCATGAACACACAAGTCCTATATGCTCTTAGAGGTCCAACTATGAATGAATTACCCTAAAACTAATCAAGCCACAAAAAATGAAGTGTGTGCCTTAGTGGTTTTTCAAAACTGTTAGCAGCAGATGGTACAAACATGGTTCAGTTACAAAAAAATGGTCTCATATTGATAAACATCACACACACCTCATAAATGCAGGGAGAAATGAGTTACAACTCAGAATTTGAACCTATTGCAAGTAAACTAGGTTTTGGTATGTTCATGGTGGTTTTGGCTTGAAAAAAGAGCAGTTTGAAGTGAAATAAGGAAATAGGTACACACAGATCAATTTAATCATCCACACATCCTAGAATCATGAATCTAAGTGAGTTACAACTCAAAACAATAGACAATACAAACAGAATAACAAAGTGGTATGTTGTGTCAGATTTGGTGCGAAATGCAATTGTGAGTGAAGTTTGAGGATTTGTGAAAACAAACAAGAATAGATCAAGTAAACCAAGTATACACATCATAAATATGATAAGGAAAGTGTTCATGCATTGAAACCAAGTATACACATCATAAATAGATCAAGTAAACCAAGTATACACATCATAAATAATACACACACATCTCATACATCATGGCAAGTAGGATGAGCCTAAGATTTGGAGTACATGGCCTCTAAAACAGGTTTTGAAATATTCATGGAAAAGTGAAACAGTTTTGATGACAGCAGTGGGTGAAATTTCCAACAATGAGGTTTTGAATCAATCACAACAGCATACACACATCTTAAATGCGATAACAGTTAGGGTAGAGCTCAAAATCGAGGCATATGTACTTTGATTCAAAAAGTAACAAGGTGATGGTAGCATTTTGCAAAATATCAAAGAAACACCGAGTGTCACAAAATCAAAACAGAATGGTATGTCTACATTATTATCCCACACAAACTTCAAATATGTAACCTAATGATTATAGGTCTTAGCATCAATCAAAACCAAATTGTCATGGAAATTGGTGATGCTCATGGTACATGCTTTTCAATACAACATCTCAAAAATTCTAGACATGGAAATAAGATGTAAAGTGAGAAGTTCATAGACTACATACCTCTTGTAGACTATGTTGAGCAAGTTAGAACACCAAGAAATCCAGAGATCTTGTTTTTGGCACAATGTTGAAGTTTGCTTCCTCTTGAAGCAATATGCAAACCTTATGACAGTTGGAGACATGAGCTTCACCACTGGTTTTCAATGCTTTGGATAGTTGCAGTATGACATATGTGAGGTGTATGGATGGTTGGAATAGCAAGAATAGGCCTAGACAAGGATTTGGCAGATTTTGAGCACATTGGTCAAACTTGCTTGGTGTGGAAGTTGGCTTTTGTGAAATTGAGATTTTTGAGTGGTTTGAATGTATGGACACCTTCTACACAATGTTTAGAGGTTGTGTAGATGGTTTTGAGGGCCTTGGAGATGGTAGAACTGGTCTTGAGCAGAGTTTTGCTCAAGACAGCTTTTTGGTGAAAAATGGAAGTTTTGAGATTTTGAGATTCTTAGGGAAATGAAAGGGAATTGAGAGTTGTTGTTTTTCTGGTTTTTTGAGATTGTTCTGATGTTGAAATGACATAGGGGAATCCCCTATTTATAGGAAAAAGAATAGTGGGGACAGATTTGTAAATTGGCTTTGGAAGGCAATTTTGGAAAGAAAACCCTTGGCTTAAGGTTTTATGGCAGTTGTAATTCAGATCTTTGGTCTTAATTACTGCACAAATCAAGTGGAATAAGGGTCATATAGGTGTTTGAAATGAGGCTAGATAGCAGAGTGTAGTTGCAAGTTTCTTCACCATGAAGTCTTCCTTTTCTTACTTTTGAATAAAATAATGCAACTTGCATGCCCACTTGCCAACTCTCCATTTCCTCATTCTTCTGCATTTTCCAATCACACAAACCTGTAAAAATCAGATAAAACATGATTAAAAAAAATTGGGAATGGCTTAAGTGGCTGAAATTTGAGTTTGTGAAGAATCATCAATGTGGGACTCAAGTGTTAAAAGCCCATCTTGCCAAATTCATAACTCTTAGCTCATAAGGGATATGAAGGAGTTCTACCACAATTTGGAAAGCCCTCATGTAGCTCTATAACTTTCATGTTTTCATGCGTTTCATATTCTCAAAGGAGCTTGGCCAAAAAGCCTCTCAAAGTTGCTGAAAAACAAGCTTAAAAGTGAAATTTCTCTAAGTTATTTTCCCTTCTTGAAATGAATTTGATCATAACTCCAAATCTATGCATTTTCTGATCATGGACCAGTTTGAGGCTTTTGTAGGACTTGTCAAGAGCTTTCCAATGAGCTTTGAACCAACTCAATTGGATGTGTGGTTAAGGAGTTATGGTCTTGCCCCTTTCAAAACCCTAATTCCCGACTTTTGCGATTACTCCTCAACCCTTGATCCAAATGTCATGAAATTTTATGGGTAGATGCAATATGTCATTAGGAACATTTTTGATTCACATCTTGAGGTCAGATTCCTTATGAGTGAAGAGTTGACTTTTCGGTCAACCGAACGATTAATCGGTGGCTACCGAGTCGACTGTTGATGCTCTGGACCTTTTGAGGCTTTGAAACTTCTTGAATGGAAATTACCAAGCCATATGAACATTATGGACCATGATCCTGTCATTGCAACACCTTTTAGATCAAAAGTCAAACCACAGTTGACTTTTCCTGTTGGAAAACCCTAATCGCGTATCCTGAACTTCACTGCTTTTGATTCCTGGGTGACAACCTCAAATTGGATTCATTCTCGATCCAATGGAATATTATTGATGATGTGGAGACCCAATCTCAAAAAGAACCAATCCAAAACATTGACTGGTCAACCCTCGAAACCTCGATTTCGGCTGTACAAAACCCTGATTCTCCTGTAACTTGACAAAGACCACTTGAAAAGGGGTAAGGTTAGATAAACATGCTCCTAAAACGATGATGAAGATCTAAGGGTTCAAAATTTGGGGTATGACACTTAACCTGCTCTGTTGCCAATTGTAAGTTCAGAGTATGCCTAAAAGGCGGGGTGAATTAGGCTTTAGAAACTTTTTCCGGTTTTTCGATATTCTTGAATTTTTCTTCTTTAAGTTCTTGGTGATGAAAGCAGTAAATGCAGAAAGAAAAATGAACACGGAGATTTATAGTGGTTCCCTTCACAATCCGAAGGTACTCCACTCCCCTTTCCACATGAAAGAGAGTTTTCACTATAGTTTTAGAATGTACAACCTATCATACCATCAACCAGTGAGGCCTATAATCTAACAACTAATCAACAACTAGTGTGCAAGAACAATCCTCTTGCAAACACTAACCCTTGTGTCCAACAATCCTGGATCACAAGTCACAATAGCAATAACTTTGTATTTTTGTAATTTGAAAGTGATACAATGATAATATTAATCTAATGATTGATTTTATCCTTTTGATCAAAATCCACTCTTCAATATCAACACAAGTGTTCAAAAATCTGGATATGAAATTGTATGAACAATATGAACACTTTTTAAAAATATTTGAAAAGTAGTGAATTTGATTCAATGAATATTTTGAAAATTATTGGAGGGTTGTTTTTCAATTTGAAATGTTCAGAATTTATATGAGCAAAACACCATTTCAAAAAGGTATAATTGAGTATGATTCAAAATATGAAAAGGTATAATATTCAAACACCATTTGAATTTTAACAGCAACAATTTTTCAAAATTCGTTCAGTGTTAATCGGTTAACCCTATAGGTTAATCGGTTAACACTTGAACGTTGGCCCAAAGAATTTAAAAATTAAGGTCGTTAACCGATTAACCCATATGGTTAATCGGTTAACACTGTTAAAACTCAGAAAAATGCTTGAGTTAAAAAGTGTTATACCAATTCAAATGAATTTAAAACCATGCAAATGCAATATATTATCATGTTAAAATATTTGAACACTTGTATATCAATTAAAGGAGAGAATATTGATATACCGAAGCTTGAGTCCAAATCTTGAAAGTTGAATGAACATTTGCACATGATGCTTCTGGTTTTATCTTCAGTGTATATACCCCCACGGGTATATAGTGCAAGCAACTTCATAGTACATATACCCCCACGGGTATATAGTGTAAAAATCTTGATCTTGATCAATTTTGAAAGCTTTGACTTTTTGCTTGCAATCATGGAATGAGCTTGAGTCTTTGTTGACATCATCAAAACCTTGAGATTGAAATGTGCTTCTACAGTTTTATCTTCAAATATTTTCTTGATATATTTTGAAAATGCATATCCTAAAATAGCACAGATTTAAACTAGAAACAAAGACAATATATAAAAAAGATCTAGAAAAAAAATCAAATTGACATTAAATTAAAATACTCAGCATTACATATCGTTATAAACGGGTAGTTCAGAACGTTGCAACATATTTATAGTATCGTTGGCGGATCTTTCAATCTTCGCGCCCACTTCAATCAGACCCTTTGATGTATAACGGTAAAATGTATTCCATATTACCTGTAAATTTTCATTTGTCTTTAGCTAAAAGTTGGTGAATTGTATCTTCCCCTCGCTGTTAAGTGACGGTGAACGATACTCGAACTTGACAACTCTCTAATTTTTCAGATTTTGTTGGAGAGTATTCAGTTTGGTTTTCAGATCGACGAGAAGTATGTCGTTGCAGATTCGAAATTGAAGTGGAGGGTTTTGCGCCATCGAAATATATAAATATAAGGTGGGGATATGCATTTATTCTCTAGTTGTAGTGTGTTTTATAGAAAACATGGATTGAAAGACAACCTATTTATACAAGTATTGTGTCAATTTGGACTTTAGAAACCTTATCATGGCATCATGTCACTTTTCGGAGATGCATCTCTAGCCGAATCCTAGTTTTTAAAACGAAATAAGCTGTTTACGAATATGCATATCGAAAAGTTCTCTGATGAGTTTTTTTAATATGTCTGAGGTTTATTCGGATATGCATATCCGAAATTTATCCTAAATCATGTTCAAACCAGAACCTGTGTATGTAAAAAAAATGCAAACCATAAAATTTGTGAACTAAAACAGTCGATATTAACATCATCATTGCTGAATATATTATATTTATGTATTAAATCATATCAAGATTACATCACTTACAAGAATACATTCAAAAAAGGTGTATCAATTGCAATCTAAAATGTCTCAAAAGATGTTTAACCGCATAAATTTACTATCAGTTCCTCCTTCAATGTTTTCTTATTTGACTCTCTTTCAAGCTCGCTCAATTTGGTGAAGTCTTCCATCCTTTCTATAAAGTCATCTGACTAAGTTTCTTCCTTTTTTTTGTAGAATGCACCATCCACTATAATGATGTTCTTGGTATAAGACACCTCGATTTCAAATAAACCTCAATAAAATATAGCGATTTTGAAAGTCACCCAATACACATGTGTCCAAAAGGATATTTAGGTGAGCCACTCAGAAGTGGGAAAAATGTCTCATTATTTCTTGTTAGATCGATATACACTTTGTTATATGCACTTTTTATAACATGGCTCATTTCAGGGAAGCGCATCCATTTTGACTCTAGTACGAGACCCCTAACACAAGGAATAAGAGCATCATAAATTGCATCAATATATTGTTTTTTCCCGTAGAGCGAGGTGTAGAAATCCCTATGCGGTATCAACTCTTTCAAAATTTGTTGGCGACAAGAAAGTGATTCTTCCATCCTCTACCGAGCAAGCAGAATATGCCCCGATAACCACAATTACCATCACCCTTAACATTTACAATTTGTTCAATCTCTTTGTGCATAAAAAGTAGCATTTCTTTGATGAAGATGATTTTTTATTTCGGCGGTGAAGGAGGTGGTTTGCTAAGGCGAGCACCCTTGTAGACACTTTTTTGAGATTTCGGTGTTGGAGAATTCAGGAAATGTGAATCAACATGTTAGAAGTACGAAGGAGACCGCTTCGTTATATTGTCATCTTATGTCATTTTGATCTTTTTAGGGGCACTCTTAGTTTTAACCGATTCTGAAGGAGGTTTCAAATATGTGATTTCAGGGAAGGAAATCTTCCTCAAATGATCTTTGATATGCAATTTTATGGTGTCATCAACTTTAAAAAATCTAGCTTGAATTATTTCCCACTCGGTCGTGATAGTTATACCTGCTTAACTATCATTCATTACACCTTCGTCATCAAACCAAAGCCTTTTCTAGCGACTGCACACTCCATCAATACGTATAAGGGCATTAAACTTGATCTATTTTGAAATGTGAGAAGCACATTGAAGATCGTAAGTCTTCCTAAGTGTACATCCATACTTCGAACTATTCGAACTTGTCTGCTCTGCTCACTTCGCTTCGTGAAAAATGAAATTCAATCCTTCCTGAGATACGTTACCAACCAACTTTGAAAAGAGAGTGTTTTCTTTGAATCTATGTTCTAACACGATAATACTTTCACTAAAAGTTGTTTATATTTCATTATGTTGGTTTTGGAGATTTTGGTTCACGACGTCCCACTCTCTACAAAAATCACCCTTACTATCACCCTACTATTTCTTCAGTGTCAAATGTGCATATTTGACCCTGTTAGTAGTTGTATTGCCAATGTGTCTAACATGATCGGTCCAGACACAAACAATCTTATCCTTCACTGGGCCCATAATATTACTCTCAACGTATTTCAAAAAATCTAGATATCTAACACACAAACACACACACACACACACACACACATCTAAAATGAATTATAGATGCAACATACAAGTCTTCTGGGGATGAATTTAATATACCATTCCATGCATCCATTATATTTTCCAACACCACACTAGGTTTGACCATTTTTTATGTCTATAACCTTGATTTGTTTAGTTCCTACCACTAGTTTTAGTCGACTTCTCACTTTTTTATTATGATATTGACAAAGTAATACGTAGGATGTAGAAAATACCTTTGCAACTAAATTCATGAACGTGGTGTATCGATTACAATTGCACTTGGCATTTTTTCTTGGCCCTTTAACAAAGTCTTGCACATTTCCAAGTCCTATGTAACATTGACCTCATTTTCGGATTCCAAAAATGTAAATCCCATTGAAAATGTATTCTACCGGTTGAATTAATTATGAGGAAAGTAGGAAATATGTTTAACAACTTGATACTTTAGGGACGAGTCCAGAATATGTCACAAACAATCACTTTATCCTCACAAACTCTGTACCTAGAAACATAGTGGTTATCATCCAAAAGCTTCAAAAGTTGTTGCATTTCAATTCTTCGACCTCTTATCACAATGTTGTTTTGATAACACACATTGTATACCTGCTTGATATTTGAAACACTTCCAGATTTTTTCCGTTTCAAATCTACAAGCATGTTTTTTGGCGCCACCTTAATTAAAGACATGTCCGAAAAAATTTCCTTCTCCTCCGGTTTAAGTCGACATATAATAAGATGATTGACTAGCTCAGTTTGTAAGGCATGATTATGTAAACCAGAAATCACATTAAATTTTCATGTATCATACACCTTACGATATTCACGCAATTAAAACAGACACACACATTTTCTCGATCTGATATTATCACGTTTTAACTTGCAAATTTGTGGAACATACGTGCCACTTCTCTCGCATCTCATTGTTTCAAATTCTTTCCTTCTATTAGAACCACAATCGAAGCTTCCGACTATAATGCCAACCCCTAATTTCCTAGCCTCCATGTGGGCCCATTCAAGCATATGTTCACGAGCAGTAAATAGTTGTTCATTTCTAATATGTTGAGCAACATCTAACTTGGCATCAACCGGTCTAGCACCCGATTTAACATCTTCCTTCACCTCATCCAATTTAACAACATCATTCACTACTTTCGATTTTACATCATTACTTACAACAGTTTGGGAAACATATTTGGATGCGCCATATCTAATACAAACAAAAAAAGAAAAAAGGTTCAAAAAAATTCAATGTGACAATCATTTTTTTATACCTCATTGCGAAGATTTTTAGGGTGAACTCACATATGCAACTCCGAAAAGAGTCTTGAAGCCATTTAAACAAAACTCTCATTAAGATGATTTATCATTTAGCCATTCAGTAATATTTTCAAAGATGCATATCCGAAAATCTCAAGTGGGAAATTAAATATATGACCACTTTGCATGATCACCTTTTTCACACACCATACCTCCTCCATAACCCAAAATCCTTAAAAAAATCATTTTCAACCAACTTTTCGGCTCCAAATCATCATTTTTGTGTTTTATCACATCAAAGAGAGGAAAAGAAGTTACAATTCAAGGTAAAGTTCATTCATTTCATACCTCATTGCTTGCATTAATCTTGTTTTTGAGCTGAAAAAAATGAACGTTACGTCCGGAGATGCATATCCGAATTCACCTGTTATCTGTTTTAGAGATGAATTAATTAGTGTTTATTAGTTGCGAGGAGAAGTTAATCATCATTCCATCCAGGGAGGCTACTCCGAAGGATGTATTGACTACTATTTTGGAAGGTACGATTGGCATGATTAATTTCTTGCTTGAGAAGGAAAAGTTTGTTCTTTTGGTTCTCACTAAGGGCAAGTAATGACCTGAAGGTTTTGCAAATCCCTGTAGTATGTGAGTATCCAGGGGTTTTCCTCGAGGATGTCACTTTTCTCCCTCCAGAGAGAGAAATGGAATTCTCTATTGACCTGGTACTGAGAATGGCTCCTATATCCGTTTCTCCGTATCGGATGGCACCGGTTGAGTTAAGAGAATTGAAAGAACAATTGGAAGAATTATTGGCTAAGCATTTTGTTCGACCTAGTGTTTCAGCATTGGGAGCTCCAATATTGCTAGTAAAGAAGAAGGATGGTGAGATGCGGTTGTGTATTGATTATTGCTAGTTGAATAAAGTCACCATAAAGTACAAGTACCCCTACCTCGGATAGACGACATACTAGATCAATTGAAATGAGCCAGTATATTCTCAAAGATTGATTTACGGTTGAGTTACCATCAAATCCGTGTGAAGAGTTCAGATGTACCAAAGACTGCATTTAGAATCCATTATGAGTTTCTTATGATGCCTTTCAGTGTGACGAATGCTCCAGCTATTTTCATGGATTACATGAACCGAGTATTTCAACCTTACTTGGACCAATTTGTAGTGATCTTTATTGATGACATTCTGATTTATTCTTGTACTCCTCAAGAGCACGAAGAACATTTAAGGATTGTTCTATCGATCTTGCAAGAGAAAAAAACTTTTTGCCAAGTTAAGCATGTGTGAGTTTTGGATGACAGAAGTTAGATTTCTTGGTCATGCTATATCCCAATGAGGTGTAGCGGTAGATCCATCGAAAGTTGAAGTAGTAATTAATTGGAAAAGACCGAAGAATACTTCAGAAGTCAAAAGTTTATTAGAATTGGCAGGTTACTATAAAAGGTTTATTAAAGGATTTTCTCAATTGACTTTACCAGTGACTAGACTTACCCGAAAAGAGTTTCCTTATAGTTGGGATTCAGGTTATGAGTAGAGTTTTATGAGTTTGAAAAAGAGGTTGATGATTACTCTTGTTTTGATTATTTTTTATCCTAATAAGCCGTATGAAGTATTTTGTGATGATTCCAAGTAGGGATGACAAAAAAATTCATACCCGCGGATAAAATCCATCACGGATATGGGGCGGGTAGCTTAATGAGTATCCATGGATAAAATAAATGGATATTTAAATACCCGTTTGTTAATGAATATGGATACATGTTTAATGATATCCGTGCCCGTGGATATCCATATCGATTACTAAATTATAAAAATTAGTTAAATATCATTAGTTTATTATACCTCATCTTTTCATCTTCTAAAAAAATTAATCTTCTTATACTTATTTAATTTTTTAAAAATTTTCTTTGAAGAAAATATTTCTCATTTCATTTAGATTATATTAGCCATTTCATATTTAAACTCTTCAATACTTCATGTTAAGAGTCCCAAATCGGACAATATATGGCATGAACATGTGTTTATAAGTGGGGGTAATCCTCACTCTACCAACCGGTTTTGTAGGGTTGAGTTAGGCCCAACCACAATTTCTTAACATGGTATCAGAGCCTGGTTAAGATCCGGTGGACCACCTTCTATGGTTTCCGCTATTGGGCCACCCACCATTTATTTCCACGCTTCAGTTGTCCAGTCCTGAGCGTGAGGGGGTGTGTTAAGAGTCCCACATCAGACAATATATGGCATGAACATGTGTTTATAAGTGGAGGTAATCCTCACTCTACCAACCGGTTTTGTAGGGTTGAGTTAGGTCTAACCACATTTTCTTAACACTTCATGCCTCACTTCAACAATTTTACAGTCCAACCAACTAGTGTCGTCATTCTTTTGTCGAACCAGTGTCTCCCTTCCTACTCCTCTATCATCCGTTCTTCCATCGTAACTCACAATCATAATATATTTTATTTGTTTGTTTAAAAATGAAATGTGTTTATATTATGTTTCGATCTAACTATGCTTTGGTGAATAAGAAAAAAATTAATGTGATAAAATTTTATTGTTAAATTAAGAGCGAATTGTATGGATGTTATGTGATAATAACTTTTTGTATTTTAAAAGAAGTTAAAAATATTGTTTTTCAAAAAATAATTTATATAAAAAAAATATTATTCATGGATATCTGTAAATATCCGTGGATACCGTAAAACCCGCGGATTATCCGCTTAACGAATATTTGCATGGATATCAGGCGGATATGAATATCATATTTATCCGATGAGGCAGATACATATATCATAATATCCGTCCCCATGGATATCCATTTACATCCTTACTTCTAAGAGGGGATTATGTGGTGTGTTAATGCAGGGTGGTCAAGTTGTAGCTTATGCTTCTTGTCAGTTGAAAGTTCATGAAGAGAATTATCCAACTCATAATTTAGAGTTAGCGGTTGTGGTTTTTACACTAAAGTTGTGGCGTCATTACTTGTTTGGAGTGTGTTTTGAGAAGTTCAGTGACCATAAGAGTTTAAAGTATTTGTTTGATTAGAAAGAATTGAATATGCGTTAAAGGAGGTGGATGAAGTATTTGAAGGACTTTGACTTTGAATTAAAGTATCATCCAAGTAAAGTGAATAAGGTGGCGGATGCGTTATTTCGAAAGGAAATACATAAAGTCGAGCGGATGATGTGTGAGTATGCATTGTTGGAAAAGTTTTGAGATCTTAATCTTCAATTTATTTGTACTACGGATGGTGTGATAATGGGAAAATTGAATGTTAATTCTACTTTAAGAGATGAAATCCAACGAGGGTAAGTGCTAGATGCAAAGTTACAAGAGATGTTGGTTCAAGCGGGTTTCACATGAGACATAGATGGAGTTATTATATTTAATCAAAGGATTTGTGTTCTGGATGTTGCGGTATTAAAAAGGAAGATTTTTGAGGAAGCTCATAAAAGTGCTTTCATTATAGGTCCTGGTTCCTCGAAGATTCATCAAGATTTTAAAAAGGACTATTGGTGGTATAGGATGAAAAGAGATATCACGGTGTATGTATCGGAATGTGCGGTGTGACAACAAGTGAAAATTGAACACCAAAGAACAGGTGGGTTGTTGCAACCGTTAGAGATTTCAGTAAGGAAATGGGATAATATTTCAATGGATTTTGTGGTTGGGTTTCCTCATACGCAAGGTGGTTGTTTGGGTGATTGTTGATCGGTTGAAAAAATCCACACATTTCTTGGCCGTGAAGACTACTTACAAAGCAAGTTATCTTGCAAGGTTGTTTATTGCGAAAATTGTGAGACTTCATGGTGTTCCCTCAAGCATTGTATCTGATAGAAATTTGAAGTTTACTTCAATATTTTAGAGAGATTTTCAATAAGCCACGGTATCTAAGTTATGTTTGAGCATGTCGAATCATTCCTAAATGGATGCTCATATGGAACGGGCGATATGAAGGATATGTTAAGGGCTTGGGTGCTTGAAAGTGAAGGTAGTTGGAAGAAACTTTTACCGTTGATTGAGTTTGCTTACAACAATAGTTACAACGCGAGTATCGGTATGGATCCTTACGAAGTTTTATAAGGAAAGAAATGTGGAACACCTTTATGTTGGACAAAAGTTGGTGAAGAAATGATTTTAGGATAGGAGATTATTCAATAAACTACGGAAAAGATTAGAATGATTCGTGACAAGGTTAAGAAAGCGCAAGATTGTCAGAAGAGTTATGCGGATAACTGAAGGAGACTGTTGGAAATTGAAGAAGGTGATCATATGTTTTTGAAAGTTACTCCAAGGTTGAAATTGAAATGCCTGTTTAAGTCATAGAAGTTAAGTCCAAGATACGTATGACCAAATCAGATTTTAGAGAGGATTGGTGAAGTAGCTTACAGATTAGCCTTACCATATTCTCTGTCTGAGATGCATGATGTTTTTCACGTGTCTCAAATCTGAAAGTTCATTTCCGATCCTGTTTAACCAGTTCTTCCAGATACAATTTAGATAGAAGAAGATTTAACTTTTGAACCTCTACCAAGCCGTGTTATGGAAAGAGAAACTAAAGTGTTGAGAAACAAAGAGATTCCTCTTGTTAAGATTCATGTAATATTTAAATTCGAAGATGAATTTTATTTAAGGGGGAGGGGTGGATGTAATACCCCATATTTGATAAAATGCTCTAAATAATATTAGTTGAGATCAATTGGGTTCCAGTGTGCTCTAAGAGTTATCTATTGAGGTAATTAGAGCAACCGATGAGCTCAGTTTTGATTTAATTAATATTATTTGACTCTGAGATTTTATTAATTGGTATGTTAGATACATTTTGGAAACCCTTAATTTTGGACATTAAACCAAGTTAGTCTTACTAATTTCTCATGTTACCTCTTTGTGCCTTTTTTTCTATTTTGTGGAAAATTTGATATAAAGGAAAAAGAAAAGGAAATAAAAACATAGTGAGAGAAAGAAGAATAAAAAGAAAGAAGAGAAAAGTGGAAAAGAGGAAGAAAATCCTAAGAAGAAGAAGAAGAAGCTCATCCATCACTCTCCATCATCTTATACTCATCATTAACAACTTTTTCATCATCATCTAGAGGTGGGTTCTAGTTAGATAGTTAGGTTAGAAATTTCTAGATAGAAATGTGTGAGTTTGGATTTGGTAAGATTTCTTCATTTCCATGAAAATACCATGATGCTTGTTGTGTTCATGATATTGTTGCTTGAAATGTTATTCTTAATGTGGATGCCATGTTGGATTGAGTTTGGCAAGGAGTGGGGTGAAGAAACCCCTTGGAACTGCCTTATTTTATGCAGAGAATTCTGGAAATTGCAGAGGTTGCACAACAAGCTGAAGGAAACGTGACAGTTTGTCATGCTCGCACTGCGAGTTGAAGGCAAGGCGTAGGCAAACATTCTTACAGGGATCACACAACGACCACTGAGCCCTTTTGTTAATGCCTCTAAATTTTTGTTGTTTCGCCCAGAGTTTGCACAATGAACTCAAGGCAAAGGGACCTCGCATGGCCTTCGCACTGCGAACTTGATACTGTTTTTCATATTTTGTTTTGATGCTTGCTTGGTTGTTTCACAAGCATGTTTATTGTGACTGTATCTTGTTTACATCAATTATTATGAGTAATATGCATGTGGATTTATGGAGGGTGGATTGATTAAAGTGATGATTATGTGATTAAAAAGGATTAAGAAAAAGTGAGGAAAACCTTATCACAATTCAATGAAATGACCTAGTGATGTAACTAGGAAATGATAGACGACTTAGATGACAATGCATGTGCATTTGATACCTAGGTATGCATTTTTGACAAGTAGTAGTCTAGTAGAGAGGTGAGACATTGTATGGAACATGTGTTGGTTTTGTGTTACTTTGAGAATAAGGTGAATGTGTTCGCCTTATGATTGTCGAATACAATCGTGTTTGTGTATGTGATCACATAGTCAGAAGCAATCCCTTGAGATATGTCGTTCCAAGAGTTGAGGCTTATATAGAGCTCCTCCGGAATGTAGGCACTATTCATTAATAAGTATCAGTGACCCGTGTCAAGAACTCTTGTGTAGGATTGGCCGGAGAAAGTTATCTATGAGCTAGATATCTGTGACCCGTGTCGAGAACTCTTGTGTGGACTCGCCGGGAAAAGATATCTATAATACAAGGATTTGTGACTCGTGTCGATAACTCTAGATGTGGGGTTGGCCGAGAAAAGATGCCTTGATGTGATTTTCGACTAATGATGGTTTGAATGTCGAACTCAAGTAACATGTTTTCATATAGGGTGAGATTGTGAACTCAAGTCTTGTCCCTTCCCTTTTGACTTGAGTTAGGCTTGGTTAGAATCTTGTAAAGCTGAGAGAATCCATAAGATAGGGAACCACTGAGATTATTATCTCACCCTATGTTATTTATTATATTTCAAGTGATTCTGGTTCCGTGAAGGGTAAGGATAAAGCAGTTTGATATCCTTACTTGTCTTAGCTATTTTGGGATGACATTGTTTCTGCTGTGAAGACTCTATTTTGAGATCATTTGATATTATCTAGTTCTTAGTCTTTGGAGCATTTGTGTATATTATGCCATAGTTTTTAGATTTTATGTTTTGACATATAATATATACAATGTGCTACTAAGAATTTATTTATATTTCAGTATCAAACTTGCAAAAAAAAAAAAAAAATATATATATATATATATATATATATATATATATATATATATATATATATATATATATATATATATATATATATATATATATATATATATATATATATATATATATATATATATATATATATATATATATATATATATATATATGCGTTACAGTATCCTTTTATATATCGCATTGTTTAAGATTATCTCATATAATTTTACTATACATCTTGTCTTTTGTATTAATTTTTAACTGTTCAACATTACGTCCCGTATAATATCACAAGTTTTACCGTACTCCAACATTATATTCCGTATAATATCACAAGTTTTACCGTAGTCCGCTCTTGATGCAAGTTTTACTATAATCTACTATTTATTTTATCAAGGTTATGTAAATCTATTATATCAAAAAAATTTCCATTTCACGTTGGACCAATAATCAATACCCTCATTTCTGTTGGTGCAAAGGTAGAATAAATGATGAATAGAGAAATATTCTATTAAGAGAATGACGCCTACACACACTCACACAAATTGCAATGATTGCTATCCTATTTATAAGCTAAAACTAGGGTTACTAGAATAAGATAAAAATACTAAAATACCCTCTAACAAACTTAGGGGCTAAGAAAATAGTACAACTAATAAATATGAATTACTTCTAATACCATCCCTTAATTCATATTCCATCAAAACTTGTAACACCAATTCCATCCCTTAGTCTGAGAAATTGATCAGTCTTGATAGCTTTCGTCAGAACATCTGCCAACTATTTCTGAGTGCTGCAGTGTACAACTTCTAACACTCCACTCTGAACTTGATGTCTCAGAAAAAGATACTTTGTCTCGATATGCTTGCTTCTCCCATGCAACACTGGGTTTATGGCAAGATTGATTGCAGACTTGTTGTCAATCATCAGCTTCAGAGGTTTGTTTATTTTAATCTTCAGATCCTACAACAGATTCGGAATCCACACAGCTTGGCATGCAGTAACAGCACCTGCAATGTATTCAGCTTCACAGGTTGATAACGCCACAACAGGTTGCTTCTTGGAACACCAAGAAATGGGACCTCCCAGAAATTTGAATAAGTATCCAGAGGTACTTCTTCTGTCAACTCTGTCTCCACACCAATCAGAATCTGAATAACTCAGAAGTTCTGACTTATCCTTTCTTCCAGAAGGAAACAACACTCCATATTTCAGAGTTCCCTTGATATATCTCAGAATCCTGACAGCAGCTTGGTAATGGGACCACTTAGGTTTACTCATGAACCTACTAACCATCCCAACAGAATAGCAAATACCAGGTCTGGTATTGCACAGATACCTTAGAGAACCAACCAACTGTTTGAAGGTTGTAGCGTCCACATCCTTTCCATCAGAGTCAGAATCCAGTTTCTGATTTGTATCAGAAAGTGTGACAACAATCTTACAATTCTTCAGTTCAAATCTCTTCAGAAGTTCTAATTCATACTTGAGCTGATGCAAAATGATACCTTTCTTAGAATATCTGAACTCCATCCCTAGAAAGTATGTCATTTTGCCTAGATCAGTTATTTCAAATTCATTCATCAGAACTTTCTTGAACTTGGCTATCTCCTGTTCAGAACTTCCAGTCAGCAGTATGTCATCAACATATAAACATACCAGAGTCATATTGCCTTCAGAAGTATGCTGAACATAAACACCATACTCCATCTCACATTTCTGAAAGCCTTGCTTCTTGAAAAATGAATCAATCTTCTGATTCCAAGCTCTGGGCGCTTGTTTCAATCCATATAGAGCTTTGTATAATCTATACACCATCCCTTCCTGATTCTTTTTCACAAATCCAGGAGGTTGTGACACGTAAACTTCTTCTTCTAATGGACCGTTCAGAAATGCAGATTTTACATCTAAATGCATCAGAGGCCAATTCCTGTTAGCAGCTATTGCAATCACCATTCTGATTGTTTCATGTCTTGCTACAGGTGCAAACACTTCAGAATAATCCAGCCCAGGTTTTTGTAGAAATCCTCTGGCTACCAACCTTGCTTTATATTTGCCAATTGAACCATCTGGCTTTAACTTCTGCTTGAAAACCCATCTGACGCTGATGACTTTCTTTTCTTTTGGAAGTTCTGTCAGCTTCCAAGTCTTGTTTCTCTCTATATCATCAAGTTCTTCTTTCATGGCCTTCAGCCAGAGCTTCTTCTTAAGAGCCTATTCTGTACTTATGGGTTCAGAGTCTACTATCATGGCACACTGAATAACTTCTCCTTCAGAGTCTACTTCAGTGTCTTGCAGCATGTCAAATTCTGCATATCTTCTGGGGACGTTTCTTATTCTTTGTGGTCTATGAACTTGTTCAGAGTCTTGAGCTTCAGATGATTGACTTCCTCCAGAGCTTTGACCATTTTCAGGGTCTGGCATATTTCCAGAGTCTGGAACTTCAGAATTTCTAGCTTCAGAGGCTTGACTTCCTCTAGAGCCTTGGCCATCTTCAGAGTCTGAATTGCCACCAGAATCTGGATTACCATTAGAGTCTGGATCATCAGAGTCACCTTCATCTTCTGAGTCTTCTCCAGAGTCAGAATCACTATCAGAATCAGAATCAACATCAGAGTTTACTCCAACTTCAGAAATTCTTAACTCTGACCTTTCTTCAGAAGTTCTAACATCAGAATCAGATTGAGACTTATCCCAATTCCAAACTTCTGATTCCTTCACAATCACATCTCTGCTGAATTCAATTTTATTGGTTTCTGGACAATAGAGCTTGTATGCACCTGTACTGTGGTACCCTATCAGAATCATCACTTTGCTTCTATCATCCAGCTTCTGTCTTCTGGCTTCTGGAACATGTTTATAGCAAACAGAACCAAACACCTTCAGATGACTAACACTTTGCTTATCTCCAGTCCACTTCTGTATCAGAACTATTTCCTTCAACTTCTTCGTAGGACAACGGTTGAGTACATACGTTGCAGTGGCAACAACTTCTCCCCAGAGCTTCTGAGGAAGCTTCTTCTCCTTTAGCATGCTTCTCACCATATCAAGCAAAGTGCGGTTTCTTCTTTCAGCAAGACCATTGTGTTGAGGGGTATAAGGAGCAGTAACCTCATGCTCAATTCCATTCTCCTCACAGAACTTCTGGAACTCTTTGGAGTTATACTCACCTCCACCGTCAGTTCTAAGAATCTTCAACTTCTGACCACTCTGATTTTCAGCCTTCATTCTGAACTTCTTGAATTCATCAAACACCTCGTGTTTGAACTTAATAACAGATACCCATGTCATTCTTATGAATTCATCAACAAATAACACAAAGTATTTATTCCCTCCAATTGATGCTACTGGAAATGGACCACACACATCAGAATGTACAACTCCCAAGGCATGTTTTGCTCTTGGAGCAGCTTCTGACGCAAATGGCAATCGTGGTTGTTTTCCTTCCATGCAAACTTTGCATGATTTTTCAGGCTTCTTAATTGCAGGAATTCCATGTACCAACTTCTTTGAATTCAGATGTTTTAAACTTCTGAAATTCAAATGACCAAATCTTCTGTGCCACAGCTCACTCTCCTTCTCAGCACTTGTTGTACTAAGACATTCTGAGTCTGCAGTTCTGACATTCACCTTGAATGTTTTATTCCTTCCCTGTTCTGACTCCATAATCAACTTCTGATTGCAGTCATACAGTTTCAGAAGATTGTCCTTCATGATAACTGAAAAACCTTTCTCAATTAATTGTCCCACACTCATCAGATTGCTTCTGATGCCAGGTACATACCACACGTTCTGAATCAATGCTGTTTTCCCATTGTTCAGAATCGCTCTGACATTTCCCATACCTTCTGCATTAAGATATTTGTCATCAACACATCTGATCTTTGTTTTCTTTTCAGAGTCAAAGTCAGCCAGCCATTTCTTGTTTCCAGTAAGATGATTTGAACAGCCAGTGTCCATATACCACCAGTCTATCAGATCCATATTATCAGATTCAGAGGCCATCAATAGCACAGATTCGTCATCAGAACTTCTGGCTATATTTGCTTCTTATGATTTTCTCTCCTTGTTTGACCAACAATCTCTAGCAAAGTGACCAAACTTCTTACAACAGTAACATTGGATCTTCTTCTTGTCATACTTCTCTTTTCCCTTCTGAGCATTCTTTTGTCTATCATAGGTTGAGCTTTCTGACTTCTGACCACCATCAGATCTTCTCCTGGCTTCTGACTGCTTCTGATACCTCCTATCAGAAGTTGCTTTCAGAGCCTGCTGCTCTACTTCCTTTTCAGAGGTTCTCTCAGTCAAACGCAACTCTTGCGCTTCTAGACTGCTCTGCAGCTCTTCAATTCTCATGGTGCTCAGATCTTTGGAATGTTCTATTGCTACCACAATGTAATCAAATTGAGGGGTAAGGGATCTCAATACTTTCTCCATGATTGCTTCTTCAGAAAGAGTTTCTCCACACGCCTTCATCTCATTAGTGATCAGAATCATTCTGGAGATGTATTCAGAGACTTTCTCATTATTCTTCATGTTGAGATTCTCATATTGCTTTCTCAAGGAATGAAGCTTCACCTTTTTCACTGATGTGTCACTACCATAACATCTCACCAGTGTGTCCCACACAGCCTTTGCTGTCGTTGAATCTGCAATCTTCTCAAACACATTTACATCCACACATTGATGAATGAAGAATAATGCTTTCTGATCCTTCTTCCTTACTTCCTTCTGCGCGTTTTTCTGTTCATCTGTTGCATTTGCTGCTACTGAAACATAACCATCAGTGACAAGATCTAGAACATCTTGAGCACCAAACAGTACACGCATTTGGATCATCCAACGGTTCCAGTTTTTACCGTCAAATACTGGAAGTTTGGTGTTCATGTTGCCGTTTCCGTTCATCTTCTACCTTGCACAGTACACTCAGATTTCTCACACAGTGTTTCCCAACCCACAGAATTAAAATTCTGATCAGATTTTGTTCAAGATTCAACACGAATCTAAGAATCAAAATCAAACACACAAGACCTCATGTTCACTTGTGTTTCCCAATGAATCTGAACCGGAGCTCTAGATACCAATTGTTGGTGCAAAGGTAGAATAAATGATGAATAGAGAAATATTCTATTAAGAGAATGACGGCTACACACACTCACACAAATTGCAATGATTGCTACCCTATTTATAAGCTAAAACTAGAGTTACTAGAATAAGATAAAAATACTAAAATACCCTTCTAACAAATTTAGGAACTAAAAAAATAGTACAACTAATAAATATAAATTACTTCTAATAATTTCTTATTAAAACTTTTTACAAAATCTTTTTAAACACGGTTTTCTCCAAGTCAATAAGATTTGATATAACAATTAAAAAATTAATCTAAAAAAAAACTTCTTACCAATCTAAACATCTAGAAGAGATACAATAAAACAAATTGAATAAAAATATTCCATAATTAAGTCAAATTAATTGAAATACCTTTTTGTAGTTTTCTTATTACCTTTCTTAGTCAAATGACAAAGAAGACAACGACAATGTCTCATGTATCACAAACATTGGATTGGTTGAAGATGGAGGATAAAGTGGTGTTGTCGGTGACGTGAGAAAAAGGTTGCAATTTACAACAAACGCAGTCTACACGACATGAAAATATGTATAAAGAAATAATATATTATTCAAAAATGACTTTGTCCAACTAAGTGCCAAACATGAAAAAGTTTGAAGTCTTAGTATTTGGATGCATCTCAAAATCAATTTTGAGTCTCCATGTGGAGACCCTTCATGCTATATCACTACTATCAATAGAAGACAAACACTAACTTCTTTGATTTTTCTATTTGGTTTAGGGATTCCATTTTCTTCATTCTTGCTCTAAGAACATTTCAAGATAACTACTTTTAAATGATATATTTGTGTGGTGGTTACATAATTATCTTACAAAATTTATGCGAAACTATGACTTATCGTTTTATTTTTCTTATATTTAAAAAAGTATTAGAGGGACAACTAAAATTAAATCAAATTGATTCTTTTTTTGGTTCAACATCCAAATTGAAACTTGACCATGTCAAGGGTAATGTCATGCCAACAAACAAGACAGGTATATTGGTCATTTTGAATATGAAAATGTCAAGTTGTCTTCATCATTCATAATTTAAAATATTTAATAAAAATAATAATTAAAAATAATAATAAATATTCTTGTAGTTCATTATATTAATCCCACTTGACACCTTTTTCTCATTCATATATATGATTCACAAATTTCTAGCAACAACATGAAAATTGAGTAAGAAACTTTGCACTATACTCAATGGAAATTCAATTTGAGGAACCAAAGAAGAGTTTGAGACCAAAAAGGAGCAACACATTCAAAGGTGGAAACAAAAAGAGTGAAAGAAAAAACAAGTTTGTTGGGGTGAGACAAAGGCCATCAGGGAGATATGTTGCTGAGATTAAGGACACAACACAAAACATAAGAATGTGGCTTGGAACATTTGAGACAGCCGAGGAAGCCGCGAAAGCTTATGACGAAGCCGCGACACTTCTTCGTGGCTCCAACACTCGCACCAACTTCGTCACACATGTTTCCTATGATTCTCCTCTCGCTTCTCGGATTAAAAATCTTCTTAACAATCGAGAAAAAGATATTGAAAAACAAGTAGAAGAAGATTTGAAGGTCAGAAACAATACAACGAATCATGATAACACAATTAATAGTAATACTAATAGAATCAGTATTAGTAACACCACTAATAGTGCTAACACGATTAGTGGTTCTACTAATAATATTGGTGCTAGCTGCGTGACTAACACTAGTATTACTGTTAGTAGCACCACTAACACGTCTGATATTGTTAGTGGTACTACTGATAGTACTGGTGGTGCTAACAGCGTGACTAGCACTAGTACTACTTTAAGCAACAACAATATTGATGGAAACATTGGAAACTCGATTTTTAGTGTGATGACAATGCAAAGCACAAGATTATTCGATGATGCATATCGACCCGATATGAGCAATTTCAATGAGTATGAGTCAAGTTACAATAAGTCCAATGTTTCATGGGATTTTGGACCTATTTTTGATAACTTTCCTATTGGTCAAGGGTTGGACATGGTTGATGAATTAGGAGTTTCAGAATTTGAAAGGATGAAAGTTGAAAGACAAATATCAGCTTCACTTTATGCAATTAATGGTGTGCATGAGTACATGGAAAATTTTCAAGATTGCAATGAAGCTCTATGGAATCTTTCACCCTTTTGCTCATTTTTATGTTCAAACAATACACATCAAATTTAAATCTCTCTTTTTGTTCTAAATTAGGTATATTTGCGCAAAAAGTCTAATCTTTCAAGTCAGATAGAATCATAATAATGTCGTACCTATTGAAGTTTAAACACTTTTATATTTTAGGACTGCGTGAAATCTAATTACGAGTATGTAAATACAACATTTGTACTATACATGAATTAAACACACTTCATTCTCATTTCAATCTTTTTGTGCTATTAACCTTCAGATTCCTAACGGAAGTTCGGCTCTGAAGTAAGTAAAGTCTGACCAATGATCAATCAAATTCATAACAAAACATATCAACAAGATAGTAATATAGATACATACATTAAATTAAATTCAATAATCTTCTACTTGTTCATCTACACCATCTTCACCAACTTCATCATAATCCTTTTCAAGAGCAGCAAGATCTTCTCTAGCCTCCGAAAATTCACCTTCTTCCATTCCTTCACTAACATACCAATGAACAAAAGCTCTTTTTGCATACATGACATCAAATTTGTGATCAATCCGGTTGAATACCTCCGACACAGCTGTATTGTTGCTTATCATGCAAACCGCGCGTTTCACCTCAGCTAGATCGCCTCCCGGTACAACGGTCGGCGGTTGAAAGTTTATGCCACACTTGAATCCAGTTGGACACCTAAAAAAAAGTTAATTAGTCTTCAATACCATGTTTTTTCGCTTAATTAAGCGCTTATATAACATAAGCGCTTATCTTATCGTATAAGTTACTGATATAGTTATAGTTACCAATCAACAAATTGAACTGTTCTCTTTGTCTTGATATTTGAAACTGCAACATTAACATCTTTCGGGGCAATATCGCCGCGATACATCAAGCAACATGCCATGTATTTTCCATGTCTTGGATCACACTTAACCATCATACTCGACGGCTCGAAAACAGCTCTAGTGATCTCGGGAACCGACAACGCTTCGTGATAGGCCTTTGCGGCCGATATCACGGGCGCGTAAGACGAAAGCATGAAATGGATTCGAGGATAAGGTACGAGGTTAGTTTGGAATTCGGAAATGTCTACGTTGATGGCACCGTCGAATCTCAACGAAGTCGTTAAAGACGAGATACTTTGCGATATTAATCGGTTTAAGTTGGTGTATGTTGGCCTTTCTATGTCTAAAGATCTTCTGCAAATGTCATAGATTGCTTCATTGTCTAAAAGCACAACTACATCACTATGCTCAATGTGAGAATGGTTCGATAGAACAGTGTTGTATGGTTCGACAACCGCGGTCGACACCTGCATGTTCATAATCACATTATCATTATCATTATCATATAAGTTCTAAGCTGTTTTTATAAGCTATTTTCGAAACTTAATGAAAATACGCGGAAAACAACTTATCAGCATGTCAAATAGTCCTACAAGTACTTATCAATCTAAATAAGTCATTGTTCCGATTTTCCTTAGCCTAACCTGAGGAGAAGGATAAATGATGAAGCCGAGTTTCGACTTTTTTCCATAATCCACAGACAATCTCTCTAGAAGTAATGATCCTAAACCAGAACCAGTTCCACCACCAACAGCATTGAAAACCAAGAAACCTTGCAAGCCGGTGCAATTGTCCGCTAGTTTTCGGATTCGATCTAGACACAGTTCTTCAACTTGTTTTCCAACTGCATCATAAGTATTTAACCAAATCAAAATTTAGATAAACAACTTCAAATTCATTTAAGTTTACGAAGCACGGACATAGATACAGAAGCCGAACACCAGTAACAACTAAAGAAAACGAATTATTCTAATGTAATACATGTGTCAGAATCAGACACAGATCCGTGTCAGTGTCAGACACCAGAGACACATTTGATTTGTGACTAACCTGTATAATGTCCCCTTGCAAAGTTATTAGCAGCATCTTCTTTACCAGAAATTAACTGTTCTGGATGAAAGAGTTGTCTGTAAGGACCAGTTCTAATTTCATCAATTACAGTTGGCTCTAGATCAACAAATAGAGCCCTTGGAACATATTGCCCAGTTCCAATTTCACTAAAGAATGTGTTAAATGCGTCATCATGTTTTGGCTCATTTGATACATCACTGCAAAAATATTATGAATTATTGATACAGACACCAGACACAAAACTGAAATTTACACGCTAACACCGTCAATAATAAAAAAAGATGAAATATTTAAATGTAACTTTTTATATATCCGTGCGGCATCAATGTCAAACACCAGATACATCTCCTATATGATTTATCTCACAATTTAAAATCATTCAAAGATTTCTTATACATGATTAATGATCCGTCTATAAAATAAGATATTAATAATCAGCTTATAAATAATAGGTTATAACTTATATATCTGGGATGTCTATATTTTTAAAATTTGATTAAATCTATGAAAAAACATAGCTACATAATATAAAATAATATACAGAAATAGAATTAAAAAATAATTTATAATAAAAACCTGGGCATTGTTCCATCTGGTTGAATGCCATGTTCAAGGCAATATAATTCCCAACATGAATTACCTACCTGAATTCCAGCTTGTCCAATATGAATGCTAATTATCTCTCTCATTTTATTAAATTTTATTTCTAATTTTTTTAGTTATGCATAACAATGGAAAACAATATTGATCATAAAAAATTAATCACAAGGATGAGAGAAAACCAAGAAACAAGAATCTTTTATTCTCTCCTTTCTTCTCTTAGTTGGTTATAATTAACAGAAAACTTGAATATGAGAGTGTATGCATGATGTTCAAATGTCAAAAATATTATTGAGTTTTAATCCATTGATTAAATACTTAATTTAAAGAGTGGTTTTGGATTAGTATTAATCTAGTACCTGTCATTTTGAAACAACTGTTTGGTGGATTTGTAAAGAATTGAAGACAAACATATTAATGCATATTACTTATTTTATATAAAAATATATATACTACTGCATTTTGCCTGTATTGTATAATATTTGTTAAAAATTATATACTTTATTACTATATTTTTTAATGATTAAAAATTATATACTTTATTACTATATTTTTTAATGATTAAAAATTATATATTTCAGTAGTATAATTTTTAATGGATAAAAAATTATATATTTTATTAGTATAATTTTTCTAAGATAATGGAATGCTTAGCTTTTCTTATTTATGTGAATAGAATACATTTATAACATTTGATCGATTTCTAATTATGATACAACATAACTACATAGAAAAAATGTTCTAATTACAATAAATTAATTATGACTGATTATAATAATAATATTTTATTCTATCACACCATACCGTCAAAGTGGGAGGTTCACAAATGTTTAGACTGGTCCGAAAACCATCAAAGAAAATGTGAGGAATTTCTTTGGTGAAGATGTTTGCAATCTAATGTTCGGAGAGAACATGAAGAACACATGCCTGACCACATATTACTTTTTCCCGAACAAAATGAATGTCTATCTCAATATGCTTAGTACGTTGATATTTCACATGATTACCAGAGAGATAAATGACACTAACATTGTCAAAATACACAAAAGTAGCTCGATGAATAGGAAAATGAAGCTTCAAAAGTAGATTATGAAACCAACACGACTCAAACACAACATTAGTAACACCTCTATATTCAACTTTAACACTAGAACGAGATAGAGTGAGTTCCCTTTTGAAAGACCAAGAGATAAGGTTCTCACCTAGAAAGACACAATATCCAAATGTGGAGCGTCTGGTGTCTGGACATCAACCCAATCAGCGTCAGTGTAGGAGATAAGTTGTATAACGGGGGATGATGATAAGTGTAATCCAAAATGTATTATACCATGAACATAGCACAAAATGCGCTTGAGAGCAAACACGTCTTCTATGCGAGGTGCATGCATGTGAAGACAAACTTGCTTAATTGCATATGCTATGTAAGGTCAAGTAAAGATGATATATTGTAACCTACAAGACTTGGATATACATAGGGGGTCCTCATAAGGTGTGCTAGAGGAGGTGCTAAGTTTCTTCTTGGTGTTAGCAGGAGTGACGTTATAGGACACCATGCCAGAACATTTGATGATCTCTGAGGTATAAGTGCTTTGATTGAAAGATGCCACTAGGATGACGAGATACAACAATACTAAAAAAATAACTCAGGGGACCCAAATCCTTCATCGCAAACTCAGATGCTAAGAGTGACATAATTTATTTGCAAGGGTATGAGTAGAGGTGATAAGGATTATTTTGTCTACATATAGAAGAATATAGGCCATGTCAGAACTTTATCGATATATGAAGAAAGATTGGTTTGATGTGCTATGGTGAAAACCAATGGTGGCTAGATAATTAACATAGTGTTGATACCAGTCTCTGAGCACTTTCTTGAGACCATAAAGTGATTTCTTCAGACACTGTAAATAATTTGGATGATGAGAGTAGTGGAAACCCAATGGCTGATGCATGTAAATAGTCTCATGGAGATCACCATATAAAAATGAATTATGTACATCCAGTTGATGAATGAGCCATGATACCAGGCTAAAAGTTTCATTACAATCCACACCTGCAACCAGTGACCTGCCATCACCTACAAGACGGGTCTTATAATGCTCAAAGGAGTCATCTGAATTTTTCTTATGCCTAAAAATCAACATGGCCCAAATAAGATTAACATCATAAGGACGAGGAACTAAATCTCACGCCTTATTTCTAACAACAACATCAAATTCAGATTGCATTGCGAATTTTCATTCGGGTTGGATAATGCTAGTTTAAGGTGTTTTTAGGTATGAGAGAGATGGTTTGGTCAGGTTGACATGCTGATAGCGTAAATATCTTGCAGGGTTTAACAATGTCTTTCATACTACGAGTGGTGATCATTCGTGTAGGTGGAGGTGGATGGGTTTGGGTTGGTGGTGGTGATGGAGAGGAGGTTGTAGTGGGCGAGTTGATTGTGCGAGTTTATCAAAGATAACATGCCTCAAAATTATTGATTTTCTGTTTGACAAATCATAACACTTATAGCCTCTATGATTCAACGGATAACTCAAGAACACACAGAATAAAGCGAGGTTATAAAAGGATGAGAATAAAGGATAACATATATGACCAAAAACTTGTAAATGTGTAGGTGAAATTTCAGTGATATAAGAGTTGTTTTAATGTTTGATTTTGTAGTGTTTTATAGGAAAGAATGTTTAAAAGATAAGTTGTCATGTGAAGAATATGATGCTAAAATGATGTGAATATAATAATGAGCTATTTCGAAACTATTGCACCAATGGTGCCAAAAAGATGTGAATATAATAATGATTAAAAATTAGAAATAAAACTTATATATTAAGCGAATTATAAATATAGAAATAACCATTTTAAAAAATACTATTAATATACATAACAAAATATAATTTTAAATAGGTAAGTTATTTTAAAAATTCTATTATATTTTTCAAATTTTAAATAGTTTACATTATGATAAATTTATTTAAATTTACTGTTGTTTGTAGCTATTGAAATACTTTGCAATTAGCTTGTTTATTTTATTTTAATTAAATTGTGGCTCCAGAAAAACATTGAATTAGGTAACCAATGCTTTAGCAAATATGGATTCTATTCAGAGCCAAATTCAATTGTTGGCTACAATGACTTCCTTGTGAAACAAGAAAAGAAATGCCTTTAATTTTGAAGAATTTTTTTTTTTTGGAAAACAATACTATATATTTTTACAAAATCATAAAAATATGATAATGCACAAGAAATATCTCTTCTCTCATACATTATTTCATGTTTTTTTTGCAGGTTATTCTCAAGTCTGTTAGGCTATCTATTTTTTAAAATGACAGTCAAGTTGAATTGTTTTCTTGTAATAAGGGTGTAAGGTAAGGAGATACCTTATATCCTCTTCTTTTTTCTTGAATGAAGATGTCCTCAATAGATGCTTATCTAATATATGGTCCAAGATGAAAAATTAGACTTGATAAATAGACCTCGAGGCACAAAATTTCCATGTTATATCCTATATGCAGATGACAATATTTTATGTGTTTATTCATGATTTAATTTAATGTATGTCACACCCTAATTTTTATCTCTAAAGTTCCACATATCATATCATGTGCATTATGTAACACTCCAAATTTAATTGAAATATTTTATTTAATTGTTTAAATAAGAATATTCATTTTTCGGTGATTTTCGATAGTTTGTGGATTATCGGAAAAGTGTGCATTTTTGGGTTATTTATTTGATTAATAGTATATAATATAAATTTATTAGTATTATTATTATTTAAAATGAATATAAGTGAAATAAGGGTAATTTGAGCATTTGGAGGAGTTAGTAAAGGTAATAAGGGAAAAGTCCAAATTGTGAGGCCCAAGACTAGGTTTGACAAAATAGAATTCTGAAGGGAATTAGGATTCATTGGTTAACCGTAAAAAGTATTGTGGCCAGAGAGCTCTAAGGAGAAGATTGGAGGCAGAAGATTCCCGGAGATAATCGTGAAGGCTTTGAATCGACTAAGGTATGGGGAGTATAGCTTTTCATGATTTTCCATGTGTGCCTTTCAATGTAATTATGGATGATTTTAGGTTTAAGGGATTCTGGGTCGATTGTGGGAAAAGGGGAAATTGATGGTGAGGACCCTAATGGTTGTGGTTAGTGATAAGTATTCCTGACTGTTAAAGCATGGATATGAGAAATAGTGACCTTAGGCCTTCGTGGCCAAAAACCTGGAATTGTTATATGTATGACCCTGTAAGGATAGAATATTGGATAGTGAGTAACTTGAATGCCTTAGGGTGTAATTGAAGGAAAAATTATGATTTAGGACATGAATATGTTACGGGATTGGCCTAATGAACCGTAGGTTTTGTGCCTTTATCGCCGTAAGACATTAGGGATGATTTAGGGATGTTTTGGGGGCATTGGGGAAGTGAATCATGGAGCTTTTTGAGTGATTTTAAGTTCTGGTGTGTAGCAGAATTTGTTGTCATCGCATTGTTCGCCTAGCGAAGAAAGCCTCGCCTAGCGAACCATGTTGTTCCCAGACTCGCCTAGCAAAGAAACTCGCCCCGAACTCGCCTAGAGAACATGCCAGCGAATGTAGCAGAGTTTTGCATATGTTGATCGTGTGCAGTGATGCCTTGATGTTTGATTCTATGATTTCTGTGATGAATTAACCTGAGTATGACAGTGAGTTTTATTGTGATGTGTACATGATGATATGATGATTTCCATGATGTAATATGATGATATTACCATTGATTTTGATGAATTATATGATGACATGAGATGTGATGATGATGAATATGATGAATGATGATGCACTTATGTTGTTATTATGAGGATGATTTGTGACGTGTGCATCATGCATTCATGTGCATCCGAACTTCGGTTCAGTACCTCGATTATTTTGGCTTCAATCCCATTGTGTGGATGTGAAGTATTTTGATGTGCTCCAGTTCTCTAGCAGAATCGATCTTATTAATGGGGATCTATGGAGGTTTGATGGCCCAGTGTCCATCGCAATATGATGATTGATACCACATGCATTGAGTCTATGTTGCATTTATATTTATGAGTCTTTTTGTATGAATTATGATGTTGTGGCCTTCGAGGCCTATTGAAGGATATGAATGTGTTAAATATGAATATGACGCCGTTTATATGTTGATTTTTATACATTGATTATTACGAATTGTTTTACTCACCCTGCCTGTTTGAATGTTACCTCCACGTGGGTAACGTGCAGATGACCAAGTTTAGCCGTGGACGCTGTCGAGGAGTATTTTTGAAGTTTTGAGTTATTAGCCTTTTTGGTTAGCTTAGAGGGTCTTGCTCTGATATGTAACATCGGGTTGGGTTCTTTTGAGTTAAACTATGCTTTACTTTGATTTTATTTTGATTATCTTCCCTGATGAGGAAAACCTTGATTTATGCCTTTGAGTTTCGTTGCTTTGTGCAATTTGATGTATTTTGGGAAAACCCGTTGTTTACAGAGCCTCAACCTATTTTGAGGATTTGGGAAATGTATGCCCTTTTGGCGGCTTTTATGAAATTTAATAATTTACTCTGATATCTGTGTTATTTTTCCATGATAATTGTGGGGTAGAAAAGGGTGTTACACATTCCATCAAAATCACTAACATGGTGTTCTATTAGTCTCCTCTTCTTTGGGTTTGACTTGTGTAGGAGATCGCCAAACACCTATTGTGTTTCCTTTTGCCTTTATATTTGTTTCTGTTTACTAATCCTTATTCAAAATGCAAAAAATATGTGGCTTTTGCTTTCATTTTCTTGTTGTCTAAGCTCACGTCCTTGCAAGGATGAATCAATACTTATTCAAGGTTTTCAGGATAAGTGAGTGGGAATGTTCATTGATGATTGAGATTCAGGTAAAGATTGACCTATTCATGGTCAAAGAAAAACAAATTGCTTCATTCTCAAGTTATCTTGGTCATGGATCATTGTGAGGGAAAGGTTGTGCTAAATTCCAGTGCTTCATGTTTGAAGATCATCAAGGATCAATATACTTCCAAATTATAGTTTTGTGCAAGTTCATGTTTATGCGGTGAAATCAAGTTGCAAAGTATTCAAAGTTAGTGCATTTGGCCTCATATTTCAAGTCACGGTTCTTTAATTTCAAGACATGTTCATGTGGTCTATAATATTGTCCAAGAAGATTCAAAATGAGGATTGTAGTTCATCATGATTCAAGTGGCTATGTGTTCAAGATTGATTCATTTTTTGGATCCACTCCTCAAGATATGATCATTGTGGTCATGGCATTGCCAAAAAGCTTCAAGTGCACAATTTGGGTTCTTGTTGGGTTTTATTTGATCAAGTGATGTCCAAAGCTTTCTTGCAAGATTGATTAGGATTATTCAATATGGAATTAAGCCTTTCATCTAATTTCAAGTGAAGAATTCAAAGATGTTGAAAATTGATTTTAAGTGTGATTCTTGGATTCAATTCGAGTGTGACATCAACATGAAAAATTCAAGTTTCAATCCTCATGGTTTCTTTCTAATCAAGCTGCGTAAGTCATGGTTACATTATCCAAACAATTATCAACTAGCCATTTCAAACTTTATTTGAACAAGCAAAGGTATGTTGGAGAGAATTTGGATTCAATTGGTGTTTAAAGTCATACATCATCATTCAAATTTAATTATAATTGCATCATGTTTCAAGCATGATATGGAGGGTGCAAATAAATAAGGTTCAAGGCCCATTACCAAATTCCATCATGAATATTACAAGAAAAAGTAAGTTGCATTTATAAAGTCCAATACAAAGAAAGTTGCAAGTCCATTTCACTACAAAAATTCAGCAATGCATACAATCCAAAGCCCATACAAAATTTACCCCATTGCAAATTACATTACAAACCAAAAAAAAAAAAAACAAGCAAGATGTTGAAAATTGAATTGAAATTTGAAAATTGAACCTTCATTCACTCTCAAATTCAAGCTTTGGAGATCCAAAATCTTGCTACAAAAATCTCATCAATAATCACTTCAATAAACCTTCATCACTCTTCACCTTCGAGCCTCACAAATTAAACTTAAAACCATCCTTCTTCATATTTCTTTCACCTCATGACCATCTTCAACCTTCATAAATAAGTTCCACAAAACTTCAAAGCTTCATTCATACATCCTTCAAGTTCAAACATCCTACAAATTCAAGAAGCCAATTCAAGCAATTCATCACCTCACAATAACAACTTCTCCAAACAAATTCAACCGCGTACAACCGAATTAACTCAACAACACTTCAGATTCAAAACTAACGGAGCAGTAATGAACAATGATTTGCAGCAACAAGTCAAAACAACAACAAAATGTAATACCTGAATTTCGAAGGTACCGTGTTCGATCTCGTTGGAACTCTGTTCGTGTCTTCGAGCGGATTCGGAAAATTATTGATGGATTCTTGTAGAGAATGAAGAGACGAGTTTAGTGGTGTTGAAATTGAGCTCTACCACCATCGACGATGAGCGCCGACACGACGGAGAAAGTGAATTCACGG
Source organism: Lathyrus sativus (assembly GCA_963859935.3). Classification (NCBI taxonomy): domain Eukaryota; kingdom Viridiplantae; phylum Streptophyta; class Magnoliopsida; order Fabales; family Fabaceae; genus Lathyrus; species Lathyrus sativus. Next base: position 564,457,431 of record OZ012735.1, on the reverse strand, counting down.
CGACGAAAATGTGAGAAAGAGAGGGAGCCCCGTGAGGAGATGATGGAAATGCTTGTTTTTTTTTCTTTTAACCTTCAGAAAACTTTACCTCATACCCCAACAATTATCCTTCCACCGTGCATTTTTTAAAAATTCCAATTATACCATTTTATTTATTTATTTTTACTTTCTTTTGAAATCAGAAAAATTTGTACCCATACATTAGTGTACTGGAGAACGTCACTTAAAGAAATTTGATATGTAATTTCTCTTCACCAGATAACTTGCAATCAAGTATTCTAGTAGATTATATATTTAGATAAATTGCAATTAAGTATTCAAGTAGATTATATATTTACCAAATAACTTACATAAAAGTCATCTGATATTATAATTTTTTACCAAAATTTTGTTCACCACATAACTTGCTATAAGTTTTTCTATAGGGTTTTTTTTACATAATAGGTAGCAGTTTGAAAACTGTTGCCAAAAGTGAATAGACAATGTTTAGAAACAATGGCCGAAGTGGAAAGATCGCCCAAGCTTTGCTAAAAGTTAATTTCATGAGGCAGATAAGGCAACTAAAAGAATTTTCTTTACTTTAGACATTGCTTAAATTCATTTTTGTTGTAATCGCCATATAACTTGCCTATAAGTTATGCTGAATGCAATTTTATTTCCAAATATAATATGCATAGGATAACTTTGTAGAAAGACTTCTGAAAAATAGGCAACAAATTTTTTTTTTACTGTAGGCCACAGTTTTTTTGTGTTGGTTAAAGTCATCTTTGTTGTAGTCATCAGATGACCTAACATAAGTTATTCGGAATACAAATTTTTTTAATTTCTTTTTAGCTTTTTTTAGATATAATATAAGGGTATTTTGGTAAAATCAAATGAATTGTAGGGGTTGAGAGATAGTTTTTAGGGTATGGGGTATAATTTCCTAACCTTCATGTGGTTACATTTCATGATTTTGGGCTTTTGAGCCCAATTAAAATTACCTCATCACACTCCTAATCTCACGGCTACATCCTCCCTTCTTTTTACTTCATATATTTTTTTAATTGTTTTTTTTTCTTTCTAATATTTGTTTTTAGTAGTTGACTTGTATTGCCTGTGTTCAATCATTCTTGATCCATTTTTATTAATATTTTTGTCCTCTTTTTGATTTATATTCTTATTATTGGTTGATGAAATCTTCAATATTATGGAGTGATAATTTCAAGGATGTTTGAATCTTCAATATTTCAAATATGTTGATGAATGATCATTAGATCATTCTTGACACTTTGAGATATTGATAGGTTGCCCTTATTTGATCATTGAAACTCTTGATTAAATATGAGACCAGTCTTCATTGAAACTCAAATAGGTGTGACTTCTACATAAGTCCACTTACGATTGCTTAACATAACGCTATATTGGTCCAGTCATACCCCAAATTTTAAGCATAGATTTCATCATCATTATGGGAGCATAATGCATTGCATTTCTAACCTAACCTTGTACAAGATGCTCTTTATTTTTTTTCATCTATGAATTAGTGTTTTGAATCAAGAGGATCTTTATTTGACCAGTCAATATCTTGGATTGATCATCAATCTACCAAGTGTGCATACACTCAAGAGACCTCTCTCCATAAAAAATAGTGCAAGCTGGTCTCATTACAATTCCATCAAGACTCAACTTCATCTCACCACAAATTAGGGTTTCACCAGGCAAAGTTAATTGTGCTTTGACTTTTGATCAAGACATGATCTCAAACCTTGGGACATGATTCAAGATACTCAAATAAATCCTTAGAGTCCATCCATGATGTTTTAAAGACTCAAGAGTTCAAGATTATTGAAGATCACACAATCAATTTCATCTGATACACAAGCCTTTGATTGCAAAGTTAACCCTTTGATTTTTAAGATTTTTGGTCAAAATTGAAGTCCTCAAGCTAAATTTCATGGAAACATGTTTGATCAACGAGTTTGATCATGAAAAATCAAGAATTTTAAGGTTTCTTGTAAAAGGGGTAAAGTGGAAGAAAGTGGTTTTTTTTCTAAGTGTTGAAAAAACCCTAAATTTGGTGCCAACATTGGAAGGTTATAACTTTCAATCTAGAGCACCATTTTTTGTGTTCCAAAGATAAAATTAAAGCCCTTGAAATATAATACAACTTTGTAAATAAAGGGTTAGTCCCTAAAAAGTGAAAGGATTTTGAGTTATAAAGCCATCAAGTGAGTGAAAAAAGTTCCACACTTAGAAAAATTTCAAGGCAGTTTTTGTAATACCCCGTTTCCCAAAAATAAAATAAATGCAATTTAAATCAAAACAAATATCAAAGTTGCCACCCAACACGAGATGTCACAAAACAAAATCTCAACAAACACTTCATCTATGTGATTTCAACAATAAGCAACAGAAATCGTCATATATATATATATATATATATATATATATATATATATATATATATATATATATATATATATATATATATATATATATATATATATATATATATATATATATATATATATATATATATATATATATATATATATATAAACATCATGTACAACAATATTCGGCCATCCGTCCAAAATATACAAAATATATCCACCAAAAGGATTCATCACAACATGATACGACACAGAGTCACAACAAAAATCATCAGATGAACAGATAACTCCCAAAAGCCCCGTGTTACGTATCAGAGCATCCCTACGACTTGACTCACCATTATCCAAGCTAGCTACGCACCTGAATTATCTGTACTTCCGAAGAAGCACAGACCACAGCAACAACAAGGGGTGAGAAATCACGATCAAAATATAACGGTAATAATGTACATGAATAAAAGGCAGTAAACAAACAAACATCATTCAACATACATCAACCCGGACCTACAACCCAATATCAGCACAACACACATAATAATGCAAACCTATGCAACACGACACATGATATGCGGTACCGACTCAACAACAACGATGGACACCGGGCCATCGACCCTCCCCGAAGGAACACATCATCATCACCGATGGGCATTGGGCCATCACCCTCCACACAGGAGCACATCATAACAGGATAGATTACTCACGCTCCCCTGAGACATGATCTATCCCTCACAATCACTGATGGGCACAGGGCCATCACCCTCCACAAAGGAGCACCTCATCATTACATGTTATGCATAACCCCAATGCACAACACACAACATCAAACACACTAAGTGCACACGATCCTACTGATCACATTTCATCACACATTATATATATATATATATATATATATATATATATATATATATATATATATATATATATATATATATATATATATATATGTATATATATATATATATATATGTATATATATATATATATATATATATATATATATATATATATATATATATATATATATATATATATATATATATATATATATATATATATATATATATATACACACACACACACACACACACACACACACACACACATATATATATATATATATATATATATATATATATATATATATATATATATATATACACACACACACACACACACACACACACACACACACACACACACACACACATATATATATATATATATATATATATATATATATATATATATATATATATATATATATATATATATATATATATATATATATATATATATATATATATATATATATATATATATATATATATATATATATATATATATATTCCACACATCACCACATCCATGTATAATAACATACACCCATTGAAGTATTCTAATTAAACAAAAAACCCGGAATCATGTTACACACCATACATACACTCTCCACAGTTCATTATCAATCTCATATTCAGTCATGACCAACAAGGGTCCAATAACACCAAAGAACAGAACTGAACAGCACCAAAAACACAAACTACTGTCATGCTCGCTGGCTCACTCGCCTAGCGAAGCATCAGCGAAGGCTCGCCCAGCGAATTCCCCAGCGAAGGCAGACAATGGCTACTGGAAGCACTCGCTACCCAGTTCGCCTAGCGAATGCTCGCTATTCGCTCGCTTAGCGAAAGTGCTGGAGAAAGTCTGCGATTTCACAAAAACCCCACTGTTAAAAATCGGCAACACTCTCCTAAATCGCCCGATTTTACTCAAACCAGTTCCCACAACACTAATGCAACTTAGCCACATAATATATTCTAAATTCCACCCGATAAAACTCCAGCTCTACCGATTAACATCTTTCCGGCTTAAAATGATAAATTACCGAAAACCCCAAGGTCATCCCAACAATCACATGCAACAAACCTATCTTACCATCAATCAATTCAGAATCACAACAACACAACAACCAAGTTCATCAAAACCTATAGGGTTAGGGAAATCCCCTTCTACCTAGAATTCATGCAATTACAAATTTTCGACCCGATTCTCCCCCCTTACCTCGATAACTCGATCAAGTTGTAGAAGGTTCAGAAATCCAAGTTTTCCTCTTCCTCCTTGATCCTTCTATGCAAAACCCTCTTCCACTTGACTTGCTCTTCTTCTTGTTCTTTCCACAATGATCGTTTTCTTCTTCTTTCCTTTTTTCAACTCTAAATATCCCTTTCCTATTTTCTTACTTCACTTAATAATAATAATAATAATAATAATAATAATAATAATAATAATAATAATAATATTAATATTAATAATATCACTATTATTCATTAATTATCATTATCATTAATAATTATATTATTATTCTTAAGGTTCAAAATTATCAATTAAACTCCAACTTAAGGGCTACTCACCCCGCACTCGAACACGCTCCCACAAAAGGCACCGCAAATAAAATAACACAGAAAACTAAATAATTAAAATGGGCATTACAGTTTTAATTTCCAAAAAGCACCAAACTTGAGAGCCATTTTTCACCAAGATCCATTGAGAATCAAGAAATTCTTAAAACACAAAAGTTCTATAGCATATTAGAGGATTTTCAAAAAGTACAAGAACTCATTGATATCATTCTTGAGATGAGAGATTCAAAAGGATGTAGTTGGTGTTCCAAAGTTAGATTTTATGCCATTTCCATAGTTTGTTATTGATCAAATCTTCAAGCCATGCTTTGTAATCCCTCTTTTCAAGCCACATTATCTCTGAATCCTTCCATAATCAAAATATTACACGAAATAATGAAGCATTACCCAATTGTTTAAGCTTTTGTTCATGAGTTTTTTTTTTCATTTTTGGAAGAAAGGTCACACTTCCAATTTGATAAAGGTACTAATAACCAAAGTCAACTTCTTGAGCATTGTAGTTGTTTCTTATGCACTCCAAAAGTGTTGTACTGAGAGGCAAGGCCTCAAGACACTTTCAACCACCCTAGAGGCATGGTACTTTGCTTGGGAATAACACAAACCTCATGTAACTACAAGTTGCAACTCAACAAAGCAAAAGATTGAGAACTTTGTAACTGATCAGCTCCAAGTCCCACGAGTTCTCCTATAAATAGAGGACTCCCTTAAGCCTCAAAACACACAACATCCACACTTCAAAACACTGAATGCTCTCCCACCCAACATAACTTGCAAAGAACCTCATTTTTGCAAATTCTCAAGCCAAACACTTTTCCCTCGTGCATTTCTCAAAGTAACCTCATAAACTACCTCTAGAAACTTAATAGAACTTGTTCTAACACTTGAACAAGTTATGTATCACTCCGTACACCATTCACCATTTCTCACTTCCATTTTGCAAGAAGGATCGGGTTTGAACTTTGAGACCACTTCCAATCAATCTAAGCATTCAAATAATCTCTCCAAGGATCAACAAGGCTAAGGAAACTATCTTTACACTTCTGTAATAGAATTTGAAGAGGCCTTGGACTGTCTCTAAGAGTTAAGGTTCTTGTCTCATCAATCTCATGATACATGCATCATTGTTTGTTCATTTGTAAAGCAAAAATGTAGACAATATCATGTTTTAGTTGTTGGAACCACTTTTGCATTGTATGAGTTGCATATGTAATGTTTTGACATGTGATAACTTTGTTGTGTTGCACTATTGTTGAGCATCGTGTGTGTTACACAGTTAGTTTTAGGGTGAGATAATGGTACCTTTGGAATTCTTGTGAAAAATACTTCAACTTTGATCTTTACAAAAATAAAAATGGTTGAGAGATGAGGGAGATATGTTGAGTTGAAATCCTAAGGAAAGAATGGAGTTAGGGCACATGGAGAGAAAGAAAAAGAGATGGAGAGAGGAAAAATATGATGCTGATGTGGCGCTGAGGTGGCCATTTGGCTTGAAACTTAAAATGTATATTTTTCTAGGTGATTTAATATATGGATGTATTGACCACCCCAGTGGTAGCGCACCTTTGCCTTTCTTTGTATCCTTTATCCTGGCCTGGGTTTGATCCTTGCCTGGACTACCACTTTTGTGTTATTTTTTGCTTTACACATTTCTGACTTACTTTTGAATATATTATTCTGTTTCCATCTTTGTTCACATGCGTGCCATAGTTCAGATAACTTAATTTTAAGTTGCCAACCAGCCAGACCTAGGTTCAAACTCTCCCAAGACCACCTCATATTTTTTTAACACTTATTTCTTTGTCTTTCTTCACAATTTAAAAGTTTCATAACTTGATGATCCCAAAAGCTTTTGGACCCATTATTTTTACCATTTGTTCATGAAAATATCTATTTTTTGTTTATAAAAAAAAGTCCTAAAATATATTTATTTTTCTTGCACTTATATTTTTTCAAAGTGGGTGACCTTTTTTTAAGGTTTTTAAAGGTTTCTCTTGAATACTTTGGTTGATCCTTTGCCTTTCTTTGTCCATAATGACTTGTATGAACCTCATATATTTTATGTAGACCTTGTGTGATATTGTAAACTTATGCATCTTTGTTTTGATTTGTGTTTGACACATTTTTGGTGTATGTTTACATGTTAAATGTGTGTTGAGACTTTGATTATACTATGAGTTCCTACTTGGTCATTTTGTCCTTGATATATGACTTTCGTCCATGTTTTATTTTAACTTGATGTGCATATGTGCCCTTTTATGGATTATACCATGATTATGTGTTCATAAACACTTAATTTTTGCCTTAATATGTCCTTGTATACATGCTTGTATATAAAAAAAATTGTGATGTTTTCATCTTGTTTGAGACCATGATTGAACCCATAACATGTATGCTTGGTTTTTACCTATTTGTCCTAAGCGTGTCTAACTTCTTTCCATGATTAAATGTTCAAGTAATGTTTAACTTATATTCATGATCAAGTGATGTTCAAACCATATTTTGTCATCTATATGTATGCTTACATGTCATCCTTTATATGCTTGCATCATCTACCTACATGCTATTGTTATGAACATATTTCTTTTCTCAAGTATTCCTTGGTTGTTACCTTTGTTGGCCTTGAAAATATTAACTTGTTTTCATGATTAAATGATGTTTATGTCAAACCATGTCTCAATATGATCCATTAGCTTGTATGTTTCATGTTTGAACCATTGTTTTAATCCATTCATGTTGATTGATATTATCCATGTTTTATATTCATATCCATGCTTGTTTGAACTCTTAAGTTGTATTCATTATTAAGTGTTGTTATGACTTACCCATGTTTGAATGTTTAAATTGTATTCATGATTAAGTGTTGTTATGACTTATCCATGTTTGAATGTTTAAATTGTATTCATGATTAAGTGGTGTTAGTAAACCCTAATCCATGCTTACCTTAGTTGTATACTTAAACTTATCATCCATGATACCATGTTGATATTGCCTTATCCATGATTGATTTGAACTCTTGTTTACATCCATGATGCTTTAGTTTTTTTATAACTACGTCTCATGTATGCTTAGGTGTTGTAACATCTTTAATTGTATGTGTTTACCTTGGTTGTCACCATGTTTATTTGTAACTTCATTAAGTTTTGAATGTGCTCGTGGTTGTTACCTTGATCTTTTGTGACTTTGTCAAGTCTTTGTTTTAGATGTTGTCACATTTACCGTGGTGCTTTGGTTGTTACCATGTGCATTTGAAATGTTTCATACCTCATATGATTCCTTGATTAAAATCATGTTTGAATGTTACCTTTGATTCCTTACAATTGATATCATGTTTGAATGTCATCCTTGTTCATCTCATCCTTTTGTTCATGCTTACTTTTAACTTTGTCAAGTTATTCCCCAAGTGAAAGAATACTTCATTGACTTAATGCCATAGGTAGTTTAGTAATGATTCAAACACAACATATGAGACATATAGAGAATGCTTACAAGCATCATACATCAATAAACAAGCTAAATCAACAGATGGCATGTGTAGTGGTAAAATAGGCAAGTTTGTGCAAGAACAAAGCAACAGACAAAAATGTGTCAATTCAGCATCAACTAAATGATCAAACATACCACATATGACCTACAAATGATGTTTAAAAACACCAATCATCTATGCAAAACCAGAATCAACAAGTTGCATATTGAAATGACATGTAAAGCAAGCTAACAAGCTAAACCAAAGGGAAAATCATGAATACACAAGTTTGTGAGCAAGAAATGGTTAAAACATGACCTATAAAGTGTATCTAACATGTCCAACATCAGTGTACCTCAAAGCATAGCATGATCTTAAAAGTAGCAAGTTGGAACACTTACCTCTTGTATCTTTTTCAAGTCAATGCACCAAATAAGAAAACCAGTTGATTGATGATGATCTAAGCAGCTCCAATATGCTCCAAATAAGGTGTTCAAATGATGAGAAATCCTCCAAGATCATTGCCTTGACATAATGTCTTCTTATGCAAGAAAACACCAAAAGCTTCAAAGTGAAACTCTAGGAAATGGTGTTACGGAACTTTTGTGATGCCATGGATAGTTAAAACAACTTATATGGAGAGTGTTTGAAGTGTTAGAATGATTGGAAAAGGGCTGGTTTGGTTCTGGTTTATGAAGATGTAGAAAAGTCAAATTTGCACGGTATGAGAGTTGACTTTTGGAATGTGAGGTTTTCTGGTGAATGTGAGGGTTTGGACAGCTCCAATGCATCATATGTGATGTGTTTGAGGTGTTAGTTCAAGTGTTTGGTGGTTGTATTGAGTTGTGGCAGAGTTTTTGCAAGGCAGTGTTTACTTCACAAGGAAGCAACTTCTACCACTTGTAAGAAGATGGTGATCAGAGAAATGAGAGAGATTTAACTTGGTTTCTAGTTAATTCTGGTGTCCTTTGGATGTTAAGAGTGTGTTCGATTTATAGGCAATCTTGGAGAATGAGAGTTATGAAGGTGAGAAAATACTTAGAGGGGGGTTGAATAAGGATTTTGAAAATATTATGGCAATAAAAACACAAAGATTTTTATCCTGGTTCGTTGAACTCAACTAATCCAGTCCACCCTATCAAGAGTGATTTTCCTTTCTCCACAAGGACTTAATCCACTATAATCAAACTGATTATAATATCAACCACTAAGAACAACTGTCTTAGTCTTCTCAAGAACTACTGACCACAACTTGGTCTTCTTAAGAAACTTTTACAATCAAATGTAAACTAAACAAGTGTTTGAAATGCTTCTAAGAAAGCTATATCACAACTGTGATTTACACTTAAGTTTAAGAACATATGAAACTATTCAACAAAGAATAATAATTTGTATGAGAGCTTTGAGAGAGTTTTCAGTGAATTTGTCAAAATACGTCAACTGAAGAAAGTTGTTGAAGGCTTGCTTATATAGACAAAGAAGTCTAAGACATTGCATGCTTGAAGACCGTGTACTGCAAAGTATTTGTAGCCTTTTGTCTTCACATCACTTGACCTTTCCTAGAAGTAGAACATTCAGAGAAATCCTTTTTGCCTGAGTTCTTGTGTCTAGCATGAAAGAGGAAAGAGTCGTTTGGCATAACCAACAGATATAACTTTGAATAATCTTCTTCAACAAGTTTCTATTTCACAGCAATCAACATCAGAGCCTTGAGTGGTAAGAGTCTTTGATGTCATCAGAGTTTGCTGTATCAGAGTGTTACAGCAAGTGTGCTTCAGCGTGAAATTAATCAGAGCAGAGTTTGGAGATCAGATCCTCAGTACTTACAGCGAACAGTACTATCTGAGTCTTCTGAAAAGCAATGCTTGAAACTCTTCATACAAAGTCTTTAGTCTACGCTTCAGATGCTTCTGTAGCTTCTGCTTCATATCCTTCTGTAGGCAGCGCTCAGAGTCTTCTGTAGGCAGGGCTCAGAGTCTTCTAATTAGATGCTTCTGACGCTCAGAGCCTTGCGTAGTTCAACGTTCAGATCCATTTTTGCTTTTAGAAGAATATTAAGTTTAATATCTGCAGCAAAAATACTTGAACCAATTTAGAGTATATAATTTCTTAATACAAAATTTCATAAGTGTTATCATCAAAACATAGAGATATAACTAAGAACCAATCTGTGTTCTAACAAGGTATAGGCAGATTGTGCCAACTTGCCAAGTTTGCCCTTTTTGGAGGTAAAATGAGCAAATCCAACTTGGGATTTCTTTTCTGAGCATGAGCAACCTTTCTATGTGTTTCAACATCATTAATATCCTAAAAATAGTTGACATGAAATGAAGGAAAGGGAGTAGTTGATGCAATAGCTGAGGTGTAGCAGAAGATGTAAAACGTTTCTCTCTCCTTGCCGCTTGCATCCACTTGCTTGAATAAACAAATCATATAACTCAAACTCTAGTTTTTGCTCGTGGTAATCCATTGTAATCTAATCATTTAAGTCCCTAAACATCATAGAATCAGTTAAACAAATTATTAGAAGAGGTTTAGGTGGTTTATTCCTCAAAATGCAAGTGCTGAACTTGGTTTTGTGACATGAAAAATCCCCAACTTGCTTTCTTCGATTCTCCCTAACCACAAAGGTTGTGAAAATGCTCTTGCACTTTTTAAAAATCCCCAAATATGATCTACAATATAGATGTTTGGTCAAAGTTCATATTCCAAATGGAACTAAGTCAAAAATCTTCATGAAGTTGGCCGCAAAACTTGACTTACAAGTCAAGAAACAAGACATTTTTCTAAGTATGGAAATCCTTAACAACTTGATAAGCTCACAACTCAAAATCTATGAATTTTTTGACATCCACTCTCTAGGACACTTTTGTAGGATTTCTCAAGGGATTTCCAACCAGCTTTGGACCACTTAATTTGGATGTGTGGTTTGAGAGTTATGACAATTCCAAATAAGCTTGTAATTAGGGTTTTTCATAAACCCGAATTTCTTGATTCACAAGTTATCCATTAATTCTTGATTAAATATTCATAAAACTCACTAGTTAGGCATAAAATGATGTTGGAAACCTTGATTGCTTCAATTTAGGATCAAAACCCTAAAAGTCAAAGAGTTGACTTTCCAAACAAACGAACCGAATTGTTGAAATCTTCAGGATCTATCATTAACATTTTAGGGTTTTTTGAATCTTTCATACTTCTTGGGGGGACTTCAATAAGTTATAGAAACATCATGGACCATGGTTCAAGCTTTGGAAACCCAATTATCCCAAAAGTCAAACTACAGTTGACTTTTTCAAACTAGAAACCTTAATCAGGGTTTTGCACAGCACTGCTTCAATTCTCTTGGTAACAATCTCAAATAACACTTTTTCTTGGTAAGATATGAACCTATTAATGATATAAATACTTGTATAAGACCAATCCAAAACCTTGATTGATCAGTCCACATGATTCTTAATTTTAACAGTGTGAAACCCTAATTCATTTGCATCTTGACAAAGACTAACTTGAAAGAGGTTAGGGTTAGATAACATATGCTTGATGAACCTAGAATTATAATGGAATCTAGGGGTCAAATTTGGGGTATGATACCCATAATAGATCCTTTCACATATCAGTGACTTATATGGACTCTTTACTATCTTGTGCTCTTGTGGATATCAGTTCTTCTCTCAATGTAATGCCTAAGGGCACATTGAGTTAACTACTGGTAGGAGGGAGCGAGATGAGGCCTAGCATTTTAATTTTCAGATCTTTTGACGGTTCTCGAAGGTAAATTATTGGTAAAGTGGATTTACCCATTAAGATTGGGCCGCATTTGTTTACCATTACTTTTCAAGTGATGGATATTAATCCTACATACAGTTGCTTATTTGGTCGACCCTGGTTTCATGCCACAGGGGTAGTTACTTCCATATTGCATTAGAAATTGAAATTTATGTTTGACAATTAAATGGTCATCGTTTGTGGTGAAGAAGATTTGCTAGTAAGCAAGTTATCATCCTTCCGATATGTCGAGACTGATGAAGGCATAACTGGGGTGTCGTTGCAATGTCTTGAATTCGAAGATGTCAGCTCCACTTCTGTCAATCTAAGTAGATCGCCGAAAATGACCATGTCATATGTCAAAAGTGCTAAAGAGACCATCGAGAAAGGTGTCTTGCTTGGCTAGGGGCAAATCCTGAATGTGGTTGAAAAGAATGACCGTTTTGGATTGGGTTATCATCCCGATCAGTAAGCTAGCTAACATCATAAGTGCAACTTGATCAAGTTCAAAAGCGCTGGATTCCAGGAAAGTGATATCGTATCAGCTATTGATGATGCTGGTCCTAGCAACCAAAGTGCAAACTTTGTACGCAAGTGTCTGCTAGGTTTCAAGCTCAACAATTGGACATCTACTATGATTCCCGTGGTTTTTCCCACAAACATGTAATGCATTTTGTTTTCCTATTCCCTCGTCCTCTCCAGAGACGAGTGGATAGCTTGTAAGGCCTATCGCGTTTGAAACATTATGTGATCAATAAATAAAAGTTTTTTTTTTGCATTCAAATCATGCTCTTTTTCTTTTCTTTCTTTATTTTTTTCACAAATAATAAATGGCAAAAGTTTCTTTCATTTTTCACCTTTCAAATAGATCACTCTAAACATAATTCATAAACATGCAAATAAAATAAATGCATTGATAACAACTTGGCAAACATCTGTTGTAATTCTGGGATTGCAATTAGCCAAGCCGAAGAAGATGGTAAGGAAGATTGTGAATTACCGACTAAACTAGCAAGGCTCCTTGAGCATGAGCAGAAAGAGATTCAGCCACACAAAGAGCCAGTGGAAGTTATCAGTCTTGGTACTGATGAAATCAGAAGAAAGGTCAAGATTAGGGCATTCCTCGCTAAGCATGTACACTTTGAGTTGGTCAAGTTATTGAAAGAGTATGTTGATATTTTTTCCTAGTCTTATCAAGATATGCGTGGGTTGGATATTGTCGTAACTGTGAAAAACAACTGGCGGAAAAATAGAAGAGTCGCCACTTTCATTATTTATCCCAAAGAGAGGGAAAGGAAACGATCGGAAAAACCTGACGGAAAAGGGAAAGACAAGGTCATCGCAACCATGTCTGGATTCGGGAGTCGATTACGCAAGGGGAAGGTATTAGCACCCCTCACATCCGTCGTACTCGACGGGATCCACGCATTGTTGTCTATCTAAAAGGGTGTGTTAAAAATATCTAGCTAAAGGCTCAGGGACAAAAGAAAAAGAAAAGGACTAACTCGGCAGAGCATCGTCGCTCTGTGCCTACGTACTCCCTCGTGCAATGGGAAAGTCAGAGTCAATGTAGTTTGACTAACTACGGGTAAAGGGGGAAGGTTGCTCGCTAAGACATCGCGTCTTATGCCTACATAATTTCATCTGGTATGAAAGATCAGAGCGAACGTAGTTCGGGCTAAAAGACCACAGGTTGGTTCAAAAGTTTTTTAGGCCCGAGTAGGGTTAACAAATAGTTCTAGCAGTTGGTGTATGCAGCTCGACCATTGGAGACTTAGGCGTTACCGTTTGTGGTAGAACTAAGAGTTAACAATACTCTCTTATCTGAAAAGATTTTCCTGATTAAGAATCCCGAAGGATGAAAAAGGTTTGAAGTGTTTTTGTGTTTTTTAAAGAAGAAGTGTTTTGAACTTGATTTGTAACTCATGTTGCACTAAAGACTATGATTTAGGAGCGAATGCGTCGTATATTGTCCAAAGGACATATACTAACATTCTAGACAATTGAGAGGCAACCACCCAATCATCATTTCCAAAATATCTTAAGGCTTGTAGCGTACAACACTCGTCATTCTTTATTAAGTGTTTTATGAATGTTTGAAGATGAGAAGAGAAGAGGGAACACTAATGGGAGACTAATCAATCCTAAAAGTTATCATCTAAAGTGGACTTAGAGTTGGGATTCAAAAGGGAACTACCTAATGTTATCATGCATGGTTAGGCATCTAATGTCTATCATAACCTCAAGAGGTTGGAGAACTTATGGGGAGCATGGCAAAGAAAAGCAAAAGAAGAAGAAGAAGAAGAAGAAGAAGAATGCATATGCAAATGAAGATGCAAACATAAGATGCACAAATAGAATGAAAGTGGGAGGAAAATAGTGTGGGGCAGTAGCCTCCACAAGCTCATATCAACCAAGCATGCATATGGAAATGCAAGAAAAAAAAAGTAGAAGAGAAGCACAAGAAGAAATCAATCAAACAAGAACAAACCACACAAAGATGCATCAAAAAGTGGGATGAAATGACCTAAGTCAAACAACATCAACCACACCACAAAAACTAAACCAAATGAAAGGTAACACAAAACCCAAAACCAAGTGAGGATGGGAGACCAAATGAGGGCAGCAAGGGCCTCATAATAGGTACTAAACCATAAGCATCACAAGCCAAGTGCAAAGGAAGCACAAAAGTGTCCTCAAGGATCCATCATTTTAGGTATACTTCAAGTACCTCCTCAGGAGGGACTAAGATACCTTGAATGAGGTTCCAAAGTCATTGGACAGAAGGGAGATGAAGAGAAGAAAGCTCAAAAGCAAAAGCAATTCAATTCAAAAGGAAATGCAAGCAAAAGCACAAAGAGTGCAAGCAAACATCACATAAAAGTTCAAGTTGAAAACTTAAAAGGAAACACACAAATGAACAAGGAAGAAACAATATCATGACCTAAAATTAAACCAACATCATCTTTAACATGTTAAAAACATGAAACAAAAGGCATTGAGGGTTCAAAGGATCCAAAAATTTCATATCCAAGTCAAACTAGGTCAAGGTACATGTGTGAACCTCCCTTGGAGGTTACTTGACTTGCAAGTTACCTCAAAAATAGGAAAATGGTTCAAAAATAATCAAACAAAATGCAAAAGGTACTTAAACATGTTAGCAAACAGAGGCCAAAAGCTCACAGCAAATATCCCCTCAAAGCACCGTTAAAAGAAAATAATATTCAAGATTGACCACTTTGAAATGGGAGAAACGGGGGTCAAAAGAAAAGCACCAAAAGTCAACCCTAAAGTCAACCAACCAGAGGAAAAATGGTCCTCAAAAGTTGTTCAACTCATCATGGGTATGAGGATCAATTTTCATTCATTGGACCCAAAGGAAATGTGAGAAACAAATAAAAGAACAAACAATGTCACAATTTAATTCATTTAAAAACACCTCCAATGTTTAATTATATTTAAAAATGAAAAATAATCTGAAAAATAAAATAAAAAATGTCTAAAAATAATAGACATCTCAAGGTTTGTAAAAAATATTTTTGTGAATTTTTTAGAGCATTGGAGCTATTTTTAATGAACTAAATTCAAACAAGAAATAAAAGAAAATAATAAAATGAATAAAAGAAAATAAAAATGCAAGAAAAAACAACAGCCAATGGATTAGCATACTGGTCAACAGATCAAGGGCCTAGGGCACGCCACACAAGCGCTGAAGGGTTTAAGTGAAACGCAACGTTTCACTAGGGGATCAGGTGCGCTCAGTTGACTCCTCCCCACCATGAGTCTTAATCTCAATCATCCATTCCAAAAGTATTCACATCCTACAATCCTCAACAGGCCACGTAATCAAAACCCTAGTCAACATTCTAAGAACAAATCTCACACGCTGGATCCACATACTAGGTCAAGGGAGTCAGCCAGATCGTGTGGCTAGAACATCATCTTCCTCATTCAAATCCTCAGATGGAGGGAAATCTCAGGTGGTGGCCGGAGAAGACTCTGGTCGTCTTCTCCGGCGAGGGGAACAAGGCTCTGAGCAAAACTTCACCAATTCTAACAAACCTTATATGGAAATTGATCTGCAACTCATGAGGATCACGAATCCATGGCTAGTTTTCCTTAATTCCTTATAACAAATCCAAATCGAAGCCAAACAGATTTGCTCATCAAAACCAAAAGTTCACAAACCTCACTCAATTTGGTCCATAAATCATCTATATGTTATGGAGATCACAGATCAAGCAAGAATTGAACAAAACAACACAAGAACAAGCCATACTAGATCAAAACAGTTTTGAGCTTCATCCAACAATCATCACAAATGCCAGTTCGTTTTAATGATTAATGATCTACATGTTGTCTAGGTCTCAAATATGCAAAAATGGCAGAGAATCATGGCATATTCAGAGAGTAAGGTTTATTTGTAAATACCTAGTGGAGAACTTCCACTGAGCCTTCAATTGATGCTTAAGCTTGAAGAAAGGTATCCAGAAACGTTCAGTGATCTTCAATGAAGCCTTTGCAACCTTTAATTTTGCTTGAATCTTGCTAAATCTCAAAAATCGTATTTCACTTGTTCTTCACTTTTTCAAAATGCTCTAGCTCCAATTCTTCACCCAATTCGTGTTCTGAGCATTTGTTCATGGTAGAAACCTTTTATGTGATAGATTTGGAAAAGAATTAAGCCCAATGGCATCCCCTAGAGCCCAATTGCATATCCATGGAATTTGAGTTTTTTCACTTGTCATGTGCACGAAATCTGTACCAATTTGGCTCCAAAATGATGCAAATCACTTACTGGCAACATGAGGAGTGTGAATGGCTGGGATTTCATCCTTGTTTGATCTCAATGGCTGATATTTCAAGTGTGACTTAAACTTGAAGAAAGCTTGAAAGTGGCTCATCAAAACTCACCAAATTCAAATTCTAACATTGTCAATGTATTTGAAATATAGTTTGCACTCAAAATATGTATCTACTTGCACAAAAATGATCCATAATGAATTAAATCCAATTTTCTCCTTTTAAAGCTTTTTCCATGAAAATCATTTTGGGAATTCACCATTCCAAGCCAAATCCATGACTTCTAAAGGCTTGGTTGAACAAATGACACCATTTGGAGCACATTTGATGTTGGAAAAATCTCCACTTGAAGTGTGCAAGTTGGTGAAATGGACCTATAATCTCACTTTCCCAAAATACCCCTGACTTGTAAGCCTCATAACTTGAGTTCTACAAATCAGATGAAAGACTTCTAGTACTCTTTGGAAATCTAAGACAAAGACCTACAACTTTCATGTTCATAAAAAGTTGAGGAGAAACATCCTTCTAGTTCAGAAATGGCTTGGAAGTTGGTTGACTTTTGTTGACCAAAATCGCATTCATCTGATGACCAGTAACTTGTCTGCATCATAACTTGAGTTCTATAAGTCCAATCAAGGACTTCTAGTACTCAAAAGAAAGCTAAGAACATGATCTACAAGTTCTATGTTGGTAAAAAGTTGTTATGAGACTTGTATCTTGAGATAAGTGGTCTTGAAGTTAGACACTAAATAGGGGATTTTACCCTGAGAACCCTAATTTAGTAACTTCTCACACTCTTGATTCTTGATGAATTGATTTTGAAATGATATATTAGACATCTCAACACAACATCCCATGACCATAGAGACTTGGAATTAGGTTGTAACCTCCTTCAATTTCACAATTAACTGAGGATTTACGAGATGAAAACCCTAGATGCAACATTCTTGACTATGGCTTCTTCCACCTCACACAACACCTTGAATAAGCTCCAAATGGCTCTCAAAGCACTAAATGAGATCTCTCAACATCTTATATCCATAATTATGAATTCGCAACCCTCTGATGCTCTTCAACTGGCCTCCAAGTTAGGAGCTGACCCACATACATCCATGCATCCTTTCACAAGACTATTGACCTCTTCAAGATGACCTGATGACCATTCAAACTTGAGTAACACCCCTTGCTTAGGCTCCACACTCTGAGAAGCCTTCTCTTGATATGTACAACCTCTTGATCCCCTATTCAATGAAAAAAATGCTATAAAATGCAAATGCTAGAAGAAAATGAAATGAAACAATAAACCTAGTTAAGAAAAGGTTGGTCAAATTTTGGGGTACAACAGCTGCCCCTATTCAAGCGACTTGGACCTGAATGATTGAAAAGCGAACGGATTTCACGCCATCAAGGTAAAAGACGATTGAATACCAAAGAACCCGGAAATTTGCCAACCGCAGAAAATAAAACTGCAAACAAGGATCTCCGGAGACAACTGCTCTGATTACAAACACATTCCGCTGGGGAAAAGAGAAACTTAACGAGTAACTCTGCTTGGGAAAACCCTGAAATAGAGGAACACTCCAAATTGCTAGAATCTGGATATTCAACGAACAAAATGAATCAATGAAATTTGCTGGAGCCTGAACGCTCAACATAATAGCCGGAGCCTGAATGCTCAACGTAAAATTGACCGGAGCCTGAATACTCAATCGTAAGATTGACTAGAGCCTGAACGCTCAATGTAAAATTGACCGGAGCCTGAATACTCAACATAAAAAAGGATACATCATTTGCCAATTCACCGGAGCCTGGATACTCAACGGAGAAGCCGGAGCCTGGATGCTCGACGTAAAATTGATCGGAGCCTGAATACTCAACGGACCAAAAAGTATACCATAAACTGAAATTTTATCGGAGCCTGGATACTCAATGAAATTGGAATCACGAAATAAATGTCGGAGTCTGGATACTCAACGCAAAAGAGAAATTACCACATATTGGAAATCGGTCAGAGTCTGGATACTCAATGTAATACATCAGAGCATGAACGCTCAACGAAAATAAACCGGAGCCTGGATGCTCGACGAAATAAACCGGAGCCTGAATGCTCAACGAAAGTGACCAGAGCCTGGATACTCAACGGACAAAAGAGATCATCACCATACGAAAATTACTGGAGTCTGGATACTCGACGGAAAATTGACCGGAGCCTGGATACTCAACGGACAAAACTAAATACCACAAGTAAAAAATTCACCGGAATCTGGATATTCAACGGAGAAAGAGTACTACCACAAAACTTACCAAGGTCCGGATATCTAACTGACTTTACCGGAGTCTGGATACTCAACGGAAAAAAAAATACATCACGAACTGAAAATATACCGGAGTCTGAATACTCAACGGAGAAATCGGAGCCTGTATGCTCAACGAAGATTGACCGGAGCCTGAATACTCAACGGACGAAGGGAAAATATCACAAATATCACAACCTGAACACCACACTATCTTTGCCGGAGTCTGGACACTCGATGGAAAAACACATTAATATCAATCACCGTGGTCTGGATACCACAACCATCCTTACCGGAGTCTAGATACTTGACGGAAAAAGGAAAACCCTATCAACTGGGAACCGACCGGAGTTTGGGTACTCAACGGAAAAAAGAAATCACCATACATACTTATCATGATCCTCTGAGATCCGAAGACACTTCTGGGGAATAACATGAGCCGGGGTCTGGATACCACGCGGGCTAAGAGAAATCACATGGTCTGGATACAAAGGGAAAAAATCAAACGTTCGAAGATACACCTGAAACAAAGAGATAACCACCTGGTTTATGTTTCACATGAATATGTTTGAAAATGGCGTAATGCTCCATACGAAATGGAAATGCTACGCATTTGGGTAGATGTTATGCACGCATGCAGATGCAACGGAACTGAATCAGAAAAATAAATGCTAGAGATACAGACAACACCCTGTCGGGGCAAGAGAATAACCCTGTTGAGGGAATCAATGATTCTGCCGGGGATAGAGCACAACTTGCTCATGCCAATAACCATTGGTCTTATGCCGAGAAACGGGCCCTCACTGGCCTCTGGGAATTGCTCCGCCGGGGAACGAACCTAAACAGGCTACAAATTACTCTGTGGAAAGAAAATCCAATCACAACTCGCTGGGGAGCGTATACAAGCATGCCCCTTGCGGAGATTAGATGCACATCAACTGTCGAAAGAATGCGTACACGCTACCTGCTCACTCAAACCGCATACAAACTCTACTGGGGATAGAGATGCGAACTTCACTGATTGGGGAAATAGGTTCAAGCTTGGAATAGGACGAACTTCATCCATACCTTTTGCCCCAAGGGTAACGACCCTGCAACACTGAACAAACAGACAAGATATCCTACGCAATCAGAACCATTTTAGTCATCATTCGTGATGTTGTTCAATTAATTCAAAGTTTTAACAATTATTGGCCAAGGCCTGCAAGTTTATGTTAGCGCAAGTTCATCAAAACATTGAGCGTTTTCACAAACAAAACAGTAAGAGTTAAAACAAAGCACACAGATCAAGTACTGAATAGTATATGTTTATTGATAAGTGGCATGTAAATAGGCAAAGTTTTACAACAGATGCAACTCCTGAAAAGAGGAAGCCGCGCAAAAACAAATACAGATATGTACATGAAATATACAAAAGTGTACAAAATGGCGGCAACGTGGCACAGACAAACACCATGAGTTGATCCCTCCATGACTCGCCTGACTCTGATGCTTCCCCGACGCTTTATTTTCAGAAGAGATTGATTCGGATAAAAACAGCCCTCATGTTCTCCCAATCCACTAAGCAATGAAGTTTCAACGTAGACCGCAGTTATTTTCTTTTTCAATCCCTAACTTTTGCCTGAACCGCCCTTTCGGGTTTTCGATTCACCGGGATACCCATTTTTACCAAAGTCGCCTTTTCAGGTTTTCGACTTTGCGGGTTTACATCTTTTCATTTTTATCCCTAATTTTTGCCCGAACTCATTTTTCCTTTTTTATGGTTCGCCGGGATGCCCTATTTTTGCCTGGACTTTTCTTTTTGTGTCCAACGAGTCTCTTTTAAGCAAAGTATTTTTTAACTGCGTCTGCATTCACAGAGGATGTGAAATCCTCACCATCCATGGTGGCTAACAACAAGGCTCCTCCAGAGAAAACCTTTCGAACGACATATGGACCTTCATAATTGGGAGTCCATTTGCCCCTGTGATCTGAGTGTGGCGGGAGAATCTTTTTCAGCACAAGATCGCTCGTCTGAAAGCTTCGAGGGCGCACCTTCTTATCGTAAGCTTTCTTCATTCGACTCTGGTACAAAGGACCATATGCAATTGATTCTAGTCTCTTCTCATCCATCAGGATAAGCTGATTCAACCTATTCCTTATCCATTCTGCCTCATCGAGCTTGACGTCGACCAGAACTCTTAAAGAAGGAATCTCGACCTCTAGTGGTAGGACAACTTCCATACCATATACCAGCGAGAAAGGAGTTGCCCCGGTTGATGTGTGTACCGTCTTACGATAACCGTGAAGAGCAAAGGGCAACATCTCATGCCAATCTTTGTAAGTGACAACCATCTTTTGCACTATCTTTTTAATATCTTGTTGGCCGCTTCGACAGCGCCATTCATCTTCGGCCGATAGGGTGATGAGTTGTGATGCTCAATCTTAAAGTTCTGGCATAACTCCTTCATCATCTTGTTGTTCAGATTCGAACCATTATCAATAATGATTCGCTCGGGAATTCCATATCTGCAGATGATGTCCTTCTTTATAAATCTCGCTACCACTTGTCTAGTCACATTGGGGTACAAAGTTGCTTCAACCCATTTGGTGAAGTAATCAATGGCAACCAAGACGAAACGATGATCGGATGCGGTGGGCTCAATCTTGCCAATCATATCAATGCCCCACATGGAGAAAGGCCACGGGGACGCCATAACATTCAATGGGCACGGCGGTACATGTATCTTATCTGCATAAATCTGGCATTTATGGCATTTTTTCGCAAATTTGAAACAATCTGACTCCATAGTTAGCCAATAATACCCTGCTCGTAATAGCTTTCGAGACATGGCATGTCCGCCGGCATGTGTACCGAAAGTACCCCCGTGGACTTCTTCCATAAGCAGCGTTGCTTCTTTTTCATCCACACATCTCAACAACACCAAATCATGGTTCCTTCTGTATAGCACACCATCTAGGTTTAGGTAAAAGTTGCCAGACAACCTCCTCAATGTCTTCTTATCCTGAGCCGAAGCCCCTGGTGGATACTCTTGCTTCTTGAGGAAGTTCTGTATATCGTAAAACCATGGCTCGCCATCAGCAGCCTCTTCAATGGCGAATACGAAAGCGGGTCTGTCCAAGCGAGAAATGACTGTTCTGGGAGCATCATTCCAGAAATTCACTTTGTACATCGAAGATAGCGTTGCCAAAGCATCGGCCATCTGATTCTCTGCTCGTGGTACATGATGAAATTCTACCCAATCGAACAAGGGTAACAACCTCCTTGCATAATCTCTGTAAGGAATTAGATTCGGTTGACGAGTTTCCCATTCTCCCATGATTTGATTAACCACTAGCGTTGAATCGCCATATACATCTAAATTCTTGATTCTCAAATCAATAGCCTCTTCCAGACCCATGATACATGCTTCGTACTCAGCTTCATTGTTGGTGTAAGGTAATGTCAACCTGGCAGTGAACGGATGTGAGTACCATGAGGAGTTGTAATAATTGCCCCAATTCCGCTACCATAGGAGTTGACATCGCCATTGAATATCATCTGCCATTGAGAATCCTTCTCTGGACCTTCGCCGTGTAATGTTTCTTCACAATCTTTCGCTTTGAGGAACATGATATCCTCGTCTGGAAATTCAAAATTCATCAGTTGATAATCTTCGATTGGCTGCTCAGCAAGGTATTCTGATAGAACACTTCCCTTGATGGCTTTCTGAGAAACATATTGTATATCGTACTCTGTCAATACCATCTGCCACCTGGAAATTCTTCTTGAGAGCGCCTGCTTCTTGAAGACATACTTAATCGGATCCATCTTCGAAATCAGCATGGTTGTGTGATCGAGCATATACTATCTCAAATGTTTGGCAGCCCAAGCAAGTGCGCAAAATGTTTTCTCGAGCATTGAGTAACGGGACTCACAATCTGTGAACTTTTTACTCAAATAATAAATCGCATGCTCCTTTCTTCCAGTCTCATCATGTTGACCGAGAACATAACCCATACTGTTCTCAAGAACCGTTAAGTACATGATTAAATGCCTTCCAGCTACTGAGGGTATCAATATCGGAGGCTCCTGCAAGTATTCTTTTATTTTATCAAATGCTTTTTGACAATTTTCATTCCAGACGACCACCTGATCTTTCTTTAACAATTTAAACATTGGTTCACACGTGGCTGTGAGATGAGATATGAACCGAGCGATGTAGTTCAATCTCCCCAGGAAACCATGGACCTCTTTTTCTGTTTTTGGCGCTGGCATGTCTTGTATGGCTTTTATCTTTGTAGGATCGACCTCGATTCCTTTTTCACTGACAATAAACCCCAATAACTTTCCGGACCGAACTCCAAAAGTGCACTTATTTGGATTCAACCTCAATCTGAACTTTCTAAGCCTCTCAAACAGCTTCAACAAATTGACCAGATGCTCCTCCTCCGTTTGGGACTTAGCAATCATATCGTCAACATAAACTTCAATCTCTTTATGCATCATGTCATGAAAGAGCGTTGTCATAGCGCACTGATATGTTGCTCCGACATTCTTCAAGCCAAAAGGCATTACTTTATAGCAAAATGTTCGCCATGGTGTAATGAAGGTTGTTTTCTCCTTGTCCTCCGGTGCCATCTTTATCTGATTATAACCCGAGAAACCATCCATGAAGGAAAACACCGAAAATTGAGCCGTATTGTCGACCAATACGTCAATGTGAGGGAGCGGGAAATCATCTTTTGGGCTCGCCTTGTTCAGATCCCTGTAATCTACACACATCTGTACCTTACCATCTTTCTTAGGTACAGGTACGATGTTGGCGACCCACGTAGGGTATGTGGTTACGGCTAAAAATCCAGCGTCCCATTGCTTTTGGACCTCTTCTTTGATTTTTACTGCCATATCTGGTCTCGTTCTTCTAAACTTCTGCTTGACCGGCGTGCATTCCTCGCGCAACGGTAAGCGATGAACCACTATTTCGGTATCGAGCCCGGGCATATCCTCGTACGACCAAGCAAATATATCACTATACTCTCGAAGCATCTCGATCAGTCTTTGCTTGATGTCACTTTGTAGCGCAGCCCCTATCCGAACATTTCTGACAACTTCTTCAGAATCCAGATTAGCAACTTCAATTTCCTCCTGATGAGGCAGAATGATCTTCTCTTCTTGTTTCAAGAGTCTAGCTAAACCTTCAGGCAAGTCTTCATCCTCATCAATCTCTTCTTCAGCTTGATATATCGGTTGATCAAAGTCGAAGCGAGTCATAGGAGGTTCTGAATTGGTGTCACCTGCAATAGGAATCCTGCAATGAAAATGGTTAAATGTTTCAAACAATTTGCAAACAAGTATAAACCACGTTGCCATTTCATTGTGAAAAGTGAAAATAAGAAAAACAGAGATCACAAAATTTGAATGAGAAAACGCCCTTTGATTAATTGATAAACAATGTTCAGACATAAGCAAATAAGGCCCTGAAATAAAAGCATAGGGTAGTACATAGGGTAATACAATGATTGGAAAAACAAAGCATTATTGTTCTGTCGTCACTTGAATGAATTCTTCAATTGACCAGTTGCGCAGACTATGTCCCAGAATACACGGCTTGATCTAGGCGTCCATATCACAATCGCTGTCTCCGGCTTCATCATCAGAAATGGCATTAATCTGCTCAAAGAAGACACCTCCGCTAGTAAATCTGATCGGCCCCTTGAACTTCGGCGTGCTTTATGAAGACGATGGGCGGTACCCCAGACCGAACTTGTCTTGCTTCTGAGATATATCAATCACCTGCCCCCAGCCTTGGGCTGAACCAGCTTGCACCACAGCCTGCGCTTCTTTAAAGGAAGAATTAGCCACCTCAGGCTCTTTACTCACAACAGGAGACTTGTCTTTAATCTTGACCGCTTCGAAGGCCTGGAAAAGAGTTTCATGGATCTCTCTATCCACTTCAACATATTTAAAGGATGATAAATGGTTGACCATGATATCCTCCTCCCCACAAACCGTAACAACGCTACCACCAACCATGTATTTCAGCTTTTCATGTAGCGTTGATGTAACAACCCCCGTTGAATGAATCCAAGGGCGACCTAGTAAACAACTGTAGGCCGGCTGGATATCCATGATGTAAAACACTGCATCAAAGACTTCAGGTCCAACCTGAATAGGCAAAGTTACCTCCCCAAACACAGATCTTCGGGTTCCGTCAAACGCATGCACCACCAAATCACTTGGTTGCAAATCAACCCCTTCATATCTAACTTCATCAGGGCCTTCTTCGGAAGTACGTTTAAAGACGATCCCGTATCCACCAGCACGTGAGACATGACAGCCCCTCGGCATTCTAAAGATATGTGCAGCGCACAATTATGATTTCTACCTCTTGGCGTCAAATCCAGGTCCGTAAGGCCTAAGCCATTTCCTGCATTTACATGCGCCATAACTCCCTCGAGTTGATTAACTGAAATTTCCTGTGACACGTAAGCAGTGTTTAGTATTCTCAGCAAAGCATTCCTATGCGCCTCAGAGCAAAGGAGCAACGACAGGATGGATATTTTGGAAGGAGTTTGCTGCAAATGATCGACTATCTTGTAGTCGCTTTTCCGAATCAGCCTCATAAATTCCTCCGCGTCTTTCAACAAAGATTCTCTCTCCCCAGATTGAGAAGTCTCCTCTACTACCGGTCTTTTCCCCTTGTCCACCTTATCAACAGTTACCTCAGGTGACGAAAAGACTCGGCCACTGCGAGTAATACTTCCTGCTCCCACGAGATTGTCAACTGAACTTGCAGGGGGATCAATCAAGTTTATCTTTTGCCTATTGCAATACACTTTGGCTCCGTAGTTCCACGGAATAACCTTAGTGCTCTCAAACAGCATAGGACTTGCTTTTGTGATAGTTATCGTTGGTGGCTTTGGTGCATAGATAATAACAGTCTTATACGGGATGGAGATTATCGCAATCTCATCCTTTTCTTCAGCCACCAAATCCTCGGACTCTCTTCCAACAGAACGGTCAAATTGTAAAACTCCGTTATCCATCATCTCCTGAATACATCTTCTCAACAATCCACATCCTCTCTCAGGATCAGCAGAACATTCAAGACAGTCCTTAGCACACCCCAGGAAAACACCCACTTTTAGCAATCTGGCCTTCATAAAGCTTAAGGGTGTCTTCAGTTCATCAACATCTGTCACCAAATTCAACAACTCCTCCTTGATAATTGCATTAACCCCAGCCTGCCCATGATTCGGCATGGGATTCTACACCACATTGGGAACATCATTAGAAAAATTGATCGCCTTACTGTCAATCATGTCTTGCACTTTATGTTTGAAGGCTTTACAATTATCAATATTATGTCCTGGAGCACCCGAATGAAATTCACATCGAGCATTTGCATCGTACCCAGGTGGAGGAGGTCTGGTTAAGGGAGCCAAAGTCCTTTTTTGAATCAATTGCAGCTGTAGCAAAGCCTGCAATAACTGAGAGTAAGGCATAGGAGGTGCATCAAAATGCCTATTTGCTGCCCAGCCTCTATCTTGGTATCTTCCGTACCCCTGTTGATTTTGTTGCGGTTGTTGTTGTTGTTGACGCTATTGTTGTTGTGGTTGTTGAATTGCTGGAATAATGATGCTGGCAATTTGCTGATGTTGCCGATTCTGACCTCTATTTCTTCCCCGTGAATTGGATACAGCGTTAGCATCTCCCTCTCGCCTTTTGTTTCCAAACACCTTCTTATTCCCTCCAGCTGAAGGTCCTTCGCCAGCATTAATCTTTCCTAACTTAATTCCATTCTCCACCTTCTCCCCGGTGATTATTAAGTCTGAAAAGCTGTCTGACATGCTGCTTATAAGCTTTTCATAGTACTTTCCCGGTAAAGTAGCAACAAACATGTCAACAAGCTCGTGCTCTACCATGGGGGTTGTACTCTAGCAGCAAGCTCTCGCCACCTCTGGGCGTATTCTTTAAAGCATTCATTGCTCTTCTGGGAAAGATTCTGCAGCTGGACTCTATTTGGTGCAAGGTCACTGTTGTACTGATAGTGCCTTACAAAAGCTTCAGCTAGGTCTCTCCAGCTACGGACATTTGCGGGTTCTAAGCTCATATACCATTCCAGCGAGGGACCAGATAGACTATACTGGAAGAAGTGCATAAGTAGTTTCTCATCATCGGAATGCGCAGACATCTTGCGATAATAAGACCTCAAATGAACCCTAGGGCAAGTGGTACCCTTGTACTTATCAAAGTCTGGGACTTTGAACTTTGGTGGCACCTTCAAGCCTAGGATCAGCCCCAAGTTAGACATATCCAGCCCCATAGAATTTTGGCATTCAAGAGACCTCATCTTCTCTTCGATCATCTTAATCCTCCTATCAGCCTCAGAAGGTAATTCAGCAGCTACAACTCTTAGAGAAAACACATCCTCTTGACTATCCTCACTCCAGATATGGTCCATATTACCGTGTATGGCACATGTGGTGTCGAGACCATAGCCATTTCTATTACCATTACCACCATTAGCAAAACCAGCATTACCACCGTTTTTGGCACCAGTAGCGTGGCCACTCCCTCCAGCAGTAGGGATGACTAAAGTTGGCATAGAATTGTCTACCCAAGGAGTTTCAATGTGAGGAGGGTTAGCAGCAATCCCACCGTGTAACACACCATCACCATCAACTCGTGCAATCAAAGGTTGCACTAAAGTCTGAAGTTGCGCCTGGCCACTGGAAACCCCTTGCATGACCTCCATCAGCTGTGCCATCCGATCTCTCATCTCTTGCATTTCTGCCTGCATCTGATCCATCAGTCTTTTCTGGTTTCTTCTGGTACCGTACCGGTGAGTTGTCAAGTCAGCAATCCTGAAACACTAGTAAACCACAGGAGAAATAAGGTTAACAGTTCCGGTGCACCTGCGAATGCGAGAAAAATGCTAAAATGCAGACATGTATTTATGCAACAGGGACATTTCCCCCTCGATTATAGTTTCCAGAAAAACATAACAATGGAGAACCCTGCGGACAAGCATAGAATACCAAATCCTCGTGTATAAATCAAAGGCCATCAGGCAATATACAAGCTACAACTGAGTACAAAAAGGAAAAGACCTCAACCAACAAGCCTGGTGATGGTCAATACAACAAATAGCAAGAACTACAACAGAAATAAACAAGACGGTCAAGCAGGATGACGTGATCGGAAGTCCTCTAACAGCTTCAGCG
The DNA here is from genome assembly GCA_963859935.3 of Lathyrus sativus. Taxonomy (NCBI): domain Eukaryota; kingdom Viridiplantae; phylum Streptophyta; class Magnoliopsida; order Fabales; family Fabaceae; genus Lathyrus; species Lathyrus sativus. The sequence goes on along the minus strand of OZ012735.1, from coordinate 564,429,098 downwards.
TCTCAGGGTGATCCGGCCTAGCAAGTAGTCCCTGAATAAGCAAATCCTGCTGGCTAACAATATGTTGTAAGTTGTCAACATGATCCTCTAAAGCTTCTTCCCCGAAACATGCCTCAAGTCTGCGTCTCTTGGAGTCAGCCCTCAACCTGAGATCCTTCAAGTTCGCGATCGCTTCATTCAACTTGTACTCACTGTCTCGTCTAAATGATGCCTCTGCTGCAATCTCCCCATCTTTGGCATTAAGTTGCGCCTTCAACTTGTTGATCTGAAGTTTTAACCTGTCTTCGTGCTCCTTGTTGTTAGTGCGCGTGGCATTCCATATTGACTCAAACTTGGAGATCCTCAAGTAAGCCCTATCCAGCTCTTCCTTCTTGGTGACAAGAACACTGTGGACGGTGTTCAAGTCTCGACCTGTACGCTCTGTCACTAGTCTCCTTAGTCAGATTCGTACCCAGTTTATTCACAAGCTCGGTTTGTCTCCTGAAAGAATGAACTGCATCTATCTTCTCACTTCGAAGTTGGATAATCTCTTTCTCCAATTCTTCGTTAGCTTTTTTCAATTCTTCCTTCTCAATCAAAACCTGATTATACTTCTGAATGTCTACTGTAGTAGGCTCTGCAATCTCAAGAGGGTGCACAGGCTTAGCAGATGGATATGGCATCATCAGCTCCTCGGCTCTACTCTGAATCCAAACCAAATAGGTAGCATACGCTTGACTATTACTCCTTCCCAAGGCAACCTTCCCTCTCCTGTGGACATTACTCCAGGCATGTTCAACTCTAGCTAAGGTGTCCCCCTCCAACAAACCAGTGAGATACAGAGATTCCTGTATCTTTTCATCCTTCGGAGGACCTCTCAGTGCATACCCAAACTGTCTGATAGCAATGGACGGGTTATAGTTTATGCAACCCTTCCTTCCAACCAGCGGGACGTTAGGAAAGCTTCCACAGCTATAGATAATCTCAATGCCCAATATATCCATATCAAACCAAACAATGTCCTCGGCAGACAATCTCATCAAATGTTTGGACCATTCCGATGTACCCGCAGTATCAGAGAACGGACCAGTCTTGGGAAGGTGGCTCATAAACCATATATAGAGTAAAGGTGCGCATCAAGATACATTTTTCCCTCTCCTATTCTCATTCTTGTAATGTACGGAATAATAAACATCACCCAACAGAGTAGGTATGGGATTCTTCAAAGCAAAGATACGGAATGCATCCACATCTACAAAATCCGGGATATTCGGGAATAAAAGAATGCCATAAATACATAGAGCCAATATAGCGCTGAATACCGCCCAACAACCTTTCTTAGCAAACTGTCGAGCCTTATCCACAAGAAAAGGTAACGGAAACCCAAACATGCCATTCCTACTAGCTAACTTCCCTTTCAACTCAGAGGCATCCACATCTAAGGCTTTAGCAAGTTCAGTCAGATCTGGCTCTCCCTCAACATCATAGAATGGTATCTGGTTCAGAATAGGCACCCCTAGTAGTGCAGAAAACTCCTCCAACGTTGGTGCCAGCACATAACTCTGAAAGGTGAAACCTCGCAACTAAGGATCATAGAATTGCAACAACGTCTGAAGGCCATTTAATTCATCCAAAGAAGGTTTGCAAACAACACTCAAAAGCCTCCCATAAGACTATCTGAAGTCTTCCATAACCTTCTTGTCAGCTAAAGAAATCAAACTTCGCAGAGTTCTAATATTAGGCGTAGGAAACTTGTAGGCCAAGGTCCTCCTCAAGGGCTCCATGTCAGCAATAAGAGAACAAGATCACCAGAATCGAAGAGGAAATATACACCTGCAACATAAACACATGTTAATGAAAATGCAAATGCAAATACAAACAAGGGATCAAGACTGTTGTGCTGTTGGTCGAGAAGAACCAGCGCTTCGCCTTAGCAAGAACAAAGTACCGACAATATGACCCACTAATAAACAGATTCACACTGTAAAGAACCGGGTATTCTGAAAGCCAAGGTTTCCTGCATAACCCAATCCCTCTCACGGGTATGGACCTATCCACGGACAAGGTTCGGCATCCTATGCGTTCATCAGCGTCACAGGCTTTCGAAAAATGATGATACGTTTACCATTTCTGGTTTGGCATCATCATCTCGCAAAGAGGCCTCACTTAGCTGAATCACAGATGATCGATCCTCAGAGTCGACAATCCTCAAATCTGAAATCCTCTCAACGACCCACTAGGCTAGAAAGAAAGTCATCAAAGAGAATCTCGTCTGAGCGCAAATTTCGTGGGAACTAGTGCATGCCTAACATGCAGGTTCACCACTACTTTTCGCTTCTAATATTATGTTTGTACTCAAGCCCAGGTTCGGCTTATCACTCAGTGGAACTTTTTTTCCCCTCACAGCACAGCAGTAATGATATATGATGCTAAAAATAAATGCGAGAAAAAAAAATAAAGCACATATATACAACACCCAAAGATAAACAGACAAGCGCTAGGATTGACTCGCATAGGGAACCAGAGTCGCCAGCTGTCGCAACTGCGAAAAACAACCGGCGGAAAAATAGAAGAGTCGCCACTTTTGTTATTTATCCCAAAGAGAGGGAAAGGAAACGATCAGAAAAACCTGACAGAAAAGGGAAAGACAAGGTCATCGCAACCATGTCTGGATTCGGGAGTCGGTTACGCAAGGGGAAGGTATTAGCACCCCTCACGTCCGTCGTACTCGACGGGATCCACGCATTGTTGTCTATCTAAAAGGGTGTGTTAAAACTATATAGCTAAAGGCTCAGGGACAAAAGAAAAAGAAAAGGACTGACTCGGCAGAGCATAGCCGCTCTGTGCCTACGTACTCCCTCGTACAATGGGAAAGTCAAACTCAACGTAGTTCGACTAACTACGGGTAAAGGGGGAAGGTTGCTCGCTAAGACACCGCGTCTTATGCCTACGTACTTTCATCTAGTATGAAAGATCAAAGCGAACATAGTTCGGGCTAAAAGACCACAGGTTGGTTCAAAAGTTTTTTAGACCCGAGTAGGGTTAACAAATAGTTCTAGCAGTTGGTGTATGCAACTCGACCATTGGAGACTTAGGCGTTACCATTTACGGTAGAACTAAGAGTTAACGACACTCTCTTATCTGAAAAGATTTTCCTGATTAAGAATCCCGAAGGATGAAAAAGGTTTGAAGTGTTTTTTGTGTTTTTTAAAGAAGAAGTGTTTTGAACTTGATTTGTAACTCATGTTGCACTAAAGACTATGATTTAGGAGCGAATGCGTTGTATATCGTCTAAAGGACACATACTAACATTCTAGACAATTGAGAGGAACCACCCAATTATCATTTCCCAAATAGATTAAGGCTTGTAGCGTACAACACTCGTCATTCTTTATTAAGTGATTTATGAATGTTTGAAGATGAGAAGAGAAGAGGGAACACTAATGAGAGACTAATCAATCCTAAAAGTTATCATGTAAAGTGGACTTAGAGTTGGGATTCAAAAGGGAACTACCTAATGTTATCATGCATGGTTAGACACCTAATGTCTATCATAACCTCAAGAGGTTAGAGAACTTATGGGGAGCATGGAAAATAAAAGCAAAAGAAGAAGAAAAAGAAGAAGAATGCATATGCAAATGAAGATGCGAACATAAGATGCACAAATAGAATAAAAGTGGGAGGAAAATAGTGTGGGGAAGTAGCCTCCACAAGCTCATCTCAACCAAGCATGCATATGGAAATTCAAGAAAAGAAAAGGAGAAGAGAAGCACAAGAATAAATCAATCAAACAAGAACAAACCACACAAAGATGCATCAAAAAGTGGGATGAAATTACCTAAGTCAAACAACATCAACCACACCACAAAAACTTAACCAAATGAAAGGTAACACAAAACCTAAAACCAAGTGAGGATGGGAGACCAAATAAGGGCATCAAGGGCCTTATAATAGGTACTCAACCATAAGCATCACAAGCCAAGTGCAAAGGAAGCACAAAAGTGTCCTCAAGGATCCATCATTTTAGGTATACTTCAAGTACCTCCTCAGGAGGGACTAAGATACCTTAAATGAGGTTCCAAAGTCATTGGACAGAAGGGAGATGAAGAGAAGAAATCTCAAAAGCAAAAGCAATTCAATTCAAAAGGAAATGCAAGCAAAAGCACAAAGAGTGCAAGCAAACATCACATAAAAGTTCAAGTTGAAAACTTAAAAGGAAACACACAAATGAACAAGGAAGAAACAATATCATGACCTAAAATTGAACCAACATCATCCTTAACATGTTAAAAACATGAAACAAAAGGCATTGAGGGTTCAAAGGATCCAAAAATGGCATATCCAAGTCAAACTAGGTCAAGGTACATGTGTGAACCTCCCTTGGAGGTAACTTGACTTGCAAGTTACCTCAAAATAGGAAAATGGTTAAAAAATAATCAAATAAAATACACAAGCTACTTAAACATGTTGGCAAACAGAGGCCGGAAGCTCAAAGCAAATATCCCCTCAAAGCACCATCAAAAGAAAATGATATTCAAGATGTACCACTTTGAAATGGGAGAAACGAGGGTCAAAAGAAAAGCACCAAAAGTCAACCCTAAAGTCAGCCAACCAGGGGCAAAATGGTCCTCAAAAATTGTTCAACTCATCATGGATATGAGGATCAATTTTCATTCATTGGACCCAAAGGAAATGTGAGAAACAAATAAAAGAACAAACAATGTCACAATTTAATTCATTTAAAAACACCTCCAATGTTTAATTATATTTAAAAATGAAAAATAAAATAAAAAATATCTAAAAATAATAGACATCTCAAGGTTTGTAAAAAATATTTTTGTGAATTTTTTAGAGCAATGGAGCTATTTTTAATGAATTAAATTCAAACAAGAAATAAAAGAAAATAATAAAATGAATAAAAGAAAATAAAAATGCAAGAAAAAACAACAGCCAATGGATTAGCATACTGGTCAACAGATCAAGGGCCTAGGGCGTGCCACACAAGCGCTGAAGGGTTTAAGTGAAACGCAACGTTTCACTAGGGGATCAGGTGCGCTCAGTTGACTCCTCCCCACCATGAGTCTTAATCTCAATCATCCATTCCAAAAGTATTCACATCCTACAATCCTCAACACGCCACGTAATCAAAACCCTAGTCAACATTCTAAGAACAAATCTCACACGCTTGATCCACATACTAGGTCAAGGGAGTCAGCCAGATCGTGTGGCTAGAACATCATCTTCCTCATTCAAATCCTCAGATGGAGGGAAATCTCAGGTGGTGGTCGGAGAAGACTCCGGTCGTCTTCTCCGGCAAGGGGAACAAGGCTCTGAGCAAAACTTCACCAATTCTAACAAACCTTATATGGAAATTGATCTAAAACTCATGAGGATCACGAATCCATGGCTAGTTTTCCTTAATTCCTCATAACAAATCCAAATCGAAGCCAAACAGATTTGCTCATCAAAACCAAAAGTTCACAAACCTCACTCAATTTGGTCCAGAAATCATCTATATGTTATGGAGATCACAGATCAAGCAAGAATTGAACAAAACAACACAAGAACAAGCCATACCAGATCAAAACAGTTTTGAGCTTCATCCAACAATCATCACAAATGCCAGTTCGTTTTAATGATTAATGATCTACATGTTGTCTAGGTCTCAAATATGCAAAAATGGCAGAGAATCATGGCATATTCAGAGAGTAAGGTTGATTTGTAAATACCTAGTGGAGAACTTCCACTGAGCCTTCAATTGATGCTTAAGCTTGAAGAAAAGTATCCAGAAACGTTCAGTGATCTTCAATGAAGCCTTTGCAACCTTTAATTTTGCTTGAATCTTGCTAAATCTCAAAAATCGGATTTCACTTGTTCTTCACTTTTTCAAAATGCTCTAGCTCCAATTCTTCACCCAATTCGTGTTCTGAGCATTTGTTCATGGTAGAAACCTTTTATGTGATAGATTTGGAAAAGAATGAAGTCCAATGGCAGCCCCTAGAGCCCAATTGCATATCCATGGAATTTGAGTTTTTTCACTTGTCATGTGCACGAAATTTGTACCAATTTGGCTCCAAAATGATGCAAATCACCTGCTGGCAACATGAGGAGTGTGAATGGATGGGATTTCATCCTTGTTTGATCTCAATGGTTGATATTTCAAGTGTGACTTAAACTTGAAGAAAGCTTGAAAATGGCTCATCAAAACTCACCAAATTCAAATTCTAACATTGCTATTGTGTTTGAAATATAGTTTGCACTCAAAATATGTATCTACTTGCACAAAAATGATCCATAATGAATTGAATCCAATTTTCTCCTTTTAAAGCTTTTTCCATGAAAATCACTTTGGGAATTCACCATTCCAAGCCAAATCCATGACTTCTCAAGGCTTGGTTGAACAAATGACACCATTTGGAGCACATTTTATGTTGGAAAAATCTCCACTTGAAGTGTGCAAGTTGGTGAAATGGACCTATAATTTTATGACCTATAATCTCACTTTCCCAAAATACCCCTGACTTGTAAGCCTCATAACTTGAGTTCTACAAATCAGATGAAAGACTTATAGTACTCTTTGGAAAGCTAAGACCAATACCTACAACTTTCATGTTCATCAAAAGTTGAGGAGAAACATCCTTCTAGGTCAAAAATGGCTTGGAAGTTGGTTGACTTTTGTTGACCAAAATCACATTCATCTGATGACCAGTAACTTGTCTGCATCATAACTTGAGTTCTATAAATCCAATAAAGGACTTCTAGTACTCAAAACAAAGCTAAGAACATGCTCTACAAGTTCCATGTTGGTCAAAAGTCTTGATGAGACTTGTATCTTGAGATAAGTGGTCTTGAAGTTAGGCACTAAACAGGGGATTTTACCTTGAGAACCCTAATTTAGTAACTTCTCACACTCTTGATTCTTGATGAATTGATTTTGAAATTATATATTAGACATCTCAGCACAACATCCCATGAACATAGAGACTTGTAATTGGGTTGTAACCTCCTTCAATTTCACAATTAACTGAGGTTTTACCATATGAAAACCCTAGATGCAACATTCTTGACTGTGGCTTCTTCCACCTCACACAACAACTTGAATAAGCTCCAAATGGCTCTCAAAGCACTCAATGAGCTCTCTCAACATCTTATATCCATAATTATGAATTCACAATCCTCTGATGCTCTTCAAATGTCCTCCAAGTTAGGAGCTGACCCACATACATCCATGCATCCTTTCACAAGACTATTGACCTCTTCAAGATGACATGATGACCATTCAAACTTGAGTAACACCCCTTGCTTAGGCTCCACACTCTGAGAAGCCTTCTCTTGATATGTACAACCTATTGATCCCCTGTTCAATGAAAAAAATGCTATGCAATGCAAATGCTAGAAGAAAATGAAATGAAACAATAAACCAAGTTAAGAAAAGGTTGGTCAAATTTTGGGGTACAACAGATACCAACATCATTGAACATTACTTGCCACTCAAGCCTGATTTTCCTCCTATTAAGCAGAAACTCAAAAGGACCAGACCCGACATGGCACTTAAAATCAGTGAAGAGGTAAAGAAATAGTTTGATGTTGGGTTCCTAGCCACTTTCGAGTATCCTGAATGGATTGCCAACATCGTCCCAGTTCTGAAGAAAGATGGGAAAGTCAGAATGTGTGTGGATTATCGAGATCTCAATAAGGCAAGCCTAAAAAATGATTTTCCTCTACCTCATATTGATGTCTTGGTAGACAATACTGCACAGTTCTCTGTCTTTTCATTCATAGACGATTTCTCAGGATATAATCAGATCAAGATGTCCCCAGCTGATATGGAAAAGACTACCATCATCACGCCTTAGGGTACATATTGTTACAAAGTCATGCCATTTGGTTTGAAAAACGCAGGGGCAACATACAAACGTGCCATGACAACCCTCTTTCATAATATGATCCATAAAGAGATTGAGTTTTACATGGACGGTATGATTGCCAAATCCAGAACTGAAGATGATCATCTGGACCATCTAAAGAAGTTGTTTGATAGACTCCTAAAGTTTAGATTACGGTTGAATCTAGAAAAGTGTGCCTTTGGAGTTCGATCTGGTAAACTGTTGGGCTTTATTGTGAGTCAGAAGGGCATTGAAGTTGATCCTGACAAGGTTCGGGAAATTCAGAACATGTCGTCTCCCAAAATAGAAAAAGAAGTCTGTGGCTTTCTGGGACAACTTAATTATATTTCCAGACTCATTTCTCATCTGATGGCTACCTGCGAACCAATATTCAAATTTCTAAGAAAAAATCAATCGGTTGAATGGAACAATGATTGTCTAGAAGCTTTTGACAAGATAAAAAAATATTTGCAAGAACCACCGATCTTAGTACCTCCGATTCCTGGTAGGCCTTTAATCATGTATCTCACTGTTCTCGATGAATCAATGGGATGTGTATTGGGTCAGCATGATGACACTAGCAGAAAAGTGTTAGAACACAGATTGGTTCTTTGTTATATATCTATGTTTTGATGGTAACACTTAAGAAATTTTGTATTAAGAAATTATATACTCTAAATTTGTTCAAGTATCTTTGCTGCAGATATTAATTTTAATATTCCTCTGAAAGCAAAAATGGATCTGAACGTTGAACTACGCAAGGCTCTGAAGCGTCAGAAGCATTTCTTAGAAGACTCTGAGCGTTGCCTACAAAAGAATCTGAAGCAGAAGCTACAGAAGCATTTGAAGTGTAGACTGAAGTTTTTGTATGAAGAGTTTCAAGCACTGCTTTTCAGAAGACTCTGATAGTACTATACGCTGCAAGTACTAAGGATCTGATCTCCAAACTCTGCTCTGATTAATTACACGCTGAAGCACACTTGCTGCAATACTTTGATACAGCAAACTCTGAAGACATCAAAACTCTGATCACTCAAGGCTCTGATGTAGATTGTTGTGAAATAGAAACTTGTTGAAGAAGAATTCAAAGTTATATTCGTTGGTTACGCCAAACGACTCTTTCCTCTTTTATGCTAGACACAAGAACTTATGAAAAAAGGATTTCTCTGAACGTTTTAATTTTAGGAAAGGTCAAGTGATGTGAAGACAAAAGGCTACAGCTACTTTGCAGTACACAGTCTTCAAAGCTTGCAACGTCTTGGATTTCTAAGTCTATAAAAGCAAGCCTTCAACAACTTTCTTCCGTTGACGATTTTAAAGCAATTCATTTGAAAACACTCTAAAAAGCTCTCATACAAATTACTATTATTTGCTAAATTGTTTTCATAAGTTCTTAAACTTAAGTGTAAATCACAGTTGTGATACAGCTTTCTTAGAAGCATTTAAACACTTGTTTAGTTTACATTTGATTGTAAAAGTTCCTTGAGAAGACCAAGTTGTGGTCAGTAGTTCTTAAGAAGACTAAGAACAGTTGTTCTTAGTGGTTGTATTGTAATTAGTTTGATTATAATGGATTAAGTCCATGAGGAGAAAGGCAAATCACTCTTGATAGGGTGGACTGGAGTAGTTGAGTTCAACGAACCAGGATAAAAATCTTTGTGTTTTTATTTCCATAACATTTTCTAAATCCTTATTCAACCCCCCCCCCCCCCCCTTCTAAGTATTTTCTCACCTTCAGTTGGCATCAGAGCTTCGGTTCTGTGTGTGCTATCACTTCACCGTGAACAGAAAAGATCCAGTGAGAAAAATACTCTTGATATTCTTTGGTTGATATTATGGTTGAAGCTTCAACATCCAACAACAACAACAACAACAACAACAGATATGAAGGAAGGGATAGAATCAGCACAAAACCCCCTATGTTTGATGGGGAGAAGTTTGACTATTGGAAGGACAGAATAGAGAGTTTCTTCCTTGGTTAAAATGATGATCTATGGGACTTAGTCATTGATGGTTATGTTCACCCCACTGATGGAGATGGAAAGAAAATTGATAGAAAATCTATGACTAAAGTCTAGAAGAAGGAGTTCAGAAATCATCACAAAGCTAGAACAATCTTATTAAATGTTATATCTCATACTGAGTATGAGAAGATTACCAACAGAGAAATTGCATTTGATTTGTTTGAGTCTTTAAAGATGACACACGAAGGGAACTCACAAGTTAAAGAGACCAAGGCTCTGACGCTGATCCAGAAGTATGAAGCCTTTAAAATGGAAGAATCTGAATCTATAGAAGTTATGTTCTCTAGATTCCAGATCCTCACAGTTGGGTTAAAAGGGTTGGACAAAGGTTATTCAACTGTTGATCATGTGAAGAAGATCATCAGAAGCTTGCCCATCAGATGCAGACCAATGGTCACTACTCTGAAGCTAGCTAAGGATCTGAACAAGATCACATTGGAGGAACTAATCAGCTCTCTGAGGAGCCATGAAATTGAACTTGAAGAAGACGAGCCTCAAAAGAAAGGTAAGTCAATTACTTTAAAATCTAAAAAATTTGTTAAAGCATTGCAGGTGTTAGAAGAAAGTTCTGAAGAGTCTGCTTCTGAAGAAGAAGATGAATTGTCCTTGCTGTCCAGAAGGATTAACAAACTCTGGAAGCACAAACAGAGGAAGTTCAAGAACTTCAAGAAGCCAGATCAACGCAAAGAGTCCTCTGGACACAAAAGATCTGGAAAGAAGGAGGTTGTTTGCTATGAATGCAAGGAACCTGGTCATTACAAGAATGAATGTCCAAAGCTTCTAAAGGAAAAGCCAAAGAGGAAGTTTGATAAGAAGAAGAAGGTTCTAATGGCAACCTGGGATGATTCAGATGAATCTGAATCTTCATCAGAATCTAAAGAAGAATGCGCCAACATGGCACTGATGGCAGGCGTGGAAGATCAGGATGAAGGATCATCTGGATCTGAATCTGATTCTGAATCTGACTCATAAGAGGTACTTTCTGATCTCTCTAGGGAAGAACTTATTAAAGTTTTATCAGAAGTCCTGAACGATTATAACCAGATTAAGCTCAAATGCAAGAAGCTTAAATGCAATCTTGAATATGAGAATAGTCTATTAAAGTCAGAAGTTGCTGAGCGCAAAGAAAACAATTTGAAAATGAAAAACAATTTTGAAAAAGCTCAACAAGACTCTGAATCTGAAACTAAGTCAAAATGCAAAAATATTTTAGAAGAATATGACTATGGTTTTCAGAAGTTTCTGGCTAAAAGTATAGATAGAAGCAAGATGGCTTCAATGATCTATGGAGTTAGCAGAAACAACAGGAAAGGAATTGGATATGAATCTTCCTCTAGAAAGGATTTAAATTCAATGCCTGTTGATAAACTTATCATTAAGAAGACTCCCTTATATTCTCATTTTAAGTTTGTTCATCTGAATGATATTAAACACACACGTTCTGATCAGAACGTTCCTGTGTTTAAACCAAAAGTTAGTCAGAACAAAAATGTTGTAAAAAGACAGAAGTTCAGACAAACTTTTAAGGCAACTAACCCAAAAGGACCCAAAAATATCTGGGTACCTAAGGATAAGATAATCCCTGTTGCAGATGTATTTAGAAACAAAGTCAAGACGCCAGTCATGGTACCTGGACTCTGGCTGCTCACGTCACATGACGGGAGAAAGGTTTATGTTCCAAAGCCTGGAGCTTAAATCTGGAGGAAACGTGAAGTTTGGAGGGAATCAGAAGGGCAAGATTATTGGCTCTGGTACTATTGGCAATGGTAACCTTCCCTCTATATCTAATGTTTTACTTGTAGAAGGATTAAAGCATAATCTATTGTCCATAAGTCAATTAAGTGACAATGGTTATGACATAGTCTTTAATAAAAAATGTTGCAAAGTTGTTAGTCAGAAGGATGGCTCAATCCTATTTAATGGAAAGAGGAAGAACAACATTTATAAAATCAATCTTTCAGAACTGAAGGTTCAGAACGTAAAATGCCTTATGTCTGTTAATGATGAGCAATGGGTCTGGCACAGAAGATTGGGGCATATTAATATGAGACGTATATCTCAGATTAATAAACTCAATTTGGTCAGAGGACTTCCTAAGTTGAAGTCAACTCAGATGCTCTTTGTGAAGCATGTCAAAAAGGAAAATTTTCAAAATCTTCTTTTAAAACTAAGAATGTTGTTTCAGCTTCAAGACCATTAGAGTTACTTCACATTGATCTGTTTGGACCAGTGAAAACTGCATCCATCAGAGGCAAGTATGGATTAGTCATTGTTGATGACTATAGCAGATGGACATGGGTGAAATTCCTAAAACACAAGGATGAGTCACATTCTGTGTTCTTTGACTTCTGCAAACAAGTCCAGAATGAAAAAGATTTTAAAATTGTTAAAGTCAGAAGTGATCATGGTGGTGAATTTGAAAACAAATATTTTGAAAAATATTTTAATGAAAATGGCATTGCTCATGATTTTCTCTGCCCTAGAACTCCACAACAGAATGGAGTTGTAGAGAGGAAAAATAGAACTTTGCAAGAAATGGCCAGAACCATGATCAACGAGACTAATCTGGCAAAGCATTTTTGGGCAGAAGCAATAAACACAGCTTGTTATATTCAGAACAGAGTGTCTGTAAGACCTCTTCTGGAAAAGACTCCCTATGAATTGTGGAGGAACAGAAAATCCAACATTTCTTATTTTCATCCTTTTGGATGTATATGTTATATGTTGAACACTAAAGAGAATCTAAACAAGTTTGATTCTAAAGCACAGAAGTGTTTCATGCTTGACTATTCTGAACGCTCTAAAGGCTACAAAGTATACAATACTGAAACACAGATTGTGGAAGAATCTATACATGTTAGATTTGATGATAAGCTTGGCATTCAAAAGCCAAAGCAGTTTGAAAGTTCTGCAGATAGAGAAGTAATTCTCACAAACTCTGAAGGCTCAGAGGCAGAAAATGTTCAAGTGAAAGAGCCAGAAGCAACGCCAGATGTAATTCCTTTAGCTTCTCAAATGAACAACTTGAATATTTCTGAAGAATCAAATTTTAGAGGATCATCTTCCAGAATCAAGGCCTCTCACCCAGAGGATGTGATCATTGGAAAGAAGGATGACCCTATAAGAACAAGATCCTACCTCAGATCATCTGAAGCGTCATTATTTGGTTTAGTGTCAGTTATTGAACCAACTTCTGTGGATGAAGCTCTGCAAGACAATGACTGGATAATCGCCATGCAAGAAGAGCTCAATCAATTCACAAGAAATGACGTTTGGGATTTGGTTCCAAGACCAAAAGGATTCAATATAATTGGAACTAAATGGGTCTTCAGAAACAAGTTGAATGAAAAAGGAGAAGTTGAAAGAAACAAAGCAAGACTTGTTTCTCAAGGTTATAGCCAGCAAGAAGGAATTGACTACACAGAGACTTATGCTCCTGTGGCCAGGTTAGAGTCTATTCGTTTACTCATTTCTTTTGTTGCACAAAATAACATCACTCTATATCAGATGGATGTTAAGAGTGCCTTCTTAAATGGGATTATAGAAGAAGAATTTTATGTTCACCAACCTCCTGGTTTTGAAAGTGATAAATTTCCAAAACATGTTTTTAAACTTAAGAAATCTCTTTATGGTTTAAAACAAGCTCCCAGAGCTTGGTATGAGAGATTAAGCAATTTTCTTCTAGAGAACAATTTTATCAGAGGCAAAGTGGACACAACTCTCTTCTGTAAAACATTTAAGAAAGATCTATTAATTTGTCAAATATATGTTGATGATATTATATTTGGATCTACCAATGTTATGCTGGGAAAGGAGTTTGCTCAATGTATGCAGGCTGAATTTAAGATGAGCATTGTCGCTACTGCGAAAATCGGCGCCGGTTGAACAGAAGAGTCGCCACCGTGCGTTATTTATCCCAATGGAGGGAAAGGAAACGCTCGAGGTAAACCTACCGCAAGACGGGGAAAGGAATGGTCATCGCAACCAAAACCTGGATTCGGGAGTCGGTTATGCAAGGGGAAGGTATTAGCACCCCTCACGTCCGTCGTACTCGACGGGATCCACGCTTGTTTTCTGGTACGGATTACACTTCTATCTGAACTAAAGGATGAGGTCTGAAAAGAACAGAAAACATGACTCGGCAAAGCATCGCACTTTATGCCTACGTATTCCCGTCTGGAACAAGAAATCAGAGTCAACGTAGTTTGCCTACCTACGGGAAAGGAGGGGAAGGTTGCTCACTAGGATATCGCATCCTATGCCTACGTACTTTCATACAGCATGAAAGATCAGAGCAAACGTAGTTCGGGCCACGTACGACACAAGCTGTTCAAGTGTCTTTTATGAAAAATATCACCTTAAACAAGGGTTTTCTTATTGCAAGCAGGTTGATGTTTGTTCAAATCTTTTGACGGAAGAAATGAATTGATTTTGCTATAACCTTTATTAATGTTTTTCTGTTGTTTTGAAGAAAGAAGAGATGACACTCTACAAATCCTAGGGTTGAAAAGGGAATAAAATCTACCCTGATGTTATCATGCATGGGTTAAGACCTAATGTCTATCATGCTCCTCTCTTGCGCAGAGAGAAACAGAGATCCTAAGGGATAAGCGGAGACAGAAACAATAGCATAATAAAGCAGTAAAATGCATGGATGCAACAATACAAGCGAGGCAAGGGAGTCCCACTCAACCTCGAACCTAGAAAATAACAGGCAAAAGTGAACAGAATTCACTTTCAACCTAACAGGTTAAACAGCAAGCAATACAGTCAGGGAAATTCAATCAATACAAAAAGAATTATCAACAGCAAAAGCTAAACAGCAAAGCGGTCTTCATCAACATCTGTCCTCAAGCCATCTTCAACCATCTACCAGCTTCAAGCAAACCTCAGTCTTTATCTTCATAGCCTTCGAGCAAGGTCTCTATCATCAATCTCCCAATGGCTTTTCTTCAAGTCCCAATCTCCCAGCTGAGGAATCAACCACAAGAATGAACTGGGGTGTTAAGCAATTAGTTGACCACCAAAGGTGGCAAACAGACTGCTAACAACACATAGAATATTTCTCTCAAGAGTTCTATCTCTCAGACACTATCACCAAGCCTTCCAAAGGAATGGGGTGAATGTCTTAGAGAGACTCTGCATCATGGAGAGGGATGGAGGCAAACAAGACCTTCCATGTTTGTGAATCAAATTTTCTACTCTAGAGCTCTGCCTAACTCCTATATCCTACAACCTTCAACAGCTGCCAGCAAGAGATACTCCTCATCAACTCTGGAATTTGGTCTTTAATCTTCAAATGGGCTTCATCAGCACAGTCTTCAGCTCAAACCCCCAAGCCCCAATCAAGCCCAATATCCCACACAGTCAAATAATAACCCTAGAGAGGGCACACCACACAGTCAATCAAATACAAGCAATATACTAATAGTAATAGGGGAAGCCTAATATTTTCTAAGGGATCTATTATCTACCCATAATGCCCCTATAGTCCCATACCCCAAAATTCAAACTACAACTCCTAAAAGAAATGATTTACTAAACCTATGTTATCTCTAAACCCTAGTTTTGATTCTCCTAATCACACCTAAACAAATCATCTAAAGTTAAGTCCTAAAATCATGGATTAAATTTTATATACAAGCTAAAGTTCTAAGTGAATTACTCTAAAAAGAATGGGTTCAAAATATAAAAGGAAAGTCCTAAACTAAAATCAACAATATCATGTGCTAAACTAAACATTATTTACAACCTATTTAAAAGAAAAATATACTAAAAATGCAAAAATAAAATAAAATGCTAATTTTATTATATGACAATTTTCTTAACAGAATTATGAAAAATATGCAAAAACAACCATTTAAAAATATGCAATTTTCTATTTGTTATGATTTTCTAAAGAAATAAAAAAAATTGAATGAGATTAATATGAATTAAGTTGGTTAAGGGGTGCAACTAGTATTTATTTCAGTTAAAAAAGAATGATGGGCCCAGACTGGGGGGCGCGCATAGCAAAGCCCGTCTGGGCCCAGCTGATCAGAAAACACAAGAAAAAAACAAAAAAACCAAAACGGTGCAGTTAGTAAAAATAATAGTTCAAATGGCATTGGGCCTTGCTGGGGGGGTGTGGATATCACATTGGTCTTAAGCCCATGTTTCAGAATAAATGAAACGCGGCGTTTTGCATCTTTGGATTCCCTCTCGTTTCAGTTTAAATCCTAGCCGTTGGATGGCTTACTCAGTCAACAACTTGCGAAGGATCCAACGATCCTCATGTGTCTTCTCCACAGAATTAGGGTTTCGCCATTGATGAACCCTGCATGCAGCTCGCGTGAACCAGAATTCCACATACTCCTACACCTTCATTTCTCCATGAAACTCACATCTGTAAAAAGCAAACATGCTCCATTTCTTCTCCTCTACACAACCATGGCCTTGGTTTTCTCTGAAACTCACCCTAGCACCAAACCCGATAGGTAGAAGACCTAGGTTCCACCATTTTACACTGATATCCATCATGCCAATTCTTGCTAACTCTTACACTAATACAATCTACCTGCTATGCTGGTCATTTTCATATATCTAACCAAGATTATCATGCCCTAACCTAGGTGTTCTAAGCCACAACAGTTTTGGTGCTCCAATGGTGATCTTCATGAAATACTTTCAAATTCATCAGAAATGATCCTCTACCTATGCCTAACAATTCTAACCTAAAGATTCTACATTATTCTAACTAATTCTAGCCAAATCTAAGGAAACACCAACCTGGTTTAAAGATGAAAACAGATGCAGGATTCCTTGGATCCAAAGCTTGCAATGCTTGGGACTTGCTCAATAAACTTGGTTCTTGATTCTGTATACAGTAGTTCTTGCTCAAACTCCTTGGATTGCCATAACCACTTCCTTTTGCAATTTGGATGATGCACTTGGTAGCACACGAATTCTACCTCAATTCAGCCAGATCTTGATGGAAACTTGATCTATGATGGATGTAGATGATGATAGGATCAAGAATTATGGAGAATGATGAAGATTTGATGGAGTTCTTATGTGATTTGCAAAATGGAAGAATGAGATGAAACTTGGTATTTTGATCACAATGAATCACCAAACTTTGAATGAAGCCACTCTTCTCAATATATAGCTGATCATAGAACACTCTAGAACTTGGTAGAAACTTCTTGTGCACAATTCCCTTGGATTTTGGATATGTTACTTCCTTTGTAAGCCAACTAGCATAACTTCCAAATTTTGAACCAAACTCAAAAATTCACTTTTTCCAATGTTCTTAAAACATTTTTTTCCAATCAAAATGACCTATAATTTCATCCCATTTGGCCATGGTATGAAAAATCTCCATTTTAGGTCACTTTTATTCATTAAATTCACTTTTAAATGACCAAATTTGGAACCTTGAGCTATGAACATTTACAAGCTTTCATGATCACTTTTCTAGACTCAAAATGTCATTTGGAGCAAGTTTGATGTTGTGAAGTTTTTCATTTGAAGCTTCCTTGTATGAGTTTTGGGCATAGGCTTGAAATGACCTGTAATTCTCAAATGACCAAAATACCCTTTGCTTGCCAAGGCCATAAGTAGAGTTCCACAAATCAGATGAAGGCATACCATACCTTTCTAGAAATATAAGACAATGAGGAACAACTCTTATGTTGACCAGAAATTCATTTGCAATCTCCTTGAGGGGTAAAAGTTGCTTGGAAGACAAGTAACTTTCACAGACAAAAATTCAGAGGCCCCAGCTGACCTGTAACTTGCAAGGACCATAACTTGAGTTCTATAAATCTACTTGATGTCTTCCACCACTCAAATTAAAGGTCTTGAGATCCTCTACAAGTTTCATGTTGGCCAAGGATCCATTTGAAGCTTGAATTTTGAATTATCTTGCTTGGAAGTTTGACCTAAACCAGGGGATTTTACATAGAAACCCTGATTTAGAAGCTCCTCTTCTTCTTGATTTCTCTTGATTTCTTCTTGGAACAACACCACATCCTTATCTACATGTCAAATGCTGAACCCCACATCTCTCAGATAGACCTTGATGCCCTTCAAACAATCATTTGACCTAGGGTTGACCCAGGGTTGACCCAGATGAAACCCCAGTTGACTGTCTTCAACTGCAACTCTTGTGATCACATCAATGACTTGTCTCACTTTCACCATGACCCTCTAGGTCCTCCATGATGTCTGTATATCCTCCATGCTCAATCCCCAGCTCACAATTTCTTTGATGATCTTCAAATACACTCAAGATAGGGGAGAACCCAATGAGTGATCTGTCAACACTTCAAAGCTCAAATTCTTCCCTGATGACCTGAGTAGTCTTGAATATGAATGAAACCCTCTGAATATGCCTCTTGAGATAAGAATAGCACTTGATCCCCTGATTAAGATAGCTTGCCTATGCTATGCAATGCAGATGAATACACTATGTACATAATGACAATGCAAATGACAATGCAATTGAAACATAAACCTAGGTTAGAAAAGGTTGGGCAAATTTTGGGGTGCAACAGCTGCCCCTATTCAAGCGACTTGGACCCGACTGGATGAAGAGCGCGTAGCCTTCAGACATTCGAGGTACGAGGCGGTTGAATACGAAAGAACCCGGAAATTTGCCAACCGCAAAAATAAATTGCATACGACTACTGCTTGGGAAGAGCCCCCAGGGAACTGGCTTCTGTTGTCACAGCAACAACTAACCATCCATCTGTCAATCTATTTTGTGGATTATTCGGATATTGTCCGTAGACCACTCTATTTCGAAGAAATGGGCATACACCAAACAACGAGAAATTGTTGATATCACTTATCAACCTCTGTTGATCTCACTTATCAACCAAGCACACGCTAACCAGCGGGAGAATATTGACTTCACTTGTCATGTTGACTTCACTGATCAACCTTTCGTATCTAAAGAAACGAGCAAACGCTTAAGCAAGCGGGGCGGTGTTGATCTCACTTATCAACCTTTCGTTTCCTGACGAAACAAGCGAACGCTTAACCAAGCGGGGCAATGTTCGAAGACATGAACAACCGACTCTGCGGGGAAACGAGAAACCTAACTAAGTAACTCTGAGGGGAATCTGACGATAATCATCACATACCTACTCTGACCGTAGATAACAAATTCTAGATCCTCACGTACTGATATAACACAAACTAGATGGACTGAGTATCTTAACCAAGCAACTCGGTGGGGAAAACTCTGTTGGAGATCACGAGTAACCTAACCAAGTAACCCGATGACGACCACCTTGCTGGGGAATACAAGTAACTTAACCAAGCAACCTGTTGAAGAAGACCCTGCTGGGGATTACGAGGAACTTAACCAAGTATCTCGTTGAAGAATACCCTGTTGGGGATTATATCTCTGCTGGGGAAACTGCGAGTAACTACCCAAAAATTGCATTATGCCATTTCCACAACACTCTGAGAAAGGACTCGGCTGGGGAGAAAGAGAAATGCTTGACCAAGCAACTCTGCTAGGGGAACATCTGACATGATGAACATGATCACTGCATGTCGTACGCCATAAATCCACAAAAATAAAACGAACACGATCCCTGCGTGTATCACAAACAACATCCACTGAAGGGACAAACACGACGAACACGACCGCTGCGTGTTTCGACCATAAATCCAACCGGATAAGATAAACACGATCACTGCGTGCCTTGCGCCACAAGTTCAAATGGTTCTATCAACACGATCACTGCGTGCTATACGAATACGATCACTGCGTATCTCGAACACGGTCATTGCGCGTTTGGACACGATCACTGCGTGTTCTGAGCCACGATCCTCTTGACTGGAGAGAACACGATCACTGCGTGCTGTGTCTCAACCAACCCACATAACTGGACGAATACGATCACTGCATATCCTGACCACACATAGGGTGAACGCGATCACTGCGCGTTTCATGTCACGGCCCTCTTGACTGGAGGAAAAACACGATCACTGCGTGCCTTGTGACACAAATTCAACCATGGGACGAACACGATCACTGCGTACTTCGGCCACAAACAACCAGATAAACACGATCACTGCGTGCCTTACAACATGAACCCCGTATATGGTACAAATACGATCACTGCGTACTTTGACCACAAATCAATATCTTCCTGAACCACGACTTCTCTTATCGGCAAGGAACAACATGTCTGAAACGGAAGAGGTAACCAACCTGGCTTATGTTTCAAAAATGCACGTTTGATAATGACGTAATGCTTCCACACAGCATGGAAATGCTACGTACTCGTGTAAAATGCAAATGCTCATGATGCATGCTTATGCAAAGAGTTACTTCAGCAAAATAAATGCTGAAGACAAACTGGATCCGCTGGGGATGACCGGAATACTACCGATACGCTTCCAACAAAATAAATGTTGGAAAGATGAACCAACTCCGCTGGGGATGACCATCCTACTGGGAAAGTAGCTCACAAACTCAAAACTTCAACCTCTGCTGAAGATGATCGTCCTGACGAGGAAGGATCAACCTGTTGGGGAAAGAGAAAAGCAATTCTGGGAACTGCTTTCAAAGGCATCAACACTCTTATTACGCACTGCGGGGATACTTCATCCTGCTATCACTGAGCTGGGGATTGACCGGTGTGCTCTTGTTCGCATTACACAGGAAACTCTTTGGGGAAGTTAAACATATCCAGCTCGACCTTCGCTGGGGAGGACTCTGCTCTGCTTGATAAGCTAATTCTGAACTACTGAAGATACATTGATCTTTTCCTTTGACGCAATCTCCACTCTCCTGGGGAGACAACATTCAAATTTTCCTGGGGCGACTTCACCGGGGAAAGACACAACATTCATCCTCTGGAGCAGGTACTAGCCTGCCATGGACTCTGGCGAGGAACTTTGCGAGCTTTTGAATACCTGCAAAAGTCAACAAGCAAACACAAGGTAATCTATGCAAAAAAGAAACATCTTGGTAATCACCTATGACAACCATTCAGATAATTTCCGGTTTTAACACTCATCTGCCGAGGCCCGCCTGTTTACACGCATGTAAGTTTATCAAAAACATCGGCGTTTTTTACAAACAAAACATGTAAAAATTAAAACCAAAGTCACACACTACACTGAATAACACACTTTATTGATAACGGCCTGAGAATAGGCAAGATTTGTACATCAGATGCAACTCCTAAAAAGAGGTAGTCACACATAAACAAAATGCAGAAGTATACAAATATACAGAATAAATTTTGTACACATGTCGGCAACGTGTTACAGACGAACACCATGAACCGATCCTCCTATGACTCGTCGAACTCTGACGCTTTCCCGATCTCTGTCTTCGGAAGAAATTGCTTTGGATAGTTGACCCCAGATGCTCCCAAACCGCTAACAATCAAAATTGGACCGCAGTCATTTGCTTCTCAAATCCCTAACTTTTGCGTGAATCGCCCTTTGCGGGTTTTCGATTCACCGGGATACCCTTTTTTGCCGAAGCCGCCCAGTGTAGGTTTTCGACTTCGCGGGTGTACATTTTTTCATTTTATCCCTAACTTTTGCCCGAACCTTTTTATTCTATTTTTGGTTCGCCAGGATGCCTCATTTTTTCCTGGACTCTCTTTTTACTGCCCAACGGGTCAATTTTTAAGCAAAGTATTTTTTAACTGCGTCCGAGTTCACAGGGGACGAAAAGTCTTCACCATCCATGGTGGATAACAATAAGGCTCCTCCGGAGAAGACCTTTTTCACGACGTATGGACCCTCGTAATTGGGAGTCCATTTGCCCCTATGATCCGATTGCGGTGGGAGAATCTTCTTCAGCACAAGATCACCCGTCTGAAAGCTTCGAGGTCGAATCTTCTTGTCGAACGCTTTCTTCATCCGGCTCTGATATAGCCTACCATGTGCAATGGATGCCAGTCTCTTCTCGTCTATCAAGCTCAGCTGATTCAATCTATTTCTCACCCATTCTGCTTCGTCCAGCTTAACATCAAGTAAAACCCTCAAAGATGGTATCTCAACCTCCAATGGCAGGACTGCCTCCATGCCATATACCAGTGAGAACGGTGTTGCCCCGGTTGAAGTACGCACCGTCGTGCGATACCCATGCAAAGCAAACGACAACATCTCATGCCAATCCTTATACGTTACCACCATCTTCTGAACAATCTTCTTTATGTTCTTGTTGGCCGCTTCAACAGCGCCATTCATCTTGGGTCTGTAGGGAGATGAATTATGATGCTCGATCTTAAACTCCCGACAAAGATCCCTCATCATCTTATTATTCAAGTTCGAACCATTATCAGTGATGATCCGTTCAGGAATACCGTATCTGCAAATTATATCCCTCTTGATAAATCTGGCCACCACCTGCTTCGTCACATTGGCGTAAGATGCTGCTTCCACCCACTTAGTGAAGTAATTGATTGCCACCAAGATGAACCGGTGTCCGTTTGATGTTGTAGGCTCAATCTTGCCAATCATATCAATCCCCCACATGGAGAAAGGCCATGGGGATGCCATAACGTTCAGAGGACTCGGTGGCACATGGATCTTATCTGCATAGATCTGGCACTTGTGACACCGCTTGGCAAATTTGAAACAATCCGTCTCCATTGTTAACCAGTAATACCCTGCTCGCAACAACTTCCTGGTCATAGCATGTCCACCGGCATGCGTACCGAAAGTTCCTTCATGGACCTCTTCCATGAGTAAATTGGCTTCTTTCTCGTCTACACACCGGAGGAGTACCAAATCGTGGTTCCTTCTATACAGAACGCCGTCGGGATTCAGATAGAAGTTGCCTGCTAATCTCCTTAGAGTCTTCTGATCACGACTGGATGCCCCAGCCGGATATTCCTTATTCTTCAGGAAATTTTGTATGTCAAAATACCAAGGTTTGTCATCAGATGCTTCATCAATTGCAAACACAAAGGCCGGCCTATCAAGGCGAGAGATGACAATCCTGGGAGCCTCATTCCAGTAGTTGACCTTATACATCGAGGATAATGTTGCAAGGGCGTCCGCCATTTGATTCTCCGCCCGGGGTACATGATGAAACTCTACTTTATCAAAGAAAGGTAGCAACCTTCTCGCATAATTCATGTACGGTATCAGATTAGGTTGGCGTGTCTCCCACTCTCCCTTAATCTGATTCACAACCAATGCTGAATCCCCATATACGTCCAGATTCTTGATCCTCAGATCAATAGCCTCTTCTAACCCCATAATACAAGCTTCATACTCGGCTTCATTATTCATCACTGGAAAAGTCAATCTGGCTGTGAACGGGATGTGCGACCCGTGGGGAGTTGTAATGATCGCCCCGATCCCGCTACCGTACGAATTGACAGCCCCATCAAAAATTAATTGCCACTGGGAACTCCGCTCAGGACCTTCACCAGGCAACGGCTCATCACAATCTTTAGCTTTCAAGTACATTATGTCCTCATCAGGAAACTCAAACTTCATAGGCTGATAATCCTCAATTGGCTGTTCGGCGAGATATTCGGACAGAACACTTCCCTTAATGGCCTTCTGGGAAACATACTGGATATCGTATTCTGTCAATACCATCTGCCATCTAGCAATCCTTCCGGAGAGTGCTTGCTTTTCAAACACATATTTGATCGGGTCCATCTTCGATATCAGCATGGTTGTATGATTCAGCATGTATTGTCTTAGACGTTTGGCAGCCCACGCCAATGCACAACACGTCTTTTCGAGCATGGAGTATCGAGATTCATAATCCGTGAACTTTTTACTCAAGTAGTAAATTGCATGCTCTTTCCTTCCTGTCTCGTCATGTTGACCGAGAACACAACCCATACTGTTCTCCAGAACCGTCAGATACATAATCAGTGGCCGTCCCGCTACTGGGGGTATTAACACCGGAGGTTCCTGCAAGTATTCTTTTATCTTTTCAAATGCCCTTTGGCAATTGTCGTTCCAGACCACCGCTTGATCTTTCTTTAACAGTTTGAATAATGGTTCACACGTGGTCGTTAGGTGAGAGATGAACCTAGCAATGTAGTTCAACCTCCCTAAGAACCCACGGACTTCTTTTTCTGTTCTCGGTGCTGGCATTTCTTGTATTGCTTTTATTTTTGCAGGATCGACCTCGATGCCTTTCTTGCTCACAATGAACCCCAGTAGCCTCCCGGATCTCACTCCGAAGGTACATTTGTTAGGATTCAGCCTCAGCCTGAACTTTCTAAGCCTCTTGAACAACTTCAGCAGATTAACCAGGTGTTCTTCCTCTGTCTGAGACTTGGCAATCATGTCATCAACATACACCTCAATCTCTTTGTGCATCATGTCGTGAAAAAGCGTTGTCATAGCCCGCTGGTACGTTGCCCCAGCATTTTTCAAACCAAAGGGCATCACTTTATAACAGAAGGTTCCCCACGGGGTGATAAAGGTCGTTTTTTCCATATCCTCGGGAGCCATTTTGATCTGGTTGTACCCCGAAAATCCATCCATGAAAGAGAATACTGAAAACTGAGTTGTGTTGTCAACTAACACATCAATATGTGGGAGCGGAAAATCGTCTTTCGGGCTCGCTTTGTTTAGATCCCTATAATCAACACACATCCGAACCTTGCCATCTTTCTTTAGCACAGGCACGATATTAGCGACCCAAGTGGGATAAGTGGTAACAGCCAGGAACCCGACATCCCATTGCTTCTGCACTTCTTCCTTTATCTTCATAGCCATGTCAGGCCGAGTCCTTCGGAGTTTCTGCTTCACGGGTGGGCAATCTTCCCTCAACGGCAGACGATGAACGACCATATCGGTATCCAAACCTGGCATGTCCTCGTAAGACCAAGCAAATATATCATTGTATTCACGCAGCATCTCAATAAGCTCTTGCTTGATGTCAACTTGCAACGCGGTCCCTATACGGATATTCCTGACGCATTCTTCAGACCCTAAGTTGACAATATCAATCTCTTCCTGGTGAGGCAGAATGACTCTCTCCTCTTGCTTCAATAATCGACTAAGCTCTTCTGATAAGTCACTATCCTCCACAATCTCCTCCTCAGCTTGGAAGATCGGATGCTCGAAGTCTAAACGAGTCATAGGAAGTTTTTGGTCGGTGTCATCTGAAAATTCATGAGTCCTGCGAGGGAGACGGTTAAATGCTTCAAAAATGATGTACAAGCAAAATGCATAACCACGCTGCCATTTCATTGAAAAATAAAAAAAACAGGAAGAAAAGGATCACAACATTTGAATGTAAAAAACGTCGTCATTTATTGATCATGCAAACATACAGGTAAACAGTTAGGCCCTAAGACAAGATCAACGATGCCCCGGGCAAGGCATGTGATCATACAATGATTGAAAAAACAATGCATTACTGTTTGGTGACTTGGATGACGTCCTGGATGGACCAGTTGCATAGGCTTTGCCCCGGCGCGCTGGGTCGAATCCATGCGTCCATGTCGCAGTCGCTATCCACTTCCTCCGTATCAGACACGGCATTAATCCTTTCGAAGCTAACTCCTCCGGGCGTGAACACGACAGGTCCCTTGTACTTAGGCGCACTCTGCGAGGGAGATGGGCGGTACCCCAAGCCATACCTATCTTGCTTCACTGGGATGTCCAGAACCTGCCCCCACTTCTGAGTCTCTCCTGCTTGTACCAACGCCTTGGCTTCTTTATATGAGGAGACGACCACCTCTTGCCCTTCACTCTTTAACGGAGCTTCTTCTTGAACCTTCACCCCTTCGAACGCCTGACACAGCGTTTCATGAATCTCTCCATCTACCTCCACATACTTGAAGGAAGACAAATGACTGACTAAGATATCCTCTTCGCCACACACCGTCACAATACTCCCCTCAACCATATATTTCAGCTTCTGATGGAGCGTAGAAGTTACTGCCCCAGCGGCATGAATCCAAGGTCTCCCAATCAAACAACTATATGCAGGCTGGATGTCCATGATGTAAAACACTGTATCAAACACCTCCGGACCTACCTGGATGGGTAGCGTCACTGACCCGAATACTGACCTCCTTGTTCCGTCAAAGGCCCTCACCACCAAATCACTAGGGGTGCACAACAACCCACGGGTATCTAATTTCAACAGGGCTTTCTTTGGTAACACATTCAACAAAGACCCAGTGTCTACCAGCACATGGGATAAAATAGTGCCCCAGCATTCGATAGAGATGTGCAAGGCATTATTGTGATCACGCCCTCTGGGCGTTAGGTCAAAATCCGTGAATCCCAGGCCATGCCCAGCGTTAACATGTGCCATAACTCCCTCCAGCTGATTAACTGAAATCTCTTGCGGCACGAAGGATGTCTCAAGTACCTTCAACAGGGCATTTCTATGCGCCTCAGAACACAACAACAGCGATAATATGGAGATCTTTGACGGGGTCTGCTGCAAGTGCTCTACAATCTTGTAATCACTTTTGCGAATCAATCTCATGAATTCTTCCACATATTTGGTTATCGGTTCTTTCTCCTTACTCCCCGAAGATTCCCCCCCAACAACTTTGTTCTTACCCCTGGCGAGCCTCTCTGCCTCGACCTCAGGTGAAGTGAAAATTCTCCCGATCCGGGTTATACCTCCCGCTCCTACTATGTTATCCACGGATCCTACTGGCGGATCATTCAAGTCAATCTTTTCCCCATTACAATACGCTTCAGCACCATAACTCCACGGGACTGCTTTTGTGCTCTCATAAGGGACTGGCTTAGCCTTGCTAATACTAATGGTCGGCCTTTTCGATGATGCCGAAATCGTCACTGATTTGAACGGAATGGTGATCATAGCAACCTCCCTGCGCTCTTTTCCAGATTCTGTCTCAATAGACTTCTCTCGCCCCACAGCCCTGTCAAACTGCAAGGTTCCTTCATCAATCAAACCTTGAACTCCCCTTTTCAACTTCTCACAGCCCTCAGGTTGAACCAAACAGTCAACACACTCTTCACTGCAACCGGGATAGACACCTCCTTTCAATAAACGCTGCTTTACGTAACTCAAAGGGGTTTTCAGCTTGCTCACTTCCGAAACCAAGTTCAACTCATCATTCAGCAGGATTGCATTGGCCCCAGCCCCACCATGCTTGGGCATTGGCTGCTGCGTGATATTGGGACCGTCCTTCCCGAAGTTAATAGTCGTACTATCAAGCAAATCCTGTACTTTATGCTTGAAAGCTAGGCAATTTTCAATATTGTGCCCTGGTGCACCCGAATGGAAGTCACAGTGCTCATTAACATCATATCCGACTGGTGGATGGCCAGTTGGTGGTGCTAAGGTCCTCTTCTCGACTAGCTGCAATTTCAACAAAGTTTGAAGGAGTTCTGCATATGATATTGGCGGTACCTCGAATACTCTCCTCGGTCGTGGGTTCTGAAGTCTGCGCTGATTATTATTTGGTTGCTGTTGAGCCTGCTGTTGTGGTTGTTGTCTCTGCTGCTGGGACGACCCTAGAATGGTTACGCTTGCAACCTGTGACTGCTGATGCCAGTTCTGACTTTTATTCCTTCGTCGAGCATTGTATACAGCGTTGGTATCACCCTGTCTTTTACCACCAAACGTCTTCTTATTACCTCCTGCGGAACTGGACTCACCCGCTTGAATTTTACCAATCTTTACCCCGTTTTCAATGCGCTCCCCCATCAAGATCAACTCAGAGAAAGTACTCATCGAAAAATTGAGCAACCGGTCATAGTACATTCCAGAAAAAGTTCCTATGAACATATCCATCATTTCACGCTCCACCATCGGAGGGTGCACTCTAGCAGCCAGATCTCGCCATCTCTGGGCGTATTCCTTAAAGCTCTCGCTAGACTTTTGAGACATACTCTGCAACTGGACTCGGTTAGGGGCGAGATCACTATTGTATTGATAATGTCAAACAAAAGCCTCTGCCAGCTCTTTCTAACTCCTGATCTGAGTAGGCTCCAAGCTCATGTACCACTCCAGCGATGGCCCTGACAGGCTATCCTGGAAGAAGTGCATTAGCATCTTTTCATCCTCAGAATACGCAGACATACGCCTGTAAAACGCACGTATATGCACCCTAGGGCATGTATCTCCTTTGTACTTATCAAATGACAGCGCTTTGAATTTCAGCGGGACCCTCAACCCTGGGACTAACCCCATATTTGACATATCCAGCCCAAGAGCATTCTGGCTGGCCAATCCGTTCACTTTCTCTTCTAGCAATCTTATCTGATGGTTGTCATCCCTAGCTCTTTCATAACCCTCGTTCTGACCAGAGAACACATCCTCCTGACGATCCTCCCAGCGAGGTACTGTATCATATCCAACATAATCTGCATCACGGCCCGGACCCGTTTGGAAGTACTTGGGGTCGTACCTCAAATTGCCCATCTCTTGGGCGTTGTATGCACCAGTTCCATATCCCAGATTACCGTAACCATAGCCACCAAACCCAGCCTTGGCGCCAGCAGTGCTGCCATACCCCATGTTCACACCATTGAAGCCCTGGTTACCATTGATACCATTCATTCCGACATTCTCAACGCCCCCATTGAAACCCTGGTTGACATTACCCACAAATACCCCAGCAGTGTCTGTATTGGCATTCATATTACCGGCGTTCCCACCTCCACCTACAGGACCAGTTTCTCCAGCATTCAAACCGGTTACGGGAATAGCATCAGCACTTTGACGATTCTCAATTCGGGGAGAAGCAGCAATATTTTCACCATGCGGTGTCCCGTTGTTTTCAGCCCGTGCGACTATCGGTTGAACCAGATTCTGCAGCTGCTCTTGTCCCTTGGCGATAGTCTCCATGGTTTGCATGAGCAGGGCCATCCTGTCACGCATCTCTTGCATTTCACTCTGCACGTTGTCCATGATCTTCTTCTGGTTAGTCCTTGTAGAGTAACGGTGGACTCGCTTTTCTGCAATCCTGAAAATACCTGTAATGGATGTAGGAGATAAGATACCCGAATCACAAACCTATAATGCAAATATGAGTATGTATGCAAAGTGCAATATGTGTCTGTGCATTAGGGAATATCATTCCCCGATTCTAGTGTGAATGTGCAAGTGCAGTGACAGTGCCAGCAATACGGTGATCGGAGTCGAATCATAGAAAACCTCGTATATTGCAGAGAAATCCATTAAGCCAAGAATACAATATCACTGAGTGTACAATAAGAAGGCATGACCTCAACCAACAATCCTGGTGATGGTCAGCACAAATGCAAATAAAGCATACACATTAATATATGAAATGGTCAAGTACACTCATGAGCCTGGTACTCTTCTAGTAACTTCTTAGTCTCTGGATGACTTGGTCGGGTAAGCAGCCCCTCAACAAGTTGATTTCTTCGTTTGAGAACACGTCGCACGTCACCAGTGGTTTCCTCCCATGCCCCTTCTCCGAAGCGATCCTCTAGCTTCCGCTTCTGAGACACAACTTCGTTCCTACCTTCGATGGCCTTGTTCAATGCATTTTGGAGACTACATCTCGCCATTACCTCCTCTTCATGCTTTTTAATGCTAGCCTTCAACTGCTCTTCGAGTTCAAAAATTTGCTGCTTCAATTTGTCTTCCCTCTTTTTGTTGTTGGTTAGCGTAGCATTCCACGTCTTGTTACAAGAAGAGATTTCTCGGTGAGCGGCATCGAGTGCTTTCTTTTTGGATTCCAACATGTCATGGGAGCTTCTGAATTCTTGACCCAGACGTTCGCGCTTCTTTTTCTCTTCAGTCAACTCAGCACCTAGCCTGTTTACTAGTTCGATCTGCTGTTGGAAAGAATGCACAGCCTTGTTCTTCTCACTACGCATCTGAGCCAGCTCCTTTTCTAACTCTTCATTAATCTTCATCAAGGCTTCCTTTTCTTTTACCACTCGCTCGTAGGCTTCCCTAGTGACAGTGGTTGGTTCTTCCACCGGAATATGAACAGGGACCGGAGCAGCTGGAAATGGCATCAGTAACTGTCTTGCTCTCTCCTGGATCCAAACTTTGTAGGGTGTATAAGCCTGACAATCATTCTTCCCCAACAGTGGTTTCCCTTTTCTGTTAATACGCCTCCAGGCATGCTGAAGCTTGGCCAGTAACTCTCCATTCAAATCACCGGTGAAGTACAGAGATTCCTGTACTTCTTCCTCCTGAGGTGGGTTCTTCAACGCGTATCCAAACTGGCGAACAAACAGAGATGGGTTGTAATTGATGCACCCTTTCCTTCCTATCAATGGAATATTAGGATACCCAGAACAACTGAAAATAATCTCAGACCCCAGCAAGTCTCGGTCAAACCACTCAATGTCTTCAGAAGATAGTCTCATCAGACGCTCAGGCCAGTCAGCTGTAGTTGCACTATCCACAAAAGGTCCCTTCAGGGGAAGATGGCTCTTAAACCACATGTACAGCAAAGGCACGCAACAAGAGACGTTCTTGCCTCTCCTGTTCTCATTTCTGTAGTGCATCGAATGGTAAAAGTCCCCGATCAGTGTGGGTACCGGGTTGCCAGCAGCAAACAAATGAAATGCATCCATATCCACGAAATTTGGGAAATTGGGAAACAACACTATCCCATAAATGCATAGAGCCAAAACAGCGTTAAAAACCACCCAACATCCATTCTTGGCGTATTCTTGAGCCTTACCAAGCAGAAACTGGAGAGAGAAACCCGGAACCCCTCGCCAAGAAGTCATCAACAGCTCAGAAGCATTCATGTGCAAGGCCTTAGCCAAGTCCTCCAACTTGGGCTCAGCGGCAAAGTGAATAAATGGAACTGTATTCTGTACCGGCAGCTCAGTAAACTCTACATATTCTTCCATGGTAGGCCCCAAAATAAAGTCAGCGAATGTGAAACACCTCAAAGCCGGGTCATAGAATTGCATCAGTGTATACAGCCCATTCAATTCATCATCAGTCGGTTTGCGAACCAATCTCAACAATCGTCCGTAACTCTGCCTGAAGCTTCTACGGACATCCTCATCAGCAAGAGAAATCAGACCCAGGAGGGGAGTAATATCAGGGATAGGTAGCCTGTAGGCAACTGTCATCCTCAAACCAACCATGATCAATACTCAGAAGTCCGGGCACTAGAACCAGGGAATATGCAAATGCACCTGCAGCACAGACACACGTTAATGGGATGCAATGATAATGGTTATGCAAACAATGCAATGCAAGTGACATGCAACAGGGACCAAATGCCATAGCTGAGAAGCCTGAACCCTATCAAAAGTCTCAGATAGACCTTCCAGAATTCCTCAAACCCTGGTCTCAGATAGACCCAATACAAAGCTCCAACACTGGTCTCTGATAGACCCCATAACATAACTCCAACTGGTCCCTGATAGACCTCATACCATAACTCTGACTGGTCTCTGATAGACCTCACAACTGTCCATAAATACTCAGGATCTCAGATCGAGAAACAACCGGTATCTAAAGGTCTAGTTACCTGTATAACCCCAAACCCTCTCACAGGTAGATGTCCTAGTAACTGACAAAGGTATGGCATCCTATGCGGTCGTCGGCGTCACAGACTTTCAGGGTTGATGATACGATTCCCAGAAGGAGTGGCATCATCAAATCCTGAAGAGGCCTCACTTAGCCAACTTCCAAATGATCGGTTCCCAGAGTCGACAATCCAACTAACCAGCAACCCGAGCCACCCAAAGGGCAGGACAGGAGGCCAACCAGAAGAACCTCGTCTGAGTGTGGATTTCGTGGGACACTAGGACATGCAAAGCACGTGCGCGCCCACTAATTTCCACTCTAATTCTAGGTGCACTCAAGCCCAGGTCCGGCTTATCTCTCAATCATAGAACACCCGTCACACCCCAATACAGCAATAATAACAATAATATGATGCTGAAAGTAAATGACAGAAATATAAATCCATACAAAATGCTCGACGGGAAAACAAGCGCTAGGATTGACTCGCCTAAGGGACGTTGGATCCCAAATGCATAAGGAACTATCGCAGTCCTTAGCAGCCAGGGGACGTTGGTTCCCCAGCAGAGTCGCCAGCTGTCGCTACTGCAAAAATAGGCGCCGGCTGAACAGAAGAGTCGCCACCGTGCGTTATTTATCCCAACGGAGGGAAAGGAAACGCTCGAGGTAAACCTACCGCAAGACGGGGAAAGGAATGGTCATCGCAACCAAAACCTGGATTCGGGAGTCGGTTACGCAAGGGGAAGGTATTAGCACCCCTCACGTCCGTCGTACTCGACGGGATCCACGCTTGTTTTCTGGTACGGAATACACTTCTATCTAAACTAAAGGATGAGGTCTGAAAAGAACAGAAAACATGACTCGGCAAAGCATCACACTTTATGCCTACGTATTCCTGTCTGGAACGAGAAATCAGAGTCAACGTAGTTCGCCTACCTACGGGAAAGGAGGGGAAGGTTGCTCGCTAGGATATCGCATCCTATGCCTACGTACTTTCATACAGCATGAAAGATCAGAGCAAACGTAGTTCGGGCCACGTACGACACAAGTTGTTCAAGTGTCTTTTATGAAAAATATCACCTTAAACAAGGGTTTTCTTATTGCAAACAGGTTGATGTTTGTTCAAATCTTTTGACGGAAGAAATGAATTGATTTTGCTATAACCTTTATTAATGTTTTTCTGTTGTTTTGAAGAAAGAAGAGATGACACTCTACAAATCCTAGGGTTGAAAAGGGAATAAAATCTACCCTGATGTTATCATGCATGGGTTAAGACCTAATGTTTATCATGCTCCTCTCTTGCGCAGAGAGAAACAGAGATCCTAAGGGATAAGCGGAGACAGAAACAATAGCATAATAAAGCAGTAAAATGCATGGATGCAATAATACAAGCGAGGCAAGGGAGTCCCACTCAACCTCGAACCTAGAAAACAACAGGCAAAAGTGAACAGAATTCACTTTCAACCTAACAGGTTAAACAGCAAGCAATACAGTCAGGGAAATTCAATCAATACAAAAAGAATTATCAACAGCAAAAGCTAAACAGCAAAGTGGTCTTCATCAACATCTGTCCTCAAGCCATCTTCAACCATCTACCAGCTTCAAGCAAACCTCAGTCTTTATCTTCATAGCCTTCGAGCAAGGTCTCTATCATCAATCTCCCAATGGCTTTTCTTCAAGTCCCAATCTCCCAGCTGAGGAATCAACCACAAGAATGAACTGGGGTGTTAAGCAATTAGTTGACCACCAAAGGTGGCAAACAGACCGCTAACAACACATAGAATATTTCTCTCAAGAGTTCTATCTCTCAGACACTATCACCAAGCCTTCCAAAGGAAGGGGTGAATGTCTTAGAGAGACTCTGCATCATGGAGAGGGATGGAGGCAAACAAGACCTTCCATGTTTGTGAATCAAATTTTCTACTCTAGAGCTCTGCCTAACTCCTATATCCTACAACCTTCAACAGCTGCCAACAAGAGATACTCCTCATCAACTCTGGAATTTGGTCTTTAATCTTCAAATGGGCTTCATCAGCATAGTCTTCAGCTCAAACCCCCAAGCCCCAATCAAGCCCAATACCCCACACAGTCAAATAATAACCCTAGAGAGGGCACACCACACAGTCAATCAAATACAAGCAATATACTAATAGTAATAGGGGAAGCCTAATATTTTCTAAGGGATCTATTATCTACCCATAATGCCCCTATAGTCCCATACCCCAAAATTCAAACTACAACTCCTAAAAGAAATGATTTACTAAACCTATGTTATCTCTAAACCCTAGTTTTG
This sequence comes from Lathyrus sativus, assembly GCA_963859935.3. Taxonomy (NCBI): domain Eukaryota; kingdom Viridiplantae; phylum Streptophyta; class Magnoliopsida; order Fabales; family Fabaceae; genus Lathyrus; species Lathyrus sativus. Next base: position 564,395,507 of record OZ012735.1, on the reverse strand, counting down.
ATTCTCCTAATCACACCTAAACAAATCATCTAAAGTTAAGTCCTAAAATCATGGATTAAATTTTATATACAAGCTAAAGTTCTAAGTGAAGTACTCTAAAAAGAATGGGTTCAAAATATAAAAGGAAAGTCCTAAACTAAAATCAACAATATCATGTGCTAAACTAAACATTATTTACAACCTATTTAAAAGAAAAATATACTAAAAATGCAAAAATAAAATAAAATGCTAATTTTATTATATGACAATTTTCTTAACAGAATTATGAAAAATATGCAAAAACAACCATTTAAAAATATGCAATTTTCTATTTGTTATGATTTTTTAAAGAAATAAAAAAAATTGAATGAGATTAATATGAATTAAGTTGGTTAAGGGGTGCAACTAGTATTTATTTCAGTTAAAAAAGAATGATGGGCCCAGACTGGGGGGCGCGCATAGCAAAGCGCGTCTGGGCCCAGCTGATTAGAAAACACAAGAAAAAAACAAAAAAACCAAAACGGTGCAGTTAGTAAAAATAATAGTTCAAATGGCATTGGGCCTTGCTGGGGGGTGTGGATATCACATTGGTCTTAAGCCCACGTTTCAGAATAAATGAAACGCGGCGTTTTGCATCTTTGGATTCCCTCTCGTTTCAGTTTAAATCCTGGCCGTTGGATGGGTTACTCAGTCAACAACTTGCGAAAGATCCAACGATCCTCATGTGTCTTCTCCACAGAATTAGGGTTTCGCCATTGATGAACCCTGCATGCAGCTCGCGTGAACCAGAATTCCACATACTCCTACACCTTCATTTCTCCATGAAACTCACATCTGTAAAAAGCAAACACGCTCCATTTCTTCTCCTCTACACAACCATGGCCTTGGTTTTCTCTGAAACTCACCCTAGCACCAAACCCGATAGGTAGAAGACCTAGGTTCCACCATTTTACACTGATATCCATCATGCCAATTCTTGCTAACTCTTACACTAATACAATCTACCTGCTATGCTGGTCATTTTCATATATCTAACCAAGATTATCACGCCCTAACCTAGGTGTTCTAAGCCACAACAGTTTTGGTGCTCCAATGGTGATCTTCATGAAATACTTTCAAATTCATCAGAAATGATCCTCTACCTATGCCTAACAATTCTAACCTAAAGGTTCTACATTATTCTAACTAATTCTAGCCAAATCGAAGGAAACACCAACCTGGTTTAAAGATGAAAACAGATGCAGGATTCCTTGGATCCAAAGCTTGCAATGCTTGGGACTTGCTCAATAAACTTGGTTCTTGATTCTGTATGCAGTAGTTCTTGCTCAAACTCCTTGGATTGCCATAACCACTTCCTTTTGCAATTTGGATGATGCACTTGGTAGCACACGAATTCTACCTCAATTCAGCCAGATCTTGATGGAAACTTGATCTATGATGGATGTAGATGATGATAGGATCAAGAATTGTGGAGAATGATGAAGATTTGATAGAGTTCTTATGTGATTTGCAAAATGGAAGAATGAGATGAAACTTGGTATTTTGATCACAATGAATCACCAACCTTTGAATGAAGCCACTCTTCTCAATATATAGCTGATCATAGAACACTCTAGAACTTGGTAGAAACTTCTTGTGCACAATTCCCTTGGATTTTGGATATGTTACTTCCTTTGTAAGCCAACTAGCATAACTTCCAAATTTTGAACCAAACTCAAAAATCCACTTTTTCCAATGTTCTTAAAACATTTTTTCCAATCAAAATGACCTATAATTTCATCCCATTTGGCCATGGTATGAAAAATCTCCATTTTAGGTCACTTTTATTCATTAAATTCACTTTTAAATGACCAAATTTGGAACCTTGAGCTATGAACATTTACAAGCTTTCATGATCACTTTTATAGACTCAAAATGTCATTTGGAGCAAGTTTGATGTTGTGAAGTTTTTCATTTGAAGCTTCCTTGTATGAGTTTTGGGCATAGGCTTGAAATGACCTGTAATTCTCAAATGACCAAAATACCCTTTTCTTGCCAAGGCCATAAGTAGAGTTCCACATATCAGATGAAGGCATACCATACCTTTATAGTCTAAGACAATTAGGAACAACTCTTATGTTGACCAGAAATTCATTTGCAATCTCCTTGAGGGGTAAAAGTTGCTTGGAAGACAAGTAACTTTCACAGACAAAAATTCAGAGGCCCCAGCTGACCTGTAACTTGCAAGGACCATAACTTGAGTTCTATAAATCTCCTTGATGTCTTCCACCACTAAAATTAAAGGTCTTGAGATCCTCTACAAGTTTCATGTTGGCCAAGGATCCATTTGAAGCTTGCATTTTGAATTATCTTGCTTGGAAGTTTGACCTAAACCAGGGGATTTTACATAGAAACCCTGATTTAGAAGCTCCTCTTCTTCTTGATTTCTCTTGATTTATTCTTGGAACAACACCACATCCTTATCTACATGTCAAATGCTGAACCCCACATCTCTCAGATAGACCTTGATGCCCTTCAAACAATCATTTGACCTAGGGTTGACCCAGGGTTGACCCAGATGAAACCCCAGTTGACTGTCTTCAACTGCAACTCTTGTGATCACATCAATGACTTGTCTCACTTTCACCATGACCCTCTAGGTCCTCCATGATGTCTGTATATCCTCCATGCTCAATCCCCAGCTCACAATCTCTTTGTTGATCTTCAAATACACTCAAGATAGGGGAGAACCCAATGAGTGATCTGTCAACACTTCAAAGCTCAAATTCTTCCCTGATGACCTGAGTAGTCTTGAATATGAATGAAACCCTCTGAATATGCCTCTTGAGATAAGAATAGCACTTGATCCTCTGATTAAGATAGATTGCCTATGCTATGCAATGCAGATGAATACACTATGTACATAATGACAATGCAATTGAAACATAAACCTAGGTTAGAAAAGGTTGGCCAAATTTTGGGGTGCAACAAGCATGATGGGAGAATTGAGATTCTTTCTGGGAATTCAAGTCAACTAGACTCCAGAATGCCCTTACATTCATCTGACCAAATATGTAAAAGAACTTTTGAAAAAGTTCAACATGACTGATAGTAAGATGACAAAGACTCATATGCATCCAACAAGCACACTTGGTAAGGAAGAGGTAAGTAAGAAAGTAGATTAGAAACTCTATAGAGGTATGATTGGATCTCTTCTATACCTAACTGCTTCTAGACCTGATGATAACGCGAAAACATATATATATAATGATGTACTTTTCTACTAATCGACGATCGTTTTCACTCCGATTTCGGATATTTCCACCCTATTTGCCCAGTATTTTGCAGGTATTCAAAGTCCATGCTCAAATGGAGCAAGATAAAGAAAAGAAGCATTTACAGGTGAAAACCAGGTGAAAATTAGGCCAAAAAGCAACAAAAACGAGTTCTGCTGATATGACGACCGTCACAGGTCCATGACGACCGTCATGGAGTTAAAATGCAGTTTTCTGCACGTGCTGTCAAGTTATGAAAGTGCCAAAGAGAAGTGGACCACTAGCTCCTATATTTTCTGATATCATTCCCACTTCCCAAAGAAATAAACCGTTGAATATCCCATCTATAAAAGGAGGTAGCTGGTACCAAAAAAGGGGGCCGCATTGAAGAGACGAAATGCTGCCAATTTACTTTCAGAGCAACATTCAGTTTCCCATTTTCTTATCGTTGTTTTATTTCCTTTTTTCTTTCCTTCCTTGAAATTGTTGTTTTACCTTCCCATTTCTATTCTATACGAGTAATTGGCATAAAGACTAAATCCTGCCGCCATTTTGGAGGATTTCCCAAAAGCCAAATCAAATTGTTTACAGGTTTCTATTCTAATCGTAAATTGAATTGCTATTTCCTATTGTAATGCATATTATTATCTTCTGCCATTATTTACGTGTTGTTAATTTATATTCCATGTCTGGCTAGATCTTAAGTAATCGGTATGTAATAAATAATCTGATGGGATTCAATAATTAACCGGTGTATATCTACCTTTTCAAAAACTTATTTATGGCTTCAGTTTTTAAATCGATTTTTCTAAATAAACCTTGGTCGCGACAGCAAGAAATTATTTACAGTAGTTTTGCCACGACAGTGGGAAATTCATAAAGGTACGAACCAACAAGCGACAACTGAGGCTAAGACCAGATAGTAAAAACTAGGCATTCATTTTAAAAACAGCGACAGCGCTTTAAAAGGAATTAGAACTTAATAGTTTTCAAAAAGTAACTTTAACCCCGAACGGGATAGCGACAACATACGTTCCGCCTTAGAGTTGCGACTAGCATCAACAACCATCGTGAGGCAAAGGTCTTTAAACCATCATTTTCTTCTTAAACTATTTTTAAAAACCTAAAGACATCGGTGACCTATAGAATCCCTGAAGAAGTAATATATTACATACCGATTCAAACATTTATACCCTTAAGTATAAGCTTTAGTTCGCTTTAGTTTATGCACTTATTTTGTTATTATTCCCCTAAAACATTACCAACCTAGCTAAACACAGTAACACCCGATAATACTAGTTTGATTACGAGTCCCTGTGGGATCGATATCTATTATTACGACGCGATAGACTGTGCACTTGCAGTTAATTGAGTTAGACATAGAAAGTCGCGATCAAGTTTTTGGCGCCGTTGCCGGGGATCCGTTTAGTCAATAGTGTAATATTTTGTTACACAGTATAGACTAGGTTAACAATTCTCTCTCTCTCTCTCTACTCATTCTTCGATTGTATGCCAAGTACTCGCTCACAAGGTGACATCTTACAACCTACAATCGCCGAACTAGAGCACTTCTTACATCTAAGAAGGCGCATCATCGAATATCAACGAAGACACAATATTCCTGATCTTCTAGCTCATCCTCCTGTTGAAGAAGCAAAGATGGCTGAAGGACCTCAGAACAAACCGCTGAAGGACTACGCTACAACCTCTCAGATGGAACCTCGAAGTAGCATTGCTGCCCCAGCTATCAATCGAACTGATTTCGAACTAAAACTGTCATTGCTGTCAGCTGTACAACAAAATCAATTCTCAGGAAATGCAACTGAGGATCCAAACGAACACTTAACGAAGTTTGTGCAATACGCAGACACAGTGAAGGCAAATGGAGTAACTCCAGACGCAATAAGACTTCGTATCTTTCCTTTCTCTCTTAGAGATAGAGCTTGGACGTGGTTACAATCCTTACCATCCAACTCCGTTACAACGTGGGAACAGTTGAAGAACGTTTTCTTAGCGAGATACTTTCCGCCTAGCAAAACTGCTATGCTTAGAGCTCAAATCAACGGATTTCGACAAAAAGATACTGAATCTCTCTACGAAGCGTGGGAAAGGTTCAAAGATATGATGAGAGCATGTCCTCACCATGGTCTAGAAGACTGGGTGACGATCCATACTTTCTACAATGGGCTTCTGTATAACACCATATTAACGGTAGACGCCGCCGCGGGCGGTGCACTTATGGATAAGCCATACAACGAAGCCTATCAACTAATCGAAAACATGTCTCAGAATTACTGCCAATGGGGAGGTGAACGAACTCCAGTAGAGAAACCCGCAGCGAAAGGTGGGATGTACGAGATCAGCAGCCTTGAAAAGTTCAATGCTAAAGTAGATGCTCTAGCACAGAAAATCGACAGTCTGACCGTTAACCCAACTGCAACCGTAGCTGTTGTAACTCCAAACTGCGAGTTATGCGGAATCGTCACTCATAATGCGCCCGAGTGCCCATTGTTGGCCGGAATCCCACCAGATCAAGTAAACTACGCTCAAGGAAATCCTTACGCAAATACTTATAACCCAGGATGGAGGAACCACCCAAATTTTTCCTACAAGAACGATAATGCCTTGCAAGCACCCGCTGCTCCGCCAGGATATCAGAAACCAACTGCTGCTGCCCAGACTGCCCCTAGGAAATCAAACCTCGAATTGATGATGGAAAAATTCATAGCTACTCAAGCTCAAACAAACAAAGAATTCCTGAATCAAAATATACACACTAGCGAGCAGATTAAACAGCTGACCGGAAAAGTAGACGCTTTAGCCACCCACAATAAAATGCTCGAAACGCAGATATCACAAGTGGCTCAACAACAAGCCTCTGCAGCTGCCCCAGCTGGAACATTTCCAGGCCACCCCGAACCTAATCCTAAAGGTCACACAAATGTTGTTATATTGAGAAGTGGAAAAGAATTGGAAGGCCCAACAGATCCTAGGAATGAAGATTTAGTAATGCATCAGAAATCTGATAAACCAACAGAAAAGGAGTCTGAAACAGAAAAGAAGGAATGTGACGAGCAAAAGGCCGCCAAAGATGAAAACTCATATGTGCCTCCAACGCCATATAAACCACCTATCCCTTATCCTCAAAGATTAATAAACTCCAAAACTTCAGGACAATTTAAGAAATTTGTTGAACTTCTGAAACAATTAAACATCATTATTCCTTTCACAGAAGTGATAACTCAAATGTCGTCATACGCTAAGTTTCTTAAAGAAATCTTGTCTAATAAAAGGAAAATAGAGGATAACGAGACAGTGACACTCACTGCCGAATGTAGCGCAATCATTCAAAACAACATGCCTCCTAAACTAAAAGACCCAGGTAGTTTCTCCATACCCTGCGTCATAGGAAAGTCCGTTATAGACAAAGCTCTATGCGATCTAGGAGGCAGTATAAGCGTCATGCCTTTATCTATATGCAAAAAGCTGAATATGGGAGAACTAAGACCAACTAAAATGTCCGTACAATTGGCTGACCGATCAGTCAAATATCCCATCGGTATACTGGAAAACGTTCTAGTGCGCATAGGCCAATTCTATATCCCAACCGACTTCATAATCATGGACATCAAAGAGGACTCTGTTACCCCAATTATCCTAGGAAGACCGTTCCTAGCTACAGCCGGAGCTATCATAGACGTAAAGAAGGGAAGGCTAACATTCGAAGTAGGAGAAGAAAAGATAGAGTTTATCCTTACTAAATTCTTGAAGGCACCAGCTATAGATGACACATGCTATATAGTAGATGTCATTGACGAATGCATACGAGAATTAGAGAAGGAGGAAACTACATATTCTGAAATCATGAAAATCCAGATCCCTGCTATTCATGAAGACGACAACTGGCGTGCACCATACAAAGATGATAGTCTGAGCGAGATCTTAGCACTTACTCCAAATCACATGCCAGGTCCGAAAAACCCAGCTTTAGAACTTAAAGAGCTACCTAAAACCCTCAGGTACGAATTCCTAGATACAGAATTCAAAAGACCAGTAATAGTAAACGCTAATTTAGGACAATCAGAAACTGAGCATCTATTAGAAGTCCTAAGGAAATACCCAACTGCGTTAGGATATAATATAAGCGATCTAAAAGGCATAAGTTCCTCCATCTGTATACACCATATCATGCTGGAGGAAGACTGCAAAACTTCAAGAGAACATCAGAGAAGGATAAACCCGATCCTAAGCACTGTAGTCAAAGACGAGGTGAAAAAGTTACTAGACGCAGGAATCATATACCCGATCTCCGACAGCCAATGGGTCAGCCCAGTACACGTAGTACCCAAGAAAGGAGGCGTTACTGTAGTGAAGAATGCAAAAGGCGAATCGATAACCCAAAGAGTTGTGACCGGAAACAGGATGTGTATCGATTACAGAAAACTGAACAAGGCAACTCGGAAAGATCACTTCCCTTTACCTTTCAAAGACCAAATGTTGGAAAGACTAGCGAAACATTCGTACTTTTGCTATCTAGATGGTTATTCGGGATTCTTTCAAATTCCTATTCACCCCGATGACCAGGAAAAGACAACATTCACCTGTCCCTACGGTACTTTTGCTTATCGCCGAATGTCGTTCAGACTGTGCAATGCTCCAGCAACCTTTCAGAGATGCATGATGGCAATCTTTGCAGATTACATAGACGACATCATGGAAGTGTTCATGGATGACTTCTCTGTATGCGGAAAAAGTTTTGAAAGTTGTCTGTCGAATTTAGAGATGGTACTCAAAAGATGCACTAAAGTGAACCTTGTCCTTAATTGGGAAAAATGTCATTTCATGGTCCGACAAGGCATCGTTTTAGGACACGTCATATCTGAAAAGGGGATCGAAGTCGACAAAGCCAAAATAGAGATCATAAAGGATCTCCAACCTCCGAAAACCGTACGAGAAATACGAAGCTTCTTAGGACACGCTGGATTCTACCGAAGATTCATAAAGGATTTCTCGAAAATCACAAAACCTCTTACAGGTTTATTAATGAAAGATGCCGAGTTCATCTTCGACAAAGAATGCTTAGAGGCATTCAAAACTCTAAAGTCAGCACTTATCACCGCACTAATTATGCAACCCCCAGATTGGCGACTACCATTCGAAATCATGTGCGATGCGAGTGATTACGCTGTAGGCGCAGTTCTAGGACAAAGGAAAGACAAGAAGCTTCACGCTATCTACTACGCCAGTAGAACTTTAGACCCTGCCCAAATGAACTACGCCACAACGGAAAAGGAACTTCTATCAGTCGTGTTTGCTCTTGACAAATTCCGTTCCTACTTGGTAGGAGCCAAAATAATCATATACACAGATCACGCTGCCATTAGGTACCTAATAAGCAAAAAGGATGCCAAACCCAGATTATTGAGATGGATCCTATTATTACAAGAGTTCAACTTAGAAATTAAAGATAAGAAGGGGACTGATAACGTAGTTGCAGATCACTTATCCCGTATATAGGGCATCAAACAAGAACCAGTGCCTATCAATGAAGATTTTCCCTACGAACGTCTGATAGCCAAATTGGAAAGCGATATGTCCAACTCAACTTCGGAAGAACCGGAACTGGAAAAAGCCGTGGAAGTTGTGTATGCCCAAGCCACTCTGCCGTGGTTTGCCGACATCGTTAATTACTTGGCCGCAGGCGTGCTTCCACCGGACCTGACTTATCAACAAAAGAAGAAATTCTTCCACGACTTAAAGCATTACTATTGGGACGAACCTCTACTCTTCAAACGAGGCGCCGACAACTTATACCGTCGCTATGTCCCAGAGGAAGAAATAGAAGACATCATCTCCCAATGCCATTCAGCACCTTATGGTGGTCATGCTAGCACCTCAAAGACGTGCGCTAAAATTCTACAATCTGGCCTATTTTGGCCCAGTCTCTGGAAGGATGTCCGTATCGCTGTACTAAAATGCGACCGGTGCCAACGCACTGGCAACATCTCACGACGCGACGAAATGCCACAGAGAGTAATTTTAGAAGTAGAAATCTTTGACGTCTGGGGAATCGACTTCATGGGATCTTTCTCGTCTTCTTTTGGAAATAAATATATACTCGTCGCCGTCGACTATGTATCTAAATGGATAGAGGCAGTTGCCGCTCCAACAAATGACACACGAGTAGTCGTTAAACTCTTTAAAAACACAATCTTTCCTAGATTCGGTGTGCCCAGACTATTAGTGACGGTGGTTCGCACTTCATATCGCGAATCTTTGACAAACTCCTCTCCAAATACGGAGTCAAACACCGCGTAGCCATACCGTATCATCCACAAACTAGTGGACAAGTGGAGGTTTCGAACAGAGAAATAAAGCAAATTTTAGAAAAGACTGTCGCAACCTCCAGGAAAGATTGGTCCTCAAAGCTGAACGAAGCTTTATGGGCTTATAGGACCGCCTTTAAGACACCAATAGGCACCACACCATTTAAACTAGTTTACGGAAAATCATGTCACCTGCCGGTAGAATTAGAGCATAAAGCCTTTTGGGCTATTAAGACGCTAAACTTCAACTACACTGTGGCAGGAGAGAAACGAATCTTGAACCTTCATGAATTGGAAGAGCTCAGATTAGACGCGTACGAGAATGCACATATCTACAAAGAAAGAACCAAGAAATGGCATGATAAACGTTCGATCCGGAAACAATTCAGTGTGGGAGACATCGTGCTCCTATTTAACTCCAGATTAAAACTCTTCCCTGGAAAATTGAAATCTAGATGGTCTAGACCTTTTGAGGTCACCAAAGTCCTTAAGAGTGGAGCTGTTGAAATCAAAAATCAAATCAACGCACCATTTATAGTAAACATTATAATCAAAATGAACACAGCGACCACGTGAGCAATATGAAATTGCTCGAGCTTCTCGAATAGCTTATATCTAAGCTATCGTCAGGCTTCTGACGTTAAAGACAGCGCTGACTGGGAGGCAACCCAATTTTCCCCATTTTTCCCTTCTAAATTTATTAAAACTATGTTTTCCTTTTAACTTATAATTTCTATAAATCTCTATTTTCTTATTTTCTACTATTTATTTTATTTTTCTTTTATCACCCTTTGCTTCTTAAAAATATGATCTGAGTGATGTGATTTTTCCTGGATTTTAAAGTCGTTCTACTTTTCTCCCGTTTTTATCCGACTAACGAGTATGGCCGACATCGACGTTACGACTGTTGTGTTTAGAGGACTAGCTCATAAGGCCAGATTTGAGGCACTGAATTAGAGAAGCTTTGCTTCAACTCTGTACTATGATAGACCCACCATGGACAAGCTAGGAATCCAGGATAGCATTCAGTATTTATTTAACCAATTAGGCTGGGAGCAAACTACTCTAAAGACCCGATTTGCTACCTTCCGCGAACTGACGTTCGAATTCCTTAGCTCCTTAAGTTACTTACCTGAACATGGCTATGGATCCACTAAAGAGCTGATAACCTTTAGAATGTTTGGAATGGACCAAACACACAACCGTACCAGGTTAGCTAACATCCTAGGCTTCCCTAGAGGACCTTTTGTGTTTACTACCACTGAAGAGGATATTGATCTCGAGTTAGACCAATTCTGGGGTTCCATCACCGATAACTATCACCCAGAACCGAACGACATGCATAACAACGAGATACACAATCCAGCCTTCCGCTATTTCCATAGGATTTTAGCCCATACCCTCTTTGGGAAGGAGGAAAACATTACAACAGTCTCAAAGGACGAGTTATTCATCCTTCTCTGTGCTTCACAAGGTCGCCCTGTAAATGCTGTCCCTTTTATGATGAGGGCATTTACACGCCTCAATCAGGAACCGCACTCACCCATTTTAATAGGAGGCCTAGTCACCATGATCGCCCACGAAATTGGCCTGAGGTATTACCTGAACAAAGTCGTTCGTTTCGGCAACCTCAGATTAATGGACATCCAGTTCTGCTTCAACAGACGTATCTTAGATACCTTAGGACCAGGACCCTACGAATACCTCATAGCTGATCAACCTGTCCACCTTTTCACATTGCCTAACCATGAGCTAACCAGTATCCATAACAGAGATAATTGGCTTTATGAATTGGACGAGCCTATGGGACCCCCATCGCCTCACTCCACACCCCAGGCTTACATGTATGACAGTGATCAAATCTCAGAAGCACATGACTATTTGTACTACCAAGAGTATGAGTCCGAAGTGGAGATAGATCCTGAGACCCCTCCTAACTACCATAACTTTCCTGACCCCACTCCTGAACAAAACACAGACAAGTTGGACACTATTCTAAGAACTATGGACGACCTCAAGCTGGAAATAACCACTACCAAAGATGAATTAATGAAGCTTCACATGGATTTCGTTACTTACATGGACGTAGTTAGCGACCAATTTAATGACGTTATTCAGCAGGTCAACAACTTGAAGAAACCAAAGGAGTGATATTTTAGTTTTCTCTTTGATTTTAGTTTACTGCATTTCACATTGTTTCACATTATTTCATTTTGCAATTGTTTCTTTTTGGATATTGTATTACTTTAAACTCATTTTTGATTCAGTGTTATTTTCATTTCGTTCCAGTATCACCCTTAATTATGTTTCCTGTTATTTCTTATTTTGTAATCAGTCTATCATAATGCAAAAATCAAATTTTCCACTGTTAAAACGCCCCACAAGCGAAATTCTGCATTTCTGCAGAATTTGCTGTTGTGACGATCGTCACACTTCCCTGACAGTCGTCACGCATGTTACGACCGTCACACATCCCTGACAGTCGTCACGCAGATAAAACCCCAATTCTGTCCAACCAGAGGTCACACACCTCTCCACTTCCACTCCCCTAATTCCCCATTTTCCCACATTTAAAACCCACTAAAAACCCTCTGAATCCCCCATTAAACCTCCACCATTTTCAACTTCCAATTCACCCTTATATATCACCCTCTCCATTCCCATACCTCACCATCCTCAGAAACTTCCTATTCTTAAACCTCTGCACTTCTCTCACCAAAATGGCCAGACAAAACCGTGCAAACCCCGATTTGAGCACTATCACTTTCCGAGAAGGCGAGGCCGGCGAACGGCAGCAGACCAACTTCTTAGCATTCCATCAGCGGTCGCTTCAGCCGACCCGGTATGCTCACCTGGATTCTCTGACGGAACTCGGGATTCTGGATGGCGTAACTTGGATGTTACAGAGAGCCGGCATCTGGCATCTCTGCACCAATCCCCAACCCACCTACGAGCAACTCACACTGGAGTTTCTCAGCTCCTTCGCATACGCAACATCGTCCGGCGATACCAACCAACTTACTGGCGCCGCCTGCTTTCATCTGTTCGGCACCGAATATCAAGTCCCCCAGGATCGCATCGCCATCATTCTACAGCTACCTTACAGCGATGATGCTCACCGCCGCATATCCGATTAGTTCTACCAAGAAGCTTTCCCTCTCTGGAACCGACTGACCAGAACCACTCCAGAAAGTTGGGACACTCTGAACGCCACTCATATCCACAACCCAACTATCCGCTACTTCCACCGCGTGTTGAGCAACACTATATTCGCTCGTGACAGTAACCACAAGGTCAACTCGAAGGAGCTGTTTTTCCTCCATTGTGTGTTCGCTTCAGAACCTGTTAACGCCGCCCCATTCCTCTTGGCTCACATTCAAGCCAATTGTAACCGCGGCTCAAAACCTTTCTATTTCGGTGGCATCATCACATCCATTGCCATAGGCCTCAGCCTTGGCGACTGCCTCCAGACACTCCGCCAGATGCCCCCTGTCTTCCTAGACACCGACCACTGCCGCGCCTCCCACCTCATCAAGGCCCGCGCAGATGGGAGATACCATCCGGTAGTGCGAGGCCGCACTATCCAGAGCATCATCATGCCTTCACGCACCCGAATGCATCCGGAGGATAGAGCTAACTGGCTCTTCGATACCACTGCCCCTGCTTCCCCAACACAGGATAATATCCAAGAGCCCAGGGACGAAGTTCAAGAGGAGCTAGACAGAGCCGACCAGCCTGAACCATCACAAGCACCTGCTGCCGAAGGCCCTTCCGCGCGCCGCCGCCGCCGTCCCGCCACTGATGACACATCCAAGGCCCTCCTCCGCTGCATCGACCAGCAGAACCAGATGATGCTTATGATGGAACAGCAGAACCGAAGGGCTAAAGAATTCAAAGCATGGCAGAGAGAGCAAACCAGTCAAATTCGGAAATCTTTGCAGATGATGCAGGATGTCCATTTCGGCATGGCCGATGAGATGGCACACCTCACTGTGCGAGTCGACGGCCTCCGTGATTACATCTTCCACACCGGAGCTCTGAACCTCGCGGCACGCGACGGCACAGCCAGAGGTCGAGGTAGAGATCGAGGAAGAGGAAGGGACTAGTAGTATTTTTCATTTTTATCATTTTGTTTTCTTTATTTGTTTCCTTTGTATTCCTCCCTTCCGCATTCTTTCAAATCAGTGAGGACACTGATTGAGATAGTGTGGGAGCGGACCGTTATTTCCCTTTGCATTTCCCTTTTCCCTGTTATTTCCCATTTCCTATTGTACTTTTTCTTTCGAATTTTCAATTTAAAGTAATTTTAATTTTCGGCAAATAAGCTCTTATATATATATATATCTCCGTTACGTGAACTCCCCGCGCTTCATCTGACATATACAGAGAAACTTTTATCCTCTCCGAAGCATCACGCATTACGCCTAAACTTTACCAAGTTGGAATTTCTGAGAAGAAAATTTTAACAAAGCTCCTATGCCCTGACACCCTAGACCTCTGGTTTATGCGAGTCAGTCTCACTACTTACTCGTATCAAAGCCTCAAGTTTCGACTCGAACGGAGCCCCCAGTAGTTTATACGAGCAGTCAGCACCATCCTAAACACTTCTAAGCAAGAAACCGATGCAAATAAGTGTATGATCTCTAGTAAGAATTCAATAATCTTGAAAGAAAAGAAAAGCCATATTGCATGAATATAGAGATATGTCCCCTCTAAGTTAGGTGCTCCTCACCCGAGCATTTAGCCCAACGGTACGAAACTCTTGCGGATTTATAGCAGAATAAGCATATGTGCAAAGAAAAAAAATCAAGCTAGCAGAGAGATCAAAATCACCAACAGGTTTTCTTGCCATGAACATGTATGGATAACGGGCTTAATGTGACTGTGCCAGAACGAAGCCGGGTAAAATTTGTTGCGAGAGACTTGAAGCCGAGCTGCAGTAACATGATTGAGACTAGCTTGCATAAAAGAGAGGCCTTCGAAGACTTACAATCAAGTGTCGTTGTCGTATACGCTTTGTTTCCATTGGATCCCCGACTCTTCTTAACTTGGCGTCCGAGAAATCTTATCAAAGGAAGAGCATGCCGCGTGCTTGCCAAACTTAAAATTTTTCCTACCTTTACTTAAGGACAAGCAAAGATTCAAGTTTAGGGGAGTTTGATAACACGAAATCATATATATATAATGATGTACTTTTCTACTAATCGGCGACCGTTTTCACTCCGATTTCGGATATTTCCACACTATTTGCCCAGTATTTTGCAGGTATTCAAAGTCCATGCTCAAATGGAGCAAGATAAAGAAAAGAAGCATTTACAGGTGAAAACCAGGTGAAAATCAGGCCAAAAAGCAGCAAAAACGAGTTCTACTGATATGACGCCCGTCACAAGGGTGTGACGACCGTCATGCGTGTGACGACCGTCACAGGTCCATGACGACCGTCATGGAGTTAAAATGCAGTTTTCTGCACGTGTTGTCAAGTTATGAAAGTGCCAAAGAGAAGTGGACCACTAGCTCCTATATTTTCTGATATCATTCCCACTTCCCGAAGAAATAAACCGTTGAATATCCCATCTATAAAAGGAGGTAGCTGGTACCAGAAAAGGGGGCCGCATTAAAGAGACGAAGTGCTGCCAATTTACTTTCAGAGCAATATTCAGTTTCCCATTTTCTTATCGTTGTTTTATTTCCTTTTTTCTTTCCTTCCTTGCAATTGTTGTTTTACCTTCCCATTTCTATTCTGTACGAGTAATTGGCATAAAGACTAAATCCTGCCGCCATTTTGGAGGATTTCCCAAAAGCCAAATCAAATTGTTTACAGGTTTCTATTCTAATCGTAAATTAAATTGATATTTCCTATTGTAATGCATATTATTATTTTCTGCCATTATTTACGTGTTGTTAATTTATATTCCATGTCTGGCTAGATCTTAAGTAATCGGTATGTAATAAATAATCTGATGGGATTCAATAATTAACCGGTGTATATCTATCTACCTTTTCAAAAACTTATTTATGGCTTCAGTTTTTAAATCGGTTTTTCTAAATAAACCTTCGTCGCGACAGCGAGAAATTATTTACAGTAGTTTTGCCACGACAGTGGAAAATTCATAAAGGTACGAACCAACAAGCGACAGCTGAGGCTAAGACCAGATAGTAAAAACTAGGCATTCATTTTAAAAACAGCGACAGCGCTTTAAAAGGAATTAGAACTTAATAGTTTTCAAAAAGTAACTTTAACCCCGAACGGGATAGCGACAATATACGTTCCGCCTTAGAGTTGCGACTAGTGTCAACAACCATCGTGAGGCAAAGGTCTTTAAACCATCATTTTCTTCTTAAACTATTTTTGAAAACCTAAAGACACCGGTGACCTATAGAATCCCTGAAGAAGTAACATATTACATACCGATTCAAACATTTATACCCTTAAGTAAAAGCTTTAGTTCCCTTTAGTTTACACACTTATTTTGTTATTATTCCCCTAAAACATTACCAACCTAGCTAAACACAGTAACACCCGATAATACTAGTTTGATTACGAGTCCCTGTGGGATCGATATCTGTTATTACTACGCGATAGACTGTGCACTTGCAGTTAATTCAGTTAGACATAGAAAGTCGCGATCACCTGACATTTTTCTCAGTGTATGCTTGTGTGCAAGATTCCAATCAGATCCTAGAGAATCACACTTAACAGCTGTTAAGAGGATTCTAAGGTATCTGAAAGGTACTTCTAATGTGGGTTTGTGTCATAGAAGATCTGATGAATTTAAACCAGTTGGATTCTGTGACGCTGATTACGCTGGAGACATAGTTGAAAGAAAAAGTACTTCTGGAAGTTGTCAATTTTTGGGAAGAAATTTAATCTCCTGGTACAGCAAGAAACAACCTACAATTGCACTGTCAACTACAGAAGCAGAATATATTGCTGCTGCTGGATGTAGCACGCAGATGCTCTGGATGAAAAGTCATCTAGAAAACTATCAAATCTTTGAGAGTAATATTTCTATATTCTGTGATAATACTTCTGCTATATGCTTATCTAAAAACCCAATTTTACACTCTAAGGCTAAGCATATAGAAATTAAACATCACTTCATCAGAGACTATGTTCAGAAGGGTATTATAAAATTAGACTTTGTTGATACAGATCATCAATGGGCTGATATTTTCACAAAACCCCTTGCTGGAGATAGGTTTAAGTTTATTCTGAAAAATATTGGTATGGAATTTTGTCCAGCATAATATTTATCAGAAGCAAATTTCTCAGATGCAAAATGTTTAAAACTCTGAAGTATTTCATATGTCTTTCATTTAATTTCTTGAATTACTATTTATGTGTGCATCTAAACTAACAAGTCTCAGAGGATCTGAACGTTGGCTAACATTTCATTTCTCAAAGAGAATTCAGAAGCACATGCAAGCAAACACGTGTCACTCTAGAATCTGAAAAGATGGCGTGCACAATACTAAAGAGACATTTGAGGTAACGTTTGAATAGTTATTTTCTCGTTTTCCCCCCAATTGTCAGAATCATTTATTGCTTTGAAATGATTATTTTCTCTTCATTAAATGCCATTAATTACTAATTGCGTACGTGCTGAGCGTGTGACTTTCTGTTTGCCCTAAATTTCTTCTATAAATTCCACAACTCTCACCATTTCACACTTTTCACTCTCACAAACACGTATATGCATTTCTGCTTGCTCTTCTGTCTTCATCTAAACCCTAAACCTTCAACATCTCCTTCAATGGCAACTTCATCTTCAACTTCAGCACAGTTTCAATCAAAAATGGCAGTTGTATCTTCTTCCAATCTGGGTGTTGTTCCTTTTAAGGAACCTGTTAGAACTTATCTCACACCTGTTGAGAAACTGGAAGTGTTGTGTGAATCTTTGGTTGATTTTGCTTCTCTGGATGCAAATGGATTTAATCTGCGTTCCATCATTGATGCTCAAGGATGGACAAAGTACTTTGATAGACTGTTTGGGCCAGTTTATCCAGTTTTAGTGAAGGAGTTCTGGATTCATGCTCATGCGTATCCCAAATTCATAGTGTCATCTATTCTG
Organism: Lathyrus sativus; assembly: GCA_963859935.3. Lineage (NCBI taxonomy): Eukaryota > Viridiplantae > Streptophyta > Magnoliopsida > Fabales > Fabaceae > Lathyrus > Lathyrus sativus. The sequence continues at coordinate 564,377,876 of OZ012735.1, read as the reverse complement.
GGAAAAGAGATTGTGATTACAGAAGATCTTATAAGGAAGTTAATTGGATATGAGGAAACTGATGGAGTTTCTCATCTGACTGGACGTGTCAACATGACTGTTGTGTATGAAGAGGTGATTGCTTCTGGAGAACCCTCTAACAAGTTTAAAGATCTCAACCCCAATTACAAGATCTGGGCCAAAATCTTCATGGGTTGCATTCACCACAAAAAATTTACCAATTCACCTGACTATGTCAACAATGATCAACTTTACTTCATGTATTGTCTAAGTCAGAGCAAAAAGGTAGATCTTCCTCATCTGCTCTTCTCTCATCTTTGGAATCATGTCAAGGCATCTAGAGAAGAAATGAAGACAAAGCATACAAAGGGTAGAAATTGGATCCCTTGTGGAAGGTTGATTTCAGACATTCTAACAGAGAATGGTCTAGTGGAGCATCTGCATGTGGCTGGATTGAAAGAGGAACTTACATCCATTTTAAGAAAGGTTGTGAACGCTAAAAGTTTACAGAGGCTGAAAGTCATTGATGAACTTACTTCTGCTCCTGATAAACTAAACACATAAGAAGTAAGCAAACGAAGAATTCTGGTAGAAAACTTCCCAACGTTTTATGCAGAAGAACCCAAGGAAGTTCTGATCAAATTTGTTGGATCAAGAATGGAACAAGGTATTCAACTTCCAGAAGGTTTTCTAAATCGTGAACCAATGCCAGATCTTTATGTTGAACATAAGAGGCAGAGAAAACAAGAGTTAGAAAAAGAAGAAGCTGCAGGCTCACCTCAGAAGAAGCAGAAAACTTCTGAAGAACCTCAGAAAAAGGAAGAAACTTCTGAAGAACCTCAGAAGAAACAGAAAAATTCTGAAGAGCCTCAGAAGAAGAAGAAAAGAAAAGCTTCTGGAAAAGCTCCTTCTGCACCTCGCAAACGCATCAAGATAAGAGGTACTAAAAAATCCTTACCTACTATTTTTGAAATAGCAGTAGAATTATCAACAGTTAGTTTTATACCTGAACCTCCTCCTTCTCAAACTCAAACCACTTCTCTTCCATCTCAATCCTATGAACCACCAAAAGTTTCTGAATCAAAAATTCCATCTGATTCTGTTCCCACTAAACCAAAACAATCATCTGACATTCCTTCATCAGAACCACAATCAACAAAACCAGCAGAACCAATTTCAACACCTCAAGAACCTTCTCCATAACAACCTAAACAAACTTATGTACCTGAACCAATCCCATCTAAACCTATTGTATATGAACCACCAAAATCTATACCTTCTAATCCACAACCTAATCCTAAACCAAAACAACACAAACCTACTGAATTAAACATATCTGATTCTGAGGTTCTGGATGCCCAACCCATCAAAATTATGTTTGACATATCTTCAACATCCTGTCCCTCATCTACCTCATCTGATTCATCTGAATCTGATGTTCATCCAGAAGTCATCTCACCCCCTTCTCTCAGAGGATATGAACCCAAACAACCAGATACATCTATTTCATCTGATGATGTCATTCCTAAACCCTCTCCAAAACCTAAACCCAGAACATCTGAGTTTGATTTGCATCCTTTAAACCACAACCCTCTGATCCCCTTCCTTCTGGTCTAAAGATTAAACACTTTTATACCAGAATAGAACCATCTGACTCTATCATTCCATACAAACCTAGCTATTCAACTATTCTTCCATCTGTACTTCAAACTTATATTAAACAACTACCAGACATTATTCCATCAGAACCTCTGCTTTCTGATAAATCTGTTTTTATCCCCTACATCTCCACACCTTTTGATGTCATTCCCACTGCATCAAGTGTTAAACCATTTCTGTTTCACACTTCATCTAGATTCAAAACCTCTACTTCATCATCTGACCTTCCATCTTTTCTTTCCTATCCTCGTCCTCTATTCATCATTCCAACCTTTACCATACCAACTCCACCAAAACAATCCAAGCCATCAACTCTGGAAGACTTTCTTAAACCAAAACCTAGGCTAATTGTTGATATTTTATTTGCTAATTTTATGAAAGAGATAAGGATGAATTTAGACTCTGTGAAGAAGAGATGCTTGTCAACCATGAACTCAGATGAATATGATGATATTTGGAATAGCTTCATCTCCAGATTCAATACTGTTGCTTCAAATCTGAAGAGTGTCTGATGCGAAGATCAGATTTGCTGAGACTGCCAGAACCATGCTTTGGAATATGAAAAGATCTCCACCTTTACTTCTTAAGGATGTACCTTCATCTTCTAGAGTATCTGTTACAGAAACTATTGAAGGATCTGCTCGTGAAGTCTTTTTGGAAGAGAATCCTTTAGCTCTGACAACTGTGAACAAACCATCTGCATTTGTAGCTCCAGACTCTGCAACTCCAATGGAAATTGACTCTGCTTCTGCTCCTGCATCAGAATCTGCTCCATCTACTTCTTATGAGATCAAGAAAGAGAACCCAGAATTAGAAGATAAGATTGCTGTGCTGGAAGCTGGTCAATCTGAGATCAAGTCCTGGATGGCAAGGCAAGATCAGAAGACTGAGAACATTGAAAAATGGATGTCTAAACAAGAACAATCTTCTTCTGAGATCACCCACCTTCTGAAGATGCTTCTTTCCAAACAGTCTTAGATTTATGTCTTCTTTATCTGATGTTTGAGCACCTGTTTTATATTTCTCATTTGATGTTTTTGTCTGTTCTATCTGACTAGTTGAATGAATGAATGAATCTGAATGTTTTCTCTATATGAATGTATCTTTTCTCTCTGTTTCCTTTTACTTGTCTTTAAAAGTTTTTCTTTTTGATTATGACAAAAAGGGGGAAGAAAATGAAATTATGTCTGTTCAAATAAACGTTACCTGAATGGAATTCAGACATATCAAACTAACTAACATGAAGTTTTAGTCTTTCAGAACTTAATGATAAATCTGACAAAATTCTTTAAAGTAACTCTGAGATTTCCAAATCAAGTTTTAACCAGTCAGGCTCTGATTCTGAAACGTTAATCCAAATCAAGCTCTAATGTTAAACACTCAGGCTCTGATTCTGAAAAGAATATTCATGCAAAAAGGGAAGTTTCTATTCTTTCTTAGTATTCAATTCAGGGGGAGATTCATAATCTCAGGGGGAGTCATAATTTACCTTTTATTGAACAAAATTTCTTATGTTTTTGTCATCATCAAAAAGGGGGAGATTGTTAGAACACAGATTGGTTCTTTGTTATATATCTATGTTTTGATGATAACACTTATTAAATTTTTTATTAAGAAATTATATACTCTAAATTTGTTCAAGTATCTTTGCTGCAGATATTAATTTTAATATTCCTCTGAAAGCAAAAATGGATCTGAACGTTGAACTACGCAAGGCTCTGAAGCGTCAGAAGCATTTCTTAGAAGACTCTGAGCGCTGCCTACAGAAGACTCTAAGCGCTGCCTACAGAAGAATTTGAAGCAGAAGCATCTGAAGCGTAGACTGAAGTTTTTGTATGAAGAGTTTCAAGCACTGCTTTTCAGAAGACTCTGATAGTACTATACGCTGCAAGTACTGAGGATCTGATCTCCAAACTCTGCTCTGATTAATTACACGTTGAAGCACATTTGCTGCAATACTATGATACAGCAAACTCTGAAGACATCAAGACTCTGATCACTCAAGGCTCTGATGTAGATTGCTGTGAAATAGAAACTTGTTGAAGAATTCAAAGTTATATCCGTTGGTTATGCCAAACGACTCTTTCCTCTTTTATGCTAGACACAAGAACTCAGGAAAAAAGGATTTCTATAAACGTTCTACTTCTAGGAAAGGTCAAGTGATGTGAAGACAAAAGGCTACAGCTACTTTGTAGTACACAGTCTTCAAAGCTTGCAACGTCTTGGATTTCTAAGTCTATAAAAGCAAGCATTCAACAACTTTCTTCCGTTGACGATTTTAAAGAAATTCATTTGAAAACTCTCTAAAAAGCTCTCATACAAATTATTATTCTTTGCTAAATTGTTTTCATAAGTTCTTAAACTTAAGTGTAAATCACATTTTTGATACAGCTTTCTTATAAGCATTTAAACACTTGTTTAGTTTACATTTGATTGTAAAAGTTCCTTGAGAAGACCAAGTTGTGGTCAGTAGTTCTTAAGAAGACTAAGAATAGTTGTTCTTAGTGGTTGCATTGTAATCAGTTTGATTATAGTGGATTAAGTCCTTGAGGAGAAAGGCAAATCACTCTTGATAGGGTGGACTGGAGTAGTTGAGTTCAACGAACCAGGATAAAAATCTTTGTGTTTTTATTGCCATAATATTTTTTAAATCCTTATTCAACCCCCCCCCCCCCCCCCTCTAAGTATTTTCTCACCTTCAAAAAGAACATGCAATTTACTATCTGAGAAAGAAGTTCACTGATTGTGAAACCAGATACTCACTATTGGAGAAAACTTGTTGTGCTCTAACTTGGGCTACTCGATGCCTAAGACAATATATGATTTTCCATACTACTTTATTGATATCCAAAATGGATCCAATAAAGTACATTTTTGAGAAGCATGCGGTCTCTGGACGAATTGCTCGGTGGCAAATGTTGTTGACTGAGCATGACATTCAACATGTTACCCATAAAGTAATAAAAGGGAGCGTCTTGTCTGACTACCTTGCTCATCAACCTGTGGAGGAATATCAACGAATGAAGTTTGACTTTCCCGATGAGGATGTTCTGTTCATCAAAGATTATGAGACTCCAGACCCTAATATAGGACCCAAACCAGGGGCGCGATGGACGCTCATGTTTGATGGTGCTGCCAATGCTAAAGGTCGTGAAATTGGTGTTATCCTCATCTCTCTGACAGGTTTTCATCTTTCTTTCACTGCTAGATTATGATTTGAATGCACTAACAATATGGCTTAATACGAAGCATGCATCTACGAAATTGAAGCGGCAATTGACATGAGAATTAAGATTCTTGAGGTCTACAGAGATTCTGCCCTGGTGATTGGCCAAGTCAGAGGAAACTTTATGACTCGGGATTCCAAGCTGGTTCCGTACCAAAATAACATCGAGAAATTAATTCCCTATTTCGATGAAATCTCTTTTCGTCATATTTCTAGGGAGGAGAATCAACAAGCTGACACTCTTACCACTCTGGCATCCATGTTCAAAGTCAAGTGGAAGAACGAAGATCCTTCTATCCGCAGTAACCATTTACATGAACCAGCACACTGTTTATAAATCGAGGACAAGTCTGATGACAAACCTTGGTTCTACGACATCAAAAGATATTTGGAAAAGCAGGAATATCCCGAGGGCATCACTATCACTGACAAAAAAAGCTCTCAGACGACTATGCGCCAAATTTTTCTTAAGTAATGGTGTACTATACAAGAGGAATTATGATTTTGTGTTGCTCAGATGTGTGGATAGACATGAACCAGATACAATCATAAGGTCCATACATGAAGGTTGGGAGGGTGTACACGCCAAAGGGCCCGCTATGGTTAAGAAGATCCTTCGAGCTGGTTATTATTAGACAATAATGGAGGTAGATTGTTACAACTTTGCTAAAAGATGTCACAAGTTCCAGATCTACGGTGATAAGATTCATGTGCCACCAACTCCATTGAATCTTCTGACTTCTCCTTGACCCTTCTCTATGTGGGGTATTGATATGATTAGAATGATCGAGCCAAAGGCCTCCAATGGTCATCGCTTCACTCTAGTTGCTATTGACTACTTCACCAAGTGGGTTAAAGATGCTTCTTACGCAAACATTACACGACAAGTGGTTACCAGATTTATCAAGAAAGAGATAATCTGCCGCTATGGTATTCCTAGCAGTATTATCACTTACAGTGCAATCAACTTGAACAACAAGATGATGAAGGAGTTGTGTCAAGAATTTAAGATCGAACACCACAACTCTTCACCATATCGGCCTAAGATGAATGGTATCTTTGAAGCAGCAAACAAAAACATCAAGAGGATTGTCCAGAAGATGGTCAAGACTTACAAGGACTGGCACAAAATGCTTCCCTTCGCATTACATGGCTACAGAACTTCAGTTTGTGCTTTCACTAGGGCAAATCCGTATTCGCTTGTGTATGGTATAAAGGTTATTCTACCTATTGAAGTTAAAATTCCTTCACTCAGAGTCATCATGGAAGCAGATCTTGATGAAGCTAAATGAGTTCAATCCAGATACAACCAGCTGAATATCATCGAAGAAAAGTGCCTGACAGCCATTTCCCACGGTCAATTGTATCAAATACGTCTCAAGCGAGCCTTTGACAAGAAAGTTCTCTATCAAGCATTCCACACAGGCAAACTCGTGCTCAAGAGGTATTCTCCTGTTCACTCGGATCCACGCGGCAAGTGAACTCCCAATTACGAAGGACCCTTTGTTGTCAAGAAAGCCTTCTCAGGCGGAACCCTGATCCTCACCACCATGAATGGGGAGGAGTTTCCACTACCCGTGAACTCCGACGCAATCAAAACATATTATGCCTAAAAAAAATAGCACGCTATGTTGAAAACCCGAAAGGGCGACTTAGGCAAAAATGGGTATCCCAGGGGACAGAAAAGTAATAGAAAATATCCAGGCAAAAATTAGGGATAAAAGCATTTGACTGTGAACACTTTAGCCTATCTTCATCATAGCTAGACCTCAAACGGTAAATGATTAGTCAAATCATCATCAACAAACACAAAGTGTTGGAACCAAGACTTACATGGGATGGTGGCCAATGTTGTAATCAATGCAAATCTAATTTCCCATTGCCATTTACTTTGTTTTTCAATTTATTGTAAATTTCCTCATCAAGGATTTTTACATCCTTGTGCACACCTTATGCACAAATATTTTCATATTCAATAAAATTCGTCCTTTGATTTCTCATTTATCTCTTTTCAGTATTTTGTTTTCAAAATAAATGATTATTTGTGATCACATAATGCTATAAAGCATTGAGAATAATAAAAAGCTAAATCAACCAGGAAAGCATTATGCATTGCATGCTTGGCTGGAAATCCTTAAGGGATGATCGGTAGTTTCCATTGCATGTTTGATCCTAACAGATACTGTTATGGTTCTTTGGAAGGGTTGGTTACCTTTCATTTCCCCAATAAAGCCACAATTTCCCCAAGCAGAGACATGGTTACTCTTTCACCAGCAATAGTGAGATTTCACAACATCCCCAGCAGATCGAAGCTATCATTTCCCAGTAGTGGTGGTGCTTTGTTTTCCTTCTGCCAAGATCATCCTGACCTTGTTCTTCCTTAAGAAGAATCGGTTATTTAAAGATTACCTGTGGTTCCTTCATTCCCCAGCCGGAGTCAGTTACGGTTGGAAGGTTCCTTCATCTCCCGTAGCAATATTGCTAATAGCCTAGAAGTCTGAGATTTTTAAACTTTTTTCCCAGCGTCATCGTCATACGTGGATTTCTTTTCCCCAGCTGAGGATGTCGAGTTCGTTTTGCTACAATCTCTACCTACCTGCAATACAACATTTTTACCTTTACCATTGCATAACATGATATCAAGCATCATGTAAGATCAAACATCATATCATATGCATCAAGCATACTCCCCTTTGACTGACTTATCTCCCCAGCGGATCTCAGCCAAACCTTTCTCTTGAATAGATCTTTACATTGTCACCTTACCATATTTTGTCTCCTTCGGCCAAATTTCCGAGCTACTCTTTTATTTAATCCCCTTCCACCTTGAATAATCGAAAAGCTGGCGCAATTCGAAAATTCAGGTCAAAGAAGATTAAATAGGGGCAAATGTCGTAACCCAAAATTTGACCTCCCATTTTGCCTTTTGCATAAGCATGTGCATTTGCATCGTTGGCATACGCATTTGCACTTTTTCCTTGTGGTTTTTATTGCAGAAATATTCAGGTTTTCGAAGTCCGATTAATCACATCCTCAAAAAGAAACCACATCATCATTACAAGCACAAAACAAGGATTTCTATGCTTATTCATCAAAGCAAAAGGTTGAAAATTGGAATCGTGGCTACAACATCATTTTGCAAGCAAATTGGGTAAGTTTTGCCTGTGGTAATCGATTACCACTTTGCTAGGCAAAGTAGGGTAATCGATTACCCTGTGCAAAAATGCAGATTTTGTTGCATTTTCTATGACAACAGCTTGCACTCTATTATTTTGGGGTCTACTTGGTTCTAGCATTGTGTGGACATTCTAGACATCTCTAGATAGTTCAAGATCATTCAAGACATTTCAAAGTATTTACTCCAATACATCACTTTGAATTGAGACTACCGTGTAACTTCATTTGCAAGCATGATAACCCTTTGATTTGAAATTGCATTGGGTTTGCTACCGAGTCAACTACCTAACTAACTAAGTTAACCTCTAACTCAGTGAGTTGAGTCCAACTAACTCCAAGTCTAGTTCCAAGGCAAACTCCAAAGAACATTCCAAACCTAGCAACTCCAAACCTCCACTCTATATAAACAAATTTTAACCATTTCAAAAAGACTCTTAATCATTTTCTCAATTTCTACATTTTTCACTCTCAATTCTCTCACATTCTCTCTGAAGTTTCTGCAACTTTTTTCTCACATTCATCTTCATCTCCTTCCCAAAACCTCACTAGAGCTCAAATTCACCATTAAAGAGTAGAAACTTTCACATTGGAAGTGCTTTTCTCTTGAGCTTAACCATCATCGTCTTGCAATTCTACTTGACTTTCTGGAGTTTTATTGACTTTTGATTCATCTCAAGTGATTACTTCAAGCTTCTTTGGTGCAAATTTGTATTTGGAGATTTCGTTACAATTTGCTCGGTTTTTACTATGGTTGGGTTGCAAATTATGATTTATCTGGTTTTCTTTGATCTTTCTCATCACATATCAATAGCAACAACATCCAAGGCAAATCTCAGCCTTGTAGGTTGGTTATCCTTTGCTTGATTTACTGTTTTGATTACTTTCGTGCGTTTATAATGTAGTTTTCATAGTTTTTCGGTGTTGATTATTCATGTGATTGTTTGATCTTTGACCTTCGTGTTTAATGCTATTAATTGATGATTAATTGATGCCTAATTGATTTTTGAACTTAATTTTCATACACAAATGTTCACCATAGCATGTGGATGATTGGACAAGTGTTTTGGTTGCTGAAAGTTGTCGCTACTGCGAAAATCGGCACCGGCTTGACAGGAGAGTCGCCACCGTGCGTTATTTATCCCTCAGAGCGGGAAAGGAAACGCTCGAAGTAAACCTCGCAAAGACGGGAAAAGGTATGGTCATCGCAACCAAAACCTGGATTCGGGAGTCGGTTACGCAAAGGGAAGGTATTAGCACCCCTCACGTCCATCGTACTCGATGGGATCCACGCTTGATGTTTATAGGTAAAAGGGTGTGTTATCTATCTACGCTACTGGCTGGTCTGAAAGGAACATAAAAGGACAGGACTCGACAGAACATACGGTGTTCTGGGCCTACGTATTCCCTCGCGCAAGGGGAAAGTCAGAGTCAACGTAGTTCGACTGCCTACGTCTAAACGGGGGAAAGGTTGCTCGCCAGGACATCGCGTCCTGTGCCTACGTACTTCCATCTGATATGAAAGATCAGAGCAAACGTAGTTCGGCTAACTACGGGTAAACAGGGGCTCTCACACAGCAGTGAGAAAACAAACTGGTCTCTAAGGCTCGGGAACCTACAAATACGATCTGGTCTCAAATGCGCTCGGGCAGGAGAAAGGGACAACAATTAGTCGTTAGCGGGAAAGTCTCGATCGCACAGCCGCGAGAGAACAAAGGTTAGTTGTTAATGTGCTCGCTAGGATATCGCATCCTATGCCTACATATCTTCGTCTGGTACGAAGAATCAGAGCGGCTGTAGTTCAGCTAACTACGGATTAAGCTACTCAAAAGCTCCTACAGAAAGGAAAGGGAAACCCTAGAACTATAGCTGAGAAAGGGGAATCTACCTACTGCTATCACACCTGGTTGACCATCCTAATGTCTATCATAACAACTCTGCAACGGAGAAGTCAGAGCTCCTAAGGGATCATGGCAACATGACTGAACTACAAACAAGAACTGCAAAGTAAAGGAATACTGAAAATATGCATGAATGCAACGATTAAACAAACAAGGCGCGAAGGCCGCAAACCACAAAGGCAAGGGAGCTCAGCTCTACCAAATACCAACAAGCAAAGCCACTCAATAACAAACAAGCAGAAGGAGGACCACCTCAACTTCTCATGCACACAAAGTCTACTTCTAAGATGCACCTATTCAGAACTATCTAGATGAATACCTAAGTCTAATGCAACATAACATCACACAAGTCAAACAACACAAAGAGACTAACCCTGAGCAGGGCCCCTAACAAACCTGAAACAAGCTCCTGATCTATCTCTAAACAAAACTCTATACAAAGCCCTAAGCAAAGATCTAAGCCAAAATTCTAATCAAAACCCTAAGCAAGGGGAATCAATCCCAGTCTCCAAGCTTCAGAACAAGCTTACCAGAGAAAGGAAGCTAAGCAGACAAGCCCATAGTGCTTTCCTCAGGAAAGTACCAGGAGGTTACTACTCAGGAGTCATATCCTATGCGGCTCGACAACTGTGATTAGTTTACATTCCTCCTCAGGAGAAACTAAACTCACATGAAGGCTCCGGCATCACGGGATACTTGAGAAAACCTATATGCACTAAGGGAACTAAGTGAGCAGACTCATAGGACCTTCCTCAGGAAAGTACTAGGAGGCTGACACTTAGGAATTGTACCCTACGTGGCTCAACAACTATGATCAGTTTACATTCCTCCTCAGGAGAAATTAAACTCACAAGTCGGCTCCGACATCACTGGATACTTAAGAAATCCTAGATAAACTAATGGAACTAAGTGAATAGACCCATAGGACCTTCCTCAGGAAAGTACTAGGAGACTTCCACTTAGGAATCGTATCCCATGTGGCTCAACAACATGTGATCAGTTTACGTCCCTCCTCAGGAGGAATTAAACTCACAAGTTGGCTCCAACATCATTGGATACTTACGAAAGAGGTGAGAAGAAAGAATGAAAGTCATTCATAGTGCCTTCCTCAGGAAAGTACCATAAACTCCCTTCAAACTTCAGGATCTCGAACCTCACAAACAGACAACAAGCTCCTAGACTAAGCCTCAATCCACTGCATCCTTGCAAGCTCCAACAGGACTTCCATCAGCTCCCACCTTCAAGAAGAAACCACAGGCCAACAAACCTCAAGGAACTATCTCTGAAGTTCAACCACAGTTGAACTTCAAAGTCAGAAGTCATCAAGACTTCTCCTATCTTCAGGCTCAGACAAATCACATCAGAACATCCTACAAAAATCTAATAAAAATCTAATGGGAGACCTACATGGCTCTAGGATAACATACTGAAAAATCAGAACAAAATTCAATACCAGATGAAAGAACTAAAATCAGCAACACGGACATATCCACAAACCCATTTATTCAACATCAATAACAGTGAAAAAATGCAATTAAAATGAAAATGCATGATTAAGCTAATGTTTTTATACTATAAAATTCTACACTGAATTACGAGTCTACAGAAAAAAGAACGGAATTATTTGACTAAATCTACCATTTTTTATGAATTTTCTAATGATATGCATGCATTGAAAATATTAAAAACATCAATTAAATGGAAAATATACACAAAAATAGGAAATAAAAATAAAATGGCATTTTTATTTTTATCTAATTTTCTAAACATTTTCATGAAATGGTAGAACAAAGAAGAATTAAAAAAAACAATTATTTTCAATTTTTTATGAATTATTTACAATCATGAAAATATAAAAGAAAAATAAAAGAAACAAAATGGGGGTGGGGGTTCAAACAGTAAGGGATTTAGTTATTCATCATTGGGCCTATGCCCAGGGGTGGTGCAGATAGCCATTAGGCGCAGGCCCAGCACTTACCAGAAACTCATCACACAACAAAAAAAAGATGCAAAACGCAGGGGGTGCAGACTAGCAGATTTCCCAGTCAATTTCACTGGGCTTACGCCCAGGGGGGTGCAGATAGCCATTAGGGCCTAAGGCCCAACTCAATCCATTCTGATCTCACACGCCAGGGGGGGTAACGAGCAATTGAGGGGTGTAGCGTTCAGAAAACGCGTTTGGGCTTAGCCCAATACCTCAACCCTAACCCAACTATCTGCTGAACAAAACCTAATCCTCTCCCAAACCCTAACACTGTTCATCAATCTAACCCCCAAACCCTAGCCGTTTTCGTCCGTCTTCCTCACCCTATCTCTTCTCTGCAACTCGTCCCCCTCTCACAATCCATTCCCAGAAAAAACACCAAACCCTTCAATCAGCTCAACCTTATACGAATCATCCCTAGAATCCTAATCCTCAGAACAAAAACAAAACAAGAAGCTTATGCTAAGAACATTCATGGCGGTTATGAGAGAGGGCTAACCTGAAACGAGGACGTCACCGGGATCCTTTTGGAGGCTCAGTGAAAATTGCCACGAGAGAGGAAGATCTTGACATCTTCCAGATCGTTGAAGGAACTCACGGAGGCCTTGAAGCGCGCGTCGAAGCTTGCTCGAATCTCTTGAACAGATTAGCGAAGAACTCCACGAACTCTACGAAGATCTGGGCGGAGAAACTCAAGAACCGATGACGCTATGAATCTGAAGCAGATGGATCCTGAAGATCCTTTGAGTGGCGTAAATGTCCTGAGGAAGATCTTCAGAGGATCTTTGATGTTCGTCTGGTGGATGGGCGTTTCTGGAAACTATTTGGATGAAGATTGTTGGCGCTCTGGAGAAGTGGATGAAGAACGATGAAGATTTGAGTGGATTCTGGAAAAAATTGTATGAAGAACGAAGGAGGTGGATGAACGTGTTCTGGAAAAATCTTTGAATTTTCCGGTCACAGATGAATTCTCCGGCGAGTTGGTAATGAAGGGGGACGGAGGGGATCGGAGGAGAAAGAAGGAATTCTGGGAATTTCTGCAGATTCCGGCGATCTGACGAAGTCCGGCGACGGTTACTGCTCTCCGGTGACCGTTACTGATGACCGGCACGGCGGCTGCATGGCCGGCGGTGGGAAGGGGGTAGTGGATCACAGGTGTCACGCGTGTGAGAGGGGGTTGCTGGGAAGGAGCCACGTGGTGAGGTGGCGTGGCGTGATTCTGAGAGAATCTCTGAGTGGGTGGTGGCGTGATAGCTGAGAAACGCGTGGGGCCTCTTCTTTCTTACACGTGTTATGCTCCTGCTTATATACTGATAACGCCTGGAACTTTCTGGAACGTTCTGGAGAAGTCTGGGAGAATTGGGCTGCATCTGGACCTTTTTTGGACTTCTGAAATGTAACCTGGACAAAAAAAACGCTGACTGGGCCTTGCACTGCTTTGGGCCCAATACGAAAAATGGCAAAAAAAACTGTAAAAACTGAATAATAATAAAAAAACAATTAATCCTAACCATATCAACCTAATTAACACCTAATTAGCTCATTACCCTAAAAAATCTAGTTAGCTCTATATCAACCTAATTAACTAAACTAATGATACTACAATTAATTCTAACTAAAATTAATCTATCCTAATTAAATCTAAAAAAACAATTAACCTAATTAAACTCTAAAAAAGAGATTAAGATCTAATTAATTCTATATTATCCTAATTAAATCTAAAAAAACAATTAAGATCTAATTAACTCTAAACTTCTACTAATTCTCTATTAAAATTCTAATATTATTTAATATCTATCACAATCTATCATTAAAAAAACTATCTATTTTCTATATTATCTAAAAACACTTAAACCTATTTTAAAATCTATAAAAAATTAAAAATGATTTAAAAACAATTAAACCTATTTAAAAAACCTATAAAATTCTAAACTATTATTATCTATTAGTAATAAAAGAAAAACTATATTATTTTCTATATTATCTAAAAACAATTAAAACTCTACTAATCCTAATTTATCATTCTATTTAATATGCTAAGAAAAATTCACTAATATTCTAAAAATGATAAAAGCTATTTAAATTCTATTAAAAATTCTACAAATGATTAAAATCTATTTAAAATATTCTATAAAATTCTAAAAAGAGGATTAAGCTATTAAAATATTCAAAAACCCTATTTAAATTCCAGAAAAATCTATAAAGCCTGTTAAAAATTCACAAAAGCCTGTTAAACCCTAAAAATGCAGATGAATGCACATGACCCCCATAAAAGAGCGCACGAGACCAGATCGAATCGAACAGATATCCCCGGGCATCAGAATATCCTCAAAATCACTGTGCAAGCTAAAAATCACCGAGGAGCGCACAATTTCCCGAAAAAAAAAAAACCCTGGTGATCTGGACTGGATCTGCCATATCTGATAGACGAAAGTCAAGCTGTAAACTCTGATATCCCCTGTTTGCACAAAAATCATCTGTCTGATTTGCGAATATGAAATTTAATCATGAGTCAGATAGGAGAATCAGTTGGTCAAATTTTAGGGTGCAACAGCTGCCCCTATTCAAGCGACTTGGACCTGAAGGGTTTGAAGAGCGCTCAGCCTTCAAACATTCAGAGGTACGAGGCGGTTGAATACAAATAAAACCCGAAAATTTTGCCAACCGCGAGAATATACTGTAAACTGCTTGGGGAATAAAATCCGGAAAACCGAGTCCAGTCATTATGGCACCAAACTGATCAATCATCTGATAAAGAACTCCTGATTTGAATACCCGTTGCTTGTGATACCCCATGTAACAAACCCTGATGGTTGCGACAAAATACCTGATCCTTTCACATTGCCTACTGATAGGCAGGAAGAGAAATATACTCACATCGCCCAAGGATGGACGGGAAGACACCCTGATTGAATACTCACCTCGTCTAATGATAGACGGAAAGACACCATAATCTCCATATTCACATCGTCCAAGGATAGACGGGAAGGAATAATCTCCAAATTCACATCGTCCAAGGATAGACGGGAAGGAATAATCTCCAAATTCACATCGTCTACTGATAGACGGAAAGAAATTCTCCAAATTCACATCGTCTACTGATAGACGGAATCATCCTGATTGATGAACAAATCAACATTCACATCGTCTAAGGGTAGACGGGATCATCCTGATCGATGAACAAAACAACATTCACATTGTCTAAGGGTAGACGGGATCATCCTGATCGATGAACAAAACAATTCACATCGTCTAAGGGTAGACGGCATCATCCTGATCGATGAAACAAATCAATATTCTCATCGTCTACGGGTAGACGGCATCATCCTGATTGATGAAACAAATCAATATTCACATCGTCTAAGGGTAGACGGGAAGCCATAATCTCCATACTCACATCGTCCAAAGATAGACGGAAAGAAATCATCTCCGAATTCACATCGTCTACTGGTAGACGGAAAGACACCATTACGCAATTCAACATCAACCCTGGAATTTCAGAATCCTTCTGTTTACGGGAATTGATGGAAAGATCAACATCTTTGAAGGGGCCACATCGTCAGTATGGACTGACGGGAAGAAAACCACCTTTTAAGGAACCATGTCGTCAATAAAAATCGACAATCATGAGAACTGAACATTCTTCGAAGAGCCTCGACATCAATAAGGATTGACGGTCAGAAAAATACCCCTCTTAAACGTCATCATATCCAATAACCAGAAAGAGAACCAATATCCAAAATCATTTTGAAACCCCTCAACAACCAAGGATAGCCGGAGAAGACTCGCTGGGGAAACACCTCATCATACGTATGATCTGGCAATAAGAAACCCGTTGGACGGTAACTCGAAACTTCACATCGTCTGCTGACAGACGGAAAGAAAAGCATACTTGCTGGAGAAACTCTATTTTGAACCCTATTGAAAATCCATCAAATCTTCACATCGTCTACTGATAGACGGGAAGAAAAGCACATCCTGGGGAAACCCCTTCTTGAAGCCCCACTGTGATCACCCGCGACTTCACATCGTCTATGGATAGACGGAAAGAAAACCACATTCGCACTCAAGACGTCTAATGGTAGACGGAGAAATCCACTTATTGGAGGAACACATCGTCAATATGAATTGACGGGAAGAAAAGCTTGTCGACATCAGATGACTGCTTGATCAAAGCATAATCGTTGTATGATCTGAGATACGAATAATCCGCTGAATCGTCTGAATACTGCTGCTGGATAAATGTCCCTGAACTGATCACAGAGTAATTCACGCGCCATATGAGGCTGATAGAAAACCTGACTTATGCTTCGTATGCATATGCAAATGCTTTAATCTTTCTACAGCGTAATGCTCCATCCTGGATAGAAATGCTACGCATTTTGACAATGATATGCAAGTATGATGCAAATATGATGCATGCAATATGCTAATGCAGGCTCGAACTGCCGGAGAAGGCCGGGTACAGAAAACCACTTCAGCAAAATAAATGTTGAAGGCGGGGCCAACTCTGCTGGGGATATTGAGGACTTAACCGGACACCTCGACGAAGTAATACCCTGCTGGGGAATGTACCTCCGCTGTGAAATAGCAGACGTGCTGAATATGATTATACTCCTCTAGGGATAACTTATCCATGCCAATGACAAATTGGACTTTGCTGGCGAAATGGGGGGAGTCTTCCACGTGCTGATGAAGCTTGGATTCGGAAATTGATGCGCCAACACGGATGGGCTTCACAGTAACCGCAAACATGGGTTTGAGCTCTTGCTGGGTCAGGTACAACTGACGCTGGAAAATATCCTTCATGAATACACAGCCTTTTAATGAAGAGTCAAGGGATAGTAACACGACTTCCCGCATTCATCTCGCTCTCGAAAATCGACTGCATCTGCTCGAATAACTCCGAATGACCCTATAGGTACGGAGAACAACAATCCTTTCGCTTCTGATATGCCCCAGCCTACGGGACCTCTGTGGGGATAGTCCCTGAAAGGAAATCTGCAAATCTGTTCCTTGATGGTCTGATATAACATGCCTCAGCGTTCTGAACTTCCAAGAGATACTTCACCTTGAATGCTCCTCGAATAACTTCTGCGCGCTTAAGATGATCTGCCTCTGGCTGCAATGACCTTGCCCCGATTATCTGATTCAGAGTAGTACCTCCTGACTACGACGCATTCACCGAATCTCAACCTGATTGCCCCAGAATAACTGACTTCGAAAAGCTGACCTGACTGGGGATCACAATAATGGCTTGCCCCTGCTCTCGGAACATTCGGGCGTTCTACATTCTATCTTGACCATACTTTCCACTGTAGGAAGCCTTTCTGCTATCCAGCGCTTACTCGCAAGTAAAACCAGTTGTTCTGCATAAAAGATGTATTAATGCAACACATATGACAGTTTTGACATCCAATCTGTTCACTGGGAAAAGGAAAACAGTTTATAGCATATAATGCACAAAACATTCATCAACATCAGTATCAACATGGTAATAGGAACCCTTTTAGGAGTCAGAATCGACGCGACTTTTACCGGAGTATGCTTTCGAAACAACCGGCTTCAATTAGGACTTTTGAAGGTTGTAACATGGTCAGGTTCATGGTTTTGAAAGGAAAGGATAAAGGTTCAAAACTATTTTAACCCACCCGTTCTCCTTGATGTTCTCCCATCCTACGTTCAGCTAATTTGACCTTAGCGCTCACCTCTCAGCGGCTGACAGATAGGAGTGATAGTTCGAGAAACTATGAGTTTTTGGAGTGACAGCCACTCACTTTTTCGTCTTTGACACTTGAGGTCACACGACTCGTATTTCCATCGAGGATTTTTCTTTTGATCCTTTTCATCTTTTTTCTTTTCATATCCCTAACTTTTGCCTGGACTGACTCCTTTTAAGTTTCTCTTGATTTTTTAAGTCCAGCGGGATGCCCTCATTTTTGCCTAAGTCATTTGTTTTGAAGTTTTTCTTGACTTAGCGGGCTTTTGATTTCTTTTTTCATTTTTTCTTTCGAACAAGTCGTGTGACACCGGTTGTTAGACTCTTTGGGAGGTGATGTGGCTGTCACACTCTTGATTGAACCACTATGGTCTTTTAGGCACGACCTCTAGGGACGTGATTGATCCTCGAACGGACACTCCTTTTGCAATTTGGACGCTCGGTCAAATTAGCTAACACCTACCCTGCCCCAGGTTAAAGATCGAGGGTTTTTCATTCAGAAAGAAACTCCTACTACAAGGCTCAAAGGGGTTGACAAGGGATTATCTTCCTTATATCTCCGGTGTTTAGGGATTTGAAACAATGCCTGTACATCATCAACAGGTTCTATTTCAAAAGCATACAATATCGGTAGTTGCATGTCGGTCATTTTCGTCATCCTCCCCAAATTCTTCTTAACCAAACGTTGGATATTTGCAAAACAGTTAGTGAACACGAATGGATTTAATCAAAACCATGCATATTTATTTCATTATCATCAATTGAAATGAAAACAACAAGTTTTACAAACAAGATTACAAATTCAAACAGGAAAGCAACTACAAATGTAAAAACAAAGAAAATATGCTAGCTTCCGAGAACCGGGCTTTCATATCTGCCCTGCTGCTGAACCAGCTATCCTTATTAGAGACACTTCGGTGCTGCATTGATCTGCTTTCGACGACTTAACCAAATTATAGAGCCCTTCCTCCTTCATTCAGATGATTTGGGGACCTCCCGGCCCGAAGCTGATTGCTGCACTATCAAGCAGATCCTGCACTTTGTGCTTAAATGCTTTACAGTTCTCAACCGTATGGCCTGGTGCCCCGGTATGGAACTCACAAGTAGCGTTGGCATCATACCCCGGTGGTGGTGGTCCCGTTAAGGGAGCCATTGTCCTTTTATGAACCAATTGGAGCTGAAGCAATGTCTGCAGAAGCTGTGCGTACGGTATAGGAGGAGTTTCCCAATGACGGCTTGCCAAAGGACCTTGATTCTGACATCTTTTATACCCCCGATTATTCTGTTGCCGGGGCTGCTGCTGCTGGTATCGGGTTGACCCTTGAACACCCTTCGTATCAAATGCAACATCGGTTTCTTGATCTTCAATGTGCTGATTAACGCTCTCCTTATGCTTAACCAGTTTCTTTCTTAGATCGGCCCCAGGAATAGGCAACAGTTGTGGGCCTGGAGATTCTGACACCATGGAGTCCAGGATACGCTTTTGACCCACTGCAGCTTTAGAAACATCTGTCATTTTAGCATCGACTGAGACAGGAGCAATATGCACAGCTACGCCGCCCGGCGTGAATTCAATATCGTGCGAGTCAATCAGGTCTTGAACATTGTGCTTAAAAGCATGACAACCCTCGATGTCATGTCCGAATGCCCCGGAATGAAATTCACATTGCTTACTGGCATCGTACCCTTGAGGAAACACTCTCGTTGGTGGCGCCAACGTTCTCTTCTCAACCAGATTAAACCTCAGTAAGGTCTGCAAGAGCTCAGCATAGGTCATCGGTGGTGCCTCAAACATTCTCTTTGGCTTCCCTTCCTAGATCCTCTGTTGAGCCGGATGTATCTTTTGTTGCTGCTGCTCAGGTTCCACATGCACAGGTGGCGCGAGCTTCTTCATTGCGGCTTCAAATAGCTGATCGTCTTCTTTCCTAAGCACCTTCTTGACTACTTCCATGATCAAGCTCATTTGGGTCTTCAGCTGACTGTTCTCCTCCTTGAGAATCTTCTGCTCTGAACGCATCTCTTGCATGTCTCTCATCATCTGCCCCAGCTGGCTTTGGACTTCGATCAATTCAAACTGATTCTGCTCCATATCTCTGAAGGAGTTCCTGCAACAAACTGAGACGATGAGGGAATAAGGCCCACGGTTCTGATATACCTGCTAAATGATAATGCAGCGCAGAAAACAAACACATATTCATAACGAGACAAAGAGAAACTCAAGCTATAAGCACACAGACGAACATCTCCCACATATGTACAACCAACAAAATCAGCAGGGGAGCACAAATGAGTATGAATATAACGACCCCAGCCAACAATCCTGGTGGTGGTCGACAAATACTGATGCATAAAAAGCTAAACGGATTAAGCAGAGAAAACAGATGCGACATCCGGCGCAAAAACCTCTAGAAACTTCTCCCATACAACTGAACTTTCTGATTGACAATCTTCGGAGCACACACTTCCTGTGGAGTCTTCCATGACATTAACTGACGAACCCGCACAACTGGAGGATGGAAAATCATTAATCTGAACAAAACCCTGAGGAGTGATGCAAATACGGCTAGAGTCTAACAGATCTTGAACCTGACTTCTAAGCACTTTACAATCATTGGTTGAATGCCCCTGTGCCCCAACATGGTACTCACAGCGGGCGCTGGCATCAAAACCTGGAGGATACGGTGGAATCACCGGCTTAGTCTCTTTCGGCACTATCAATCCACTTCTGACCAGATCTGGCAACAACTGACTGTACGACACTGGTAGTTGAGTAAACTGCCTTTCAGGCTTCCTTGGTCTTCGTGGAGCATGCTGGCGCGATCGGCGATAGGATGATCGTTGACTTGAAGCGTCTGAAAACTGATCCTGAGATGCTAGAGATTCTGAGGTGGCATCGTCTCCTTCCCACTCTTCTTGAGAACTGATAACTGACTCAATCTTATTAACTGGGACGTAAGGAACACCTCGAAACTTTCCACTCGTGAGTCCTCGCTCAACAATCTCTCCCAGCCTCATCAGGCCCACAAAACTTGTGCAACTGAACAATTTGTCAAAATAATGGCCTTTCAGAGTACCCAAGAAGATGTCAACCAGTTCTCTTTCCGGAAGCGGTGGTTGAACACTAGCAGCCAATTCTTTCCATCTTCGTAAATATCCTCTGAATGATTCATTCTCCGCCTGAGCTAATTCTTGCAGATCCACGAGACTAGGAGTCAAATCCAAGTTGTAATCGTACTGCTTCATGAAAGCTCTGGCTAAATCCACCCAAGATCGAATCTGATTACTCTCCAATTGCACATACCACCTTAAGGATGCCCCAGTCAGGCTATACTGGAAGCAATGGATCATCAATTTATCATTTCGTACAAACGAAGTCATCCTTCGACAGAACATCATCAAATGCAGCTTTGGACAGCTATCTCCCCTGTATTTTTCAAATTCCGGCACTTTGAACTTGTACGGCAACACCAGGTCAGGAACCAAACACATGGCCACAGCATCCAGGTTAACGGCCTCTTTCGCTTCTAAGGCTTTCATTTGCTCTTCCAACACTCGGAGTCTTCTACCATCGTCAAGAGCTCTTGGATCTACCATCCCGGTCATTGGAATATCTCTCCGGTAATTCATCACAGGGAAAGCAACACATTGATTGTTAACAGGAGGATAGCGTTCATTTCGGGCGAGAAACTGCTCATGTTGATCTCGGTTCTCAACAGCAGGCTGCACAACTTGGGCTGTAGTAAGATTGTTTGCTTGCGGGAAGCCTCCCATAGAATCATACTGATGGTTGGACGCCACAGTAAACCCTGCCAAAGTGTTAGGAGCCTGGAAATTGCCTTCAGACATAGCTGCCAATTACCTGTAACGGACTACACTGCCCGATTCTGCTTAACTCTGCTTCAGCCCCTTGGTCGTCTCCACTCTTGCCTCAAACAATTCCCCGAGAATCACTTTCTGGTGAAAACAAAGGCTGGATAAGTGCTCTGACCTGCTAGAGAAATGCTATGCAGTATGATTTATGCAAACAGAAATACAAAAATGCTAACGTGCATGTGTGCATTGGAGATATTTTCCCTCCAATTCCAGTGTCAGTGGTAGCAAGACGAGATAAGCCATAAAGACAATATTTAGAAAAACCCTCATATATTCATTAGAATAACAATCTTGTCAAGAGGTTACATAACTATGCTCCATACAACTGATATGATAAGGAGGATCCCAGCCAACATGCCTGGTGGTGATCTCAACATACAGAATACAAGAGAGAAATCAAATACGGGTACGGTTGCGGAAGTCCTCGACCATCTTCTTTGTCTCTGCATGATCTGGTTGATAAATCAAACCTTCTATCAGTCGATCCCTCTTCCTGACCGTCCCCTGGATGTCTCTGACAAAGTCTTCCCAAGCCTTATCATTGGCACCGCCCCCAGGTTTGGGTCTCTTGGCATCTGCTCTATGCTGGAAATCTTCCAAGTTCTTCATGGCATCTGTCAATTTGCGCTCGGCCTCGTATCGGCGACAGGCTTCTTCTTCAAGCTCTTCGTTCTTCACTTTGACCTGTTCTTCTAAATGAGCAATCTGTGTCTTCAGCTCTTCTTCTCGCTCCTTGCGCTTGGTCATAGTGAGACCCCAGTGTTCTCTGAACTTGGCTAGCTTTGTGTAGGCCCTTTCCAGCTCTTGCTTCTTGGTGGCCAACACACTACTAACTGAGTCTACATCTAGCTCTAGACGCTTCTTGGTTTCAGTCAATTCCAATAGCGTAGTCTTCAGATGTTTCAGAGTTTCAGCCTGTTGCTTAGAAATATATCCTGTTTCAATCTTTTCATGCCGAAGCTGGGCGTTTTCCTGCTCTAAAGCCTCTTTAGCCCTGGCTAGCTCTTCTTTCTCCGCCATCAGCTGCTTGTAGACCTGAATGTCCACAGTGGTAGGCTCTTTTACCGGAGGAGGATGCAATGGCTGAACTGCTGGATACGGCATAAGGAACTTCACAGCTCGCTCACGAATCCATTCTGCATATGGGCTAGGAACTCGAGTATCCCTTCTGCTACCTGAAAGCTTCCCTCTTTTGTGCAAGTTTTTCCAGGCTTTCTCAAGTTTGGTCAGCATCTCTTTCCCTATTGCCCCGGTGAGATACAGAGATTCCTGTATCTCCTCGGGCTTTGGCGCTCCTTGAGGTATGTACCCAAATTGCTTGATCAATAAGGAAGGGTTATAGTTGACACAACCTTTCCTTCCTATTAACGGAACATTCGGGAATCCTTCGCCTTTGAGTATGACTTCAGCTCCAAATACTTCTTTATTGGTCCATACCACGTTCTCAGCAGTTAATCCCATTAAGCGCTCGGGCCATCCTAGAGAATTGATAGATGTGACAAACGGGCCTGACTTAGGCATATGACTGGTGAACCACCTGCATAGGAGAGGTACACAGCAAGACACATTCCTTCCTCGTCGCTTTTCATTCTGGTAGTGAGTTGAATGGTGGATATCTCCCAGCAAAGTGGGGACTGGGTTCTTCGCAGCCAAAATATAGAAGGCATCAGAATCAACAAAATCAGGAATGTTCAGGAACAACACGATGCCATAAACACATACAGCAAGGATAACGTCAAAAACGTCCCAGCTACCCTTCTGGGCATATTCTCGAGCCTTCTCCACCAAGACATCCAATGGAAATCCCCATACGTCTCCTCTTCTGATCATTTTCCCAGACAGCTCAGACTCTTTCAAGCACAGGATGGTAGAAAGCTCAGCCAGCTTAGGCTCAGCGTCCGTACGATAAAAAGGCATCTGCTCACGGATCGGTATATCCAGAAGTGTAGAGTACTCCTCCAGGGTAGGAGCCAAAACAAAGTCGGGAAATACAAAACACCTGAGCTCCGCGTCGTAAAACTGTAACAGAGTATAGATGCCGCTGGTCTCGTAAGCAGATGGCGGATAAACGTAGGTCAGAATCCTCCCATATCTCTTTCTGAAGTCACCCATTCCTCTCTTCTTAGCAATAGCAATCAACTCTAACAATAGACTGATATTTGGCGACGGAAACTTATAGGGCAATACTCTCTTCAGATTTTCCATGTCTTGCTAGGAACAAACACCAAAACTGGAAGGGAAAATATGTACCTGCAACACACACACGTTAGTTGAATGCAGATGGTAATGCAATGATGCAATATGATAAATAATGCAATCTGCGAACACAGGGGCTATGCTGTAGCCTGAAGAGGAATATCTCTGTGATCAAGAACAGAAAACCAACACGGTCACCAGAATCTCATGCCACTAACTACCATCTGATACTCAAAATATCAATCCCCTGGTAAGAAAACCATCTGAACCTCTGTATCTGACGAGAATACCATCTGATAATAGCCTCGACCTCAGATAAGAAACCCATCTGACCCAGACAACACACCTGGAGATGAATCAAGAACACCATCTGATAACTACTGAATCATGGTTTCTGAAGGCCAGTTTTCCTGCAATAACCCAGTCCCTCTCACAGGTAGGATAGACCTAATCCACGGACAAAGGTACGGCATCCTATGCGGTCATCAGCGTCACAGACTTTCATGAATGACGATACGATTCCCAGAAGGAGTGGCATCATCAAGTCATGAAGAGGCCTCACTTAGCTGACTTCCGAATGATCGGTCCCCAGAGTCGACAATCCTCACGTCTGGACTCCCCTCAGATCCTCAGGACCGGAAAGGAGCACCTCTGCAAGAATCTCGTTTGAGCGCAGATTTTCGTAGGGAACTGTGCCTGCTCAGCAGACAGGTTCGTCTACTACTTCTCCGCAACTATATCTAGGTGTGCACTCAAGCCCAGGTCCGGCTTTCTACTCACAGTAACCTCCCTTGCCCACAGCAATAATCATAATAATATAATGCTGGAAAATAAATGCGGAAAGGTAAAGGTACAGAAAAGTAAAGTGCAGAAAAGTAAAACACAATATGCACAACACCCAACCAATAAACACCCAAGCGCTAGGATTGACTCGCGTAGGGGATGGGAAACAGTCCCAGCATAAGGGATGGGAAAAGTCCCTAGATGCTATAAATCCCCAGCAGAGTCGCCAGCTGTCGCTACTGCGAAAATCGGCGCCGGCTTGACAGGAGAGTCGCCACCGTGCGTTATTTATCCCTCAGAGCGGGAAAGGAAACGCTCGAAGTAAACCTCGCAAAGACGGGAAAAGGTATGGTCATCGCAACCAAAACCTGGATTCGGGAGTCGGTTACGCAAAGGGAAGGTATTAGCACCCCTCACGTCCATCGTACTCGATGGGATCCACGCTTGATGTTTATAGGTAAAAGGGTGTGTTATCTATCTACGCTACTGGCTGGTCTGAAAGGAACATAAAAGGACAGGACTCGACAGAACATACGGTGTTCTGGGCCTACGTATTCCCTCGCGCAAGGGGAAAGTCAGAGTCAACGTAGTTCGACTGCCTACGTCTAAACGGGGGAAAGGTTGCTCGCCAGGACATCGCGTCCTGTGCCTACGTACTTCCATCTGATATGAAAGATCAGAGCAAACGTAGTTCGGCTAACTACGGGTAAACAGGGGCTCTCACACAGCAGTGAGAAAACAAACTGGTCTCTAAGGCTCGGGAACCTACAAATACGATCTGGTCTCAAATGCGCTCGGGCAGGAGAAAGGGACAACAATTAGTCGTTAGCGGGAAAGTCTCGATCGCACAGCCGCGAGAGAACAAAGGTTAGTTGTTAATGTGCTCGCTAGGATATCGCATCCTATGCCTACATATCTTCGTCTGGTACGAAGAATCAGAGCGGCTGTAGTTCAGCTAACTACGGATTAAGCTACTCAAAAGCTCCTACAGAAAGGAAAGGGAAACCCTAGAACTATAGCTGAGAAAGGGGAATCTACCTACTGCTATCACACCTGGTTGACCATCCTAATGTCTATCATAACAACTCCGCAACGGAGAAGTCAGAGCTCCTAAGGGATCATGGCAACATGACTGAACTACAAACAAGAACTGCAAAGTAAAGGAATACTGAAAATATGCATGAATGCAACGATTAAACAAACAAGGCGCGAAGGCCGCAAACCACAAAGGCAAGGGAGCTCAGCTCTACCAAATACCAACAAGCAAAGCCACTCAATAACAAACAAGCAGAAGGAGGACCACCTCAACTTCTCATGCACACAAAGTCTACTTCTAAGATGCACCTATTCAGAACTATCTAGATGAATACCTAAGTCTAATGCAACATAACATCACACAAGTCAAACAACACAAAGAGACTAACCCTGAGCAGGGCCCCTAACAAACCTGAAACAAGCTCCTGATCTATCTCTAAACAAAACTCTATACAAAGCCCTAAGCAAAGATCTAAGCCAAAATTCTAATCAAAACCCTAAGCAAGGGGAATCAATCCCAGTCTCCAAGCTTCAGAACAAGCTTACCAGAGAAAGGAAGCTAAGCAGACAAGCCCATAGTGCTTTCCTCAGGAAAGTACCAGGAGGTTACTACTCAGGAGTCATATCCTATGCGGCTCGACAACTGTGATTAGTTTACATTCCTCCTCAGGAGAAACTAAACTCACATGAAGGCTCCGGCATCACGGGATACTTGAGAAAACCTATATGCACTAAGGGAACTAAGTGAGCAGACTCATAGGACCTTCCTCAGGAAAGTACTAGGAGGCTGACACTTAGGAATTGTACCCTACGTGGCTCAACAACTGTGATCAGTTTACATTCCTCCTCAGGAGAAATTAAACTCACAAGTCGGCTCCGACATCACTGGATACTTAAGAAATCCTAGATAAACTAATGGAACTAAGTGAATAGACCCATAGGACCTTCCTCAGGAAAGTACTAGGAGACTTCCACTTAGGAATCGTATCCCATGTGGCTCAACAACATGTGATCAGTTTACGTCCCTCCTCAGGAGGAATTAAACTCACAAGTTGGCTCCAACATCATTGGATACTTACGAAAGAGGTGAGAAGAAAGAATGAAAGTCATTCATAGTGCCTTCCTCAGGAAAGTACCATAAACTCCCTTCAAACTTCAGGATCTCGAACCTCACAAACAGACAACAAGCTCCTAGACTAAGCCTCAATCCACTGCATCCTTGCAAGCTCCAACAGGACTTCCATCAGCTCCCACCTTCAAGAAGAAACCACAGGCCAACAAACCTCAAGGAACTATCTCTGAAGTTCAACCACAGTTGAACTTCAAAGTCAGAAGTCATCAAGACTTCTCCTATCTTCAGGCTCAGACAAATCACATCAGAACATCCTACAAAAATCTAATAAAAATCTAATGGGATACCTACATGGCTCTAGGATAACATACTGAAAAATCAGAACAAAATTCAATACCAGATGAAAGAACTAAAATCAGCAACACGGACATATCCACAAACCCATTTATTCAACATCAATAACAGTGAAAAAATGCAATTAAAATGAAAATGCATGATTAAGCTAATGTTTTTATACTATAAAATTCTACACTGAATTACGAGTCTACAGAAAAAAGAACGGAATTATTTGACTAAATCTACCATTTTTTATGAATTTTCTAATGATATGCATGCATTGAAAATATTAAAAACATCAATTAAATGGAAAATATACACAAAAATAGGAAATAAAAATAAAATGGCATTTTTATTTTTATCTAATTTTCTAAACATTTTCATGAAATGGTAGAACAAAGAAGAATTAAAAAAAACAATTATTTTCAATTTTTTATGAATTATTTACAATCATGAAAATATAAAAGAAAAATAAAAGAAACAAAATGGGGGTGGGGGTTCAAACAGTAAGGGATTTAGTTATTCATCATTGGGCCTATGCCCAGGGGTGGTGCAGATAGCCATTAGGCGCAGGCCCAGCACTTACCAGAAACTCATCACACAACAAAAAAAAGATGCAAAACGCAGGGGGTGCAGACTAGCAGATTTCCCAGTCAATTTCACTGGGCTTACGCCCAGGGGGGTGCAGATAGCCATTAGGGCCTAAGGCCCAACTCAATCCATTCTGATCTCACACGCCAGGGGGGGGTAACGAGCAATTGAGGGGTGTAGCGTTCAGAAAACGCGTTTGGGCTTAGCCCAATACCTCAACCCTAACCCAACTATCTGCTGAACAAAACCTAATCCTCTCCCAAACCCTAACACTGTTCATCAATCTAACCCCCAAACCCTAGCCGTTTTCGTCCGTCTTCCTCACCCTATCTCTTCTCTGCAACTCGTCCCCCTCTCACAATCCATTCCCAGAAAAAACACCAAACCCTTCAATCAGCTCAACCTTATACGAATCATCCCTAGAATCCTAATCCTCAGAACAAAAACAAAACAAGAAGCTTATGCTAAGAACATTCATGGCGGTTATGAGAGAGGGCTAACCTGAAACGAGGACGTCACCGGGATCCTTTTGGAGGCTCAGTGAAAATTGCCACGAGAGAGGAAGATCTTGACATCTTCCAGATCGTTGAAGGAACTCACGGAGGCCTTGAAGCGCGCGTCGAAGCTTGCTCGAATCTCTTGAACAGATTAGCGAAGAACTCCACGAACTCTACGAAGATCTGGGCGGAGAAACTCAAGAACCGATGACGCTATGAATCTGAAGCAGATGGATCCTGAAGATCCTTTGAGTGGCGTAAATGTCCTGAGGAAGATCTTCAGAGGATCTTTGATGTTCGTCTGGTGGATGGACGTTTCTGGCAACTATTTGGATGAAGATTGTTGGCGCTCTGGAGAAGTGGATGAAGAACGATGAAGATTTGAGTGGATTCTGGAAAAAATTGTATGAAGAACGAAGGAGGTGGATGAACGTGTTCTGGAAAAATCTTTGAATTTTCCGGTCACAGATGAATTCTCCGGCGAGTTGGTAATGAAGGGGGACGGAGGGGATCGGAGGAGAAAGAAGGAATTCTGGGAATTTCTGCAGATTCCGACGATCTGACGAAGTCCGGCGACGGTTACTGCTCTCCGGTGACCGTTACTGATGACCGGCACGGCGGCTGCATGGCCGGCGGTGGGAAGGGGGTAGTGGATCACAGGTGTCACGCGTGTGAGAGGGGGTTGCTGGGAAGGAGCCACGTGGTGAGGTGGCGTGGCGTGATTCTGAGAGAATCTCTGAGTGGGTGGTGGCGTGATAGCTGAGAAACGCGTGGGGCCTCTTCTTTCTTACACGTGTCATGCTCCTGCTTATATACTGATAACGCCTGGAACTTTCTGGAACGTTCTGGAGAAGTCTGGGAGAATTGGGCTGCATCTGGACCTTTTTTGGACTTCTGAAATGTAACCTGGACAAAAAAAACGCTGACTGGGCCTTGCACTGCTTTGGGCCCAATACGAAAAATGGCAAAAAAAACTGTAAAAACTGAATAATAATAAAAAAACAATTAATCCTAACCATATCAACCTAATTAACACCTAATTAGCTCATTACCCTAAAAAATCTAGTTAGCTCTATATCAACCTAATTAACTAAACTAATGATACTACAATTAATTCTAACTAAAATTAATCTATCCTAATTAAATCTAAAAAAACAATTAACCTAATTAAACTCTAAAAAAGAGATTAAGATCTAATTAATTCTATATTATCCTAATTAAATCTAAAAAAACAATTAAGATCTAATTAACTCTAAACTTCTACTAATTCTCTATTAAAATTCTAATATTATTTAATATCTATCACAATCTATCATTAAAAAAACTATCTATTTTCTATATTATCTAAAAACACTTAAACCTATTTTAAAATCTATAAAAAATTAAAAATGATTTAAAAACAATTAAACCTATTTAAAAAACCTATAAAATTCTAAACTATTATTATCTATTAGTAATAAAAGAAAAACTATATTATTTTCTATATTATCTAAAAACAATTAAAACTCTACTAATCCTAATTTATCATTCTATTTAATATGCTAAGAAAAATTCACTAATATTCTAAAAATGATAAAAGCTATTTAAATTCTATTAAAAATTCTACAAATGATTAAAATCTATTTAAAATATTCTATAAAATTCTAAAAAGAGGATTAAGCTATTAAAATATTCAAAAACCCTATTTAAATTCCAGAAAAATCTATAAAGCCTGTTAAAAATTCACAAAAGCCTGTTAAACCCTAAAAATGCAGATGAATGCACATGACCCCCATAAAAGAGCGCACGAGACCAGATCGAATCGAACAGATATCCCCGGGCATCAGAATATCCTCAAAATCACTGTGCAAGCTAAAAATCACCGAGGAGCGCACAATTTCCCGAAAAAAAAAAAAACCCTGGTGATCTGGACTGGATCTGCCATATCTGATAGACGAAAGTCAAGCTGTAAACTCTGATATCCCCTGTTTGCACAAAAATCATCTGTCTGATTTGCGAATATGAAATTTAATCATGAGTCAGATAGGAGAATCAGTTGGTCAAATTTTAGGGTGCAACAAAAGTGCTTTTAGAAAAGCTGTTTTTTGCAACCGTTACATTGGTAACCGGTTACCTATATAAGGGTAATCGATTACCCTACTTGATTTTACGTGTTTTTTCAAATTTTAAGCAGGTAACTGATTACCTGCAGGTGGTAACCGATTACCATTGTAACAGAATGTCATTTTTGCCTATTTTCAAGCTTGTTTGCTATTCTTTCCTCATTTAACTTTCATGGCTTTATATGCTCGATATTTATGGATGTTTTATGGGTTCTTTAACTTCTGTTGGATGCATGTATGCAAACTTTTAATGTGCGATTTGTCGATTCTCGATTATTTGCATTTTATGACACTTGTATGATCATGATCATTCTTGCACGTTCTTTGATTACATGCTACATGATTTGTAATGCATACTAAGTGACATTTGGTACTGTTTTGCACTTTCATTCATGTTTGAATTAAGTTTGTTCTTCATTGGAATGAACTTAATCTTGTATAATCAATAATTCACCCTTTTGCTTTAATGATTTTTCATCTCCTTTGAAAAATTATTAGCACATTACTCCCTTTGGATTAATTAATCGAAACTTGGTTTCGGTTAGTTGATCTCCTTTATTTCTTCTTCTTTAGATCTTTTAGAGCTTGTTCTTCTCTTTCCCCCGCGTAGTCGAAGATTTGCAACGCAATGAAGTACTGTACAAGTTTGCGTCGTTACTCTGCCGGTTTCGCGTGGTATTCAAGAGTTCAAACTCTGAGTGTCTCTGATTCAGACTCTGGACTGAGGGTTCAGACTTTAAAAAAAAAGTTTGAGAAAAGTCAACACAATTCAACCTCGCTCTTATATTTTTCTCACATTCATAATATTGGTACTTTTAAATCTTAATGTTTGTTTTACCTTTACAACCTAAAACTTATTTCATGATGTGACATGACATCGAAAGGTGTTTGTCATTACTTGATCCAAGATAATTACCTATTGAGTACTAAGTCTAGACAAAGGTATAAGCTAATTATCCACCTGCAATGTAGCAGAATTGTGTGGTGTCTCGCTACTTTGCGACTGTTGGAACGTAATGCTATGTGTTGGTTAATATTATTGTATATCGTTCTACTGGGTAACGCAATAATATCACGGTGTGGAGACTAAAAAAAGATACAAATAAGGATAATGGGTGATAGTATTATACGCTGAGTATAGGAGTATATTACTAACCTATGAATGTATATGATAGATATATAATGATAATATATACTCCAACAAACATTCTCACTATTAACACTAACATCTTCAACTTTACTTTCTATCATTTATTTTTTGTTATTTATATTTTCCGTGTCACAATAATTAATGTTGATGAAATTGAATTAATTAATCTTTCCTTCTTCTATTTTTTGCTCCCACGAGTTCCCTCTCTCTTTCTAGCATGAGTCTATCCCCGCTTTTCTCGCTCTCATTTTTTTTTACTTTGAAAATAAAAAATGACAAGAAAATGAAAGACTCAACTAAATTAGTTTCTTAAACATGCTAAGGAAAAAAGGCTTAATTGTCCCTTCATAACAATCACTCTTCAAAGATTTTCCCTCTTCATCTCATAGTTTATTTTACTCTTGTATACATGAATTTAAGTATAATATAAGATATAATAGCAATGGACATCAATGCTAATAATAATTCATATAACTTGAGTGTCCTACAACAATTATATAAAGTCTTTAAATTGGAATGTTGATATAATGTGTTTATTGAAAATTATATTCCCTTTAGTTGTTTGATTATTTTTAGGAAAAAGAATAATGGGTGTTTATGGGTCTTCATACATTAAAAAAAATATTGATAACAAATTTAAAAATTAATTAAAAAATTCATGTTTATAGAAGTAATGTAATTAAATATTTAAAATTTGTTAAATTAATTAAGATATCTTTATAGCACTAGAAATAGGGAACAAAAAGACAGTATTCTATGAGATGGAAGCTGCAAAGGGAATAGTGAAAGCTGTGGCTCTCCTCGTCGGAGATAACAACGTTAGAGGTTCTCTTCAGTTTAGTCAATACCTCAACGGTTCTTTCTCTCTCTCTCTCTATTCTTAGCTTTTTTTATTGAAAATTTTTTAATTCGTCTAGCGATTCATGAATATTGTTTCATATTTTAATCAGAATTATGGTTTTAACACCAAAATTTGGTAACATATTTTTCAATGAGTGGTTAATAGGTATATCAAGATTAGATAACTCATGTATGTAGATTTGAAATTCTGTAAGTTATGGTTACTTTGATTCTTAAATTTGAAGAGTTGTCATTATAGTCCTTGAATGTTTAGAAATTACAAAAACATTCGTTTTTTTTATCTTTTCTTAGTGAATTAGGTCTTTGAATGTGTCTTTCGTTAGTTAGTTTGGTCCTTCTTCTGTTCGGCAACCAGAATTGTTGATGCAGGTTCTTTATGTGGTGGTGCAAGCTACTACGGTGCAGTTGCGCGGGGTGGAACTACAAATTAGCACTGCAACGCCTAATAGAGTGAATTGTGAATAGAATCATATCTTTTTGTTGTTCACGCTGATATATACAATGGCTACCATGGCCTATGCAGCGTTGGGTCTGTGGCCGGCTCAGAACAATTCTTAATTGTGTCTATTGTTAGTTAGTTTAATCCATGTAACGACAAACCACAAACATATTCAGGGATGTTTTTGCAATTTTAATACATTCAGAGATTATAGTAACGCCTCCTCACACATGTTGATATCAAAACAACGATTTACCTTTCAAAGGGTTTGAATCTCGGACGTCTTAGTTGCGATAAACCGATCTAGCTATATGGGACATTTATGTTTCGTTGAGAGTAATTGTGATTGTGATTGAGCAGGGAATTATACACATGTGACTGGAAAGATAACAGGGTTATCACCAGGTCTTCATGGATTTCATATTCATGCTCTTGGTGATACCACCAATGGCTGCATCTCCACTGGTCCTCACTTCAATCCACTGAAGAAGGATCATGGAGCTTCTTCGGATGATGAGAGACATGCCGGTGATTTGGGTAACATTGTTGCAGGACCTGATGGAGTTGCTTTGATTTCTATCAAAGATCGACAGATTCCATTAAGTGGAGCTCATTCCATACTCGGGAGGGCCGTTGTTGTTCATGCTGATCCTGATGATCTTGGAAGAGGTAAGAATTCATTGTGTGCTTCGAATGATTCATCTGTCTCAGTCTTTGATAATCTTTTGTTTAGTTCCCGGACGGTTAAATCTACGAGTCAATGCCCATGTATTTACTTGTTTTCTTATGTAAGCCTCAAATATGAGTTGATTTGTATTTAACGAACCACACTCGTTTGTTTGTCGAAACGTTTTGTTTCTGCTTCCACAAAATGTTTGTGATAAGTAAATAGGCCACCTTGTCTCTAGAATTATGCTTACTCATAGTTTAATCTTAGAATTTGTTTGTGTGAATGTTAGTTGTGCAACACGACACTTTACATTGAATGTGTGTTTGGTATTAGACACCAACAAATGTGATTGCATTACTTATTCTACTTTCTCAAATTATTAAGAATGTCAGTGTTTCAGTGTTGTGTTTGATATTTGTGTTTGTGTCATTGATTCAGTGAATGTTGGATTTTGTTCATTTTTATTCATTTTGTTTCTATCAATCTACTACTTCCCTTTTCTGGATTCTTAACAACAATTTTCATTGCTTTTGTTTTATAATGGAACAGGTGGACATGAACTCAGCAAAACTACTGGAAATGCAGGTGCAAGAGTAGCATGCGGTAAAACTTCTTCTATTCATATTGTTTACAGATAAAAATTCCCATTAGTAAATCATAATCTGCTCTAGGCAGAGCGGTCTCAAGTTTTTGAAGGTCCTATGTAGATTAGTCGCAGTTTAATCATGACAAAACAAATAGAAATTCTTTTTAACCATGCTTTAACCATGACAAATATGTTATGAGACCTTATTTAACAAAAGTTCAATTTTGGATTATGTGCTATAGTCTGTCTTGGACGCTCTCAAAGACCGCCCTAACTTTAGGAGTTAGGTCTATTTCATGCATTATTAGTTAGTAGATTTAGCATCTCTATGGTATGCAACTTTTGTCAAAATATTAGAATGGTAGGACCATACAACATTTCAAGAAATAAATGAAGTAGTTTGAGATGGACCGTCTGCAGCCTCTCCAGCCATATTTCAGCCATCGGATTAATTTAACGACTGAGAATATATTTAGCTCGGCCGTTAAATTAATCCTCATGCCAAGATGTGGCTAAAGACTGCAGAGGATCTATGGAAATTGATTAAGCTCAGCGTGACAGAAATGGTAGCATGACATGATCAAGTTGAGTTTAGTTTAACTAAATTAGATCCTCTACAGCCGGCAGTATGGTACAAACGGCTGTAGACCATACAGGTGGCTATAGAGGGTCTAGATTCTAATTTAACACGGCCTAATGTTTCTTGATTTATATGTTTAAGCTTTAACAATTGCTAATTTTTTACCAGGTATCATTGGACTCCAGTCATCAGTTTAGGATATTTAGACTACAAATAATCGATAATTTTCATAGATGATGTAAACAGTGTATGTTGATTTCTCTATAACACTACAATCATGTTGTAACTACATTTATAGCAGTTCCAGTAATTACAACTCAGTAAGTTCTTCTATATTATCAAGTTGTTTTGTGCTTAATGGTTTAGGCTAAGGCAGTGCTATTTCCCCGCCCTCGAGTAGGAAGAGTTGTTATGCGTGTAGAAATGGATTGTTTACTGTCTGTTGTAACTGTAGTCAAAGATTTCATCTAATAATATAGATCAAATGGTTGTGATTTTAAGTTTTTAATTAGTTAAATCAAGATCGAATGGTTGTGATTATGAAATTTTAATCTCGTTAAATCAAGATCGAATGGTTGTGATTATGAGTTTTTAATTTGTTAAAAGTCACAGGATGAATCGCTTGACGATTGTATAAGTTGTTTGGCATGAAAATTTGTTACTAGCAACAGTGGCAAAATGATAATTTTATAACTATTTAGATTTTTTTAATAGAAAAGCAGATCAATTTGTTAATTAGAGAGAGAAAAGAGTAATAGTACATGAAACAACAAAGGCACAAGATGTGCTTTGAAAACAAACAGAACCGACAAAAGACAACAGCGGGAGGAAAATAGAAAAAAAAAAAAAAAACACAAACCTTGGTCAAAAATAAATAAAAATAAAAGGCTACACAAAAGAAGAAGAAAAAACCCACATACATACCAACCATCCATCAACCCAATACCATATGTTGCACCACACCAGCCTCACATAAGAGCAAGAGGAAGGAAGGCCAACCAAACACCGCCTCCTGATTTGATCTATATTAAAGTCAAAGACACTGCAGACCTTGAAGAGAGCAAGCTAAAGAAAAGAGACTCTGAACATTGGCCAAAAACAAAGAAATGGTAGCTACTCATCCAGCGCGCCCCTAAATACCAAGGCAAATGAATGTCTAAGAAAGAAACATCAAAATTCAGAACATTGACATATCCACTTTCAAGTTAGACTAATAATCGAAAACATTCAGCGATTAATTGCCAAGTGTTCTTGTTTCTGTCTAAAAATAACTATGTATCGCAAATTTCAAATAGACTAGACCACAAAATGTTAGATCGTAACTTAACCCAAAGACGACACTTTTCCCTCCCATAAACACTGCAACAAATCAAACACTCCTATCTATAATCGACTGTGGCACAAGTCCCGAATGACTCAACCATCTAAACACCCTATACCACGAAGGGACTCGATAAGCTCCTTCTCCCAAATCAGAGGAGGTAGCCTCTACTTAAAAGTTCACTCCCAAACTTCACCCTCTCAAGTATCCATCAAGCCTACCACTTAGACTTCTGCTCCAAAACCAAGAACAATCACTCAAAAGGGACACACAAAGCAATAGAATCTACCTAGACATCGTGCCAAAATTTAGTATTCGGGTCATCCCCAATCCTCTTGAAACAGGAAGAGGCAAACTAGTCAGACTTTAACTCTGGGTTCAATAGGACAACTCTCCCACCAAGACATGTAAAATAGTTTCTCCACGAAGCTAATCCCTTAGATATAAAGTTAACAAAATCCAATTCTCTACCTTCCTAGGATTCACACTCACAAGGAGCCCTAAATACTTGAAAGGAAGGGCACCCACCTTGCAATGCAAAAACTCTTCAGTCCTCTCTAAGAAGGGTCTACCCACATTAATTTCAAACAAGCACCTCTTAGCAAAATTAAGTTTAAGGTCAAGTCAGCTCAACACTTCTGAGAACCGCCTTAACCATCTAAATATTATCAACCGTCGAGACCCCCACAATAATTGTGTTATCAACATATTAAAGGTGAGAAAGGCGCAGCCCATCATTCCCAACCTTAAACCCTTGAAATACCCCGATTGAAACTGCTCTTTTCAAAAAAGCGCCTAGACATTCAACCAACAAAAAAAAGGAATTAAAAGGTTACCTTGCTTCAGACCCTTTTAAATACTTATCTTATCAATAGGGCACCCATTCACACAACGCAGAAAGGTTCCTTACAAATACACAAACTTTAATCCAGACTCTCCACCTACCATCAAAGCCAAACCTCTCAAGCAAATAATCTAGGAAAGACCAGCTAATCGAGTCGTAAACCTTCTCAAAATTCACTTTAAACATAAAACATGTCCTGTTAAAAACCCTAGCAAAATTTAAAATCTCATTAAGAACAACCACTTCATCCACCCATTATCTCCTCTTAACAACTATCTAAATATTGTTTATCTCATAGATTAATAATTTCTTCGTAGTCCTCTATATCAAAAAGGAAATTTAAATAAAAAAAAACTATATTATTAAATTTGATAAGGTGTTCAAGGCTTTGTTCATGGCACATTTACGAAGTATGTTATATTCGTCTTAACATTTGGTCTTCTACAATTTTTTATGTAAACATTTTTTTGATGAATTACTCGTTTTAACATTTGATCTTCTACAATTTTTGGATCATTTCTAAATAGCTATAGGTTATAATAATACTTTGATTACTTTCACTCAATTTATATTTGAACAGATTCAAATTCAATTTTATATTTGTAAAATTACAATAGCAATCAACCTTTATCCCACTAATTATCCCAGTTGAATCGGCTACCTTTTCTCTATGATGTTCTATCCAATCCTAGTTCTCTAAATCCATTGTGATGCATCTGAATTCAAAATTGCCAGTGGTGCAACCCTATGACATTCAATCAAACATCAGACCCAAATCAACCAGTTTGTGTTTTTTCAACATGGTTTATTTTTCACTCATCTCACACGTTAATGCATTCATATTAAAATACGCCTGATGAGTAATATGTCATTTGAATGAACAAAGTCATGTTCTTTCCGGTGAAAAGCAGTTATTTACAACAACATAGTAAGACAAAACACAATTTATAGAGTGAATCCTCCAGCAACCAAATGAAACTACAATAAAGCATTCAAAATGTTGCTTCGTACATTAAATTCAAAAGTCAGAACCAGTCTTGAAACACCCAACATCAAAAGTCAGAACCAATGATCACAAGTATACAAAAGCATCAGTCAAGGGGACTGGGACAAACACAGTTGTATATCTAGCCTCTCAACCAAGTATTCCTGTAAGATGAATTGTCTCGCAGAGATGCGTCGTGGGGCTTGTACTCCATAACGTAGCTGTGAGGGAGCTTTAAGTGACGCTTAATCGAATCTCTCAAAGCCATTACAGCCTTCATGCGAAAACGAGGAATATTATTAGGGAGACATACATGAGTATACATTTTGAGCACATGAGCATGTGAGTGCAAATGCACAAATAGGTTAAATGATGATGCCAACCTGATTATCAGAAGCATTGCGGTTCCAGACACTCACTATATCCTCGTTGAATCGAATGCTTAGTACTGCACCGCATATGTTATCACCATAATCCAACTGATCACCCACTAAAGCCAGCACCTGCATTTTGCATGTAATACTATTACAATTTTTAAGTCTCCAACAATAAACAGCAGCTACAATTTAATCCAGGGCATAGATCATGAGATCAAATAAATTCACCAATCAAGAGAGACTCCAAAGATAATTTGGCTGCTTTGTAACTAACATATATAAATAAATAAACTTAAAACAGAGCAAGAAAGGTGTCTAATCAACAAAATCAAGTGGAAACCGAATAAGAATCATAACCATATCCTTTGTTTGCTACAACATTTTTCCTTTTTTATGTTAACATCCAAAGAACCAGCATTATTCACTGAGAAGTGAGGAAAAATTAACACAATTTTGCACATATGATCTAGTAATAGTTGTATGCCAATAGGTAGTTAAGAGTTTTTATCATTGCAAGGTTCATGATAAATGGATAGAGTACCTGCAATATTCTAAATAGTGTTCTAAACAAACGCAAAAGCTATAAATACAAGAAGCAAGTCTAAGGATTCAAGAAGCTAGTCGTGTATAATAATAATAATAATAATAATAATAATAACAAAGGAAATCATAAACTCTTTACCAAGTGCTCAAATGAGAGGGCTCTAAGACATGTTTTAAAATAACCAAGTCCTTATGCAGAAACTCTATCAAACAAAAGAAATCATAAACCCTTACACATAAAAATCCTAATCCCATTTGCATCGTGCGTTTCATATACGGAGAATACAGTTTCTATGAAAACAAACTCGTGGAAATTGATGAATGCAGTTACTTCCCAAATTTATTTTTGACAATGCTTCCTTCTGAGTTATCAGGAACACCAACTTTATTATTAGATAGAAAATATTCATTAACCAGTTTACATCTTGAAACCTCAATCTTATCAAACTTAAGATTCTTCCTAAAGATTGGGAGAGGGTGAACAGCCATATGGACTTAGAAATTAAGTAACATATATGAAGCATGCCAGAGACGAAAATTCTATATTTTAAAATTGGAATGGAATTTAACATTAGGTTATTGCATTCAGTTCAGTTAGGGAAAAATGTAACAACAAAAACATTTCAGACTCATAGAGGATTTTAAATACTCAAATAATCAATAACTTGTATGGCATATTTGGGTATCAAACTACCAATAACAACAGAGACTCATAATAACAGATGGGATTGGATCAGCTACAGGTATAAATCTACGTGATTGGGATCTATACGAACCAAATTTTAAGTAAAAGAATTTAGAGGAACAAATTTGAAAATTATTCAATAAAATTTGAGTGTTAAGATTTTCCATAATCATGACAGGAGTTTAGTAACAGATGAAACAGGTCCTAGAAACATATGTTCACTAACCAGGTCTTCCCAAAAACGACCTGAGACAGCCTTTTTGAATCGTATTATCCATTTTCCACCATTGCAGTTAGCAGAGTCCTTCAAAAAAGTCACAGTGTGTCAAAGCAAAATAAACAACATTCAGACAAACTTCTAGCTTTCTCCCTCCAGAACAGAACAACTCACAAATTCCAATAAAATGAAACATAAGCCAAGGCTACTACGTATCTACCTCCCATAACGGACGAATTCCTTCTTTAAAAAGGTGCAAATCTGTTGGACTAGGCAAAGAAGCAGGACGAGAAATATGGCAATAACAGACCCAAAATCCTTCGACCTATTAACACAAACAACTGCCACATCAATGAAATTTGAAGTCAAGAATGAACCTAAATCCCACACAAGACCCCCCAATATAGCAAAAAAATCTTACCGTACTGAACTCAACAATCTTCTTTATGTTGTCCTCATATGATTGATTCCGAATTCCAGGTACCCGACGAGTGTACCAAAATACAAACTTGCTCTGTTCAAAGAAATCACCAACACGAAATAAATCAACCAAAATGTCAAATCGCACTAAGATCCCTTCCCAGCAAAATCAAAGAGAGAAATAAACATAAACCACCGCGTACAATCAACAAGACCGTCAAAGCATTAAAACCCTAACAATCTTAACATATCTGCTTCGGAAAACATAACAACCCTATACAGTTAGCATGTCATTCAATCAACTCTTCAACAATTACAATAATTTCTAAGGTCGTAGTGATACATCAAATCAAGCTAATCTTACTCGAAATCTCAACAAATATTAAAAACAGATGACGCTAAATCTTAATTTCTTCACTATCTTCAAAGAGCATTAAGTTTGTCATAAACTAAACAATACTCACAACCCAAAATATTAAGTCAGATTTTGATGAATAGCAGCATATACACCCACAACCCAGAACTTTCATCTTGATGATTAAATTGCCCCTTAAAATGTCAATGAGGTAATATATTAAGGCAAATATCCAATAAACTATACTGATATTTCTAAACACAAAAAGAGCACATTATTCATATATTTAACATAATAATCTATGGTTAAAGCAACTAAAAATAACTATAAATCATCAGAATCTATTCCTATCACATATACAAGTTCGAATTTCAGTTACTCACTTAAATCACATAAATAAAGTCACAATTTTTTCAAAAAATTAAAATAAAATAAGAACTACAAGGTATCAATCAACAGTTTCTTCATTCATTCACGCGTTCCATATTTTTTTTACAAATAATAAAAATTGAAACTAAATAGATTGCGCTATGTATCAAAATTAACTTAACAAACAACGAACTATATTGAGATTTTGAAGTGTTTGCGAAGAACCTTTAGAGGGTGAAGACCAGCTTTGAGTTCACGTGCTTGTCGCTCTTCGGTTTCTTTGATATTGTGGGAATCAGAAGCTAATTGAGAAGAAGAATCGGCGATTTGGTGAGAGTTTTCTGAGTTGTTGTTGTTGTTGTTCTCTGATGCGTTCTTCCCTGATGTGAAATCCATTGCGGTTTCTTAAACCCTAATTCCCTTTTGTTTTCGTTTTTGCGTTCAGTGTTGAGTTTTTCAGACCAAAGAGGGAGATGGAGATGGTGTTAGGCATTATATGTAGCACATGTTTAGATTTTTTTGTTTATTTTCTTATTGATATTTAATAATATTTTTAAATCAAAAATAAATTAAATTGAAATAATAATAATAAGTGTATTTTCTTATTGATATTTAATAATATTTTTAAATCAAAAATAAATTAACTTGAAATAGAAATAATAATCAAAAATAAATTAACATGATTTTGGTGTAGCTTTTTTTTCTTTCAAATATCTATTTTTCAGTTTTTATTTTAAATATTAACTTCTCTTTTTAACAAATGGTAGTTATATGATGGTTTATTATCTTTTATATTATTATCTACTATTATTATTTTAAAAATAATAAATAAGAAAATGAAAATTAATTAAAAATAATAATATAATTTATATTTTACGCATGTGAGTATTATTAAAAGCGGACAGACGGGCACGTGAGTGCCCGTTTGGACGCTAGTATATATAATGGAAAAACTTGGATTTGGTGTACTATTTTTATTTCAATTATACCCTTTTACTTTTTATTTTAAAATTCAACTTCTCTTTTAATAACTTCTTATTTATTAACTTGTATATGTTAGTTTGCACAACTATTTCATTCAATTTTTTTATATTCTATAATATATATTATAACATATATAAAGGGAAATTTTGGATTTGGTGTAACCATTTTTTCTCATTATTAACTAAAATATTCAAATAAAAAAAATCGCATTTAAAAGTAGGCGTCACTTGGTATGATGCATGCACTTAAAAAAGCACATAGGAGTCGCAATCCCTGACGCATGCATTACCAATGCGTCAATAGGACTGACACATGCACTATAAACCAGAGAGGAGGCGACGTAGCCCTTGGCGCCGATGTGTATTAGTCTTTCTTATAAATATGCATCTTCATTCTTGTGATACCCCAAATTTACCCCTCATTCAATAAATCAATACAGTTGTCATAACTTTAACATTATCTGCATAGCATAACATGTATTTTACCTTGCACAATGCCTAAAATGTCGATTAGAATAATTTTTCTGATCTACAAATAGATCGGTAAAATTAATTCTCAAATGTACGTGAAATTAGCGGGCAA
Organism: Lathyrus sativus; assembly: GCA_963859935.3. Classification (NCBI taxonomy): domain Eukaryota; kingdom Viridiplantae; phylum Streptophyta; class Magnoliopsida; order Fabales; family Fabaceae; genus Lathyrus; species Lathyrus sativus. The sequence continues at coordinate 564,335,760 of OZ012735.1, read as the reverse complement.
AATTTTTCAAAATCGAGTTTGCAGATGCTACTTTTATTAATCTACGGTTCACGTAGTTTAATCTAATGTGCTCATTTTAATTTTTCAACTATTTTTTCGGTCGCATTTTAACTAGTCTAAGCATTTTAACCAGTCAATTTTTATTTTAAAATTTGATCAAAACTTATATGCTTCCAAAAAATTTATTTCGCGTTTATTATTTTAGTGTGTTCAGTTTAATTTTTCGAGCATTTTTGCGTTTAAATCCTTTTATTTTTGCTTTTTGGTTAAAATAATCGAAATAAATAAATAGGTTTAATCTGATTATTGTTTTAATTTTATCTTGTTTATTTAATTATGTTTGATTTTATTTAAATTAATTATTTTTAATTTCTTTTACTCTAAAAAAATATTAAAAATGGCATTTGTGGAACTTGACAAGTTTGTAAAACCCTAACAAGTGTCGTATATATTGGTGTTGAGAAAGGGGAGACATATACATACTAACACAGTAGCAGCGCCAACTGATGTTGTCTTTTTTCATGAAATTGCACATTTTCACTTTGATAGTAAAAAAAAGAGTGGTTCAATTAAATAAAAGCATTTTTCTCTTCCAATATCATCACCATCGATCTACTTCTTCTTCCACCTCCATATCGCTCTAACTTTCAACTTCTTCACCTCATTTTTCAATAAATTCCATACACACCGCATAATACATCTCCTTCATGTTTATTACTGCAACTTTTTATTAACACCACCTAGGTTCCATTCCATCAATACATACTACCACCATCAAAAACACTTTCTTATAATAAACTCACCTTTCTGCTACTTACAAAACAACATACATCACCACAAAAACCTCTCTCACATAACAAGCAACACAATCTTCCTCTCCTTTCACTTGTTCTTCAAATACTCACAAGCCACCTTCCTTGATATCAAAAAACCATACACCACAGACACCTTATTTCTCCATCATCGATCATGTGAAACAACAACAACAACATAACACCCTTCGTTTTTTAAAACGATATACCTCACAAACCACAAGCTACTTCCCATCTCTCATGTATTATTCATCTCCATCAACCTTGAGCTTCCCTTACAAACTTTCACTTATTTCATCTTCCATAAAAACATACTCATAACACGACTTACTTCATACATTTCACAACCTCCATTATTCTCCCTACAACAACCTTCACATCCACTAACAACCTTGCCTTTACTCACCACCTTGAAACACCATCACCCATCAAATCAGTATACCCAACCTCACTTCAACAACCATAAAAAAGTTTCGATCATTTTTTTCTTTAATTCGTGTCGCTTTGTTCCCCTTCTTATTTGTTTCTCATCACCGGCAATACCTCATCATTATTGTCATCGTCCGTCTGCGTTAACACCCAGCCAAACCAACCATCATCTCCATCATAACACCGCCGCAACCAAAACTCACCCTTACCTCTATATCGGCGTTGCTTAACCATCTCAAAAATAACACGATCCATTTCGTTGCTGTTTTGTTTTATGTAAAGAACCATCAAAACCAACAAGAGAGAGGCTGAGAGAGATAAAATTTGTCTTGTAAAGAGAATGTATGAATTTGATATTCTTTATTACTGCTATCAAACGCGAGGAATAGAAAGAGATTAGGGATATTTTGTTTCATTTTTACTGATGTTGACTTGTTTTTTTTGTTTTTTTTTTTCAGTTATATTACTTTTGCATGACACGTGTCATTGTTGGTTTGGTTGCCTTTTTTTATAAAAAAAACTTGGTCCAATCTCCTCTTTCACATGTAACAGTTGTTCACCTCATGTGTTGTTCCCATGTTTTTTTCTTTTTTATTTATTTATTTATTTATCATTATTAATATTTTTAATATTAGTTAGGGTTTTATGGTGGTTATGCTTTAGTCTAGACACTTTTGTTTATATATCCCTCATACTCATATTTGCATTCTTCCCATGTTTTTTTATTTTTATTTTTAATTTCTTTTATTTTATTTAGTTTAACCTATTAATTAATTAATTAATTATTTACGTAATCGATTAATTAATTAGATTCTAATTTGTTAATTACATTTTTAAAGAGATTTTTTGGGTCTAATTGTTACCTCGATTCATTGCATCACAATCTCGAAGTTAAAACTTAACCTTCGAACATCGTGTGGACACATATATTCGGTTGCCCAACTCCTCATAGAGTGATTCTTATATGAATTCACTCTAAGTTAGCTTAGAGATAAATTTAGTCGCTTTTGATTTCGGTTTATTTCGGTCCTGCGGCTTATTCTTAGGCCTTATTACAATGAGTTTGTTTATTTCGGTTGTGTGGCTTACTCTTGGGCCTTCTTATAATGTCCTCTTTGCTTTTATGTGTTTGCATTTACCTTTTTGATAACTTGCACTTTAATCGTTTTATTATATTCCTCAATTGTCAAGTGTATCCCCACCCTTTGTTTGTAATTGTTAATTATATTTTTCGCTTTTATTTCCATTAGCTAGATAATAAATAATTAAAAATGAAAAAGAGAATAAAATTAACCCTTTTCAAAATGAACAAAAAATAATAAGCGTTCGATCCAACGTCGAGTCATTTTTCTCAAATCAAACCACTTCAATCCATTTTCACCATTTCAAACTTTGCATTTCAATTCATGTCCATTAATCATCCATACACTTCACAATCAATCCATTTTCAAAACCCTAAAACCACTTCAAACATTTTCATAATCGTTAATAAAAACTTAATTCAATGTCAAGTTTATGTTCTCAAGCATATAAAAAATGACTAACCCTTAACAACTTTGACCATCTTCAAAACAAAATTGGAAGAAAAAGATTACTTAGGGGAAAGGTCCAGACATAGTCCCGAATATTAGACCTAAGTCGTAAAAGCTTGCAAGTCATGAATACTCGTCTTCCAACCCAAAATACACCAAAAACATTCAAACTTTTTTGCCACTTGGTACAACTTTCAAAACCTTTTTAAAAAACGAAAGACATTTTGTCTCGAGATGATGCAAAGCAATGCTTCATCCACAATCGTTGAGTTGAGATAATTGGCATTTTCCCGTGAATGTTGATACCTTGAAATCCATTCAATGTGATGCAAATGCCTGCTCCTCACCTGTTTTGGGTAAAATAAAGTTTTTCATCGACTGATATAAGATAGCTTCCACTAAAATCAACCAAAAAACAACTATTTTTTACCCAGTATTATGTAAGCCTTGAGTTCTCTATTGCACCCGGAGATACGTAGAAGCGAAATTCAAAGTCTCGTCAAGCACCCTAATAAAAACTAAACCTTTTGTCCTATTTTTTCCCTTTTAATAACTTGAGAAGCCTAACATTTTAAAGCTATAACTAACACTCACAACTAATCAAATGGTTCTTGTTGAATACAATGGACGTGAGGGGTGCTAATGCCTTCTTCATTGCATAATCGACTTCCGAACCCTGATTTAGTTGCAATGACTAATACCATTTGTCACACCCTTATTTTCAACTTTAGTCTTTTATACCCTATATTTCGTCATACCATACATCGTTCTATTGCATATCGAACGTGTGGGTTCACAAGGTAAGGATTGAGTCAGTTCTTTGTTTTCCATTCCAAATAAGATAATTTGTCAATCATTGAACTACATGGAGGATAAGTTAAATCATCAAATATACTCTATTGGGTCAAATATGAATCCAATTTGAGGTGGTTACCAAGAGAATTGAGACACTGCAGAGCAAGAACCTTAATTAGGGTTTCTTGATAAAAAAAGTCAACTGTAGTTTGACTTTTGATTAAAAAGGTGTTCTAAAGATGGAATCATGGTCTATGAAGCTCATATTGCTTAATGAAGTCCACTCAGGAAATTTCAAGGCCTCATAAGACCCAGGGCAACAACAATCGATCCGATAGTTATCGATTGATCGTTTCGTTGACCAAAAAGTCAACTCTTCAACCATAAGGAATTTGACCTCAAGGTGTGAATCAAAAAGGTTCCTAATAACATATTACACCTATCCATGAAGTTTCATAACCATTGGATCAAGGATTGAGGAGTAATCAAAAAAGTCGGGAATTAGGGTTTTGAAAGGGGCAAGACCATAACTTCCTAACCACACATCCAATTGAGGTGGTTCAAAACTTGTTGGAAAGGTCTTGGCAAGTACTACAAAAGTATTACAGTGGTCCATGTGCAAAAAATGCATAGATTTGGAGTTATGGTCAAAATCATCACAAGAGGGAGAAAACACTTCGAAAAATTCTAAGTTTTTGGTCTTGTTAGGCATGTTTTCAGCCAACTTTGAAGGGATTTTTGACCTAGTTCCACTTGGAATCTGAAGATCATGAAAACATGAAAGTTGTAAAGCTCCATGAGGGCTTTCTAAAAAGTACTAGAACTCCTCCATAGCCCTTGTGAGTTGAGAGTTATGAATCTAAAAATTTGGGGTCTCCACACTTGAGTGCACCATTTCCACTTTTTCACAAATTCACTTTTCAGCCACTTGGATCATTCTCAACCATTGGATCATGTCTTGATCTGATAATTAGAGAGTTTGATGGTTTAAAATGCAGAAGAAAGAAGGATTTGGTAGGCATTGCAAGTGGGCCAAGCAAGTTGCATTATTTTAATAAAAAAACATAGGAAAGAGAAACTTTTGTGAAGAGAAGCTTGCAGATGCAGTCACCTCATATCCTTCATTTCACTTGAGTTGTGCCTTGCATTAAGCCAAGGAACTGATATGCACAGCTGCCACATGATCTTGGATGGATTTTCTTCCAAAAAACTCCCTCCAAAGGCTAAATCCAAATTTGTCCCAAACTCTTCTCTTAGCCTATAAATAGAGGCTTCATCCCATTGTGTTATACACACCAGAGCTATCAAAAAACCAGAAACACATAGCTCTCATTCTTACTCTCCTTGCTTGAAAGGGAAGAAAGTCACAAAACCACCAAAAATTGTCTCTTTACACTTTTCACACCAGTCTTTTTTCCAAACACTAAACCACCATAAAAACCATATAAACACCCTTAAAATGACCATTTCAAGCTGTTTCCATCATCACATTCATCAAAAAATCTATAGATCAAAAAGTCAAACTTCATACCACCATAGTTTGACTTCTGTGCACCTTTCATACCAAATCACTACCTAGATCCATTCCCACCATTTTAACACTCAAAACACATCATGTCCATGATACTTTAGCTATCCATAGTTACAAACACCAGCTGGAAGCTTGTTTATTCAAATTGTCCCAAAAAGCTACTTGTTGCTTCAAAGGGAAGAAAGCTCAAAGTTCACCAAAGGAAGAGGAGGTACATTGTTCTTGCTGCTAGCTTGCTCAAGGAGGTCTACAAGAGGTATGTAACCCTAAGCCTCTTCATTATGCATCATATGTTATGCTTTGTGGTTGGTGAGATTGATTAAACATTGTTATGATAAATGGTGTTTATGCTGTCCAAATCTATTTAGAGGTGGTATCTGTCATAAATGTGCATTTTTATGTAATGTCATCAGTGGTATGCTTGTTATTACTTTTGTGAAAGTAATGTGTTGGTTACATGGAAGTTTATGTATTGACATTGTTATGCCAAGGGTGTGTCCATTTAGTATCCAAACTGTTTTGAAACTGTCAACAAGAGAAGCTTTAGATTAGGGGATTTAACATTGAACATTGTTATGTTTGGGATATATCATTGATGAGGTTTGAATTTAAATCTGTCCAGCTTAGTGTAGCTACATTAAGACTGTCTTTGAGAGTATTGGTTTAGGACCTGCTGCTAGAACCTATGTGTGGATCTGTCCAGTTCACATGGGTATGCCTTGAGTCTGTTGACTCCTTTTGATTGAAATGCTTTATCTCTGTTTTGGTTATGTTAGGAAGCATCAAGAATTTGTCAAACTCATGTGCTAATAGGTGTGTGACTACCACTAAGGCAATGTGGATGTGATGCCACTTTTGTAAAAGGGAATGCTGTTGAAATGTATGGGTGCATTGAGGATTGATATTGTGACTTTAAAATCTTGATCACATGCTGTCCAAATCTGGCTAGAAATTGAATCTGTCAAAAAACCATGTGTATTTGTTGTAATTAGAAGTATGCAGATTAATACTTTTGTAAAAGTAGTGTGCTGAATACATGGTGAGTTTGTGTTTTGACATTGTCATGCCAAGTGTATGTCCATTAGTAACCAATTTGTGTTTAAGGAACTGTTAGCATAAGGGGGCTTAGTTTAGTGCTTCAATCTTAACACTGTTATGGTTGATGTTTCTCTTTAGTAAAGACTTGACTTGGTTCATGTTTTTGGATCTAGCTAGCATAGTAAGGGTTTGTATTGAGACTGTCATCTAATTCCTTTGTTTAAGGGCTGCTGCTGGGATTTGTGTGAAGTTTTGACCTGCCAATTCATTTTGATATGCTTAGAGTTGCTAACTCTTTATGTGGATTACATCATCATTGATTTATGACTTGTGGTGACAGTTTTTTAGAACTGTCTAAGTCTAGTTTAGGGTCCTTGCTGTTTTGTTGAAGTAGTAATTTCATGTTGTGAGAGATTTAGTTGAGAATTAGCAATGTTAGGTTATGTTTATGACTGTTTCTAGGTTGAGTATGTCAACTCATATCTAGCTTTTGCTAGGTCAGTTTTTTTGTGATGAGCAGTTGGTTTACACAATGTTTCTCATCTGGGGTGAGGTTGTAACCAAGTTTGTGGTCATGAGGGAAGGACTGTCATAGGTCTGTTTTGAATTCTTGGAGTTTTAGACTCTGTTGACACATGGACTTGATGCTTGTGCTTGGTTGTCCAGTCTTGTTGATAGGGTCATTAGTTTGTTTTCCTGGTAGGATTACTTTTTAGTCTTTAGGACTTGCTCAGATTTGCCCCATGTTTGGGTAAAGGTGGTTGGATTGCAAGGCTTATGTTTTCACTTTGTGTAGATGTAGAGCAGGTTCTGTGCTTTGGTATGTGTAGGTTATCACCATTTTTTATCCATGACTGTTCTTGTAGACATTGAGCTTATGTTTAGTTGTTCTAGTTATTATTGTGGTTTCCATCTGAGGAGTATGGTTTGGCTTAGAATTGGATAAACAAGTGAAAGTTGTCTTGAGATCTAAGACTGTTGTGGCCTCATTTCTGAGTAGATCCTTAAAGGCATTCCTGTTTTGGGTAGCTGTTAGCTGGTTTTAGTGTGATTTAGGTGGGATTCTTTGTTGTTGCTAAAGCATTAGGGGGGTTGTTATTGATTTAAGTTGGAGTTGAGGCTATTATCATAGAACTGTCTGCTAGTGTGGTTCTCAAATTTTTTGTGGGCTGAGGCTATTACCATAGAGTTGTCTGCTAGTTTGGTTGTCAGATTTGTGTGGGCATGATGTTGTTCTTGCTACCCAGTGTTATCAGGATTCTCAACTTGGCTTTCTCACCAGATTTGCTTTCCCCCTCTTGAATTTATCTAGGGTCATTTCAATGCCTTTGTGTCTAGTTAGCTAACTTGGTTGTGAAGTTTCCATTTAGTTTTGCTACTGATAAGGCAGTTGGAATGCTATCAGTACCTAGGGCTTGAAAGCTTCAGTTTGCATCTCTTTTTTCTTTACAATTTGTGTGTGTGAAGTTCTTAATCTGTTGCAATATGGGGCTGATGCTGAAGCTTTTGATAACCAGCACTATTTTGTCTACTTTGTGATTTTTGTTGCCTTTGTTTTCTTGCTGTCATTAGAATTTTGTATAGGGGCTTTGATCTTGGATTGACAAGTATTGTTAGGCCTAGAAGGGTGCATTCATGTTCCAAATTGCTATTGTCATAGGGCTTACATGTTTGCCTTTATGTTTGGAGTCTTGGACTTTGTTTTAGTTTATTTACCCTTGTCAAGTTAAGACTCACCACAGTAACTATCAGTTTGAATGTACACACTGTCTTCAAGTTGCAATCTCTTGTTAGAAGTGCATAGTAACAAGTCTTTAAGAGCATCAACATGTTTGAAATTGGCTTTGTCTCTGCCAAGGTTTGTTGGTGGTAGGCTACGTCATATTTGTTTATCAATGTATTTGTGGGCTGGTTAAAATAATTATATCATAGTATGTTTGCTTCAGTTTTGGCAGCACATTATTGGCAGATTCAGGTTTGTTAAAATGTTTTTCATCTTTATGAACTTTGGTCCTTGATTTCTGTCAGCTACTTGCTTTGAGCTTGGTCAACCATTAGTATCATCAAGTTTTTTTTATTGCAATTTATGTGAAATCAGTGGCAGTGTGGTCTGTTGAACATTGCTTTGCTTTTAAGTTACTTGTTTCAAACATTGTGCCAAGTCCATCTTAAGCCAACTTCATTAAATTTGCAACTTGAGGTCCCTTTGTGATTCAGTGAGAGACTGACCTCATCTCCTTGAGCATCATCATAGGCAGTGCATTTAAGGAGTGAGCAGATCCTTTACTTGTATGAGAATGCATCTGTTTTGATCTTACCACTGCAAAATGATTTTCAAAATGCACAATTACAACTCACATACCAACTTTCTGCTTTATTGATTTTCTAAACCAAATTCCTGTTGGAACTCATCCCATACTATATTTGAAAAATATGCAGACCCTCATTGGTATGTAGTTGCATCTGGTTTGATCTTAGTTTGCAAAATGCATCCCAAAACCCTCATTTGCATGTTCTATCGAATTTTTTTGTATGTGTGTTATTTGAAAAAATGGTTGATACCTTCATGTTCCTTATGAAAAATCAAGCATGTTAGACCTAAATTTTATTAAATTTGGTGGAGAATTAAGTAAGTTAGGATGAAAACGTATTTTGAGTTATCACTTGGTTTTGGCCTCGAGCTTGCCCAGAAATTCACTTAGTTTAGGTATTTCATTTAAAGGGGTGGCTTGATACACTGGATGTATCGCCACCCCAGTGGTTGTCACCTTGCCTTTAAGTATCTTGTCATGCGTAAGGTCTGTGGTTGGATCCTCAATGAGGACAATTTTTGGCTTTTCAACATTTTTTTCATGTTCTATTATTTTTACTTCTCTTTCACTCCTAGTTCATACGTGCATGACTGGTTGAGTTGGCTAAATTTTCCGCCTACTACCCCAAGGTCTTGGGTTCAAGCCTTAGGGGAGGCCTTTCTTATTTTTTTTTAATTTGGGATTTATTTGATTTTTACTTAATTGTTATTAAATTTCAAAAACTCCTAACTTCTTCATTTTTAATTGATTCTTTTTGCTAAAATTTTGTATTAATGTTTATTTTCATATAATGTTTAAAGAGTTCTAAAATTCCTATTTTAGAAACACTTTATATTAAATGAAAATTATAATTCATTTTAGAGTTTTCACCCTCCTAACCATCGATTTTATCGAGCCATTTTACAACCTTGTAAGTCGAATGCCTTGTGCGTCGCCATCGACCTTGTTCGCGTCACTTCAAATATTTTTACCAACGATAAAACCCTTGATCCAACATCAAGAGGTACTTTTCCTCATAAAAATCCAAAAAATACAATAAATGTGTGATTAGGGTTATACACCATGAACTTTAAGGTGGTGGAGAAGGAATGAGAATCGAACCCTCCCACACTCGTTCCGAATGTTTTGAATACAAGGCGCTCGACTTGGTTATTTGAAACATTCATCTCTATCCAAAGTCTTTTGTGTAATCCTAATCAACAAAAATATCTCTTAAAAAACCTAAAAATAACATCAACTCATCAAACTTCTTTTCGCCTTAGGGCATCAATCCGAAAACCCTTTTTCAAGGTATAAAACCAACCAACACACAATCATTTCACAAATGGCCAAACTACGACTGCTCTGATTTCTCATACCTGTTGAGAATACGTAGGTGTAGGATTGCGATGATCCTAGCGAGCACTCTTCCTTCTTTTCCACCTCTAGTCCTCCATTCTTCAGCTCCCGAAAAGGACATGTTACGTCCGTTCAACCGCAAATAGGTAATGTCTAAGACTTCATGAGCGAGCCGCAATACACCTAACTGCTAGAATGCGTACGCTAGCATCGTCCACCAAACTTCCCATTTTTCACCGTAGTCCCGTGAACTACGAATGCTCTGATTCTTCTCTTCTTACAAGTGAATATACGTAGGCACAAGGGCCCCAATCCTTGGCGAGCACTCTAATAAAAAACCAACCCCTCTTCTCTTTTAAGCAAGAAAACTTTTAGAATAAAACACCCATTCACACCAATTAACCTAGAAGGTTTCCATCGAGTATGATGGATGCGAGGGGGTGCTAATACCTTCCCCTTGTATAACCGACTCCCGAACCCTAAAACTTGGTTACAATGACCATGCTCATTTCCATGAAGGTTTTATCGCTATTTCCCTTTTCCTCCTTGGGATAAATAAAATCCGATGGCGACTCTGTGTCATTTTTCACGTAGAGACACCATTGTCATTATTTTTGGATTTTATCGATATTTCCCCTTTCTCTCTTTGGGAATAAATAAAGTTTGGTGGCAACTCTGTTAAGTCTGTCCCGCCAGGGTGCCATTGTGCTTCGGGAGCGTCGTTCTCTCATTTTTTTAGGTACGACAATTCTCAACCATTTTCCACACATCTTCTAATTTTGTTCTTAAGTTTTTCTTTAAAATTTCTAACATGATTATTAAAAGAGATGACCATATTCGTTATTTGATTCTCAAGCCTCCAATGAAGATCCAACTTTAGAACACGTAGGTTTTTGAGCATCTTGAGAGGAGCTTGATTCGTTGGTTAGACAGAGAGGTTCAAAACTAGGAAAAAATAGAAGAATTGATAGGGTTTCTTCGGTGTTCAACACTACAAATGAGAATAACGAACCACATCATTTTAGGGGTCAGTTAAAATTGACAGTGATGTCTGTGTTATGATGTATGGATCAAATGGTATTGTTTTGATGGTTTTAATCAATTATATATTTTACAGTGTTAAGGCTTTTTATTTGTTGTTCGTTTTATTGTTTTAGGCGTGTTTGTGTTCGTTTTGTTGTAGCCGAAAGTTGTATTCAATATGAAATTTCATGATTACAAAAAATAAATTACATATCAAGAATGCATACGATAATTATGTTCTGAAGCTTGTTCCCTAATTGGGACAATGTGTCTGTGTGTGTCCGGGATAACGACATATACCACATAATCATACCATTTTGTTAGCCGAATCCATTTCGATTCGAATGTACATGTTGTTAAGGCGGTCTTTTTTCTTCCTTCGCATATTTTTCTTGTGTCAAACTATGTCCCCTTAAAATGTAGGTAAATATGTCCCTCTTTTGATGCCACTGAGAAGTTATTGTTGTACACATTAAATAAGTTTATTACATTATAAAAGGAGGATAGATGCTTGGAAGGGTCCTGGATAACATTTGAACATGCCGCAATGACATGGGAGTAAGGCATACGGAAGGCCTGAAACTTTTTACAGTCGCACCAACCTCTATCTAGACCAACCTGATAGTATCTCCTTGGTCTCCCCTCCTTAAGGTCCATTGTCTCCTGTATACTTAACCAACATTTACAATGGTCAAAGATTGTAACCACGTGTGTGCTAGCTTTGGCGGTTTCTTCCTTCAAAAATTTCATACATATTTCACTAAATAACTGCTCTGACTCTAACACTTAACTCCACTTTGAACCTAAGGTCGCGAACAGTGACCCTAATATACTTACCATGCTATCATATATGGAATGTAATAATTCCATGCCCACACATCATAGGATAAGTTACACGACTCTTAAGATGGCTTAGGAACCTTGGAAAACATGATTTTTTTGAAAGAAATAAGGGATACAATCGATTACATAAAGGATGCAATCGATTGCATCAGCTTCCTCAACTCTCTGTCTGTGAACTTTTATGAATTAATAGATTGCAGCAAGTGTGCAATCGATTTCACATCCTATTTTTGGTGATTTTTCACTATTTTGGAAGGTGCAATTGATTGTATGACAGATGCAATCAATTGTCACTGTAACTTTTGTCAAAATACATGTCTAAACATGTTCTCTTCCATACCTAACCATGTTTAATCACGTCTAACAACTACAAACCATGGTACACAAGAATTATATGGCATAGCTTTATAAAACACACACATATGCATCAAAGTTCTTTGAGTTTATGCGACACATAATCATAATAACAACAACATTTTATCACATGAAGAACACAACAACCATAGAAAAACATGAGCGATTCATTTGTTCATAGCAACTTTCATGACTAAGATAGAACACATATCACGATATCATAAATCATTATCATATATCCTATGTTTTCAATATAAAACATAGTTTTTATTCTTCCAAAATTCCTAACTAGAACCCACCTTAGAGTAAGATATATAGAGAGATTTGAGATGATATGGATCTAAGCTTCTATTTCTTCTTCTTCTCAAGCTTTCTTCTTTTCCAAGTTTCTTTTCTTCCTTTCTCAATTACTATGTTATTGATAAGAATGGCTATGATGCATAAAGATATGGAGAGATGAGATCATGAAGTGGAAAAATATGTGGACATAAAGAGAGGGAGATTTAGATGGTTAGAAATGGATAATGGTAGTGTTTACTGTGAATTTTAGTAAACAACCGCTGGTCTATCAATTTAGGGTAAAATTGACTAACTTGCAGGATCGACCATACTAAATCCTAGAACATGTGCTAAGTATGCAAAAGACCCTAAGTTGAACTCCACGTTCGACTGTGAAACCTTTTGGAAAGTAAGATGACTTGAAGATTAAAAGAAAGCAAGTAATGCATCGAAGATTAAAAGCAAGAATGTAAAAGTGCAGTAATGTAAAAGCTTTTAAAAGTAAATGTTGTAAAGTAAAGGACGAGAGATTACAATCAAACTTCACGTTCGATTATAACGTCTTTGTAAAGTAAATGGTGTTGAAGATAAAGGTGCAAGAAAGTAAAGTGCTTTGAAAATAAATGTGCAAAAGATTCTACTCTGAACTCCATGTTCGACTAGAGATCTTTGGAAGATAAATTGCAAGAAGATAAATAGCTTTGAAAATAAATGGTCGAAAGGTTAAAAGTGCAAAAAAGTTAAATGACATAAAAATAACTCTAATCTGAACTCCATGTTCGACTAAGGGATCTTTGAAGGTAAAAACGCAGAAAAAGCTTGTAAAACGGTTTAAATGTAAAAGCTGAAAGTTAAAGTGCAGAACGACTAAAGGCGCATAAAGAGTAAAGGCAAGTAAATTGAATTAATGGAAAAGGGTTGGTGTTGTATCACATACATTCTCGCTAACTCATTTCTCTACACGCGGGTACTTTGATTTGTTTGGAGTGACTAGTATAAAATTAATGAACACCCTTATTACATAAAAATGAAAACTATTTATAGTACTAGAAAGTAACTACTAAATGACGGTTGAGGCTTCACAACATGTCCCTTTTGGCGCTTTTTCCACTATCTCAATCGTTCCCATGTTCGTCCACTCTTGGTTTCAATTTTGAACACTTAATATTTCCCTCCAATTTTGATTGTAACTTCTACGCGTTCTATTCAGCGTGACCCTCGTCGAGCACTTTCCAACACTTAGAATTTTTTAGTAGCTTTGTCCACCTCTCTTCGACTTGGATTGCTCCCTGATTGTGTCAAAAATTTCACATGTTTCAAATTGACATTTTGACTTGAGATGATCCTAAAATCAACTAGCGTCGAAAATTGAGAGCTAACAAATTGCCCCTAAATAATGTCCTTTCGCCAGTTTTGGTAGGAAGGTCATTTTTTCCTTCACCATTTCGACGCGTGTTAATCTTGCATGGCTTTGACTGAACCACCCACTACTTGTTTAAGTGGTTAACTGTTCATTTCTTTTCCTTCCACACTTATGACATCATGCCATTATGATAAATTTTTAAATGTCTTTTCAGCCGTTTTTATCATTACTTTGTCTTGAAAACGTACATTTACAGTCTGACCATAACTGCCCATACACATCTTCTCTTCAAAAACAGACACGCGTCCCACTATCCAATTGTCTTCATCGGTGGATTTAGCCCTTTGGTATTTCTAAATGCTTATAACTATCTTCCTTCACCACTTTGTGAATTCTTTACACTCACTAGAATATCAAGCATCCTATATCCTTCTTCAGCTTTCTTCATCCAACTTAGAGAAAAAATCTGTTAGAACACAGATTGGTTCTTAATAATAACTCTTTGTTTTGATGATAACTGTTAGGAAATTTTATATTTAAGAATTATATACTCTAAAATTTGTTTGAGAGTTTTACTGCAGATTGAAATGAAATTAACTCTCTAGAAGCAAATCTGTTTTGTATACAAGAAGTTATCCTGACTCTGAAGCGCCAGATGCATCTTACAGAAGATTCTGATTGCTCTTTACAGAAGATCCTGAGCGTAGTCTCCAGAAGGATCTGGAGCAAAAAGCTCCAGAACATTCTGAGTCAGAAGCATCTGAAGCTGAAGCATCTGAAGCAAATAAGAATATTGTTTGAAGAGTTTCTCAAAGCATAATTCTACAGAAATTTCTGAAAGTATTAACGCTGCCAAGTACTGAAGTTCTGTGTCAAATATGCTCTGATGATCAACACGCTGAAAGCACACATGCTGCAGAAGACTCTGATACAACAAAGTTCTGAATATTATTAGAAGACTCTGATCCATTCAGACTCTGAAGAACTTGCTGAAAACTGAAGAAGAAATATTCAAGAATATATCCGTTGGAGTAAATCAACGTCTCTTTCCTCATTTGTGCTAGACACAATTACACAGACAAAAAGGATTTTTCTGTGTTATCCATTTCAAGGAAAGGTCACTTGATGTGAAGACAAAAAGGCTCAGACCTTTTTGGGACTCTCTTTTCAACGCTCAGCATCCTTGGATCAGCTGCCTATAAAAGGAGAACTCCACCACTTTCTTCAGTTACACAATTTGCTGAAAAGAAATCATATTATTCTAAGCTCTCACTCTTTCATATTCTTCTTAGAATTTCTTGTACTTAAACTTAAGAGAAAAATCACTGTTGTGATAAAATCTTTATAGAAGCATTAATACTCTTTATTTAATTTACATTGATTGTAAAGGTTATTCCTTAAGAGGATTCGGTTGGAATCAGTAGCTCTTGAGAAGACTAAGAACAGTTGTTCTTAGGTGTTACTATTGTAATCAGTTTGATTTAATAGTGGATTAAGTCCTTGTTGAGAAAGGCAAATCACTCTAGGAAGGGTGGACTGGAGTAGTTGTTTAAACGAACCAGGATAAAAATAATTGTGTGATTATTTTTTAACTCTTAATCTTTCATACTTATTCAACCCCCCTTCTAAGTATTATCTCACCTTCAGTTGGCTTCAGAGCTCCGGTTCTGAGTGTGCTACCACTTAACAGTGTCAGTAAAGATCCAGAGAGAAATACTTTGATATATATTTATTTGTTACCATGGCTGATAATTCAATGTCCAATATTAACAATAAATATGAAGAAAGGGATAGGATCAGCACCAAACCCCCAATGTTTGATGGGGAGAAATTTGACTACTGGAAAGACAAAATTGAGAGTTTTTTCCTAGGATATGATGCTGATCTATGGGATCTAGTCCTAGATGGATATGTCCATCCCACAAATGGGAATGGCAAGAAGATTGACAGAAAATCTATGACAGATGCTCAGAAGAAAGATTTCAGAAATCACCACAAAGCCAGGACTATATTATTGAATGCAATTTCACATACAGAGTATGAGAAAATTACAAACAGGGAAACTACTTTTGATATGTTTGAATCCCTAAAAATGACTCATGAGGGAAATTCTCAAGTTAAGGAGACAAAAGCTCTGGCTCTGATCCAGAAGTATGATGCCTTCAAAATGGAAGACTCTGAATCTGTTAAAGCCATGTTCTCCAGATTTCAGATACTCACTGCTGGGCTGAAAGTTCTGGACAAGGGATACTCTACATCAGATCATGTAAAGAAAATCATCAGAAGTCTGCCTACCAGATGGAGACCAATGGTGACTGCCTTGAAGATGGCTAAAGATCTGAACAAGATCTCTCTAGAAGAACTCATCAGCTCACTGAGGAGCCATGAGATTGAGCTTGAGGAAGATGAACCTCAGAAGAAAGAAAAAGGTAAATCTATTGCATTAAAATCTAACAAAACTGCTAAAGCTTTGCAGGTCATTCAAGAAAGCTCTGAAGAATCTTCTTCTAAAGAAGAAGATGAGTTATCCATGTTGTCCAGAAGGATTAACAGACTCTGGAAGCACAAGGGAAAGAAGTTCAACAACTTCAGAAGATCTGATAATAGAAAGGAATCTTCTGGACACAGAAGATCTGCCAAGAAAGAAGTTGTGTGCTATGAGTGCAAAGAACCTGGGCACTACAAGAATGATTGCCCCAAACTTCAGAAAGAAAAACCCAAGAAGAAGTTTAACAAAAAGAAGAAGGTTCTGATGGCAACATGGGATGACTCAGATGAATCTGAATCATCTTCTGAATCAGAAGAAGAATGTGCCAATGTTGCACTGATGGCCAGCACAGAGGATCAAGAGGAAGGTACCTCAGGATATGAATCAGAATCTGAATCTGATGATGACGCAGAAGAGGTAATGGCTAAACTTACCAAAGAAGAACTCATAAAAGTTTTAACAGAAGTTCTTAAAAGTTATAACAATATCAAACTCAAATACAAGAAGCTGAAAAGCAATCTTGAATCTGAGATTGATCTTCTGAAAACAGAACTTGTTGAGCAAAAAGAAATAAATCTGAAAATCAAAAATGACTTTGAAATAACTCAACAAGAATCTGAATCTGAGACTAAGTCATGTGAAAATATTTTAGAAAAATATGACTCTAGCTTTCAGAGATTTCTTACTAAAAGCATAGACAGAAGCAAGATGGCTTCTATGATCTATGGTGTTAGTGGAAACAACAGAAGAGGTATTGGATATGAATCTTCATCTGGAAGCAATCCAAAACCTGTTGACAAACTTTTTATCAAGAAGACACCTCTGTATTCTCAATTTAAATTTGGTCACTTGAATGACATTAAACACACAAGCTCTGAGAAGAATACTTATGTGTTTAAACCCAAGGCAAGTCAGAATAAACATTATGTTGAAAAACAGAAGTTTAGACAAACCTACAAACCAACTAACCCCAAAGGACCCAAGAAGATCTGGGTACCTAAAAACAAAATAATTCCTGTTGCAGATGTTCTTAGCAGCAAGGTCAGGACACCAATCATGGTACCTGGACTCTGGATGCTCACGACACATGACAGGAGAAAAGTCTATGTTCCAAAGCCTGGAACTTAGATCTGGAGGTGACGTGAAGTTTGGAGGGAACCAGAAGGGCAAGATCATTGGATCTGGCACTATTGGAAATGGTAAACTTCCCTCTATTACTAATGTTTTACTTGTTGAAGGGTTAAAGCATAACTTATTGTCCATAAGTCAATTAAGTGACAATGGTTATGATATTACTTTTAATCAAAAATGTTGTAAAGCTATTAGTCAAAAGGATGACTCTATCCTATTTAGTGGTAAGAGGAAAAACAACATTTATAAAATAAATCTTTCAGAACTTAAAGTTCAAAATGTTAAATGCCTCTTGTCTGTTAATGAAGAGCAATGGGTTTGGCACAGAAGATTGTGCCATACTAATATGAGACGTATATCTCAGATTAATAAAATTAATCTTGTCAGAGGACTCCCTAATCTGAAGTTCACTTCAGATGCTTTTTGTGAAGCATGCCAGAAAGGGAAGTTTTCAAAAACATCTTTCAAATCAAAAAAATGTTGTTTCTACTTCTAAACCACTAGAACTACTTCATATTGATCTGTTTGGACCAATGAAAACTGCATCCATCAGAGGCAAGAAGTATGGATTTGTCATTGTAGATGACTTTAGCAGATGGACATGGGTAAAGTTCTTAAAACACAAGGATGAGTCACATTCTGTGTTCTTTGACTTCTGCAAGCAAGTCCAGAATGAAAAGAATTTCAAAATTATAAAAGTCAGAAGTGATCATGATGGTGAATTTGAAAATAAATATTTTGAAAAATATTTTTCTGAAAATGGCATTGCTCATGATTTTTCCTGTCCTAGAACTCCACAACAGAATGGGGTTGTAGAGAGGAAAAACAGAACTTTGCAAGAAATGGCCAGAACCATGATCAATGAGACAAATCTGGCAAAACATTTTTGGGCAGAAGCAATCAATACAGCCTGTTATATTCAGAACAGAGTGTCTGTTAGACCTCTTCTGAAGAAGACTCCTTATGAACTGTGGAAGAACAAAAAGCCCAACATTTCATATTTTCATCCCTTTGGATGTATTTGCTATGTGTTAAACACTAAGGAAAATCTGAGCAAGTTTGATTCCAAAGCATAGAAGTGTTTCATGCTTGGATATTCTGAACGCTCTAAAGGCTACAGAGTATACAAAACTGAGACACAGATTGTGGAAGAATCCATTCATGTCAGATTTGATGATAAGCTTGGCTCTGAAAAGCCAAAGCAGATTGATAACTCTGCAGATAGGGAAGTAGTCTTTATTGACTCTGAAGTTCCAGAAGCAGACAAAATTCAAGTGAAGGAACCAGAAGCAACTCCAGATGCTACTCCCTTAACTTCTCAGATGAATAATCTAAACATTTCTGAAGAGTCAACTATCAGAGGATCATCATCCAGAATTCAAGCTTCTCATCCAGAGGATGTCATTATTGGAAAGAAGGATGATCCCATCAGAACAAGATCCTTTCTAAGATCATCTGAAGCATCACTATTTGGACTAGTGTCAGAAATTGAACCATCTTCTGTAGAAGAAGCTCTGCAAGACAATGATTGGATTATTGCCATGCAAGAAGAGCTAAATCAATTCATCAGAAATGATGTATGGGATCTAGTTCAAAGACCTCAAGGATTCAATATAATTGGTACAAAATGGGTCTTCAGAAATAAGCTAAATGAGAAAGGAGAAGTTGAGAGGAATAAGGCAAGGCTGGTTGCTCAAGGGTACAGTCAGCAAGAAGGTATTGATTACACTGAGACATATGCTCCAGTGGCAAGGTTAGAATCTATACGCCTTCTTATTTCCTTTGCTGCACAAAATAACATCACTCTGTATCAGATGGATGTTAAAAGTGCCTTTCTTAATGGTATTATAGAAGAAGAATTTTATGTCCACCAACCTCCTGGTTTTGAAAATGAAAAATTTCCAGATCATGTTTTCAAATTAAAGAAATCTCTATATGGATTAAAACAAGCTCCCAGAGCTTGGTATGAGAGATTGAGCAATTTTCTTTTGGAGAAGAATTTCATCAGAGGCAAAGTGGATACAACACTATTCTGTAAAACAATTAAGAAAGATCTTCTAATTTGCCAAATTTATGTAGATGATATTATTTTTGGATCAACAAATATTATGCTTGGAAAGGAGTTTGCTACATGTATGCAGGCAGAATTTGAAATGAGCATGATGGGAGAACTCAGATTCTTTCTAGGAATCCAAGTTAATCAAACTCCAGAGTGCACCTACATACATCAGACAAAGTATGTTAAAGAACTTCTGAAGAAATTCAACATGTCTGACAGCAAGCTGGCAAAGACTCCAATGCATCCTACTAGCTCACTTGGCAAAGAAGAGGTAAGTAAGAAAGTAGACCAGAAGCTCTACAGAGGTATGATTGGCTCTCTTCTTTATCTTACTGCTTCTAAACCTGACATATTGTTCAGTGTTTGTCTGTGTGCTAGATTCCAATCAGATCCTAGAGAATCACACTTGATAGCTGTCAAGAGGATTCTAAGGTATCTGAAAGGTACTTCTAATGTGGGTTTGTGTTACAGAAAATCTGATGATTTCAAATTAGTTGGATTCTGTGATGCTGACTACGCTGGAGACAGAGTGGAAAGAAAAAGTACTTCTGGAAGTTGTCAATTTCTAGGAAGAAATCTAATCTCCTGGTACAGCAAGAAGCAACCCACAATTGCACTTTCAACCACAGAGGCTGAATACATTGCTGCTGCTGGATGTAGCACGCAGATGCTCGGGATGAAAAGTCAACTAGAAGATTATCAAATTTTTGAAAGTAACATTTCTATCTTTTGTAATAATACTTCTGCTATATGTTTGTCCAAGAATCCCATTTTACATTCTAAGGTAAAACATATAGAAATTAAGCATCATTTCATCAGAGACTATGTTCAGAAGGGAATCATAAATTTAGCCTTTGTTGATACAGATCATCAATGGGCAGATATTTTTACAAAACCTCTTGTTGAAGATAGATTCAATTTTATTCTGAAAAATATTGGTATGGATTTTTGTCCAGAATGATATTTATCAGAAGAAAATTGTTACAGATGCAAAAATGCTTAAATGCTCTGAAGTATTTCTTCTGTTTGTTTATTCTATTCTGATCAATATTTCTTTTGTGAAACTCTGAACTAACAATCTTTAGAAGATATGAACGTTGGCTAACGTTTCATTTCTTAAGAGAATTCAGAACATCATGCAAGTAAACACGTGTCACACAAAATCTGAAGAGGTGGCGTGTGCATAACTGAAGAGACGTTTGAGGTGAAGTTTGAATAGTAAGAATCTTGGTTTTCCCCCCAAAATTGTCAGAAGCATTTAATGTTTTGAAATGATTTTTATTCTCTTCATTTAATGCTTGTTCAAACTTGCGTTTTTCTGACTGTTGGTGTGCCTAAGTGTTTTAGTATAAATACTTGTCTTGTATTCACTTTCACACTTTTCACTCTCTCAGAATTTACATGCGTTTTCATCTCCTATTTTCTCTGCATAAAAACCCAAAACCTAAGTGTTTGAAAAAGCATTCTTCAATGGCGTCTTCATCATCAACAACTGCTCAGTTCCAATCTACTATGGCTGTTGTGACTTTAAAAAACTTGGGTGTTGCTCCATATTCTCCTCCCAAAAGAACATTTCTAACGCCTGTTGATAAACTAGAAGTTCTGTGTGAATCTATGGTTGAGTTTGATTCTCTAGCAGATAATGGGTTTGAGTTTCGTTCCATAATTAGAGCTCAAGGATGGGTTAAGTACTTTGATAGGCTTTTTGGACCAGTTTACCCTCTCCTTGTGAAAGAATTCTGGATTCATGCATCAGTTTACCCCAAGTTCATCTTATCTTCTGTGCTGGGAAAAGAGATTATTATCATAGAAGATCTGATAAGAAGATTGATAGGATATGAAGAAACAAATGGTGTTTCCCACTTGCCAGCTGGGCGTGTGGACATGGATGAGGTTTATGAGGAAGTTATGACTGCTGGTCAAGCTTCTAACAAATTCAAAGATCTGAAGCCTGATTACAAGATCTGGGCCAAGATCTTCATGGGATGCATCCACCACAGGAAGTCAACCAATTCTCCAGACTATGTCAATAATGAACAGATCTATTTCATGTATTGCCTTAGTCAGAGCACCAAGGTAGATCTTCCATATATTCTGTTCATGCATCTGTGGAACCATATCAATGCATCTAGAGAATCTGTGAAAGAGAAAGGCCAGAAGATCAGGACTTGGATCCCCTTTGGCAGGTTGATCTCAGATCTTCTTACTGAAAATGGTTTGGTAACTGCTCTGTACACTGCTGGAGTTACAGAGGAATTAGAGTTTATTATGGGAAAACCTCTGAACGCTAAAAGTCTTCTAAGACTCAAAATTGTTGATGAACTCACTACAGCTCCCAAGAAGCTGAATATGTCTGAATTGAATAAGAGGGTTCCTGTAGCTGACTTTCCTCTATTCTTTGCTGAAGAACCCAGACATATAGTGCTTATGTATATAGAAGAATGCAAGAAGGAATGAATACCTGTTCCTGCCAATGTGTTTCAGCTAGTTAAACAACCACTACCAGATGCAGGAGAAGAAGAAGCACCACTCCAGAGGAAAAGGACTCAGCCTGTAGAAGAATCTGAACCTGTCCAGAAGAAGGCAAGCTTGCTGAGAAGCCCAAGAAGCTCTTGAAGAGAAAAGATTCTGAAGAAGCTGCCTCTGTACCTGCCAAAAGGATTAAAGTAAAAGGTACTAAGTCTTCTGTAACTTCTGCAAATCTTGTTATTAATGATTCAAATATTAAGTCTGTTCCAAAACCACCTGCTACACAAACCACTTTTGTTACTGCTCCCAGTTCTGTTTCACCTCAAAAACAAACACCTGTTCCAACTCAAACAACAACAACAACAACAACACCAACAGTTTCTGTATCAAAACCATCTCAACCCAAAATACATATCAAACACTTTGTTCCACATCCACAACCATCAGATCCACAACCATCAGAACAACAACCATCTGAAAAACAAACATCTGTTCAACAACAAACCTTTGAACATCCAGAGAACCAACCAAAAGAAGTTCAACCAGAAAAAGCCTCTGACAACCCACCATCAAATAATCCATCTTCTGAACCTATTGCACCTGTTACTTCTGAACCTACAAAAGTAACCTCTGCTCCTGTTTCATCAGAACCACCATCCAAATAATCTGATATTCCTTCAGAACCTACTCACATCCCTGAGACAGAAGTTCTTGATGTCACTCCACTAAAAACAGTGTTTCAAGTATCTTCTACCTCTTGTACACCAACAACATCCTCAAACTCATCAGAATCAGAAATCCACCCAGATTTTCTTATCTCTCCATCTGCCAAATACTCTGAGGTAAACCAATCTGAACCTGAACCTAAACCTGAACCTACCATACCTTCTAAAACTCCCATTCCAGATCCTATGCCTCCACCTGCACCATCATCTGAGATATTAATTCCCAATTCCAATCCAACATCATCTGGTATATCTTGTGCTCAAGTTTCTTCTCTTTTTCATAATCTATCTTATGGTTTCAAACTGAAAGATTTTTATGATAGAGTTGAACCTTCTGAACCCCTCAACCCTCTGAAACCAAAACTCAGACAGGCTCTTCCATATGTGATTCTATCATATATTCAATCAATGACCAATGTAGGATCTTTAGCAACCATATCTGCAACATCTGGTAAAGCTGTTGTTTCAGCTCTGCAACTTGCATCTGATAACACAGTTGCATCTGCTGAACCACCAAAATCTGCTTTCACACCATACTCAAATGAACCTTTTGATGATGTTTACCTTCGCACAAGACCAAAACCTCACTTGCTTAATGCTTTAAACAGATCCTTACCTCAAAAACCAGAAATTCCTTTCATTCCATATTATCCTCCTCCTCTGATTTCCATCCAAAAATCACTTTTTCCACCAACTCCCAAACCTAAACATATAACTCTGGAAACCTTGCTTAAACCACAGCCTAGACTTAATATTGATCATTTATTTCAAACTTTTTTGCAAGAAATACAGATTTTTTTAGGTACTGTTCAGAAGAAATGCTCTGAAACAATGGATGCTAATGAATCTGACATCATCTGGAAAGGATTCATTAACAGATTCAACACTCTAGCTTCAAATCTGAAGAACGTCTGTTCTGATGAGGCAAAGCTCAGAGCTGAAAGGACTCTATTCTGGACTGTCAACAAAAATGAACCTCTGCTTCGCTTAGATGCTCCTCCACCATCAACAGAATTTACTGCTAATGCATTGTCTATGACTCTGGTAGAACCCTCTTCAGGATCTACAGAACCAATGGCAATTGACTCTATTCAGGCTACAGAACCTCCTAATTCTTCATCTGAGATAAAGACAGAACATCCAGACTTTGAAGACAAGATTGCTGCTCTGGAGGCTGGACAGTCAGAGATAAAATCCTGGATGGCTAAGCAGGATAAGAAGTCTGAGGATATGACATAATGGATGTCAAAGCAAGATGAGAAGAATGAAACTATGACTAAGTGGATGTCCAAACAAGAGCAATCCTCCACTGAGATTACAGATCTATTGAAGATGCTTTTGTCCAAACACTCTTAGATTTTCTTTCATTCTAATGTTTTCGCATCTGTTGTTTGCATCTGAACTTTATTGCTATATCTTCTGATGATTACCTATGTACTCTTGCTCTGATATTTTGAATGAATCAACGTTTTCTCCATTGAATTATCTTCTGTTTCCTTTTATTTGTCTTTTTAAAAGTTTTTACTTTTTGCTTATGACAAAAAACGGGGAGAAAATATAGATCTGAACTGTTTAATATAACTTCACCAGAATGAATCTTCATACATATCTATTCTATCTAACATTTAACTTGACTATTTCAGAACATTTGATAAGAACACTCTATAAAAGAAACTCTGAGTCTCTCAGATCATTTGTCTTTTATCAAACTCTGAATCTTATATCTGCAAGACATTCTGACCCTAAAATGTTATAAGAACAAACAAGATCTAACTCTGAAGATTACTCAAGACAAAAGGGAAGTTTCTATTCCTTTTTCATATTTAACTCAGGGGGAGACTCATCATCTCAGGGGGAGTTATAATTCTTTATGTTCAGTTAAATAAAATTTCTGATACTTTTTGTCATCATCAAAAAGGGGGAGATTGTTAGAACACAGATTGGTTCTTAATAATAACTCTTTGTTTTGATGATAACTGTTAGGAAATTTTATATTTAAGAATTATATACTCTAAAATTTGTTTGAGAGTTTTACTGCAGATTGAAATGAAATTAACTCTTTAGAAGCAAATCTGTTTTGTATACAAGAAGTTATCCTGACTCTGAAGCGCCAGATGCATCTTACAGAAGATTCTGATTGCTCTTTACAGAAGATCCTGAGCGTAGTCTCCAGAAGGATCTGAACCAAGAAGCTCCAGAACATTCTGAGTCAGAAGCATCTGAAGCTGAAGCATCTGAAGCAAAGAAGAATATTGTTTGAAGAGTTTCTCAAAGCATAATTCTACAGAAGTTTCTGAAAGTATTAACGCTGCCAAGTACTGAAGTTCTATGTCAAATATGCTCTGATGATCAACACGCTGAAAGCACACATGCTGCAGAAGACTCTGATACAACAAAGTTCTGAATATTATTAGAAGACTCTGATCCATTCAGACTCTGAAGAACTTGCTGAAAACTGAAGAAGAAATATTCAAGAATATATCCGTTGGAGTAAATCAACGTCTCTTTCCTCATTTGTGCTAGACACAATTACACAGACAAAAAGGATTTTTCTGTGTTATCCATTTCAAGGAAAGGTCACTTGATGTGAAGACAAAAAGGCTCAGACCTTTTTGGGACTCTCTTTTCAACGCTCAGCATCCTTGGATCAGCTGCCTATAAAAGGAGAACTCCACCACTTTCTTCAGTTACACAATTTGCTGAAAAGAAATCATATTATTCTAAGCTCTCACTCTTTCATATTCTTCTTAGAATTTCTTGTACTTAAACTTAAGAGAAAAATCACTGTTGTGATAAAAGCTTTATAAAAGCATTAATACTCTTTATTTAATTTACATTGATTGTAAAGGTTATTCCTTAAGAGGATTCAGTTGGAATTAGTAGCTCTTGAGAAGACTAAGAACAGTTGTTCTTAGGTGTTACTATTGTAATCAGTTTGATTTAATAGTGGATTAAGTCCTTGTTGAGAAAGACAAATCACTCTAGGAAGGGTGGACTGGAGTAGTTGTTTAAACGAACCAGGATAAAAATAATTGTGTGATTATTTTTTAACTCTTAATCTTTCATACTTATTCAACCCCCCTTCTAAGTATTATCTCACCTTCAAAAAACATTTCACTTCTTTCAACAATAATTACATCTTTCCAATCTACCATTCAGGAGAAGAAAACCCAGAAGGGACGCGTTACTCAATCCAAGCAAGCCATTCCTCCTTTCACGAACATAACTGGCCCTCAACTGGTAGAGAATCATCAATGTGTGTCGGAACCCACCTCTGAAGCTGCAAGGAGCATCTACCACTCCCAGGTAATGATTCCTTTAATTTTTTTGGATAAACCCTACGCGCTCTTGTTGCACCCCAAAATTTGCCTAACCTTTTTTTTCTCTATATAGCTTGTGTTTCATTGCATTCATTCTAGCATTATCATCTGCATTTCATTGACATGTGTGCAGAAGATCAAGAGGTATGACTACCAAAAAAAGGCTACACAAGGTTATGAAGCTATATAAGAGTCTTATTCAAGTATTCAAGGGTTGATATCCTCACCAAAAGAAGTCAAAGATTCTCAGAGAAAGTGGTTGAAGCCAAGTGTGTATATCTTCTAACTTGAAGGTTGTGAGAGGTCATCTGATGATTCTGAATCCATGGAGTTGGACTTGAAGCCTTGAGAGAGCTCATTAGAAGTATTGCAAGTCATTTTGAAGCCTAGACAGGTAAGTATGCAAAGGATAAGGAGCTACAACCAAGATTGGTGCAACTAGGGTTTCATCTGGTCATCCCTAGGTTAGCAGATGATTTGAGGAAGGTTGAGACCTAATTCCAAGGCCATGTGATCAGGGATTGATGTATTAAGATACCCAGGGGATGATTCCAAGGTCAAACCATCATGAATCAAGAGTGTGAGGAGTTCCTAGGCTAGGGTTGCTAAGCTTGACAGTGTAAAATCCCCTGGTTTGGTGCCTAACTTCAAGACCACATAACTCAAGATGTGATTTTCATCTCTCCTTGAACCCAACATGATTGTTGTAGAGCATGATCATAGCTTTAATTTGAGTACTATAAGTCCTTGATAGGGTTTATAGAACTCAAGTTATGAGTTAGACAAGTTACAGGTCATCAGATGAATGTGAATTTGGAGCTTGAAAGTCAACCAACTTGCATGACACTTTTGCCCTAGAAAGATGATTCTCATGAACTTTTGGCCAACATTAATGTTGTTTATTATCTTCTTATCTTTCTAGAAAGTACTAGAAGTCCATGATTGGATTGGTAGAACTCAAGTTATGAGCTTTACAAGACAAGGGTATTTTGGGAATTTGAGATCATAGGCCATTTTTGATTATGGGTCAATTTCACCAACTTAGATACCTCAAATGGACTTTTGATCAACTTGAAAGTTGTTCAAAATAGTGTTATTTGTCCAACCATGACCCAAGAATTCATTGATATAGATTAAATTGAGAAGTGAATGAAGAAATTTTCATGGAGGATAATTAAAAGGCATAAAAAGATGAAAATTCTTAAATAATTCATTTTGAGGCAAAACATTACAAGTTTGTGCATTTTTTGAAGGTAAAAGGCATTTGGAGCACTTTGGCATTTTCACATTTCCAAGTTGAAGTTGGTTTCATGGCAAAATTCCAAGTTTCTTAAGAATGAAGTAACATGAGCAATCCACACCATTGATTGGATTCAAGGAACCAATCCTGGCCCTTCATCCTCACTAACACACCAGCAATGGATTTGAGTTAGATTGAATCTGAAACAGAGAGGAAATCATGCTCTGTCATGAAGGAGTTTTGAAGGAAAATTGAAAAATGGAAATTGGATTTGCAAGCAAGTTGGGCCCCCATTTTCAGCCCAAAACAGTTCGATATATTGCCATGATGGAGTTCAGAGCAATTTTGGTGATTGGAAGAGCTTGAATCAGGGAAGAAGCACTTGAAAAAGTTAGTTATAAGTGAGAAACGAATTTCATCTTGGAGGCCATTTCTGAAGGAGTTGAAGCTCCAAGAATCTTCAGCAAGCATCACTGATCGTTTCTGAGCAAGTTTGATCAAGGTTTGGAGGCTGTATCATCTTCTGTTGAAGCTCAAACCAGGTTTTTTTCTTTTCATAATTATGCTTTGTTGAGAATGAATTAGTGTAAATGTTGCATGTGGTTAGGTAGAGTTTGAACCATAGATGGATTTAGGTTTGGTTTGGAAGCCATTGGTGAAGTTTCTTGATCATGGATGAAATCTTTAAGGATTCGGTTTAGGCTATATCTTGATGGATATCATGTTTGATTAGTGGATTCTTGATCAGTGATAGGTATGGAATAGATTGGTATATAGAATTTGGAGTTTGGTGATGATTTGCCAAAATGCATATTTTCTGTTAATGGCTATATATGGTTATTCTTTGAGAAGATGAAAAAAAGAAGAGTGTCACGTTGATCCTTGTGGGGAGACGAGTGGATCTGAATATTTTCGTGATGTTTAGTGTTATCTGGTGATTTGGCCACCGTTGGCTCGCCGGAGAAGACGGGTCGTCTTCTCCGGCCGCCCTGAGTTTCCCCCCTTTAATGTTCAGTTCAAAAGGTAGAAGATGATACGTACATCGTTGGATGATTCTGATTTAGTGGACTTAGTATTAGGATCTAACGCATGTGGTTCAATCTTGAGAGTTGTTGACTTAGACTGCTGAGGTGGTACGTTAGTAGACATTGGATTGTTATACTTTTGGTATGGATGGCCAGGATTAGGGACTATGGTGATCCATAGTCAAACCAGCCACACGCAGGCGTTAATGAAACACTGCATTTCATTTAGAGGCCTTTGAGCTACATGGCGCTCCCTTTTCCCATTAGATGCGTGGACTGGTCATTAGATCTGATGGTCCTGGTTATTTCCCAGTTTTTTTAATTATTTTTAATTTCTTTTAATGCTTTAATCATTTTTAATTCATTAAAAATAGAAATAATTGTCAGAAAAATATGGAAAAAATCATGATTGTTCCTTAGCTTGTCTCTTATTTTTGTATGCCATTTATTTGGAATTTTAGTTAATTTTCCATTTATTGTCTATTTTTCCATTTTTATTAGATAATAAAAAATGTAAAAATGATGGATTTTCTTGCTGATTTTTGTGCTATCTCTTGGATTTGAATTTAGTGCTGATATTTTGCATGTGTTATCTAGATACCTTAATAGGTTTGTGTGATTTTTATTTCATTTTTTAGATGATTCTAAATGTGGCTTTGAGATAGGTTTTTAGTACTTCCCCCTTATGATTTCCTTTTAGCATACCTTGAAATGAAGAAATTGTTTAGAACCTTTAGATTTAGGTTTTGACCCTAAATTTTCTACCATGATCCATTAACCCACTTAGGAAGTTCTAGGATTTTTCCTAGCATTTTATGATTCATTTTCCTATTTTCCTCACATTTTACAAGTTGGTTGTACTTTAGGTGATCCTAACTTAGTTACCTCCTAGTTTAACCTTTGAAGTGAACTTTAGACTAACTCTAGGATTCTAATTCCTTCTTGATAGAGTAGAGCTTAGATATATACCTCTCTAGAATATTGATTAGGCTTTGATAGAGATTTTGAATCTTCTTTGTTACCTCCTAGTTTAACCTTTGAAGTGAACTTTAGACTAACTCTAGGATTCTAATTCCTTCTTGATAGAGTAGAGCTTATGTAGATACCTCTCTAGAATATTGATTAGGCTTTGATAGAGATTTTGAATCTTCTTAGTTTAGGAGATCCTTGTAGCTAGGCATTAGGGTTTCTTAGAAGTTTTTGTGATGGCTTCTTTCCCCTGTGTGGTTTATTTCCTGGGCTTTGCCCTATCCTCTTTCTTCAAGTCTTGATAAAGATCTCTCTTGGGAGAGCCTAATCCTTCCCTTGGTTGGATTCTGTACATTCCTTAAAAGGTTGAGCTTTGGATTGATATTCATCACTATAGTACATTCCATTGGTTTGCACTATCTTCCTCCTTCAAGTCTTGATGAGGATCCCCCTTGGGAGAGCTTAATCCTTCCCTTGGTTGGATTCTGTGCATTCCTCAAGAGGTTGAGCCTTGGATTGACATCCCTGGCATGGTATATTCCCTTGGTTTATACTGTCATCTATCTCCAAATCCCTTTCTTAGGATCCCTCTTGGGAGAGCCTAATCCTTCCCTTGGTTGGATTCTGTGCATTCCTCAATAGGTTGAGCCTTAGATGGACATTCTGTGTTGATACACCTTAAACCAGATACCTTAGATTGATATCTAGGACCATTACCCAATTTCTCTGTCCTATTGATATAGGATCCCTCTTGGGAGAGCCTAATCCTTCCCTTGGTTGGATTCTATGCATTCCTCAAGAGGTTGAGCCCATGATGGACTCTTGTGTTGACACACATCCAACCTGGTGTAGCCTGGGATGACTTCCCTGTTGCTCATCTTGGTTACCCTTCCCCTCTGTCTTTCATTCATGATTGTTTGACATTGCTTGATGCATTAGAATAGGTTCATATATAGAATATTTTAAGATTAGGAGCATGTCTACATTGAAAGGTTGAGTTGAGATCGCTTTGCTTGTTTGCTTTAGAGGTTGAGTTTCTCCCTCTGCTTGAGTGTTATTTTCCCCTTTTCTAGCTGATGTGTTTGCATTTAAGGGTTGAGGTGACCCTCCCTTTGCTTGTCTGTTTTGTTTTGTTCTCTTTGCTTGATTGCTTAGAGGTTGAGTTTCTCCCTCTGCTTGTATTGCTGCATTCCATTTGCATCTTTACTGTTTGCTCTGCTTTATCTGCTTTAATGATTTTTGTTGTGTTTCCCATTGACATGTTCCCCTAGGATTCTCACTTCCTTTGATAAGGAAGTGATGATAGACTTTTAGGTTGAAACCTTTGCATGATAACATCTAGGAGTTCCCTATTTCAAACTCAACCATGGGATGAATCCATGGCATGACAACAGTTGGAATCTTGATAGTTTCCCCTGTAGAGTTCGTTCTCTTCTCATCTCCAGAACAACAGTAAAATACATAATAAAGGCAAATTCATACAATACGTCACGAGCCTTAAGCCACTTGGGAAATGATAATTGAGCGGTCTCCTCTCAATCGTCTAGAGTGTTTAGTATACGTCATTTGGACGATATGCGACGCATTCATTCCTAAGTCATAGTCTATAGTGGTGTACGAATTACAAACCTCCATAAAAAACATTTCTTTCGTAAAAGACAAAAAACAAACTTTCAAACCCTTTTTGCCCCGAGGGCTCCTTTAATCAGGAAAACGTTTTCAGAAAAAAAGTGTCGTTAACTCTCAGTTCTACCGCAAACGGTAACGCACGAGTCTCCGACGAGCAAGCTGCATACACCAAACTGTTGGAACTGTTTGTTAACCCTACTTGGGTAAAAATAGACGAATCAAAACCCGTGTTTCGTTATCCTGAACTACACAAGCTCCGATCTCTAACACCTGTTGAGAGTACGTAGGCACAATACTGACGTATTGGCGAGCCACCTTCCCCATACTTTTAGCCGTAGTTAGCCGAACTACGTTGACTCTGATTTCTCGTTCTCTGACGAGAATACATAGGCACGAAGCGCGACGCTTTGCCGAGTCAGTTTTCTTTTCTTTTTGAGCCAGCCTTGATAGGTAGATAGTTAAACCAAACCGTTAGATAAACACAACAAGCATGGATCCCATCGAGTACGATGGACGTGAGGGGTGCTAATACCTTCCCCTTGCGTAACCGACTCCCGAACCCAGACATGGTTGCGATGACCTTGTCTTATACCTTTTCGTCAGGTTTTTCCTATCGTTTCCTTTCCCTTTCTATGGGATAAATAACGAAAGGTGGCGACTCTTCTGTTTTGCCGACACCTTATTTTTCGTAGTAGCGACAGCTGACAACTCTGCTGGGGATCCAACGTCCCCTTGGCGAGTCAATCCTAGAGCTTGCGTGTTTATCTGTTGAGTTTGCATTTATTTATCGCACTTTACTTTCCGCACTTTATTTTCAGTATAATATGATTATTTGCTGTGCTGTTGTGGGAGGGACTGATTCTGATGAGTGAGAAGCCAGACCCAGGCTTGAGAGAAAATATAGCATTAGAGTGGGTTAGTGGTGGACGTGCTTACTTTGCTTGCATTAGTTCCCATATAATCCACACTCAAACGAGATTCTCTGTCATGATTTCCTATCGATCCTTTGGATTAGAGGGGATTTTAGATCTGAGGATTGTCGACTCTGGGGACCGATCATTTGTGACTCAGCTAAGTGAGACCTCTTCAGGGAGTGATGATGCCAAACCAGAAATGGTGAACGCATCATCATTTCATGAAAGTCTGTGACGCTGGGAAACACATAGGATGTCGAACCTTGTCCGTATTAGGTCCATACCTGTGAGCAGGGTCGGGTTATTGCAGGAAACCTTAACCTTCAGACAACCTGGTTTTCTTGACAGTGAATCATTATTGTTGGTATAAGAGGGTTTTCATTATCAGAGATGTGTTTGTTCTTGACAGAGCATAATTTTGTTCCTTCTTAGCCAACAACACAGTCATCTTGATCTCTTGCCACATGTTTGCATGCTTGCATTTTTGCATTCTCATTTGCATATCATTAACGTGTGTCTGTGTTGTAAGTGCATACTTCTCCGCTAGTTCTAGTGATCTTGATGCTCATGGCTGACATGGCATCTCTGAAGAAGATAGTAGCTTACAAGCTACCAACACCTGATATCCTAGAGTTACGGGGTTTGATTTCTTTGGCTGATAAGAAAGTGATGGAGGATTTCAGAAAAAGTTATGGGAGACTTCTGAATATCGTGTGTAAGCTTTCTACGTACGAGTTGAACGGCCTCTATGCTCTCCTGCAGTTTTATGACCTGCAACTTAGATGCTTCGTTTTTCCAGACTATGTCCTAGCTCCGACCTTGGAAGAGTATTCTGACCTGCTGGGGGTACCTTTGTTGAATCAGATGCCTTATTACCGTGTTGATACTGAACCTAACTTGGGTAAGTTGGCTACTGCCCTTCATCTAGATGAATCAGAGTTGAAAGGGATGTTGTTCAGAAAGATTGGAGTTTATGGTTTCTCTTTGCCTTTCCTGGTGGAGAAGGCCCAAAGGTTTGCCAAGAAGGGATGCTGGGCTGTATTCAATGCCATCTTATCCCTTTGCATTTATGGAATCGTGCTATTCCTAAGTCACCCGAACTTCATAGGTATGGATGCCTGCCACATATTTGCTTCCGGGAACCCAGTGCCCACGCTTCTCGGAGACGTCTATCATTCGGTTCACAGTAAGAATAAAAACAGAAAGGGGAAGAATGTGGCATGTTGCACTCCTTTGTGTTGTACCCCAAAATTTGACCAACCGGTTCCCATATCTGGTTTATGTTTTGACGCATTTAGCATTCGCATTCGCATACTGCATGCATTGCAATTTTCTCAGTCAGATTGATTTTATCGGGATTGCAGCCCTGGCGTTTCAGGCAGTTCAGGCCGGTTTGGATAAGCGTATTTTGAGAATTGGTGCTCGTTCCCTGTGTTTTCAGGCCATCTCGGTGCCCGGGTTTCGCTATGGTTGTGTAATCGTTCTCTAATTGATTTAATCAGTTTCCTGGTTTTTTTTGGGATTTTTCTTTTATTTTCTAGATTTTTAATGCATTTAATAGATTTTTTCAATAGATTTATTTGTTTTTAGATATTAAATAGGTTAGTATTTTGTTTTATAGAATTTAATAGATTCTCATAAATAGTTTTTAGATTTTTAAATAGATATTCTTTTTTTTTAGATTTAATAGATTTTAGCCCATTAGATATTAGTTTAAATAGAATAGTATAGTTTTTTAATATAGATTTTCAATATAGTTTTGAGAAGATTAATAGTTTTAAATAGATTTTAATATGATTTTTAGAATATTAATAGATAATAGTTTTTTTAGAATGATATAGTTTTATTAGTTTTAGTATTGATTTTACAGAGTTTATATAGGATTTAATAGGTTTATTAGTTTTTTAGATTTTAATAGGTTTAATTGATTTTATAGATTTAATTGGATTTTTAGAGGTTAAATAATTTGTTTTCTGTTTTAATAGGTTAATTAGGTTTAATTAGAAGTTTAATTAGGGTTTTTTTAATTAATTTCGTTTGCTTTAATTAGGGTAATTAGTCTTAATTGAGTCATTAGGTCTAATATCTTTTACCCAGATTCTATTAGTCCTTAATCATCATTAATTCTGAGTTTAGTCTTAATGGGCCACATTATCCACAAATCTTAGAAGCCCAGTCAGAAGGTCCAAAATTTCGCGTCAGGTGTCATTTAAATAGGGAGCCACGCGTGTAATTCAGGGCTAGCCACCTCATTTAACACTCACTCAGACTCTGCCAACACACAACCCACTCACCCTCTCTCCTCACACGTGTTTCCTCCACTATCACCCTCTGGCCCCACGCGTCTCTCTCTCCCTCCTTCTCATTGCCACGCGTCCTGTCACCACAACCCTACTGAAACACATGCAAACGTCACCGGAGACACCGTCCTCCACCGTAACTTCTCGCCGGTAACTGCCAAACCGTCGCCGGAGTCCGTGGAATCCACCGAAAACTGAGATTTCCCAGAAATTCAAGAAACACTCAAACTTCTTTGTCTACCTCCGTCCACCCTTCATCGGAAGACTCATATCGTCGCCGGAATCTGCTCCTTCATCAAACGATTCTCCCAAATTCTCACCTCAGCTTCAATCATCCAGCGTCATTGTTCATCTATCAACTTGATCATCTGAGATTTTTCTCCAGCAAAATTGCCAACGCCGAGAGCATCAACCCAGAGTTCGTCGTTCGTGTATCCTTTCTCCAGAAATTCATCCACTGCATCAATCCTCGAGCAATATTTTTCCAGATCTTCAAGTCCTTCCGGTCTCGTCACCAGATCTCCAAAGCCGTCCAAGAACGCCATCACGTTCTTCAATTCTCAAGATCTTCGTGGAGCTTCGATTCGAGAACGCAACCGCCGCCGTAGATCTTCGAAACTTCAACAAGAATTTCAGACGTCGCTTCAAGTTTCATCCAAGATCCAGAACCTTCAACGTTGAGTCACCCATCCAGGTTTCCGCTCAATCCCTTTTACTTATTGTAGTTTCTTCTTGTGTTGATAGCTGGAATTTAGGGTTGTTTAGACGTTAGTTTGTGAGCAAGGTTGATTTAGGGAAGTTCGTCTTGAGCTGAGTGGTAGTTGATGGAATCGCTTGAGGTTAGAGGAGCGTTGTTTTAGGGGATGAGGATGGAGAGGGCGCGGAGGCGCCATTAGGGTTTGGGAAAGAAGGAAGGTGAACAGTAATGAGGGAATGTTAGGAGAACTGAGGTTTTTTTGCTAGTACTGAGGTTGAATGGGATTCGGGCCTTAGGCCCATTGTGGTTGGTTTGCTGACCATCTCCCCTTTTTTTCTCTTGACACCCCTCTCCCACATGTTTTTGTTTTGGGCCTTAGGCAGTTTCTATCCAAACCCCCTAGTCTGGGGCCCAACCAGGATTACAAGGCGAATAGTTGCTATTCGCCACCCCCCCCCCCCCCCCCCCCGTTTGTATTTTCCTTGTTTTTCTTTAGTGTTTTTTCTGAAGCAGTCTGGGCCCAACACGCTTGCTGTTGGCACCCCCCTCCTGGGCCCAATTGTCTTTTTGAACTGCAGAAATTAATATTTGCCACACCTGTTTTTTTATTTTTAATTGATTTTCATGTTTGCATGTAGTTTACTCAATAAGTCATAATAAATTGAAAAATGGTCATTTTTACATGAGATTTTTTTCCTCATTTTCATTAATGTCTCAAGAAAATTATAAGAAAATAAAATTGGCATTTCATGCATTTTTTCATTTTTTGGTTTATTTTTACTTTTAATTTCTTTTATTTCATTTACACTTGGTATATGTTACTTGCTGAATTTAGTATGGCCATTGTATTTCATATTTTGATGTAATTCTTCTTCCTATGGTTAGATTAGAGTATTAGGTTCCCCCTGGAATTTTGTCACATTTTTGTGATTTAATCTTGTTTAGCTTTGAATAAAGAGCATTAAGGTGATTAGAGTTAGGGTTAAAACTTGACATAGGTGCATCATAACACTTAGATTTTGGGTTTTTAGCTTGAATTAGGAGCTGGGAAATATAGGGTATGTAGGGTAGATATATAAATCCCCTTAGAATTAATTTTAGGATTTTTAAATAATATACTACTATTTTCCTTGATTTTTGTAAATAGTGTGGTTGTTTGGTGTGGCCATTGTGGGCTTTTGTTTTTTTGCTTGGGGTTGGGCTTTGCTATGGGGTATGGGGCTTGGATTGGGCTTGTGAAGCATGAAGGAACATAGGAGAAGATTGACTACAAAGATCAAAGTTGAATGCATGAAGATTCTTGTGCTTGAAGATGTTTTTTTGAAGACATAGGAAATAGGAAAAATAGGCAGAGCCTTAGAATAGACCAAATTCTTTGTACAAGCATGGATAGCTTCTTGTGCTTCCATTCCTCTCTATGACATAAAGTCTCTCTATGGTATTCACCTCCCTCCTTTGGAGGGATAAGTGACCTTACCTTAGAGGTAGAACTTTGAGAGAAAATAGTCTTTTACAATGTTAAACTGTTTGTAGGCTTCCTTTGGTAGTCAATGAAATGTTTAACATTCAACTTATTCTGTTAAATGTTTATCATCTAGGAGAGCTTGCCTTGAAGAATGAAGAAGATCATTGAAGATTGACAAAGATGAAGCTTGTTCATGTCAAAGTTGTGCAACTGTTAAAGCTAGGGTTTACTGCTGTTTGGAGCTATCTGCTGTCTGGAGCTGTCAACTGTTGGGGTTCATTGCTTGCTAAAGCTTGGTGATTGCTTGGACTTTAGAGGATCATTGAAGAGTTGATTTTGGGGTCCCTTTGAAGAAGTTACTGTTTTGCAGTTAATCAACTGTCAGAGTTTGTTCAGGGCTGCTGCTGTAAGAGCTGGTGTGCTGTCAGAGCTGGTTTTGGGGTTTTATTTTTCTTTGCTGTATTGTTTGTTAATTTTCCCCCCTTAGGTTTGAAGTGAAGCCGTTTCACTTTGCCTATTGTTTTTCAGGTTCGAGGTTGAGTGGGACTCCCTTGCCTCGCTTGTATTGCTGCATCTCATGCATTTTACTGCTTTACTGTATATGCTGTTTCTTTTCCGTTTATCCCCTAAGATCTCTGTTTCTTTCTGCGCAAGAGAGAAATATGACAGACATTAGGTGTTAATCCATGCATGACAACATTAGGGTAGTTTTGATTGCCATTTTAACCATAGGTTTTTAGAGTTCTTTCTCTTCCCTCTCAAAATCAGTCAAAACACAGTAATAAGATTTTAAACATCATTAAAAGACAGTTCTTGCGTAAAAGACTGGAAACCAATCAAAGGTGTCATTTTTGTCCGCTTGGACTCTTAATCAGAAGAAAACCTTTTCAGAAGGATAAAAGATAAACAGACAAATCTGTGTCTTCCGTAGCCCGAACTACGTTTGCTCTGATCTTTCATGCTGTATGAAAGTACGTAGGCATATGATGCGATATCCTAGCGAGCAACCTTCCCCTCCTTTCCAGTAGGTAGGCGAACTATGTTGACTCTGATTTCTCGTTTCAGGCGGGAATATGTAGGCATAAAGTGCGATACTTTGCCGAGTCATTTTATTTTCTTTTAACCCCAGACCTGTAGAGTAGATAGAATAACAATCCGTACTAGAAAACAAGCGTGGATCCCGTCGAGTACGACAGACGTGAGGGGTGCTAATACCTTCCCCTCGCGTAACCGACTCCCGAATCCAGGATTTGGTTACGATGACCATTCCTTTCCCGTCTTTGCGGTAGGTTTACTTCGAGCGTTTCCTTTCCCTCCTTTGGGATAAATAACGCACGGTGGCGACTCTTCTGTTCACCCGGCGCCGATTTTCACAGTAGAGACACTTTGCTGTATAGGTGGTTTGCCAGCCATCTTCCTAAAACAGGTCTGTTTATTGATTCTGCTGAGATGTCACCATGGTCTGCATGTTTGATGGGTTTGTCTACTGACAATATCATCTGGTTTAATAGAGATCTACTGGGCAAAGAGATTGTGCATAGTTGCGGTGGCTTTCCTAACGTCCCCCTGGTTGGAAGGAAAGGGTGTATCAATTATAATCCTTCTTTGCTGGTATGACAATTTGGGTATGCACTAAGAGGTCCTCCTGAAGAAGAAGAGATACAGGAATCTCTGTATCTCACGGGGTTGCTTGAAGGTGAGACCTTGGCTAAGGTAGAGAAAGCTTGGAGCAAAATTCATAGAAAAGGAAAAGTTCTGCTAGGAAAAAGCAATAACAAAGCCTTTAGTCCATATGTAGTATGGATCCGAGAAAGAGCTGCCGAGTTTCTAATGCCATTCCCTACCGTGGAACCATTATATCCTCCCGTGGTCAAAAAACCAACTACAGTTGATATTCAGAGGTTCAACCAGGTACTCCGAGAGAAAGAAGAGCTACGAAAAGCCAACGAAGAACTGGAAAAAGAAATTACTCAACTCCGGAGCGAGAAGAGCGAAGCCGTATACTCTTGCAAGAAACAGACGGAGTTGATAAACCACTTGGGCGCTAATTTAACCAAGGAGACTGATTCTAAAGAATGTCTTGGTTTAGACCTGAAGGCTGTGCATAGTGTGTTGACCACTAAAAAGCAAGACCTGGATAGGGTGTATCTGAAGTTATCCAAATACGAGACATTATGGAGCAACACCCTAGCCAAGCACAAAGAGCGAGAGGAAAAGCTGAAGCAACAAATAGCCAAGCTAGAGGCCTGGATTGAGGTCAAGGACAAGAAGATAGAGGCTGAAGCATCACTTCGACGAGGCGTTCAGTACAGATTGGTTGAAACCAAGGCAAACCTGCAGGATTGTCGACTCAGAGCTGATGCTAAGAGGTGTAGAGTGGAAGACTGCCCAGGAGAAGGTGTTGGTGGGGACGTTGCCAAGGATCTCCGGGATACTATCAGGCAAAGGGATCTGTTGATCTGGGGTCTGCTCACCCAGCCTGACCATCCCACCACGAAGAAGTTATTGGAAGATTTTCATACCCGTATCCAAATACTGTCGATACATGTTTGCTGTCTAACCTTTGTCTGCAGAAGTGGGAATGATTCAAGTGGGGGAGAAGCTTGTGCTTCTCCAGGATGATGTAAGTGTGGACTTGTAGCTCAGTGTATGGTTGAACGCTCTTATAGTTTGGTAAAGATGGTTTATACCCCATCATGATTTTCGGCTGTCTATTGACAAATTGAGGAACTGATCACCCTTAATCTCTTGTTGATAGTAGACGGGATAATGTTGGATGGGATAGACGTGTCTTGCAAGCTTAGATGGAGCGAGCAGTGAATTGTCTTGAGTTAAGCTAAGTGCTTAAGAATTGTTTTGATGAGTCGGTGCAGGATAGTGTTGAGATATTTAATTTTGATGGGAATTTTGATTGTTAATGAAAGTGGGGAAGTTGGCGGTTTGCCAATTAATTGTGGTTGTCTGGAAGTTATCCTGACAAGATAGTGATATACAGCCAGAACGTGAAGTGAAGTTGTGATCGACTTAGTTATGAAAACTAGTCTGATATTGAGAGCTCCATATTATATGTCCGTTTGGATGGTCAAATAACTAAATTGATTGAGTAGCTTTGAGGCTTGTGTCTGATGTATGTGTTAAGGCAGCAAATTGTGAGGCTGAGTAGATTAAAGGTGGACAGTGACTTCTGGTGATTATTAGAGAAAGTCAGATGTGGAATGCAATATTGGTATAATTAAATCTTTAAATATTTCCAAGTTGAAGATGTGTTGAATGGCCTCCTTAGTGTGAAATTTTTGTTGTACGTCGAATGTCGAGATCACAGCTTTTTACAGAATCGAAATCGGACACCCGGAAGTCATGTAACAGTCGAAAATAGAATTTTGGACTGTTAGGTTCGCTAGGTCCTTCGCCTAGTGAACAGCTCCAGGAGGAAGTGGCTGCTCGCCTCTGTGTTCGCCGAGCGAAATGTCTTGGGGCAGAAGAATGTTATTTTCGTATTTTTGTCGTAACGGGAGAACCGTAACTCAGAATGACGCACGGTTCGAAGCGTTGGAAAGCTATTCCAATGCTCTATATGATGGTGAAGTAGTGGCATGGAATTAAGTTATTTATTGATGGACCATGTTTGGATTTTGTAGTAAGTGTAGAAAATGCACTTCGTGTTTCCGCCATAACTCACAAATTGAGTGTCCGTTTGGCATGGGGCTTCTGAAGGAGGATGGATTTGGGTTGAATTACCATTCGGGTAAAGCGGACGTGGTAGCTGATGCATTAATTTGGGATTCTTTGCATATACCGATGTTGATGGTAAAAGAGTTAGGACTTATTGAGTAATTTCATGATATGAGTTTGGTTTGTGAAGAGACTTCTTATGGAGTTAAGCTTAGTATGTTGGACCTTACTAGTGGTATTCTTGATGAGATTCGGTAAGGTCAGAACTATGGTTTGAGTTGGTAGATTGGTTGAATTTGATGAATTAAAGTCGAAGGGCTGATTTTTGGATTAATGGAAATGGTATCATGAGATGTCGTGATAGAGTTTGTGTTCTAGATATTATTGAGTGGAATACAAGTATTGAGGTAGATGGAGTATCCATCCCGGTGCTATGAAGATGTAACCGGATTTGAGGAAATTATTTTGATGGCCATAGATGAAGAGAGAAGTGGTTGGGTTTGTATATGCTGGTTAGACTTGTCGGAAGTCGAAGAATAAACGTCAGAGACCGTTGGGTCTGATGCAACCGTTGAATATTCTAGAGTGGAAATCGGGTAGTATTTCCATAGATTTTGTGTTGGGTTTTCCGAAGAATTGGAGGGATATGATTTTAATTGGGTGATTTTGGATAGATTGACTACATTGGCTCTTTTCTTACCAATGAAGATTAATCATTCTATGTTGAAGCTAGCTGAGATGTATATCGATGAAGTTGTGAAGTTATATGAGATATCGTCGAATATTGTGTCAGATGGGAATCTGAGTTTTCATCGAGATTTTGGGAGAGTTTGCAGACGCTTTGAGTACCATGTTAAAGTTGAACTCTGCCTATCATCCATGGACGGATGGACAGACAGAGAGGACTATCCAGTCTTTATAGGATTTTATTGAGAGCTTGTGTGTTGGATCAAAATGGATTGTGGGATAGTCATTGTCGTTGGTTGAGTCTACCTACGATATCAGTTACCATTCTAGTATCAGAATGGCACCGTATGAGGCTTTTCATGGTATATGATGTAGGACTCCTTTGTATCGTTATGAGTCAGGCGAGAGTGTTGTACTCGGACCTGAGATTGTGCAAGAAACGACTGAGAAGATCAAAAGGATGCAAGAAAAGATGGATGTTTCGCAGGGTCGTCAGAAGAGTTACCATGATAAGAGGGGGAAAGCACTTGAATTTCAAGAGGAGGATCTCATGTTTTGAGAGTTACACCGGTAACTGGTGTTGGTTGAGCTTTGAAGTCTCGAAAGCTCACACCGTGCTTTGTTGGTTTGTATCAGAGTAGCGCAACGGAAGCATGGGGGGAGTACCATGTTAGACTGTTTTGTCGCTGTCGCTGGTGGAATTGCATGACGTGTTCGTGTGCCCAAGTTGAAAAAGTACATTGATTCCGATAGATGATGTACAAGTGAGAGATGATTTGACTATTGAGGTATTGCTAGTTCGGATTAGTGAACAAGAAGCAACCTTGAGGTAAAGAAATCTCCTTAGTAAAGGTAGTTTTGAGAGGACCAATTAGAGAAAGTCGGATTTGGGAGTGTGAAGATTAGATGAGGGAGTCGTATCCGACTCTGTTTTCTTAAGGTAATTTTCGAGGATGAAAATTCTTTAAGTGGGGGAGGGTTGTAACACCCCGAATTTAATCGGAATATTTTTATTTATTTATTTAATTGAGAATATTCGTATTTTTGGTGTTTTCGGTGGTTTTGGGAATTATTGAGGAATTATGCATATTGGAGTATTTATTTATTAATAATAGTATGTAATATGGATTTATTAATATTATTATGAATTAAAATAAATATAAGAGGAATAAGGGTAAATTAGGCAATTAGAGGAGTTAGTGAGGATATTATGGGAAAAGCCCAATTGTGTGGCCCAAGTCTAAGTGTGACAAAATAGATTTCTGAAGAGATTTAGAATTCATTTGTTAACCGTGGAAAGGTTGGTGGCCAGAGCTCTAAAGGAAAGGTTGAAGGTAGGAAAAAACACTTAGAAAGGGGGGTTGAATAAGGGTTTCAAAAACAATTAAGATGATAGAAAAATAACAAGGTATTTTTATCCTGGTTCGTTTGAACTCAAACTACTCCAGTCCATCCTACCAAGGTGATTTGCCTTTCTCACCAAGTACTTAATCCACTAAATCAACTAAGACAAACAATCTTAGTCTTCTCAAGAAATCTGACCACACTTGGTCTCTTAAGGAATCTTTTACAAAAGATAAACTAATAATGTGTTTAAGAGTTGTTTTTAAAAAGCTATATCACAACTGTGATTTTTACACAAGTTTAAGAACGAAATAAATATTATTCAGTTTTGAAGAATGTTTGTATGAGTTGTTTGTTGAATAATTTGTCAAGTGATTCGTCAACTTTGAAGTGATGCTGAGACTTGCTTTTATAGTACTTGAAGTCCATTTCTCAAAGACTGTGCAACACTGTGCATTCTGTTGCTTTTGTCTTATATTGACTTTTCCTTTCTCAGAAGGGAATATTCAGACAAATCCTTTTTGTCTGAATTCCTGCGTCATGCACGAATGAGGAAAGAGCCGTTTGGATAAGGACAAGGAATATGCCAACAGATCTTTATTTGAACAACATCTTATTCAACAACTTTGGAACGTCTTACATCAGATCCTCTGATGACGTTCCTAGTTCTTCAGATCAGAGTTACTCTAACAGAGTTTTGCAGCAAAGTGCTTTAGCGTGAAAATCTTTATCAGAGCAGACTTGCTTATCAGAGCCTCTGTACTTGCAGCGTTAAGTACTTCCAGAGTCTTCTGAAACTTTATTGTATGTTCTTTACTCAAATTCTTCTCAGCTTCACTCAGAGTCATCTGTAGCAGATCAGAGTCTTCTGATGTATTGCTTCTGATGCTCAGAGCTTTATCATTCTGTAGTGTTCAGAGGCGTTCTTGCTTCCAGAATAATATTAATTTTGATATCTGAAACAAATAAATACTTGAACAGAATTAGAGTATATATTTGTTTTATACAAAATTTCATTAATGTTACCATCAAAACAATGAGATATATTAAACATTAATCTGTGTTCTAACAATCTCCCCCTTTTTGATGATGACAAAAACTATGGGAAATTTTGTTCAAATAGAAAAAAAATATTACTCCCCCTGAGAGTATTAATCTCCCCCTGAAATGAATACTTCTGGAAAGAATAAATACTTCTCTTTCAACACCTGTATTCTTTTCAACGTCAGAGCACACTTGTAGATTCTCAGACTTTTGTTCAGAGTTAATTCTTAGAAAATTATCAGATGAGAATTATTAGCTCTGAAACACTCAAAAAATATGATTAGATAAGATATATCATGTATGAGTTGCCTTTTGGTATCTGTTTATGTGAATTATCAAAATTACCATTTCTCCCCCTTTTTGTCATATCAAAAAGAAAATCTTTAAGACAAAAAAAATAACAGAGGAAAACAATAAATCATATGATAGATTCAGTTGGAAAAACACAACATTCACATATGCATAGATAAAAATAATCCAAAACAGAAACAGACAAACAGTTAACACATAAGTGCACAAACAACAAAGAAACTAAGAAGAAGAACGGGAAGCCAAAATCCTCAGAAGATTCGTTATCTCAGAGGTTGAATCTTCTTGCTTCGCCATCCAAGTCTTGATTTCTTCAGTGGTATTTTCTTGCTTTACCATCCAAGATCTTATCTTAGTGTTGCTAGCCTCTAGCTGAGCAAACTTAGCATTCAGATCTCCATCTTCTTTCTTCACTTCAGATGACTCAGGAGCAGACGCAGAAGCAGATGCATTGTGAATAACCATAGAAGCAGATGCATTATTTACAATCGTGTCATAAGGTTGAACCGAGTCAAGAGTTTCTTCAGGACCAGGAGCAGAACCTTCTGGAATGACTTCTTCAGACCTAGACACTTCAGCAGTCTCAGATGCAGCAAAGTCTTCAGAAGGAAGACACACATCCTTTGCAAGTGTGTTTTCCAGAAGCAAAGTTGGATTTCTGCGAATACTCAGAAGAGTGACTCTGACATCTTCAGCAAATCTCACCTCCATATCTTCAAAGCAAATATCTTGAAGGTTTGAAGCCACAGAGTTGAATCTAGTTCTGAATCTCTTCCAGATAGCTTCAGAATCATCAGGATTCAAACTTGTGAGGCACTCCTTCTTAACAGTAGATAACCACATATTCA
The DNA here is from genome assembly GCA_963859935.3 of Lathyrus sativus. NCBI lineage: Eukaryota > Viridiplantae > Streptophyta > Magnoliopsida > Fabales > Fabaceae > Lathyrus > Lathyrus sativus. The sequence goes on along the minus strand of OZ012735.1, from coordinate 564,291,776 downwards.
TCTCTTTTTCAAAACTAGAAAATAGTGCACCAACATCTAGCCTAGGTTTGGGATTCAGGTAGGCTTCTAAAGGTGATGTTTTAATGGTAGCAGAGGTTGAAGGTATAGAAAAAGAAGGAATAATGAAGACAGGAGGATAAGATGGAATATGGATAGATGATGTATTAACAACCTTAGGTTCAGATGGGGTTGGTTCAGATGAAAAAGTATCATCCTCAGGGTCCGATGGGATAGAAACAAAGGGTTTGAGAAAAGAAGAGATGACACATGATCTATCAGAATCAGTGGAATCAGATGAATCAGAAGATTCAGATGATCCAGATGAAACTGGAAAGACAGTCGTGAGAGATTGGAAATCAAGAATGACAGGTTCAGGATCAGATGGTATGGTTTCTGATTGTTGTGGTTCAGATGTTTGATTTTCAGATGGTGGATGTTCAGATGGTTGGTTTACAAAAGGGTTTGGTTCAGATGATATTGGTTCAGATTGTTGATGTTCTGATGGTTTTGGTTGTTCAGCAAAAACAAAATTTGGATGGATGGTGAAAGAAGGTGTGAGTGGTGCAGATGTGGTGTGTTCAGATGAATGTGGTTGTTGTGGTTCAGAAGTTTGGTTTTGTTGAGGTTCAGAGTGTAGTGGTTGAGATATTTGTGGTTCAGATGAAATAGGTGCAGAATTTTATGGTTGAGATGATATAGGTTCAGGTTCAGAAGAAATGTGTTCAGAAGTGTGAGGATGAGAAGGTGTGGGAATTGGGTCATAAGGAGGAGGAGGTTCAAATGTTGGTGTTTCTGTTACTTGTTCAGAAATAGAAGATAAATTTACAGAAGGGTTACCTTTCTTCTTGAAGCGTTTTGGCTTTCCAAAAGATGCTTCTCCAGAAGCTTTCCTCTTAATCCTTCTAGATCCTTCCTCTGAAACCTTTCTCTTCTTCCTTTGGTGCTCTCCATAGAAATCTGGTCCAGGTTCATTTGCTCTTTTGAGCAAGTCTGGTGGCAAAGGGGTTCCATCTACTATGCATTCAGCAATGTAGTTCAGAAGAATTTCCTTTGGTTCTTCAGCAATGAACATAGGAAAATCATCCACAAGAATTCTTCTTCTGTGAACAGCAGTAGAGTCTAACTTGATTGGCTCTGATTGAAGTTCCTCTACAATTCTCATCCTTTGCAGACTTTTCCCGTCCAGAGGCTTTCCTAGAATTGGAACCAATTCTTCTGTCTGACCTGCCTCTGTCAGATGTGCAACTAAGCCATTCTCAGTCAGAATATCTGATATCAGTCTTCCCACAGGGATCTAGTTTCTGATCTTCTGATGGTTTGTTCTGATTTCCTCTCTGGATTGTTTCACATGACTCCACAGATGAGCAAATAACAAGTGTGGCAGATCCACCTTGATTTCATTTCTCAAGCAGTACAGAAAGTACTGTTGTTCTGCGTTGATATAATCTGGAGAGTTTGTTAATTTCCTATGATGAATACATCCCAAAAAGATCTTCTCCCAGATCTTGTAGTTCACTTTAAGATCTTTGATTTTGCTTGAGGCCAGCCCAGTTGCAAAAACTTCTCTGTATACAACATCCATATCTATACGTCCAGCAGAGAGATTGTGAACACCATCTACTTCCTCATAACCAATTAATTTGCGAATCGAATCTTCAATTATGATTATCTCTTTACCCAGCACAGAAGAAATGATGAACTTTGGGTATACCTTTGCATGAACCCAGAATTCTTTCACCAAAATATGGAAGACTGAACCAAACAGTCTATCAAAGTACTTAGTTCATCCTTGTGCATAAATAATTGGACGCAAATCAAACCCATTATTTGCAATGCAGTCAAAATCTACCATTAATTCGCAAAGAACTTCCAAATCTTCAACAAGAGTGAGAATGGTTCTTTCAGGTTCTTTGTAAGTGACATTACCCATATTAGAAGAAGAAACTGCAACCATTGTTGATTCAAACTGTTGAGAGGTTGAAGATGAAGTTGCCATTTCTGATCTTGAGAGATAACGGGTTCTTCTTTGAGATTTGGGTTTGGAAGAGAAGAAACAGTGTAGAAGACAAAAATGCATAAAAGGGTTTTTGTGAGAAGTGAAAAATGTGAGAAGTGTTGTGTTGTGGAATATATAGGGGCAAAAATTAGGGCACACATTCACACGTTCAGCATTTAATTCAATTAATTTAAAATAAAAAGTCACATCAAAAAGAATAATGATTTAAGAGCATTAAATGATTCTGACAAGCGTGGGGAGGAAAACGAGGAATTGAGAATTCAAACAGTACCTCTAAACAGCGTCTCATTGTTTACACTCCACCTTTTCAGATTTCATGTGACATGTGTTTGATGTTGATGTGCCTCTGAATCTCTTTAGAATAAGAAACGTTAATCAACGCTAAGATCTTTTGAGACTTGTTAGTTCAGAGTTTCACAAAATAAATAACGTACCAAAAGAAGTAATCAGATGAATTACTTCAGAGTATAGACATTAATCATTTTTCATCTGAATAAATTTGCTTCTGAATAATAGTTTTATTCTGGACAAAAATCCATACTAATATTCTTCAGAATAAATTTAAACCTATCTTCAGCAAGGGGTTTTGTAAAGATATCAGCCCATTGATGGTCTGTATCAACAAAATTTAAGCTTAAAATTCCCTTCTGAACATAGTCTCTGATGAAATGATGTTTAATTTCTATATGCTTTGTCTTAGAATGTAAAATAGGGTTTTTAGATAGGCAAATAGCAAAAGTATTATCACAGAAGATAGAAATGTTACTCTCATATATCTGATAATCTTCTAACTGACTCTTCATCCAGAGCATCTGCATGCTACAACCAGCAGCAGCAATATATTATGCTTCTGTTGTTCAAAGTGCTACTGTGGGTTGCTTCTTGTTGAACCATGAGATCAGATGACTTCCCAGAAACTGACAGCTTCCAGAAGTACTTTTACGTTCTATTTTGTCTCTAGCATAATCAGCATCATAGAATCCAACTAATTTGTATTCATCAGATCTTCTGTAACACAAACCCACGTTAGTAGTACCTTTCAGATACCTCATAATCCTCTTAACAACTATTAAGTGAGATTCTCTAGGATCTGATTGGAATTTAGCACATAGACAAACACTAAAGAGGATATAAGGTCTAGAAGCAGTCAAGTACAGAAGAGAACCAATCATACCTCTGTAGATCTTCTGATCTACCTTTTTACTTACCTCTTCTTTACCTTGAGTGCTTGTTGAATGCATTGGAGTCTTTGCTAGCTTACTTTCTGTCATGTTGAATTTCTTCAGAAGTTCTTTTACATACTTTGTCTGATGTATGTAGATGCCTTCTGGAGTTTGATTCACTTGAATTCCCAGAAAGAATCTGAGTTCTCCCATCATGCTTATTTCAAATTATACCTGCATAGATTGAGCAAACTCCTTTCCAAGCGTAATATTTGTAGTTCCAAAAATAATATCATCTACATAAATTTGACAGATTAAAATGTCTTTCTTAATTGATTTATGGAAGAGAGTAGTATCAACTTTTCCTCTGATAAAATTATTTTCCAGAAGAAAATTACTCAGCCTCTCATACCAAGCTCTGGGAGCTTATTTTAAGCCATAGAGTGATTTCTTCAGTTTAAAAATATGTTCTGGAAATTTTTCATTTTCAAAACAGAGGGTTGATGAACATAAACTTCCTCTTCTATGAAGCCATTTAAGAAAGCACTTTTAACATCCATCTGATATAGAGTGATGTTATTTTGTGCAGCAAAAGAAATAAGCAAGCGAATATATTCTAACCTTGCCATAGGAGCATATGTCTCTGTGTAATCAATTCCTTCTTGCTGACTATATCCTTGAGCAACCAGCCTAACCTTGTTTCTGATAACTTCTCCTTGCTCATTCAGCTTGTTTCTGAAAACCCATTTTGTTCCAATGATATTGAATCCATTTGGTCTTGGAACCAGATCCCAAACATCATTCCTTGTGAATTGGTTAAGCTCCTCTTGCATAACAAGTATCCAATCATTATCTTGCAGAGCTTCATCCACTGAGGTAGGTTCAATGATGGATACCAAACCAAACAATGACGTTCCAGATGATCTGAGAAAGGATCTTGTTCTGATAGAGTCATCCTTCTTTCCAATTATCATTTCCTCTGGATGAGAGGCTTTGATTCTGGATGATCCTTTAACAGTTGGTTCTTCAGAAATGGTCAAGTTGTCCATCTGAGCAGTCAAAGGAGTATCATCTGACATTGCTTTTGGTGCTTTTGCTTGAGCTTTGTCTACCTCTAATTCTTCAGAATCTGTGAGAAGCACTTTTCTATCTGCAGAAATTTCAAGCTGCTTTGGCTTTTGATTGTCAAGCTTATCATTAAATCTAACATGAATTGATTCCTCTACAATCTGTGTCTCAGTATTGTATACTTTGTAGCCTTTATAGCGTTCAGAATATCCAAGCATGAAACACTTATGTGCTTTAGAATCAAACTTGTTCAGATTTTCCTTAGTATTCAAAATAAAACAAACACATCCAAAAGGATGGAAATAAGAAATGTTGGGCTTTCTATTCCTCCATAATTCATAAGGAGTCTTCTCCAGAAGAGGGCTTACAGACACTTTGTTCTAAATACAACAAGTTGTATTAATTGCTTCTGCCCAAAAATGTTTTGCCATGTTAGTCTCGTTGATCATGGTTCTGGCCATTTCTTGCAATGTTCTATTTTTCCTTTCTATAACTCCATTTTGTTGAGGAGTTCTAGGACAAGAAAAATCATGTGCAATGCCATTTTCTTTAAAATATTTTTCAAAGTATTTATTTTCAAATTCTCCACCATGATCACTTCTAACTTTAACAATTTTAAATTTTTTTTCGTTTTGGACTTGATTGCAGAAGTCAAAGAATACAGAATGTGACTTATCCTTGTGTTTCAAGAATTTTACCCATGTCCATCTGATGTAGTCATCAACTATGACTAATCCATACTTCTTGCCTCTGATGGATGCAGTTTTCACTGGTCCAAACAGATCAATGTGAAGCAACTCTAATGGTCTAGAGGTAGAAACAACATTTTTTGCTTTGAAAGAAGATTTTGAAAATTTTCCTTTCTGACATGATTCACAAAGAGCATATGAGTTAAACTTCAACTTGGGAAGTCCTCTGACCAGATTGAGCTTATTAATCTGAGATATACGTCTCATACTAATATGACCCAATCTTCTATGCCAGACCCATTGCTCATCGTTAACAGACATAAGGCATTTTATATTTTGAACTTTTAGTTTTGAAAGATTAATTTTGTAAATGTTGTTCTTCCTTTTTCCATTAAAGAGGATTGAACCATCTTTTTTACTCACAACTTTACAACATTTTTGATTGAAGATTATATCATAACCATTGTCACTTAATTGACTTATGGACAATAGATTATGTGTTAATCCTTCAACAAGTAAAACATTAGATATGGAAGGAACGTTACCATTGCCAATAGTTCCAGAGCCAATGATTTTGCCCTTCTGGTTCCCTCCAAACTTCACGTCACCTCTAAATCTAAGTTCCAGGCTTTGAAACATAGACCTTCTTCCCGTCATGTTCCGTGAGCATCCAGAGTCTAGGTACCATGATTGGTGTCTCAACTTTGCTGCTAAGGACATCTGCAACAAAGATTATTTTGTCCTTAGGTACCCATATTTTCTTGGGTCCTCTAGGGTTAGTAGGTCTGAAGTTCTGTCTGAACTTCTTTCCCTTAAAAGCATCTTTGTTCTAATGAAGTTTTAGTTTATTAAACACAGGGTTGTTCTGATCAGAACGTGTGTGCTTAATATCATTTAAGTGACCATATTTAAAGTGAGTATACAGAGGAGAATACTTAATGATCAGCTTATCAACAGGTTTTGGATTTAAATCCTTCCCAGAGGGTGATTCATATCCAATTCCTTTTCTGTTGTTTCTACTTACGCCATAGATCATGGAAGCCATTTCACTTCTATCTAGGCCTCTAGACAGAAACCACTGAAAACTATAATCATACTCTTCTAAAATGTTTTTAGAGCATGACACAGTATCCGAATCAGATTTTTGTTGAGCACTTTCTAGATTAGTTTTTAATTGAAAGTTATTTGCTTTCAGCTCAGCAATTTTTGATTCTATCTGATTACTCTCATATGCAAGATGCTTTAGAAGCTTCTTGTATTTGATATTAATCTTACTATAGTTTTCACACATTTTAGATAAACTTTCAATAAGTTCAGCTCTAGTAAGTTCAAAAAATACCTCTTCTGAATCTGATTCTGATCCAGATTTAGCTGTTTCTTCGTGGTCCTCCATGTCAGCCATCAGTGCCACATTAGCACATTCATCTTCTGACTCTGATCAAGATTCAGAAGCATCTGAATCATCCCATGTGGCCATTAGAACTTTCTTCTTCTTTTCAAACTTCTTTCTGGGTTTCTCCTTCAGAAGTTTGGGACATTCATTTTTATAGTGTCCTGGCTCCTTGCACTCGTAGCACACTACATCTTTCTTTCTAGATTTCTTGTGTCCAGAAGATTCGCCATGTTGATGAGATATCTTGAAGTTTCTGAACTTCTTTTGTTTATGCTTCTAGATTTGGTTTATCCTTCTGGACAACAAAGGCAATTCATCTTCTTCAGAGGAAGATTCTTTAGAGCTTTCTTCAATTACCTATAAAGCTTTAGCAGATTTGTTAGATTTTAGCGCAAAAGACTTACCTTTCTTCTAAGGTTCGTCTTCTTCCAGCTCAATCTCATGACTTCTTAAGGAACTGATAAGTTCCTCCAAAGTGATCTTATTCAGATCCTTGGCAAGCTTCAGCGCTGTCACCATTGGTCTCCACCTTGTTGGTAAGCTTCTGATTATCTTCTTGACGTGATCAGAAGTAGAGTAACCTTTGTACAGAACCTTCAGACCAGCAGTTAGAATCTGAAATGTTGAGAATATAGCTTCCACAGATTCAGATTCCTCCATCTTGAAGGCTTCGTATTTCTGAATGAGCGTTAAGGCCTTTGTCTCCTTCACTTGGGAGATTCCTTCATGCGTCATTTTTAAAGATTCAAACATATCAAATGATGTTTCTCTATTTTTTATTTTCTCATACTCAGTATGAGATATAGCATTTAACAGAATGGTTCTCTCCTTGTGATGATTTCTAAAATCCTTTTTCTGTTGATCAGTCATTGACTTTCTGTCAACCTTTTTGCCTTTATCATTTGTAGGATGAATATAACCATCAATGACCAAATCCCATAAGTCAGCGTCATAGCCTAGAAAGAAACTTTCTATTCTATCTTTCCAATAATCAAACTTCTCACCATCAAACATGGGAGGTTTGGTGCTGATTCTGTCTCTATCATCATAATTGTTGTTGTTTGAAGTTGAAGTTTCAGCCATGATAAATCAAGAATAAATCAATAATAATAGATCAAGAGTTTCTCCCAATAGGATCTTTCTCTGTCACGGTTAAGTGATAGCACTTACAGAACCGGAGCTCTGATGCCAACTGAAGGTAGGAAAAACACTTAGAAGGGGGAGGGGGTTGAATAAGGGTTTCAAACACAATTAAGATGATAGAAAAATAACAAGGTATTTTTATCCTGGTTCGTTTGAACTCAAACTACTCCAGTCTACCCTACCAAGGTGATTTGCCTTTCTCAACAAGGACTTAATCCACTAAATCAAACTGATTACAGTGTTAACCACTAAGACAAACAGTCTTAGTCTTCTTAAGAAATCTGACCACACTTGGTCTCTTAAGGAATCTTTTACAAAAGATAAACTAACAATGTGTTTAAGAGTTGCTTCTAAAAAGCTATATCACAACTGTGATTTTTACACAAGTTTAAGAATGAAATAAAAACTATTCAGCTTTGAAGAATGTTTGTATGAGTTGCTTGTTGAATAAGTTGTCAAGTGATTCGTCAACTTTGAAGTGATGCTGAGACTTGCTTTTATAGTACTTGAAGTCCATTTCTCAAAGACTGTGCAACACTGTGCATTCTGTTGCTTTTGTCTTCTATTAACTTTTCCTTTCTCAGAAGGGGAATGTTCAGACAAATCCTTTTTGTCTGAGTTCCTGCTTCATGCACGAATGAGGAAAGACCCATTTGGATAAGGACAAGGAATATGCCAACGGATCTTTATTTGAACAACATCTTTTTCAACAACTTTGGAACGTCTTGCATCAGATCCACTGATGATGTTCCTAGTTCTTCAAATCAGAGTTACTCTAACAGAGTTTTGCAACAAAGTGCTTTAGCGTGAAAATCTTTATCAGAGAAGACTTGCTTATCAGAGCCTCTGTACTTGCAGTGTTAAGTACTTCCAGAGTCTTCTGAAACTTTACTGTATGTTCCTTACTCAAATTCTTCTCAGCTTCGCTCAGAGTCATCTATAGCAGATCAGAGTCTTCTGATGTATTGCTTCTGACGCTCAGAGCTTTATCGTTCTATAGTGTTCAGAGGCATTCTTGCTTCCAGAATAATATTAATTTTGATATCTGAAACAAATAAATACTTGAACAGAATTAGAGTATATATTTCTTTTATACAAAATTTCATTAATGTTATCATCAAAACAATGAGATATATTAAACACCAATCTATATTCTAACAAAGGTTGGAGGCAGAAGATCCCAAAGTTAATCATGAAAGCTACGAATCGACTAAGGTATGGGGAGTATCGGTTTTCATGATTTTCTATGTATGCCTTTCGATGTGTTTATGGTTGGTTTAGGGGTTTTAGGGAGAATTATGGGAAAAAGGGATTTTGGCCTTCGTGGCCAAAATCTATCATTGAGATTTTGATCGTGATAAGATTAGAAGGTTATGCGAACAAGTGATCTATGGCCTTCATGGCCTAGATCTATCATGGAAGTGGTAACCGTGAGGATTCTAAGGGTAGAGATGGGAAATAATAACCTTTGGCCTTCGTGGCCTAAACCTGTAAGTGCAAATCTGACCGTGAATTAATTGAGAAATTAGGGAAATTGATTATAAGACTCTTAGATTATGGTTGTGATATGTATAAATGAATATTTGAATATTTGATATGAGGATTAGATGACCTTAGGCCTTCGTGGCCAAAACCTTGGGTTGTGATATGTTTGACCTTGTAGGAATAAGAATGTTCAAATGTGAGTAACTCTGATGTACTCAGAGCAATTGCAGGAAAATAGTGATTTAGGCAGTGCAAATGTTGCCGGATTGGCCTAATGACCCATAGGGTTTGTGGCGTTATCGCCGTATGATCTTAGGGATGATTTAGGGATGTTTTGGGGGCATTGGGGTATGTGAATCATATGAGTTTTTGGGTAGAAATCAGTTCTGGTGCGTAGCAGGTTTTGCTGTCATCGCACTGTTCGCCTAGCGAGCAAGTCAATGAAGACTCGCCACTGACTCGCCTAGCGAGCAAGCCAGCGAATACTCGCTACCGGCTCGCCTAGCGAGCAAGCCAGCGAATGTAGCAGAGTTTGCGAATATTGATCGTGTGCAGTGATGCCGTGATGTTTGATTTTGGGATTCCTGTGATGAATTACTATGAGTATGACAGTGAGGTTGCGTGAGTAATAAGTGATAGTATGAGAATTACCACGAGTGTAATTATGATGAATTAATATGAGGCAATGTGAGATGATATTAGGGATTAATATGTGAATACTATGTGATGATATGACGAATTAACATGAGTAGAACTGTGAAGTTTATGTGATTGATAGGCGATAGTGTGAGGATTACCGTGAGTATAATTTGATAAATTAATATGAGATGATATGGGGGTAGTATTATGAATTAATATGGGATAATATGGGATAATATGACTATGAGCTAATATGTGATTTATACATGATTATATGATGACATGATGTGTGAGATTAATTAATATGATGAACTATGATAATATGTTGTATGATGATTAATATGATGAATTGTGATGATATGTTGTATGATGAGTAATATGATGAATTATGATGATATGCTGTATGATGATTAATATGATGAAGTATGGCATTTGATGGTGATGAATATGATGACTGATGATGCACCTATGATGTTATTATGAGGATGATTTATGAAGTGTGCATCATGCATTCATGTGCATCCGGACTTCGATTTAGGACCTCGATTCTTTTGGCTTCAATCCTATTGTGTCGATATGAGGTATTTTGATGTGCCCCGGTTCTCTAGTAGAATCGATCCTATTGATGGAGATCTATGGAGGGTTGATGGCCCAGTTTCCATCGAGCTGTGATGATTGGTACCACATGCATTGAGTTGTGTTGCATTGCATCTATGAGTCTTTTTGTATGAATTATGACGTTATGGTCTGAGGCATATTTGAAGGATATCAATGTGTTGAATATAATTATGAGTAATATGTCGTTTATGCATTAATTGTTATACACTGATTATTATGAATTGTTTTACTCACCCTGCCTGTTTGAATGTTACCTCCACGTGGATAACGTGCAGATGAGCAAGTTTAGTCGTGGACGCCGTCGAGGAGTATTTTGAAGTTTTAGAGTCGTTAGCCTTTATGGTTAATTTAGAGGGTCTTGCTCTGATATGTAACATCGGGTTGGGTTCTTTGAGTTGATTTTATATCATTGGGTTATTTTACTGATGTTCCCTTTTGAGGAGAAACCTTGATTTATGCTTTGAGTTCTGCTGTTTTATGTTTGTCGCTACTCGAAAAATGCATCGTGCAACGACGGGGAGGCGAAAAAGAAAGGACAGAAGAGTCGCCACCGAACTTTATTTATCCCATGAGGGGAAAGGAAAATATCGAGAAAACCTTAAGAAAGAAATGGATAAGATGGTCTCGCAACCATGAACGGGTTCGGAAGCCGGTTATGCGAAGGGAAGGTATTAGCACCCCTCGCATCCATCGTACTCGATGGGAACCTTTTGTTTGTCGATGTGTGAATTTATTTGCTTAAATATTATGCTATAAAAGTGTTCTAAAAGATAGAGAGAAGGGTTTAGAAACGGGGAAAGAGAGGTAACGGGGGAGAAGAGAGAGAACGGACTCGGTAGGACTTCGCAGTCCTATGCCTACGTATTCTCAATAGATGTGAGAAAGTCAGAGTCGACGTAGTTCGGGGAACTACAGATATGGAGGAATGTGCTCGGCAAGGATTGTGGCCCTTATGCCTACGTATCTTTACTTGAAAAAGTAAAGAATCAGAGCAGCCGTAGTTCGGCCTACGGTGTGCGGGGAAATTCTGGTAGACGATGCTATCGTGCGCATTCTAGCAGTTAGGTGTATTGCTGCTCGCTCGTTGGAGACTTAGGCGTTACCTGTTTGCGGTAGAACGGACGTAGCATGCCTTTCTGGGAAAGGGGTGAAAAAGAAAAAAGGGTGCTCGCTAGGATTGTCGCAATCCTATGCCTACGTATTCTCAACATGCAAGAGAAATCAGAGCAACGTAGTTCGTGCTACTACAAGTAACTGGTGTTTTTTGTGGATGATGTTATCGTACGCGTTCTAGCAGTTTAGGTGTTTTGCTGCTCGCTCGTTTGGAGACTTATGCGTACCTGTTTGCGGTAGAACGGACGTAACATATCCTGTTGAAAGATTGATTAATTTTCGCCATGCGAGGCAAGAAGTCACGTTCGATTGATTGGATCGCTTTTTAGGGGGGGGGGGGCGAGACAGATCCTCGGATAGTAACCCCTACGGGTAGTACCCAATTCGTTATCTCAAAGTTTTTGTTATAAAAGGTATGGCAAATGAGGCGTCTTCGTATTGAAAGACGAGTGTCGAAACCACCCTCACTACAGTGGGCATCCCAACGCTCGGAGAAGAAAAGGTCTACACCCAATCCTCTCTCTTTAATTCAATGCAAAGAGAACTTCATTCTCTTATTAAAGATGTTTTTGGTTTTGAATGGTAAGTGCTTTGCGACAGAGAACCCTACGGTAAACGTCAGCACTCGGGATAGGAGAAGGCCTACGCCTAACCACTCCACGACCATTCAAGTTTTTGTCGTAAAAATGATTTGAAAATGCACTCGGTACGGGTCCGAGTTTTTAGGTGACGGAAAGAAGTTGTGACAGGAGGGGTGGTGGAAGAAGTCGCGTCTTCGTATTGAAAGACGAATATCGAAACCACCCTCACTACAGTGGGCATCCCAACATTCGGAGAGGAAGAGGTCTACACCCAATCCTCACTTTTTAATTCAATACAAAGAGAAATTAATTTGGAAGATTATTTGAAAAAAAGGACTCGGTACGGGACCGAGGTTTTGAAAATGTACTCGGCACGGAGCCGAGGTTCTTTAGGAGAAAAAGTTTAGAAGCATCTTCGTATGGAAAGACGAGTGTCGAGATCACCCTCACTACAGTGGGCATCCCAACACTCGAAGAAGAAGGGGTCTACACCCAATCCTCTATTTTTGATTCAATACAAAGAAAAAAAATGTTTTAAAGATGATTTAAAAAGGACTTGATACAAAGCCGAGGTTTTTAGGATAGGAGGGACTGAAAACGTCTTCGTATTGAAAGACGAGTGTCGAAACCACCCTCACTACAGTGGGCATCCCAACACTCGAAGAAGAAGGGGTCTACACCCAATCTTCTCTCTTTAATCCAATACCAAGAATTTGTTTGAAAATGTTTTCGGAGATACACTCGATACGGGACCGATGTTTTCGAAAGAAAAAGCGTTGAAAGAGAAATGGTCTCAGATCCAACGTTTACAAGGAAATAAAATTTTTTAAAACTACAATATACTTTACAAAGTTCTAACAAAACAAAAAGAGAAATGACATTCTAAATATATATAAGAAAACTCTTAAAATAAATAAGATAAGGTTCTTAAAACTTTAAAGAAAATATAAATAGAAAATTAGATATGTAAAGTAATCTAAAAATTATATAAGAAAACCTAAAGTAATATATATATATATATAGTATTTACAAAATAAATATTAAAATATTTACAAATAGATATTAGAATATTTACAATATACTAGAAAAAAAATTTATATATCTATAACTTAAATTTACCAAAATAAAGTTACAAAACTCTAAACATTTCATTTGAGATTCAATAAAATAATAGAAACAGAAAACAAAAGACATTAGATTGTGATGACCAAACAGAAAGATACAAACACGTATGCATTGGGGATATACGAACACAACCGTGGCACTTGCAAGCAACACACTCAGATTCTACTACCACAAAATCAAAACGAAAATGTAAGCAAGAAAACGCAATGAACAAAAGTCGAACTACCTCAAATTCGAAACTCCTTCTGCTTGGTTTCGACTTCTCACTCTTCTCCTTCACTTTCGTTTCTGTTCTTCTTTTGGCGGTGCGGCGGTGGATGGTTGGTTATCGGAACGATGGCAGCTTGATTTCTGATGGTCTACAATCTCGCTCACCACGTGTTCGATGAAAGTACTGCTGTGGTTTGGATGCTTGTTGCAAAGTTTACAGTGAGTTTATGAGGAAGATGGATGTTGAGTTGGGTTTGAAGTTGAGGTGGTAGTATGAGCTGTTCGAAAACGGTGTTCAAAGGTGAGGGAAATGAAACGAAGGTTAAGGTTGCTGCAAGAATGGGTGGATGATGAGGATGAAATTGGTGAAGAGTTTGGGGTGGCTGCTGCAATGGTTAGGGTTTCTCTCCTTTTTTCTCTACCAGCCTCCTTTCTGAATGAATAGTAACAAAATATATATGATGTGAGATTAGGGTTTTCCTATGTTTGAAAATGCATTCTCTGCTATCACTTTCTGATGTCAAGACCATGTCCTTCCATTTTAGTAAATTTGGCCCTGCTGTCCTATTTTCTTGTCCCTGAATTTCGTCTGTTTGTGCTGACTGTATCTTCTGTTATTTACTCATGATTTTCACTTGTAGTGCTTTTGTCTCTCCAACATGTGCTAACACTACTCTAATTTGAACAATTGTCTGTTCCACAATGTTGCCAGCTTGAGAAAGAGCTTCTTGGTTTTTACGAGATAACTTAGCCAAAGTGGTAGCATGAATGTTTTAACGATGTAGTATTATAAGTGTCTGACATCATATACATTACTGAAACCTTTTCCACAGAAATATCCTCAGAAATAATAGATTCACAAATACGCTTAAGACCGTCGTCAAGGAGATATTGATCTGCCGCTTTAAGGAGGTCCGGGGCAACATCCAAATCAACATCTACTGTTCCAGTGTATATAAATCTCATCATCAACTCAAAGACATTACATTTAATATTTGGAATCTCTATATCCTTGGCTTCCTTTTCCATATTGCTCACCCAAGTAAACCTGGGAAGTTGGTGATGTAGGCGCAAGATCAACAACAGAGGCACCCATTCCTTTGGTAGCCATTGTGTGAAGCGCTGCAGAGGCTGTGGGATGTGTTGTGTGTTCTTCTTTCATTTTCAATAATTAACTAGTTAATTATTTGCCACTCTGATGAATGAATGATCCATATTCATGTATGTTGACAGTAATGATGCCAAACAGACGACTTGTTTTTATCCGATTCCTCAAGCAGCAGATTTCATATCACGTGTGGTAGAAAGAGCCAATGCACCTGTCATTTATCTTTCCTCGGATGCTGCAGAATCCGATATCCGTCTGCTTCAGTCGCTGATTGTAGCAAATGGTAGGTCTGTTCCACTTGTTAAGCGTCCACCTCGTAATTCAGCAGAAAAATGGGAGGCTTTGTTATACAGACATCATATTGATGGAGATCCTCAGGTGAGCTCACATTGCTTCTAGATCAGATGACTAGACTGTAATATTGGGTGTATTTTGTGTATTGTATTGAATATGAGTATTTGTTATGCTTAAGGCGGAAAATATGTTGGAGAAGACTATATGTGCCATGTCTAGTGTGTTCATCGGGGCCTCTGGTTCAACTTTCACTCGAGACATCCTGCAGATTGTAGTTATACAAGAGAAGGATTATGTTCCGATTTGGATGTCTCTTATGGCTGGCTCATCACTTCCTCGTAGGGATCCTCCATGATCACTTTCAAATGTTGTCCGCCTGCTCATGTTAGCTCGCTGCACTAATCGTACAAGTGCTTGAACAACCTCTGACATTGGTGGTCGGAATTCAGGCTCCGGCATTTGAGTTATGGGACGCCATATGCTGTTGTTGCTGCTGTAATTGATCTTCAGACTGCTGCGCTTGACTATGAAGTGCAGATGAATTACTTGTTCTCCGAGGGAATTTGGACAAGCTGTCCATAGGTCCAGTTCCTGTTTCTCTGCTATAATCTACCAAGTCTTTCATGCTATTGACCACTTCTGATATTTGTAGGCACCGCACATATCTCTTTGTGTATCCTAAATCATTAACCAATGGAACTTCCAAGGCTTTTGCCAGCTGACGAGCTTTGTGCAGTAGCCTATTCATTCTCCCTGTAATTTTCCTATGGTCCTTATGTCTTGGAGACAAATAAACATTGGAAGCATATGTATTTGTTCTATGGATTTTTGAGTTTAAAAAAATGAATACATGGGCCTTTGTAATGGAATTGAATCTCTTATTGCATTTTTTATGATTTTTTATATGTAACAATGGGCCTGGTTCTTGTAGGAATGAAATGAACTCATAATAAAACTCTAGTATCTTATTAATAATTGTGAATGGATCTCTAAAAAGCAAATGATTTTTAATCACGATGGTGGGATCAAGTAAAGGCTAATTGGGAGTTTTATTTTATTTTTTTATGTCTATGCCTTATAAAAGAAGGAAATTTGGGTAAAGACAACTCAATATGAATTCGGATATTTGAGTATGACTTTAGAAAAGGGTCCAAACGGAATGATCTTAAAATGAAATGATTAATAACCTGAAGACGTACTTGAAACCAGCTGATTCAAGACTTGAGAAATGAATGGCACAAAATCAAGGTTCGAAATCGTCTTGAAACCACTGATCATATCCGGGCTATGAGCAAGTAGACACTTTTCTTATTTCCAACTGAACTCCACACCTTCCATAAAAGCTCATGACCACACTCAACACAAAACCTGAGAAATAGCCAGAGAATCATGGCCCAGGGCCAAATGATCATTTTGAGAACCACCACCAAGCAACACCATTATTCGTGATAAGACTAATCAAGAAAGGTAGGACAAATTTAGGGTATGACAGATGCCCCTATCTAATTGGCTTGGACGAGTAAAATGAATTGTTGCAGCATTCATTTTTCAAGGCGGAAGTCAATTAGATATAAAGAAGACCCTGAATTTATCCAAAAGGAGAGCAAAGGCCGCTAACACCAAAAGGATGTTAACAGAGAAAACTTAACACCCAAAGGATGACAAACTTATCACCAAAAGGATGATAGTACACTCACACACAATGCTCCGACATCAAAAGAAAGTAAGGGATCCACTATCAAAAGGATAGCGGAATACACGCTAGTCATGACACCAAAAAGGATGTCAGACCCATCACCAAAAAGGATGATGGAGCGAAAAAGATCAACCTTAACACCAAAGAGGATGAAAGGGAGATAAGCTTCTCTGAAGAGATTGCCACTTATCACTGAAGATGGATAAGCTTCTCTGAAGAGATTGCCACTTATCGCTGAAGATGGATAAGCTTCTCTAAAGAGATTGCCACTTATCACTGAAGATGGATAAGCTTCTCTGAAGAGATTGCCACTTATCGCTGAAGATGGATAAGCTTCTCTGAAGAGATTGCCACTTATCGCTGAAGATGAATAAGCTTCTCTGAAGAGATTGCCACTTATCGCTGAAGATGGATAAGCTTCTCTGAAGAGATTGCCACTTATCGCTGAAGATGGATAAGCTTCTCTGAAGAGATTGCCACTTATCGCTGAAGATGGATAAGCTTCTCTGAAGAGATTGCCACTTATTGCTGAAGATGGATAAGCTTCTCTGAGGAGATTGCCACTTATCGCTGAAGATGGATAAGCTTCTCTGAAGAGATTGCCACTTATCGCTGAAGATGGATAAGCTTCTCTGAAGAGATTGCCACTTATCGCTGAAGATGGATAAGCTTCTCTGAAGAGATTGCCACTTATCGCTGAAGATGGATAAGCTTCTCTGAAGAGATTGCCACTTATCGCTGAAGATGGATAAGCTTCTCTGAAGAGATTGCCACTTATCGCTGAAGATGGATAAGCTTCTCTGAAGAGATTGCCACTTATCGCTGAAGATGGATAAGCTTCTCTGAAGAGATTGCCACTTATCGCTGAAGATGGATAAGCTTATCTGAAGAGATTGCCACTTATCGCTGAAGATGGATAAGCTTCTCTGAAGAGATTGCCACTTATCGCTGAAGATGGATAAGCTTCTCTGAAGAGATTGCCACTTATCGCTGAAGATGGATAAGCTTCTCTGAAGAGATTGCCACTTATCGCTGAAGATGGATAAGCTTCTCTGAAGAGATTGCCACTTATCGCTGAAGATGGATAAGCTTCTCTGAAGAGATTGCCACTTATCGCTGAAGATGGATAAGCTTCTCTGAAGAGATTGCCACTTATCGCTGAAGATGGATAAGCTTCTCTGAAGAGATTGCCACTTATCGCTGAAGATGGATAAGCTTCTCTGAAGAGATTGCCACTTATTGCTGAAGATGGATAAGCTTCTCTGAGGAGATTGCCACTTATCGCTGAAGATGGATAAGCTTCTCTGAAGAGATTGCCACTTATCGCTGAAGATGGATAAGCTTCTCTGAAGAGATTGCCACTTATCGCTGAAGATGGATAAGCTTCTCTGAAGAGATTGCCACTTATCGCTGAAGATGGATAAGCTTCTCTGAAGAGATTGCCACTTATCACTGAAGTCTGCTGGAGACAATTCACTAGGGAATGCCCATGAATTTACTGGAGATGCCCCTGTCTGGGTTGAATGTTGATTTGAAGATCTTGATTAACCACGAGTTTGAAGTATGTCGTGGGAAATACCCATGGTCTTGAAAAGATGCCCCTGACTGGGCCGAATTTTGCTTTGATATTCTTGAATTCCATGGGAGGAACCATGGCCTTTGAAGATAATGCCCCTGACTGGGCTGCTGATTGCCTTGAAGCTCAAAAAGTTGCCAAACTTCGTGGGGAACACCCACGGTCTTGTGGAAGAATGCCCCTGATTGGGCTCAATCTTGTCTTGATATCTTCTGACTCTAGTAAGAGAAACCCACAGTCTTGCAAGAGGTGCCCCTGTCTGGGCTGATGATCTTGGAAATCTTCGTGATTGACCCTGGATCTGAGCTCGCATATGCGAATGCTTGATGATAATGATATTCCATAACAAGTGGAAATGCAGACGCAAATGCTAACACGCGGAGATGCAAGAGCTGGGGGAGTATGATATGATTCTGGGTATGCGTATGATGCAAGATGCTTATGAAGTCGAACGCGATGCGTATGATGCATATGAGGTGTATGATTGCAGGAAGGTGACTGGGAATGCAGGTGCCGACATGGCGGACTTTGGTGATGGGAAAGTGGAGGATAAGCCTGACTTCCCGACATCATCTTTTCATGATGTGATAAAACCTGGAGGTGCCGATACCGTCAACTCGAGGCCTGCTCTGCCAGGTTTTGACAGCCTTGTCAGTCAAGTCGTTACAAGATTTAGAATGATGTTCCTATGTACTTCTTAGAGTCATGGTCACCCTTTGGTTACCCTAAGAGGGTAAGTCACCCTTTAATCTAATTTATCATTATATGTAAAACCCATCATCAAATAAATGGAACTTGCAACCAAAGGGTAAATAAAAAAAACAGAAAAAGCTTTGATGAAAGTAATTTTATTAATGAAAACCCATAAATGGGAAAATTACAGAAGGAGGCAATTCCTAAAAGAGGTAACTGCTTTCGAAAGAGAATATAAAGACTAAGACAATGTTGAAAATGGTCCCTGCCAAGTTTCAAATCTGCTATGGCCCATATGTCTCTGAAGACCCTTCACGCCTTGCTTTTGAGCGCCGCGATCGAATTGATCTTTCTCAGTCGAGGGCTTGATGGTTATGGAGGATGATTCACCCGTCTTTTCACGATGCAGTTCTGCCTTTTTGAATCCCTAACTTTTGCCTGAACCATTTTTATGGTCCACCAGGACGCCCATTTTTGCGTGGATTCTCTTTTTGGGTCCACCGGGCTTATCTTTTAAGCATAATATTTTTTAACTGCATCTGCATTCACAGGGGATGAGAGATCGTCACCATCCATGGTTGACAGGATCATGGCCCCTCCGGAGAAAACTTTCTTTACTATATACGGACCCTCATAGTTTGGTGCCCATTTTCCCCTTGGATCGACGTGAGTTGGCTGAATTTTCCTTAGTACCAAATCTCCTGCTTGGATGTGTCGTGGGCGAACCTTCTTATCAAAGGCCCTCTTCAATCGTTTTTGGTATAATTGTCCATGACAGATGGCCGTCATGCGTTTCTCGTCGATGAGATTGAGTTGGTCGAGTCTGGCTTGTATCCATTCGGACTCATCTAGCTTGACGTCTGCTAAAATCCTTAAGGAGGGAATCTCTACTTCAATGGGCAATACTGCTTCCATGCCATATACGAGAGAAAACGGGGTTGCCCCTGTGGAAGTGCGCACTGAGGTGCGGTAGCCATGCAACGCGAACGACAACATCTCGTGCCAGTCTTTGTAAGTCTTCACCATCTTCTGGACGATTTTCTTAATGTTCTTATTTGCCGCCTCAACAGCCCCGTTCATTTTAGGGCGATAAGGTGTTGAATTGTGGTGTTCAATTTTGAAGTTTTCACACAACTCTTTCATCATCTTATTGTTGAGGTTTGAACCATTGTCTGTAATGATCTTGTTCGGGATTCCATATCGACAAATAATCTCTTTTTTGATGAAGCGAGTCACCACTTGCTTAGTGACGTTGGCATAGGACGCCGCTTCTACCCATTTGGTAAAGTAATCGATGGCCACTAAGATAAAACGGTGCCCATTTGAAGCGGTTGGCTCGATGCGTCCGATTACATCTATACCCCACATAGCGAAAGGCCAAGGCGAAGTCAAAACATTCAGAGGGAATGGTGAAGTATGGACCTTGTCTGCGTAAATTTGGCACTTGTGGCATGACTGGACATGGAGACAACAATCCGTTTCCATCGTCATCCAATAGTATCCTGCCCTCAAAATCTTTTTAACCATAGTATGACCACTAGCATGTGTCCCAAAAGATCCTTCATGCATTTCATTTATGATACGTTTTGCCTCGTGTTTATCCACGCATCTGAGTAGAACCGAATCGTAATTCCGCTTGTATAGCACGTCACCACTGAGGAAGAACTTTGAGGAGAGCTTTCTGAGATACTTCTTGTCAGTGATAGTTATGCCTTCTGGATATTCTTGTGTCTCTAGATATCGCTTGATATCATAGAACCAAGGATGATTATCAGTTTTAGCTTCTTCCCCCTCGGCCGCTAGGCAATAAGCGGGTTCGTCCAAATATTCTAAACGGATGGATGGCGCCTCATTCTCCCACTTGACTTGAAACATAGATGCTAGTGTTGCTAGAGCGTCAGCCAACTGATTTTCTCCTCTGGGAATGTGATGGAAAGTGATCTCATCAAAGTACGGGATTAACTTCAAGACATGATCTCTGTAAGGAATTAACTTGATGTCCAGTGTTTCATACTCCCCTTTAATCTGGCATATGACAAGCGCGGAATCTCCATAGACTTCTAGAATCTTGACTCTATTATCAATGGCAGCTTCAATTCCGAAAATACAGGCTTCATATTCGGCCATGTTGTTAGTACACTTAAAGCATAATCTGGCGGTGAATGGCAGGTGAAAGCCAGTTGGAGAAGTGATGATTGCCCCAATTCCATAACCTTTGGCATTTGCGGCACCATCGAACACGAGCGTCCATCGCGATCCTGGTTCGGGTCCATCATTTGGGCCTGGCGTGGCATAATCTCTGGCAAACATGACGTCTTCATCGGGGAAATCTAAGCGCATGGATTGGTAGTTGTCCATAGGCTGGTGGGCAAGGTATTCAGAGAGCACACTTCCTTTGATAGCTTTCTGCGTAACATACTGGATGTCATACTCTGTTAACACCATTTGCCACCGAGCTACCCGCCCGGTGAGAGCGGGCTTCTCGAATATGTATTTGACAGGATCCATCTTGGAGATCAACAAAGTCGTATGGGTGAGCATATATTGTCTCAAGCGTTTTGCTGCCCAAGCCAATGCGCAACATGTCTTCTCGAGCATCGAATATCTCGTTTCACAGTCATTAAACTTCTTGCTGAGGTAATAGATTGCATGGTCTTTCCTGCCGGTTTCATCATGTTGTCCCAATACGCATCCCATGGATCCCTCTAACACAGTCAGGTACATGATCAGGGGTCGTCCGGGCACCGGAGGCATCAAGATCGGCGGTTCTTGTAGGTATTCCTTTATCTTCTCAAAGGCTTTCTGACAGTTATCGTTCCATACCACGGCTTGATCCTTTTGAAGTAATTTGAAGATGGGCTCACAAGTGGCCGTTAGATGAGATATGAACCTGGCGATATAGTTCAACCTCCCAAGGAATCCTCGGACCTCTTTTTCAGTTTTGGGAGCCGGCATCTCCTGGATAGCTTTGACCTTATCTGGATCGACTTCAATCCCTTTCTGGCTCACAATAAAACCTAGCAATTTACCAGATCTTACACCAAAAGTGCATTTGTTGGGATTTAGTCTCAGCTGGAATTTCCTTAACCGGGCGAATAGCTTTCCCAAGTGGATAAGGTGCTCTTCCTCAGTCTGGGATTTTGCAATCATATCGTCTACATAACACTCAATCTCTTTATGTATCATGTCATGGAAAAGAGTGACCATTGCTCGCTGATATGTTGCGCCTGCGTTCTTAAGTCCAAATGGCATAACCTTGTAACAGAAAGTTCCCCATGGAGTGATAAAAGTTGTCTTTTCCATATCTTCGGGCGCCATCTTAATCTGGTTATATCCAGAAAAGCCATCCATAAATGAGAATACAGAAAATTGGGTTGTGTTGTCTACTAGCACATCAATGTGTGGCAAAGGGAAGTCATCTTTAGGACTCGCTCTATTAAGGTCTCTATAATCTACACACATTCGCACCTTCCCATCCTTTTTAGGTACTGGGACAATATTCGCTATCCATTGCGGATAGTTGGATACTGCCAGAAAACCAGCGTCCAATTGCTTTTGTACTTCTTCTTTGATCTTGAAAGACATCTCTGGCTTTGTTCTCCTCAACTTTTGCTTCACCGGCGGGCAGCCTTCCTTGAGAGGTAGTCTGTGCATCACAATCTCTTCATCTAGACCGGGCATATCTTTGTAAGACCAAGCAAATACGTCAACATACTCTCGAAGCAATATTATCAGTTTTGACTTAACCTCTGACTCTAAAGCTGCGCCTATCTTGATTTCTTTGGCATCCTCTTCAGTTCCCATGTTGATGACTTCGACCTCTTCTTGGTAGGGCTGAATGACCTTTGACTCCTGCTTCAATAGTCTAGCTAGCTCTTCTGGGAGATCACAATCTTCCTCGCAGTCTTCGTCGGCTTGGTAGATCGGGTTATCAAAGTCATATTGGACCATAGCGGGGTCGTTATTGACAGGAGCAAGGGAAGATCTGCACGATGAATGACTTCATGCTTTATTATTTTTTTTTATTTTTAGAAAAGGTTGACATAACGAAGGAAAATAAAACAAAACATTGTCTTTCAAAGATAATTTTATGTGCAAAAAGTAGAAATGAAAGGAAGAGAGCGTAATTGGATGCGAAAGTTTATTTATTGATGAGAAGTTGTGCTTTTAAAAGCAAAAGGCCCTACAACATGATCCATATGCCTTGGGCAGAGCATATGATTTTTTTATAGGTAAAATAAAAGGGAATTACTCGTCTACTAGAGTAACTTCGGGGATTTCGACGACTCTCCAATTGTTCAAAGTTTGATTAGGCGCCCTAGGATACACCATACACAGCTCTTCATGATCTTCGGCTTCAGTTTCCAAAAACATGACTTGACCATCGACAAGGTGGCCTCCACTAGTAAAAACCAACGGAGTTGCAAGCTCTTTGCCCTTATCAGTTGCATTCTTCTGCTTGTAGCCTAGACCAGCTCCATTTTTGTTGACGGGCAATTCCAACACCCTGCCCCATCCTCGCGGATGTCCTTCCTCTATCACCGTCCTCGCGTCCTTCCAAGTCACTATTGAAGATGTCGGCTTTTCGTAAATCATTTCAACATTGATCACTTCAAAAGCTTGAAACGGTGTCTCATGCACTTCATTTCCTACTTCCACATAGCGGAAAGAAGCAAGATGGCTCACGAGAACATCTTCCTCACCCTCAATGATGACCATCTGATTGTTAATCATAAATTTGATCTTTTGATGCAAGGTTGAAGTTACAGCGCCTGCGGAATGAATCCACGGACGACCAAGAAGGCAACTGTAAGCGGGGTATATATCCATTACGTAAAATGTAATGATGAAAGTATGAGGTCCGATCTTGATCGGGAGGTCAACCTCGCCTACCACAGTTCTCTTAGCTCCATCAAAAGCTTTTACAATAGTTTGACTTGGCTTCATCACAAGTCCTTCAATTGACAACTTGCACAACGAGCTTTTTGGTAATACATTCAGCGATGATCCAGTGTCAACGAGCACCCTAGAGAATACAACATCCATACATTCGATGGTAATGTGCAAGGCCTTGTTATGATTTTTTCCTTCGGGAGGTAATTCACTATCATTAAAGCTCAAAATATGACCTGATGCAATATTTCCCACCACTTCTTCAAACTGTACTACTGATATCTCCTCTGGCACATGAGCTGCCTTCAAGAATTTTAGCAGTGCTTCTTGATGGGCCTTTGAACACATTAACAATGACAGCATGGATATCTTCGAGGGCGTCTGATTGAGCTGATCAATCACTTTGTAATCGCTTTTCTGAATAATTCTTAGAAACTCCTCCGCTTCATCATTTGGGATGCCTTTCTGTTTAGATGACTGCCCTTGTTCATTGGTGCTTGGTACGGCAGTACCTTTCCTTGCATTGTCACTGCCATTGACAGGAGGTGCAGTCGGAGCGAAGATTCGACCACTTCTAGTGACGCCTCCGGTTCCCACGATGTTCCCTACAGTCTTCTTTTCTTCCAATACATCTTCTTCTGCCACCTTCTGTCCGTTGAGAAAAACAGTTTCATCGTATAACCAAGGTACAGCTTTGGTGCTCTTGTACGGAAACGGAGATGGGGTCGAAATGACAAGCTGGTTCATTGATGGTGGAGACATAGGTATCTTAACTGGATCATACGGGATCTGCAGTGGGATAGAAGTATGTCCGTACATGTTGTCCCATTCTTCCTCATCGCACGGTATGGTCAATGGTGTGCGGTTCGAATTGTCAACTGGGATCCAAAGCTCATATCCATCATCATATGGTATCTCCAATGTTTCGAACGGAATTTCAAGAGTAGCAACTTCCTCAATCTTTAATAGTTGTTCTGCTACTAATACACCCTGCTCAATCAGGCCTTGTATGCCCTTCTTCAGCTCAGCGCATCCTTGAGATCCGTCCATGCAAACATGGCAATTAGTTGGACATCCTGGGTAAATGTTTTTCAACAAGAGTTGCTCCTTAATAGTGGAAAGTGGGGTCCTCAATTTCTCAATATCCGAAATTAATCGGATCCCCTTAGAGCCTTCAATCATGTTTGTTGAGTGGTGAGGTGGCATTGGATTAGATTTGATGTTCGGAGTATTTCGGGTAAAGTTTATCGCTTTTGAATCGATAAGATTTTGCACAATGTATTTTAAAGCCTTACAATTCTCAATGCTATGGCCTGGGGCGCCAGAATGGAATTCACATCTCGCATTTACATCGTAGCCATAGGGGAGAACAGCCGGAGGATCTTTCATTTCCCTAAGTTGAACGAGACCTGCTTTCAACAAGAACGGAAGCAATTTGGCGTAAGTGGACGGAATTGGATCAAGCCTCCTTTCTGGCTTTCTCTGCCCTTGATACTGATTTTGTCTTGGTTGATAGGGTTGTTGTTGTCGATTTTGCTGAGGCGCAGGCTGATTTGCCGGAATAGAAAGTGGTTGCTGTGGAGCGATGGCAGCAATGTGGTGATAACCTTGGTGAGTTCTCCCTCCATTGGTGAACACTGCACTAGCTTTGCCTTCCCTTTTCTTAACGAAACCCTGATAAGGCTTCTTGACCCCGCTTGCAGATCCGCCTGCATTCTGAATTTTTCCCGCCTTCATGAAACTCTCTAATCTCTCTCCAGCCATAACAAGTTCAGAAAACACCGTGGAGGTTGAGGATGCTAACCGCTCAAAGATCGGTCCTTGTAGCGTGCCCATGAATAGGCCTGTCAGTTCTTTCTCCATCAGTGGAGGTTGTACCCTTGCAGCTACTCCCCTCCATCTCTGCGCGAAGTCTTTAAAACACTCATTCGGCTTCTAAGTCAAATTCTGAAGCTGCATACGATTCGGAGCCATGTCAGTATTATACTGATAATGCTTCACGAAAGCGTCTGCTAACTCTTTCCAGCTTCTTACGTTGGATCGTTCAAGGTGCATATACCATTCTAGGGATGCCTCTGTTAAGCTATCTTGAAAGAAATGGATTAGTAGCTTCTCGTCATCAGAATAGGCGGCCATCTTCCTACAGTAAGACCTTATGTGGGTCTTAGGACAACTGTTACCCTTGTACTTCTCGAAGGTTGGAATTACAAACTTTGGAGGTATCTTAACTCCGGGTACAAGACATATTTCAGCGGCATCTAGTCCCAAAACATCGGGGCCTTGCAATGCCCTTACCACCTCTTGTAAGGCTTTGAACTTTTTCTCCAACTCAGCGGTTTGGGGTGCACATGCTTCAGCTGAATTCTCATAGAAGCCCTCATGTTCATCGTACTGGACTGGTATTGGGATCGCAGTGCCATGAGGTTGAGTAGTACCGACTGGCGGAGGGACGGTGTTGATAGGTACGGCGCCGGCAGAAGTAGGAATTGCCCCAACAGGGGTTGGGGTGGCATCAACAGGAATTGGAATTGCACCACTTGCATTGGGAATTGCACCAGCCAAAGTCTGATTAGCGCTCCTCTCCGCTGCTTGTCTCATCTCCTCTTGACTCCTGGCCATATTCTGAATCACCTCCATGAGTTGATTCATCTGCGTTTTCATGCCTAGCATCTCGCTCCTCATAGTAGCCTGGTCTTGTTCTATCTGATCCATGATTCTCTTCTGGCTATTCCTTGTGTTATACCGATGCCGTGAAGTCAGCTTGCTTTACTCTTTCTGAAAGGGGTAAGCGGTGTGTAAGATCGGGTTGTAGGAAATGCAAAAAGAAAAATGCGCAAACGTATGCAAAATGCTCGAGAGACTTTCGAGGCTTGTGATTATCATTGGTATCATAGAATCATGACTGAATAATAAAGAAGTGCACAATTTGGACCAAAAAGCAATCTTTCATTAATTTTTAGAAAAAATTCATACAGACAAAAGCTGAATAAGCCGAAACTACAAGTCGTGCTACAAAAGATAACTGAATAACTAAAATTCACTCTTTTGGAGACGTTCTTCAAGCTTCTTCGTCTCAAACATGTACCATTTGGTCGCAGAGTTGGATAAAGTGGTGAACAGAATGGGGGATATCATTTCCTTCCAAGTCTTGAATGGCGCTTTCCAACCTCCATGGGATATCACGGATCATGAGGTTGCAATGCTCCACCAAATTGTTGTACCTAGCACGACACATATCTAGAGTCGACTGGTAATAACAAATAGAATCCACATGGGTGTCCAACAACTCATTGAGCTGAGCCTCCTTCTCGAGCCACTGCGCACTATCTCTTTGCAAAGCCTCGAAACGATTCCTCCACAGAAGGGCTGTTTCTTGGGCAGTTTCCAATTCTTGACATTTGTTATTCCACATGTCGGATGTGACATATGAATCTTTCAATGCCTCCTCTTTGAGTCTTCGTTCATTTTCCACTAGGGTCAAGGCATTTCTCAGTCGTTCTTCAAGATCCCCAATATCAGCCTCAAGATTCTCTCGTATTTCCTTCTTTTCGGCAGAGGCTATCTCAAAGAAGTGCCATGCCCTATCACAAGAAGCTTTGGTGTCCTTTAAGCGTTGTCGGAGAGTTGTTAATGATGCATCAGCCCCTTCGTAACCCTGTTGGTACCTGACTCTCAGATCCGTTTCTAATTTTAGCTTCTTGCTACTTTCAGCTGCTTGATCCTGTTCAAACTCCACCTTTCTTTTGTACTGACCGCTCTCCACCTTTGCCACGCAATTCTTCGCTTTTAACTCCTTCCTCCCCTTTGTATGAATCTTGCCCCAAGCCTTAGCAATCTTCCTGACAAACGCAGGGTCCTCTGATGTGGCTAACAAAAAGAAACTCTGAACCTTCTCTGCCTCGGGCTCGCCTTCCATAGCATAGCCCAACTGACGTAATGCCATGACTGGGTTATAGTTAATACAACCGGCCCTACCGATCAAAGGTACATTACTGAATTCTCCACAACTAAAAATGATTTCCACATCATAGTACTCAGGAGAGTACCAAGCAATATCACTAGCTTCCAGAGACATGATGCGTTGAGACCATTTTAATTTCTTCTTGTTTTCCATGAACGACCCTTTCTTGGGCAAATGAGAAGCATACCAATTGTATAGTAGGTGAGAGCAGCATTGGATCATTCCAAAGCCTTCTTTTCACTCCTCCAATGAATAGAGTGATAAACATCGGCAAGGAGTGTAAGGATGGGAGTCTTCTGCATGAAGAGAACGATGGCAGTGATGTCTATGAAATTGTCCACATTTGGAAAGAGGACAATCCCATAAATCATTAGAGCAACGCTTATTCCGAACTTTTCCCAATCTTCGTCCACCTTGTATTGAGCAGCCTTTTCTAGCAGAAATTTCAATGGAAAACCCTGAACACCCCCTTTACTGGTTAGACCCTATTTGACTTCCTCTTTGGTCATACGTAGAGTAAGAGCAATGGCAGGAGGTTTTGGTTCTTCTTCCAAGCCTGTGTATATAGGTTGATCCTTAATCTTGATGTTCAAAATGTGAGAATATTCCTCAAGAGTAGGGGCCAACTGATAGTTTTGAAAAGTGAAACATCTGAGAGGTGCATCATAGAACTGAGCCATGGCGAACAAAGCCCAAGTATCGACCCTAGAATGGAGGAGATCAAGCAATTTCCCATACTTCCCCTGAAAGTTGATCTTGATAGCCTTTGGTACGTCAATCAGAATGTCTTGAATTAGTTCCAGCTTTGGTTCTCTAAACTTGATGGAATTTGTGCTTCGCTTTCTTTGGTCAGTCATTGTATTCACCAATACCTGAGATAATCACAGTCTCTTAAGTCCCTTGATATGCGAAAAATGATATGTAATGCAATGTTTTATGAATGCACATGATAAAGGACACAAAGCGAGATCAAGATCACTGGTCCTGCAAAACAACACAAAAAAGATCTCTCCCATCGGGTGGGTTATCTATTGGTTTATAAGAGGGTATCCCAAAGGCTTTTAAACAAAGTCCCATGCACTAGCCCTCGAAAGTTTTCCATCATAACGACTACTCGTAAGACGGTAATCCCTTCAAAGGATGAACACAGAGTCATGTCTTAGCGACCTTTGGAATAAGGTTCTACAAAGGTCCTCAGAGTCGCGGACTCCCACGTCGAAAATAAAGACGTCATTACGACTACACGTAAGACATAATCATTCCAACGGGGTCTCATCTGAGCGGTGGAATTCGATCCAACTCAACGAGTCCTAAGTCTCGCAAATCAGAAAGAAACCACCTCCTATCTTAGTGTGTACTTGAAAGCTCGGGTAGAAAGCCTTATCTCACAAACCATCCAAATAAACCCAACAGTTAGTGAACATAACATAATAAAAAATAAAAGCAAATAAAACACAAACACGACAAACAAATTAGGTCTGGCTCGCTAGGAGACTCCCCAGCAGAGTCGCCAGCTGTCACTACTCGAAAAATGCATCGTGCAACGACGGGGAGGCGAAAAAGAAAGGACAGAAGAGTCGCCACCGAACTTTATTTATCCCATGAGGGGAAAGGAAAATATCGAGAAAACCTTAAGAAAGAAATGGATAAGATGGTCTCGCAACCATGAACGGGTTCGGAAGCCGGTTATGCGAAGGGAATGTATTAGCACCCCTCGCATCCATCGTACTCGATGGGAACCTTTTGTTTGTCGATGTGTGAATTTATTTGCTTAAATATTATGCTATAAAAGTGTTCTAAAAGATAGAGAGAAGGGTTTAGAAACGGGGAAAGAGAGGTAACGGGGGAGAAGAGAGAGAACGGACTCGGTAGGACTTCGCAGTCCTATGCCTACGTATTCTCAATAGATGTGAGAAAGTCAGAGTCGACGTAGTTCGGGGAACTACAGATATGGAGGAATGTCCTCGGCAAGGATTGTGGCCCTTGTGCCTACGTATCTTTACTTGAAAAAGTAAAGAATCAGAGCAGCCGTAGTTCGGCCTACGGTGTGCGGGGAAATTCTGGTAGACGATGCTATCGTGCGCATTCTAGCAGTTAGGTGTATTGCTGCTCGCTCGTTGGAGACTTAGGCGTTACCTGTTTGCGGTAGAACGGACGTAGCATGCCTTTCTGGGAAAGGGGTGAAAAAGAAAAAAGGGTGCTCGCTAGGATTGTCGCAATCCTATGCCTACGTATTCTCAACATGCAAGAGAAATCAGAGCAACGTAGTTCGTGCTACTACAAGTAACTGGTGTTTTTTGTGGATGATGTTATCGTACGCGTTCTAGAAGTTTAGGTGTTTTGCTGCTCGCTCGTTTGGAGACTTATGCGTACCTGTTTGCGGTAGAACGGACGTAACATATCCTGTTGAAAGATTGATTAATTTTCGCCATGCGAGGCAAGAAGTCACGTTCGATTGATTGGATCGCTTTTTAGGGGGGGGGGGGGGGGGGGCGAGACAGATCCTCGGATAGTAACCCCTACGGGTAGTACCCAATTCGTTATCTCAAAGTTTTTGTTATAAAAGGTATGGCAAATGAGGCGTCTTCGTATTGAAAGACGAGTGTCGAAACCACCCTCACTACAGTGGGCATCCCAACACTCGGAGAAGAAAAGGTCTACACCCAATCCTCTCTCTTTAATTCAATGCAAAGAGAACTTCATTCTCTTATTAAAGATGTTTTTGGTTTTGAATGGTAAGTGCTTTGCGACAGAGAACCCTACGGTAAACGTCAGCACTCGGGATAGGAGAAGGCATACGCCTAACCACTCCACGACCATTCAAGTTTTTGTCGTAAAAATGATTTGAAAATGCACTCGGTACGGGTCCGAGTTTTTAGGTGACGGAAAGAAGTTGTGACAGGAGGGGTGGTGGAAGAAGTCGTGTCTTCGTATTGAAAGACGAATATCGAAACCACCCTCACTACAGTGGGCATCCCAACATTCGGAGAGGAAGAGGTCTACACCCAATCCTCACTTTTTAATTCAATACAAAGAGAAATTAATTTGGAAGATTATTTGAAAAAAAGGACTCGGTACGGGACCGAGGTTTTGAAAATGTACTCGGCACGGAGCCGAGGTTCTTTAGGAGAAAAAGTTTAGAAGCGTCTTCGTATGGAAAGACGAGTGTCGAGATCACCCTCACTACAGTGGGCATCCCAACACTCGAAGAAGAAGGGGTCTACACCCAATCCTCTATTTTTGATTCAATACAAAGAAAAAAAATGTTTTAAAGATGATTTAAAAAGGACTTGATACAAAGCCGAGGTTTTTAGGATAGGAGGGACTGAAAACGTCTTCGTATTGAAAGACGAGTGTCGAAACCACCCTCACTACAGTGGGCATCCCAACACTCGAAGAAGAAGGGGTCTACACCCAATCTTCTCTCTTTAATCCAATACCAAGAATTTGTTTGAAAATGTTTTCGGAGATACACTCGATACGGGACCGATGTTTTCGAAAGAAAAAGCGTTGAAAGAGAAATGGTCTCAGATCCAACGTTTACAAGGAAATAAAAATTTTTAAAACTACAATATACTTTACAAAGTTCTAACAAAACAAAAAGAGAAATGACATTCTAAATATATATAAGAAAACTCTTAAAATAAATAAGATAAGGTTCTTAAAACTTTAAAGAAAATATAAATAGAAAATTAGATATGTAAAGTAATCTAAAAATTATATAAGAAAACCTAAAGTAATATATATATATATAGTATTTACAAAATAAATATTAAAATATTTACAAATAGATATTAGAATATTTACAATATATTAGAAAAAAAAAATTTATATATCTATAACTTAAATTTACCAAAATAAAGTTACAAAACTCTAAACATCTCATTTGAGATTCAATAAAATAATAGAAACAGAAAACAAAAGACATTAGATTGTGATGACCAAACAGAAAGATACAAACACGTATGCATTGGGGATATACGAACACAACCGTGGCACTTGCAAGCAACACACTCAGATTCTACTACCACAAAATCAAAACGAAAATGTAAGCAAGAAAACACAATGAACAAAAGTCGAACTACCTCAAATTCGAAACTCCTTCTGCTTGGTTTCGACTTCTCACTCTTCTCCTTCACTTCCGTTTCTGTTCTTCTTTTGGCGGTGCGGCGGTGGATGGTTGGTTATCGGAACGATGGCAGCTTGATTTCTGATGGTCTACAATCTCGCTCACCACGTGTTCGATGAAAGTACTGCTGTGGTTTGGATGCTTGTTGCAAAGTTTACAGTGAGTTTATGAGGAAGATGGATGTTGAGTTGGGTTTGAAGTTGAGGTGGTAGTATGAGCTGTTCGAAAACGGTGTTCAAAGGTGAGGGAAATGAAACGAAGGTTAAGGTTGCTGCAAGAATGGGTGGATGATGAGGATGAAATTGGTGAAGAGTTTGGGGTGGCTGCTGCAATGGTTAGGGTTTCTCTCCTTTTTTCTCTACCAGCCTCCTTTCTGAATGAATAGTAACAAAATATATATGATGTGAGATTAGGGTTTTCCTATGTTTGAAAATGCATTCTCTGCTATCACTTTCTGATGTCAAGACCATGTCCTTCCATTTTAGTAAATTTGGCCCTGCTGTCCTATTTTCTTGTCCCTGAATTTCGTCTGTTTGTGCTGACTGTATCTTCTGTTATTTACTCATGATTTTCACTTGTAGTGCTTTTGTCTCTCCAACATGTGCTAACACTACTCTAATTTGAACAATTGTCTGTTCCACAATGTTGCCAGCTTGAGAAAGAGCTTCTTGGTTTTTACGAGATAACTTAGCCAAAGTGGTAGCATGAATGTTTTAACGATGTAGTATTATAAGTGTCTGACATCATATACATTACTGAAACCTTTTCCACAGAAATATCCTCAGAAATAATAGATTCACAAATACGCTTAAGACCGTCGTCAAGGAGATATTGATCTGCCGCTTTAAGGAGGTCCGGGGCAACATCCAAATCAACATCTACTGTTCCAGTGTATATAAATCTCATCATCAACTCAAAGACATTACATTTAATATTTGGAATCTCTATATCCTTGGCTTCCTTTTCCATATTGCTCACCCAAGTAAACCTGGGAAGTTGGTGATGTAGGCGCAAGATCAACAACAGAGGCACCCATTCCTTTGGTAGCCATTGTGTGAAGCGCTGCAGAGGCTGTGGGATGTGTTGTGTGTTCTTCTTTCATTTTCAATAATTAACTAGTTAATTATTTGCCACTCTGATGAACGAATGATCCATATTCATGTATGTTGACAGTAATGATGCCAAACAGACGACTTGTTTTTATCCGATTCCTCAAGCAGCAGATTGCATATCACGTGTGGTAGAAAGAGCCAATGCACCTGTCATTTATCTTTCCTCGGATGCTGCAGAATCCGATATCCGTCTGCTTCAGTCGCTGATTGTAGCAAATGGTAGGTCTGTTCCACTTGTTAAGCGTCCACCTCGTAATTCAGCAGAAAAATGGGAGGCTTTGTTATACAGACATCATATTGATGGAGATCCTCAGGTGAGCTCACATTGCTTCTAGATCAGATGACTAGACTGTAATATTGGGTGTATTTTGTGTATTATATTGAATATGAGTATTTGTTATGCTTAAGGCGGAAAATATGTTGGAGAAGACTATATGTGCCATGTCTAGTGTGTTCATCGGGGCCTCTAGTTCAACTTTCACTCGAGACATCCTGCAGATTGTAGTTATACAAGAGAAGGATTATGTTCCGATTTGGATGTCTCTTATGGCTGGCTCATCACTTCCTCGTAGGGATCCTCCATGATCACTTTCAAATGTTGTCCGCCTGCTCATGTTAGCTCGCTGCACTAATCGTACAAGTGCTTGAACAACCTCTGACATTGGTGGTCGGAATTCAGGCTCCGGCATTTGAGTTATGGGACGCCATATGCTGTTGTTGCTGCTGTAATTGATCTTCAGACTGCTGCGCTTGACTATGAAGTGCAGATGAATTACTTGTTCTCCGAGGGAATTTGGACAAGCTGTCCATAGGTCCAGTTCCTGTTTCTCTGCTATAATCTACCAAGTCTTTCATGCTATTGACCACTTCTGATATTTGTAGGCACCGCACATATCTCTTTGTGTATCCTAAATCATTAACCAATGGAACTTCCAAGGCTTTTGCCAGCTGACGAGCTTTGTGCAGTAGCCTATTCATTCTCCCTGTAATTTTCCTATGGTCCTTATGTCTTGGAGACAAATAAACATTGGAAGCATATGTATTTGTTCTATGGATTTTTGAGTTTAAAAAAATGAATACATGGGCCTTTGTAATGGAATTGAATCTCTTATTGCATTTTTTATGATTTTTTATATGTAACAATGGGCCTGGTTCTTGTAGGAATGAAATGAACTCATAATAAAACTCTAGTATCTTATTAATAATTGTGAATGGATCTCTAAAAAGAAAATGATTTTTAATCACGATGGTGGGATCAAGTAAAGGCTAATTGGGAGTTTTTTTTTTTTTTTTTTTATGTCTATGCCTTATAAAAGAAGGAAATTTGGGTAAAGACAACTCAATATGAATTCGGATATTTGAGTATGACTTTAGAAAAGGGTCCAAACGAAATGATCTTAAAATGAAATGATTAATAACCTGAAGACGTACTTGAAACCAGCTGATTCAAGACTTGAGAAATGAATGGCACAAAATCAAGGTTTGAAATCGTCTTGAAACCACTGATCATATCCGGGCTATGAGCAAGTAGACACTTTTCTTATTTCCAACTGAACTCCACACCTTCCATAAAAGCTCATGACCACACTCAACACAAAACCTGAGAAATAGCCAGAGAATCATGGCCCAGGGCCAAATGATCATTTCGAGAACCACCACCAAGCAACACCATTATTCGTGATAAGACTAATCAAGAAAGGTAGGACAAATTTAGGGTATGACAATGTTGTTTGATGTACTTTGAGGAAAACCCGTCGTTACGGAGTATTGACCAATTTTGTTGACTTTGAGAAATGTACGCCCTTTTGTGGTTTTTTAATGAGATTTATTTACTCACTCTGATTTCTGCGTTATTTTTCCTTGATAATTTTGGGGTAGAAAAAGGGTGTTACAATCACTACCCTCTCATATGTGCCTAAAGCCTCGGGACATCTAAAAGCAGTTTTGGGAATGTCTTCCTCAACAATGAATATTTGGTTGTAACCAGAATACCCATCCAACATGCTAAGATATTCATGTCCTGCTGCAGAATCCACTAACATTTCTGCTACTGGCATTGAATATTCGTCTTTAAGAGTTGCAGCATTTAAATCTCGAAAATCTATGCAAACCCTTAAAGAACCATTCTTTTTAATAACAGGTACTATATTAGCCAACCATTCGACATACCTTGTTGTACGAATGAATTTGCAACGAAACAGTCTTTCGACCTCCTCTTTAATCTTTGACAGTATTTCTGGTGCGAACTGTCTCGGACCTTGTTTGACTAGTCTTCTTCCGGATGTCATAGGCAACTTGTGCTCGACTAACTCCCTGCTCAAACCAGACATCTCATCGTAGTCCCAGGAAAAATAGTCTTTGAACTCCTTCAATAACTGGACCACTTCGATCGTCAGTTGAGGGTTTAACTTGGCGCTAATATATGTAGGCCTCTTGAGTGCCCCTCACTAAGATCAATTTCTTCTAAAGGGTCTTGCGCCAACATCTTAACATTGTTTGCCAGCGGATCTTTTTCAAACCCCAAAGGTTCGTCTTTATAAATGGCGTCAAGCCTTTAAGCTAGCTCTCCATCTTGGATCTCATCTAGAGATTTTAGGTTTAAGTCCTCTCTAGGACACTCTTGGTGAAATTTATAAATGTATTTTCCAGCCATGTGAGTATTAGCAGCTTCCAGAGCCGCTTGTAACTTCGTTTCAGCCACGTAGGCCAAAATTTTCTTTAATGCTTCGAACTCAATCATGATCACCGAATCTTTCTTCCCACCCAGTGGGTTCCCCTATAGGACCTTCAAAACCTGGTAAATTTTCTCCTGGTACCTCACTGTCCCATCTAAAACCTTCGACAAGATGCAAGTATAATGAATGGAACGTTGTTTCATTTGGAGTAAATTCAAACTCTACCGGAGGACATGGAGCAATATTCGCCAAGTGTTTGTCAAATTGATTCCCCTCGACATAATTGACAGGAATCTTGAAGTACCCTTGGTCAACTTCAATGTTCTCGACGATACCATCTGGCCTCCAAATGGTAATCCTTTGGTGCATTGAAGAAGGCACATCGCCTACGCCATGAATCCACTCTCTTCCCAAGAGCAAATTATAATTAGATTTGGTTTCGACAACCATGAACACTGTGGGTCTTGTGATTGTTCCCACTGTAAGATCAACCTGGATCACTCCCAAAGTGGAGCCCACTTTTCCCTCATAGTTCGACATAACCATGTTGTGGGGCTTGGTATCATCATCACATTTTCCAATCTTACTTAGTAGGAAACAAGGCATCAAGTTCACTGTTGCGCCACGATCTACTAGTATTTTGTTGATAGGTATGTTCTCCACTTTTCCAGTGACATAAAGAGGCTTCAAGTGACCCTTCATAGCCCCTGTAGGGTGTTCGAAGAAAGCATTTTGTTCCTCTACGCACCCATTATTCATAATGTAATAGCACACAGGCTTGTGTGCCATCATTTCCATCTCAGTATTTTGATCCACATCCTCTACCTCTGTGACCTGGCTGAACTCTCTAGGCATGATGGATACCACCTTTACTATGATGTCTAAGGAGGCAGTTGATTCACTGTCAAAGTTTTCAGTCATGTTCTCATCATCTTCGACTAAACCAACTGGCTCGTCCTTTCGATTTTCAAACAACTTTCGTCTTATAGGCATCTTTTTAGTGTTTCCACCTTGATTGCCAATGTTAGTACTCGACTCTCCTTGTTTTGGTCCCTGCGCTTCTCTAATGGCCTTTCGCCTGCGTTGTTCCCTTCACCATTGAGACCTGGTCATAGGGTTTTTTCCTTTGTAATTCTGAGATATATATGCTAATTTGTTAGTGGTTTGGTTCTCTTTTAGATACTAAAATGAGGAACCTCTCTCTACCTCAAACTTTTTCCATTCTTCCGCCCCTGCCCTTCGACGGGTTTGATCCACTTTCCTGCAGGCATGTTCCCAACTGGTTTGAATGTGTTGGGCTTAGCTGGAGTTTTTATACCCATCGAAGGATTTCTGGGATCAAGATTCCTTCGGCCCTGGTTCTTCTTCTGCCCCCAGCTTCCCTTAGTCTTTTTTATCTCCTCTAAATCTTGAGCAGCTTTCTCATCAAAAATGGCGCTGCACCTAGGACACAACATTACCCCTGATCCATTCTTCTAGAAACGATGGAGGAAGTCAACAATGGTTTCTTCTTGCATGAGGTACACCACCTTGTTAGGCTCTTCACTCGTCTCTTCGACCTTTGGATTGGTGATCTCGACCATGTTGACATCAACCTTATCTTCGAGCTTCATTTTAGACAAGTGAACTTCCAGGTTTTCAGTATTCTTGGAATCTTCAATCTGACTTGCAACTTCAATGTTGAATCTCTCAACGTCAGGGGAAGTGTTGAAGAACTGTTCTGCTACCATGCATATCCAATTTTCTAGCAGACAACCATCCATTTCCATCACCTCTCCTACCAGCAACATGTTATCCTCCAATTCCTTGACCACTTGGACTCTGGGAACATCTCTGCCTAACGCTTCATTGGTGTTGATACTATCAGTACTAGCCTCAGACTCTTCGCCAGCTTCGACCATACTAATACCCTCAACAGCGTTTCGACTCAACTCTTCTCCTACCATAGATGATTCTTTAGCAGTAGGGTCGAACTGAACGAATTCTTCAGCAGTCTTCTTAGTTACCAACATCAAGTTACGACCATCAGTGTTTGCTGAATTATTTGATATCGAGTTACAGCCTTCAGTTACCTCATCTGTTTCAACTTTGGTGATGAAGTTCCCAGTAAGTTCTACCATATTGATTGGAGACTTTTCAATGGCCTCGACCATCTGAACTTCTTTAGGTTCTGCATAATTAGCTTCTACAGTTTGCAGTGGGTCATAGTCTATTTTCATCTGAGTCTTCCCCTTGTCTCCAAACTTCAGCCTTCCTTCCTGAATGGCGTTTTACACCAGATCCCTGAACAGAAAACATTGAGAAGTCTTATGACCCAAGAAATTATGGTACTTACAAAAACCTTTTTTCTTTCTTTGTTCTAAAGGAGGCACTTTAGCACCAGCAGACACTATTATTTGTCCATCCTTAACTAACAAGTCAAAGATTTCGTCACATTTAGTAACGTCGAAAGTGTATGTTCTTTTAGGAAATCTGTCATTAGACTCAATGGTATTTTTCCCATTTGAAGGAGCTAAGAGTTTACATGCGTAAGGTGAACCCTGCTTTAATTCAGCAACGTCAACCTCATGCTCATCGAAGTAAAGTGTTTCATCATACATATTTTCCACATCTTCGTTACATTCGACGAAAGCTACTTTTTTACCCTTGATGAACCTAGTTTTCTCTTCTCTTAGTCTTTCTAGACGTCGAACTCGGCCAACTAGTTGCACTATATCTTTGAGATATTGAGTATCTAATTTTTCCTGATGGAATAATCTAGGCCCCGTGCTGCCATTTCGACTAGTTCATGCTCTGGCACTTGCATGAAGCACCTGGCTTTAAAAAGTCGAAACCTATTCAAGTAATCATCAATTGGCTCAGTACCCTTACGTTTGATACTAGCCAATTCTTTCAGACTAATCTTGGTTTGCCCCATATAGAACTGTTCATGAAACAAATGTTCTAATTGGGCCCAATTATAAACTGAATTGAGAGGCAAAGTAGTGAACCATGTAAAAACATTTTTTGTAAGAGAACTTGGGAAGTATTTGACCCTAAGGCTCTCGTCACCAGCTATCTCTCCTGCTTTGATCATGTACCTAGCCACGTGTTCGACAGTTGATTCAGTAGTGTCCCCTGTAAACTTACTAAATTTCAGAATCTTCGTCCTAGGAGGTAACTCAGCCTGCAAAATATAATCCACTATAGGTGAAGTATAGTTTGGCCTTGTAAAGCCAAAGTTTGCTCCATTTCTGGTCATTATTCTTTCGACCATATCTGCAAGGTTATTTTCTTCCGCTGCATTATGACGTCGAACTTGTCTAAGTATTTGGTCAGCATTCTAATTCCTGTTCACCATGACTACTCTTGGTTCTTCCTCCATATGGGCCGGCACCTGATTCCTTTGTCGTTCGACTCTGAAAGGTCCGCCTGTTTCATGATCCGTCATATTCGCCTCGTGAACATTCTGTTGCTGATACCGTGGGACGTTCTCGACAACTGTTGCTCTTTGCTCAAATGTTGGTACTCCTATAAAATCATCCATACGGACTAATTGTGTCGCCACCTGCTGGTTGGTTTGAGTAGTATTCTGAATTAGAGGTTGAAAGATTTCTCCCATCGTTTGAGACAACGTGTGCACCATTTGCATATTACTTTCATCCATTTGTTGTGTTAAGCAGTTTATAGACGTAGTTGTAAGACTAGGTGCTTGCCCAGAGTACCCAACACCTATGCTCTGGTTGTTTCGACCACCTGACCCAGATCCTTGGACTGGCAACGAGACCATGTTTTCTGAAAATATAGGTGGAGCATTATGCAAAATCTGCATTATTAACGTAGTCATACCATATGGTTGGTTCCTTGATAATGGTTGTGAGAAACTTGGAGGAGGAATTTGCCTGTATATTGAACTTCCTGGGGGTGTTGGCGAATTAGGACTTTGGGGTCTTACATATTCCAACACAGGTTGAATGTACGTTCGTACACATGTTGATTCTGGATTCACCATGGGCTGCACTTGTTCAGACACCACTACTGGTGGTGACGTCTATCCTCCCATCGAAGAAACTGGATATGGAGTACTCTGAGACCCCATGCTCGACTGGGCATTTGAAATGCTTCCTTGAGGATTAACTTGTTGATTAACATTTGTTGCCATTCTTTTAGTGTATCTTCTTTTTGGTACTCCTTCGTGTGTTGTGGCTAACTTTCCACTCCTTAATAACATATAACGAAGTATTCGCCCAAAAAAGATTAATGTAAACTTTGAAATGCTTAGCACTGGGTCCCACCAGGTGTGCCAATTTTTTTACTGTGAATTTTGGTAAACAACCGCTGGTCTATCAATTTAGGGTAAAATTGACTAACTTGCAGGATCAACCACACTAAGTCCTAGAACATGTGCTAAGTATGCAAAAGACCCTAAGTTGAACTCCACGTTCGACTGTGAAACCTTTTGAAAAGTAAGATGACTTGAAGATTAAAAAAAAGCAAGTAATGCGTCGAAGATTAAAAGAAAGAATGTAAAATTGCAGTAATGTAAAAGCTTTTAAAAGTAAATGCTGTAAAGTAAAGGACGAGAGATTACAATCAAACTCCGCGTTCGACTATAACATCTTTGTAAAGTAAATGGTGTTGAAGATAAAAGTGCAAGAAAGTAAAATGCTTTAAAAATAAATGTGCAAAAGATTCTACTCTGAACTCCATGTTCGACTTGAGATCTTTGGAAGTTAAATTGAAGGAAGATAAATAGCTTCGAAAATAAATGGGAGAAAGGTTAAAAGTGCAGAAAAATTAAATGGCATAAAAATAACTCTAATATGAATTCCACGTTCGACTAGGGGATCTTTGAAGGTAAAAATGCAGAAAAAGTTTGTAAAACGGTTTAAATGTAAAAGCTGAAAGTTAAAGTGCAAAACGTTAAAGGCAAGTAAATTGCATTAATGGAAAAGGGTT
Source organism: Lathyrus sativus (assembly GCA_963859935.3). Lineage (NCBI taxonomy): Eukaryota > Viridiplantae > Streptophyta > Magnoliopsida > Fabales > Fabaceae > Lathyrus > Lathyrus sativus. Next base: position 564,251,457 of record OZ012735.1, on the reverse strand, counting down.
GGTGTTGTATCACATACATTCTCGCTATTTCGTTTCTCTACATGCGGGTACTTTGAGTTATTTGGAGTGACTAGTATAAAATGAATGAACACCCTTATTACATAAAAATGACAACTATTTATAGTACTAGAAAGTAACTACTAAATGACGGTTGAGGCTTCACAACGTGTCCCTTTTGGCGCTTTTTCCATTATCTCAACCACTCTTGGTTTGAATTTTGAACACTTAATATTTCCCTCCAATTTTGGTTGTAACTTCTGCGCGTTCTCTTCAGCGTGACCCTCGTCGAGCACTTTCCAACACTTAGCATTTTTTCGTAGCTTTGTCCACCTCTCTTCGACTTGGATTGCTCCCTGATTGTGTCGAAAAGTTCACATGTTTCAAATTGACATTTTGACTTGAGATGATCCTAAAATAAACTAGCGTCGAAAATTGAGAGCTAACAGGTAGTAGAAGATATTTTTAAGTAGCAATACTTTATAATATTTTCTCAACCAGGGGAATTGACTCATTATTAATTCTATCAAAATGTCCCTTCTTGTACCAATTAATAAAAAGCCAGTCTCAAAGAATATTAATTAAGTCAATCTGAGTTCAGTAGTTACTTTATTTGTCTCAAATGATAACTTTCAGAGTATTTAGGAACTCAGTTGATCTCTACTGATATGGAATTAATTATTTAAGGAAACATGGGGTATTACATCCTCCCCCATTAAATGAAAATTTGTCTTTGAATTTAAAGATTATATAAAAAAGATTAGTATAAGATTCTCGCTTTTTGGAATCAAGCTCCCAAGTAGCATCGACCAGATGTGAGTCGTCCCATTAAACTTTAACAAGAGGAATCTCCTTGTTTCTTAATACCTTAGCTTCTCGTCCCATAATGTGACTTGGTTGAGGCTCAAAAGTTAAGTCTGCTTCCACTTCCGTTGAATTCGGAAGAGTGGGCTGAAGAGAATCAAGAATGAATTTTAGAAGCTGAGATACGTGAAAAACATCATGCATCTTAGATAGAGAATGTGGTAAGGCTAACTTGTAAGCTACTTCTCCAATCCTCTCTATAATATGATATGGTCTCACGTATCTCGAACTTAACTTTCATGACTTAAAAGGTCCTTTCAATCTCAACCTTGAAGTAACTTTCAGAAATACGTGGTCACCTTCCTCAAGTTCTAATGGTTGCCTTCGATTGTTTGTATAACTCTTCTGACGGTCTTGTGCTTTCTTCACCTTCTCATGAATCATTCTTATATTCTCTATAGTCTCTTCAACATTTTTCAACCCTAAAATCCTTTCTTCACCAACTTCCGTCCAACGAAGAGGTGTTTTATATTTCCTCCCGTACAAAGTCTCATAAGGATCCATTATGATACTTGCATGGTAACTATTGTTGTATGCAAATTCAATCAATGGTAATAACTCTTTCTAATTTCCTCCACTTTCAAGTACACAAGCTCTTAACATATCTTCCAAGGTCTGTATCATCTTCTTAGTCTGACCATCCATTTGAGTATGATTAGACGTACTCAAACATAACTTCGATCACATGGCTTGACGAAATACTCCTCAAAATCTTAAGGTAAATTTTTGATCTTTATCTGACACAATACTAGTGGGAACACAATGCAATCTTGCAATATCTAAAATGAACATCCGTGCAAGATTAATTGCCTTATATGTAGTTTTCACAGCTAGAAAATGAGATGACTTAGTTAAATCATCCACGATCACTAGTATGAAGTCATAACCATCTTGAGTATGAGGTAAACTAAATTCAAAGTCTATTAAAATGCTATCCCATTTCCACACCGGAATTTCTAGAGGTTGCAACAATCCAATGGCTTTTGATGTTCAATTTTTACCTATTAGCATACTACATATTCATACACATACTCAGGAATATCCTTTTTCATCTCAGGCCACCAATAGTTCTTCTTCAAGTCTTGATATATCTTTGGTGAACCTAGATGTATGGTAAACGCACCTTTATGAGCCTCTTCCAAAACTTTTACTTTCCGCTCTGCATCATTCAGAACACAAATACTTTGATTAAAAATAACAATTTCATTTGTGGCTTGAGTGAAACTTGGTCAAATTAACATCTCTTGTAACTTTTCATATAGTATTTGCCCTTGCTAGATTTCTTCTTGTAGATTGGAAGTAATATTCAAATTTTCCATCATCACACCATTGTGAGTATAAGCAAACTGAAGGTTAAGATCTCGAAACTTCTCCAATAAAGCATACTCTAACATCATCAACTCGACTTTGTGTATCTCTTTCTGACTTAACACATCTGCAACTATATTCGTTTTACCTGGGTGGTACCTTAGCTCAAAGTCAAAATCCTTCAATTATTCCATCCATCTCATTTGTCGCATGTTTAACTCCTTATGATCAAATAAATATTTTAGGCTCTCATGTTCACTAAACATTTCAAAATGTACTTCATAAAGTAGTGACACCACACCTTCAAGGTAAAAATAACAGCTATTAACTCAAGGTTACGAGTTGGATAATTCCCTTCATGAGTCTTTAACTGATAAGAAGCATGTGCCACAACCTGACCACCCTGCATCAGCACTCCTCATAATCCCTTATTAGAGGCATCATAAAATACTTCATAAGGTTTACTAGGATCAGGAATAATTAAAACAGAAGTAGTTCTCAACCTTTCCCTTAAACTTGTGAAACTCTGCTCACACTTTAAATCCCAATTAAAAGAAACATCCTTCTGAGTAAGTTAAGTCATTGGTAAAGCCAACTGAGAAAATTCGTGGATGAATCTTCTATAGTAACCTGTTGTTAGCTCTCAATTTTCTATGCTAGTTGGTTTTAGAATCATCTCAAGTCAAAATGTCAATTTGAAACATGTGAACTTTTCAACATAATCAGGGAGCAATCCAAGTCGAAGAGAGGTGGACAAAGCTACTAAAAAATGCTAAGTGTTGGAAAGTGCTCAACAAGGGCCACGCTAAAGAGAACGCACAGAAGTTACAACCAAAATTGGAGGGAAATATTAAGTATTCAAAATTCAAAACAAGAGTGGACGAACGTGGGAATGGTTGAGATAGTGGAAAAAGCGCCAAAAGGGACACATTGTGAAGCCTCAACCGTCATTTAGTTGTTATTTTTATGTAATAAAGGGTGTTCATTCATTTTATACTTATCACTCCAAACAACTCAAAGTACCCGCGTGTAGAGAAATGAGTTAGCGAGAATGCATGTGATACAACACCAACCCTTTTCCGTTAATGAAATTTACTCGCCTTTACCCTTTATGCGCCTTTACTCATTTTGCACTTTAACTTTCAGCTTTTGCATTTAAACCATTTTACAAGCTTTTTCTGCGCTTTTACCTTCAAAGATCCCCTAGTCGAACGTGGAGTTCAGATTAGAGTTATTTTTATGCCATTTAACTTTTCCGCACTTTTAACCTTTTGCCCATTTATTTTCAAAGCTATTTATCTTCCTGCAATTTAACTTCCAAAGATCTCTAGTCGAACATGGAGTTCAGAGTAGAATCTTTTACACATTTATTTTCAAAGCACTTTACTTTCTTGCACCCTTATCTTTAACGTCATTTACTTCACAAAGAAGTTATAGTCGACCGCGGAGTTTGATTTTAATTTCTTGCCCTTTACTTTACAATATTTACTTTTAAAAGCCTTTATTTTCAAAGATTCCATAGTCGAACGCGGAGTTCAGATTATAGTGTTTTTGCATATTTACATTATTGCCTTTCTTTTAAAAGCTTTTACATTACTGCACGTTTACATTCTTGCCTTTTAATCTTCGACGCATTACACGCTTTCTTTTACTTATTGTTTTTAATCTTCAAGTCATCTTACTTTCCAAAAGATTTCACGGTCGAACGTGGAGTTCAGCTTAGGGTCTTTTAAATACTTAGCACATGTTCTAGGATTTAGTATGATCAATCCTGCAAGTTAGTCAATTTTACCCTAAATTGATAGACCAGCGACTGTTTACCAAACTTCACAGTAAACAAATTGGCACACCTGGTAAGACCCAATGCTAAGCATTTCAAAGTTTACATTAATCTTTTTTGGGCGAATACTTCGTTGTATGTTATTAAGGAGTGGAAAGTTAGCCACAACACACGAAGGAGTACCAAAAAGAAGATACACTAAAAGAATGGCAACCAATGCTAATCAACAAGTTGATCCCCAAGGAAGCATTTCAAATGCTCAGTCGAGCATGGGGTCTTAGAATGTTCCATATCCAGTTCCTTCGACGGGAGGACAGACGTCACCGCCGGTAGTGGTGTCTGAACAAGTGCAGTCTATGGTGAATCCAGGATCAACATGTGTACGAACGTACATTCAACCTATGTTGGAATATGTAGGACCCTAAAGTCCTAATTCACCAACACCCCAAGGAAGTTCAATATACAGGCAAATTCCTCCTCCAAGTTTCTCACAACCATTATTAAGGAACCAACCATATGGTATGCCTACGTCAGTAGTGCAGAATTTGCAGAATGCTTCACCCATGTTTTCAGAAAACGTGGTCTCTTCGCCAGTACAAGGATCTGGATCAGGTGGTCGAAACAACTAGAGCATAGGTGTTGGGTACTCTGGGCAAGCACCTAGTCTTACAACTACATCTATAAACTACTTAAGGCAGCAAATGGATGAAAGTAATATGCAAATGGTGCACACGTTGTCTCAGACGATGGGAGAAATCTTTCAACCTCTAATCAGAATACTACTCAAACCAACCAGCAGGTGGCGACACAATTAGCCCGTATATCTGATTTTATGGGAGTACCAGCATTTAAGCAAAGAGAAATAGTTGTCGAGCACGTCTCACGGTATCAGCAATAGAACGTTCACGAGGCGAATATGGAGGATCATGAAATAGGCGAACCTTTCAGAGTCGAACCACAAAGGAATCAGGTACCGGCCTATATGTAGGAAGAACCAAGAGTAGTCATGGTGAACAGGAATCAGAATGCTGACCAAATACTTAGACAAGTTCGACGTCATGATGCAGTAGAAGAAAATAACCTTGCAGCTATGGTCGAAAGGATAATGACCATAAATGGAGCAAACTTTGGTTTTACAAGGCCAAATTATACTTCACCTATAGTGGATTATATTTAGCAGGCTGAGTTACCTCTTAGGATGAAGATTCCAAAATTTAGTAAGTTTGCAGGGGACACTATTGAATCAATCGTCGAACACGTGGCTAGGTACATGATCGAAGCAGGAGAGATAGCTGGTGACGAGAGCCTTAGGGTCAAATAATTCCCAAGTTCTCTCACAAAAAATGCTTTTACATGGTTCACTACTTTGCTTCCTAATTCAGTTTATAATTGGGCCTAATTATAGCGTTTGTTTCATGAACAGTTCTATATGGGGCAAACCAAGATTAGTCTGAAAGAATTTGCTAGTATCAAATGTAAAGGTACTGAGCCAATTGATGATTACCTGAATAGGTTTCAAATTCTTAAATCTAGGTGTTTCACGTAAGTTCCAGAGCATGAACTAGTTGAAATGGCTGTCGGGGGTCTACATTATTCCATCAGGAAGAAATTGGATACCCAGTATCTCAGAGATATGGCACAGCTAGCTGACCGAGTTCGATGTCTAGAAAGGCTAAGAGAAGAGAAAACTAGGTTCAGTAAGGGTAAAAAGGCATCCTTCATCAAATGTAATGAAGATGTAGAAAATCTGTATGATGAAACATTTTACTTCGACGAGCATGAGGTCGACGTTGCTGAATTAAAGCAGGGTCCACCTTACGCTTGTAAACTCTTAGCTCCTTCAAATGGGAAAAATCCCATTGAGTCTAATGACAGATTTCCTAAAAGAACATACACTTTCGACGTTACTAAATGTGACGAAATCTTTGACTTGTTAGTTAAGGATGGGCAAATAATAGTACCTGCTGGTGCTAAAGTCCCTCCTTTAGAACAAAGAAAGAAAAGAGGTTTTTGTAAGTACCATAATTTCCTGGGTCATAAAACTTCTCAATGTTTTCTTTTCAGCGATCTGGTGCAAAATGCCATTCAAGAAGGAAGGCTGAAGTTTGGAGACAAGGGGAAGACTCAGATGAAAATAGACTATGACCCACTGTAAACTGTAGAAGCTAATTATGCAGAACTTGAAGAGGTTCAGATGGTCGAAGCCATTGAAAAGTCTCCAGTCAATATGGTAGAACTTACTGAGAACTTCACCACCAAAGTTGAAACGGCTAAGATAACTGAAGGCTGTAGCTCAATATCAAAAAGCTGCTTACAATTTAGAGGATATCAAAAAGACTAACGGAAGCTAGGGGCAGAAGAAGAACCAGGTTCCAAGGAATCTTGATCCTAGAAACCCTTCGATGGGTATAAAAGCTCCAGCCAAACCTAACACATTCAAACCAGTTGGGAACGTGCCTGCAGGAAATTGGATCAAACCTGTCGAAGGACATGGGTAGAAAAAATAGAAAAAGTTTGAGGTGGAGAGAGGTTCCTCATTAGAGCATCTAAAAGAGAACCATACCACTAACAAGTAAGCATATATATCTCAGAGTTACAAAGGAAAAAACCCTATGACCAGGTCTCAATGGCGAAGGGAATAGCGCGGGCGAAAGGCCATTAGGGAAGTGCAGGGACCAAAATAGGGAGAGTCGAGTACTAACATTGGCAATCGAGGTGGAAAAACTGAGAAGATGCCTATAAAACGAAAGTTGTTCGAGGATAAAAAGGACAAGCCAGTTGGTTTAGTCGAGGATGATGAGAACATGACTGACAACTTTGACAGTGAATCAACAACCTCCTTAGACATCATAGTAAATATGGTATCCGTCATGCCTAGAGAGTTCAGCCAGGTCACATAGGTAGAGGATGTGGATCAAAATACTGAGATGGAAATGATGGCACACAAGCCTGTGTACTATTACATCATGAACAATGGGTGCGTAGAGGAGCAAAACGCTTTCTTCGAATGCCCTACAGAGGCTATGAAGGGTCACTTGAAGCTTTTTTATGTCACTGGAAAAATGGAGAACGTACCTATCAACAAAATACTAGTAGATTATGGTGCAACAGTGAACTTGATGCCTCATTTTCTACTAAGTAAGATTGGAAATGTGATAATGATACCAAGCCCCACAACATGGTTCTGTCGAACTATGAAGGAAAAGTGGGCTCCACTTTGGGAGTGATCCAGGTTGATCTTACAGTGGGAACAGTCACAAGACCCACAATGTTCATGGTTGTCGAAACCAAAACTAATTATAATTTGCTCTTGGGAAGAGAGTGGATTCATGGCGTAGGCGTTGTGCCTTCTTCAATGCACCAAAGGATTACCGTTTGGAGGCCAGATGGTATCATCGAGAACATTGAAGCTGATCAAGGGTACTTCAAGATTCCTATTGATTATGTCGAAGGGAATAAATTTGACAAACACTTGGCGAATATTGCTCCATGTCCTCTAGCAGAGTTTGAATTTACTCCAAATGAAGTAATGTTCCATTCATTATACTTACATCTTGTCGAAGGTTTCAGATGGGACAGTGAGGTACCAGGAGAAAGGATACCAGGTTTTGAAAGGCCTATAGTGGAACCCACTGGATGGGGAGAAAGATTCGGTGATCATGACTGAGTTCGAAGCATTGAAGAAAATTTCTGCCTATGTGGCTGAAACCAAATTACAAGCGGCTCTGGAAGCTGATACTAATCACAAGGCTAGCAAAGCCATTTATGAATTTCACCAAGAATGTCCTAGAGAGGACTGTAACCTAAAATCTCTAGATGAGATCCAAGATGGAGAGCAAGCTCAGAGGCTTGACGCCATTTACAAAGACGAACCTTTAGGGTTTGAAAAAGATCTGCTAGCAAACAATGTCAAGATGTTGGCGCAAGACCCTTTAGAAGAAGTTGATCTTAGTGAGGGGCACTCAAGAAGCCTACATACATCAGCGCCAAGTTGAACCCTCAACTGAAGGTCGAAGTGGTCCAGTTATTGAAGGAGTTCAAAGACTGTTTCTCCTGCGACTATGACGACATGCCTAGTTTGAGCAGGGAGCTAGTCGAACATAAGTTGCCTATGACACCAGGAAGAAGACCAGTCAAACAAGATCTGAGACGGTTTGCACCAGAAATACTGTCAAAGATTAAAGAGGAGGTCGAAAGACTGCTTCGTTGCAAATTCATTCATACAGCAAGGTATGTCGAATGGTTGGCTAATATAGTACCTGTTATTAAAAAGAATGGTTCTTTAAGGGTTTACGTAGATTTTCGAGATTTAAATGCTGCAACTCCTAAAGACGAATATTCAATGCCAGTAGCAGAAATGTTAGTGGATTCTGCAGCAGGACATGAATATCTTAGCATGTTGGATGGGTATTATAGTTACAACCAAATATTCATTGTTGAGGAAGACATTCCCAAAACTGCTTTTAGATGTCCTGGGGCTTTAGGCACATATGAATGTCTAGTGATGTCTTTTGGTCTTAAGAATGCTGGTGCTACTTACCAAAGAGAAATGAATTCTATTTTCCATGATTTTATAGACACTTTCATGCAAGTTTACATTGATGATATTGTTGTAAAATCTATTTCTGGGAAAGACCACATTGAACATCTTCGACGCTCATTCTTAAGGATGAGAAAGTTTGGTCTCAAAATGAATCCCCTTAAATGTGCTTTTTGTGCACATGCAGAAGACTTTCTAGGCTTTGTGGTCCACAAGAAAGGGATCGAAATTAATCAAAATAAGACCAAGGCCATCATGAAAGCAAAAATGCCATCAACCAAAAAGGAGTTGCAGTCATTATTGGGCAAAGTCAACTTCTTAAGGTTCATCTCTAACCTAAGTGGAAAGATACAAGCTTTTTCGCCATTGCTTCGTTTTAACAAGGATAGTTTTGAGTGGGGGAAATTACAACAAGGAGCCTTCGAAAAGATCAAGGAGTACCTAAGTAACCCACCAATCCTATCACCACCTTGTAGAAATAGAAGTATGAGATTATATATAGTTGCATCTGACAGAACTTTAGGGAGCATGTTGGCTCAAGAAGATGAAAATGGAGTCAAAAGGGTCATTTATTATCTTAGTAGAGTTCTAAATGATGCAGAAACTAGGTATATCATGATCGAAAAGCTATGTTTATGCTTGTATTTCTCTTGTACCAAATTAAAGCAATATATAAAGCCTGTTGATGTGTATGTATCGTCTCACTTTGATGTTATAAAACATATGTTATCTAAACCTATTTTGCACAGTCGAATTAGCAAGTGGGCTTTAGCTTTAACTGAATATTCTTTAACATATCAACCTTTAAAGGCTGTGAAAGGACAAATAGTGGCTGACTTCATAGTCGACCACTCTATAAACAAAACTGATTTAAATTATGTTGAGTTAAAGTCCTGGAAGTTATACTTTGATGGGTCAAGCCATAGAAATGGAACAGGGGTAGGTATATTCATTATTTCTCCTGAAAAAGTTCAAACAAAATTTAAATTCAGGGTCGAAGGGTCGTGTTCTAACAATGAGGCTGAATACGAAGCATTGATTGTTGGCCTCGAAATTTTGTTAGAATTGGGGGCTACTAGAGTCGAAATAATGGGAGACTCATAGTTGGTTATAAAAAAAATCACAAAGGAATATAAATGTGTTAAGGAAAATCTCATCGTATAATTTGTGGTGGCAAATAGACTGTTGAAGAAATTTGAGGTGGTGGCCATCCAACACATACCCAGAATAGAAAATCAGATCGCTAATGATTTGTCACAGATTGCCTCAGGATACAGAGTGTCGAAGGAAAACCTTCAAGAAGTAATTGAGGCAAGAGGGAAGATATTGACGGTTGGATTGTGCCCATCAGATTTAGAGAAAACTAAGCTTGGGTGCCTAGATGACGAAAATTTTGAAATTGTTGCCATAGACGGTCTAACAGATAAAGACTGGAGAAAGCCCATAGTCGAGTACCAGCAAAATCCAACGGGTTCGACAGATCGAAAGGTCAAGTATCAAGCATTAAGTTACATGCTCATGGGTAATGAATTGTTAAAGAAGACCCCTGAGGGAGTCTTGTTGAAATGCCTTAGTGAAACAGAGGCATACTTAGCACTTTCGACAGTTCATAGTGGGGCCTGTGGAGCACACCAAGTTGGCCACAAAATGAAGTGGTTATTGTTTCGACAAGGCTTGTATTGGCCCACTATGTTGAAAGATTGCATAGAGTTCGCCAAGGGTTGCCAAGAGTGTTAGATCCATGCTGGCATACAACACATACCTGCAAGTGAATTACACTCTATAGTAAAACCATGGCCTTTTAGAGGATGGACTCTGGATATAGTGGGAGAGATTCGACCAGCATAGTCAAAAAACCAAAGATATATCTTGGTTGGCATTGACTACTTTACTAAATGGATCGAAGCAATACCATTAGTGAATGTAGGTCAAGAAGACGTCATCGAATTCATCCAAAATCACATCATTTATAGCTTTGGTATCCCAGAGACTGTTACGAAAGATCAAGGATTAGTTTTTACTAGTCGAAAGATGGAGGAGTTTGCCAAAGAAATAGGCATAAGAAGCATGTAGGAAAGAAGCCTAGAAATTGGCATAAGACGTTAGACCAAATCCTTTGGGCATGTCAAACGTCACCCAAAGAAGATGCCAATACTACGCCATTTCGACTTACTTTTAGTCATGATGCAGTATTACCTGTTGAGATATGCTTGCAATCTGTGAGAATCCAAAGGCATCATGAAATCCCTTCTCAAGATTATTGGGCTATGATGATGGATGAACTAGTAGATCTAGATGAGGAAAGGCTTAAGGCCTTGGAGTTATTAAGAATATAAAAGAGAAGAGTTGAGGAATCCTACAATAAAAGAGTTAAGTCTAAGTCCTTTCTATATGGAGAGCTAGTATGGAAAGTAATTTTGCCTATGGATCAAAGAGATAGAACTTTAGGCAAATGGTCTTCTAAATGGAAAGGCCCATTCCAAGTCATGCAAGTATTCTCCAATGGTGCTTATGAAATTGAAGAATTAGACAAAGATAAAAGAATCTTGAAAGTAAATGGCAAATATTTGAAAAAATATAGGCCTATCTTGCAAGATATTCATGTCAAAACTTAAATTTCATTAAGAAGGCACAAAGGCCAAAATAGGCCAAACGAGGCTAACATGGCATACCCAAAACAAAAATCAATACAACAATTTATAACGTAAAACAAGGATCAATAAAAATCCCTCAAATCAAATGGACTTGAGGTATTCCATGTAATCCTCATCAACTTCATCATCATAATTGTTAGTACAAGGATGTTCTTTCTTGGATAGCTTCATTCTGGTTTCTTTCGTCTTCACGCGAGGGGGTGATCTAGTGGAGGCCTCAGGTTTTGTGGCTTCCCTAGTCCTCGCCACCATGGCAAGTTCCTTTGAACCTTTTTCCTGGTCCTTGAGAGCGGGTTTTCCTGAATTGGTGTTCATACTTGCTTAGCTGAGTAGCAAGACATGGTTCAGGAGAAAGAAAGATTTATAGAGGAAAGACTTGGCATGGATTGGTCAGTCAAACGGTGGAAGTTTATTGGTCTTGGGAGTATGCCTAAAAAGGCTATGCTTTAAATACTATAATAAAGCTAAAAGCCTATGTCGTTGGAGCAATAAATGGAACTGGGAAAAGACATTTTTTTAGAAAAAAGAAGAGGCCTTAATCACGAATTAGACTCAAAATTGAGGCCATAAAAATAACACGTTATCCATGTGCCATAAAAAAACAACAACGTGTCGAAAGGCATAATATGGCGCAAATAATCAAGTTAAAAAGAAAAATATTGTCATTACATAAAGATGGCTCGAAAGGCCACAAAACCAGTGATGATTACAAAAGTCGAGGTCGAAAGGTGATCAGAACGGAAGCTTAGATTTGAGTTGAGCAAAAATATTCACGTGATGACTATGGCGAGCCTTGCACAGGGATTTGTCGAGCCTGGCTGCTGCAAGCTCTTTTTCCAACTTTTGGGCCGCATCAATGAAGTCAATAGTGCTCTTCAGCTCTTGGGTCCTATCAGGGTCGCCAAAGCGTTGCAACTTAAGGTTACGCTATTCAAAATTAGAGATCTTCATTTAAATCTCCTTGATTTGCTGCTGCCACGCATCAATGTCCTTCTGATTAGAAATTATCTCTTCTTGATGTTGTTTGTGAGCAATTCTAACTGTTCGACCCTAGCCTCTGAGTCTTGTGCACCAGTCCAAGCTGCACTTTCTCGACCAGCTGTAGCCTCGATTGTCTTCACGAGAGAGGGGAGCCGTCGAATATCTGAAGATAAATCATCCACCACAACCGTCAACTCTAGCAAGAAACCATGCACTTCTGGGTAAGAGTAGTAAGATCCAGTTTCTTGAGTTGATCTTTCAAAAAGAGACGAGATGTGGGGTCTGAAACTAGGACATTTTGGATATCGCCTCTGAAGAACTTTTCTTGATGGATTGGAGAATTGGACTAACAAAGTCATCTGAGGTAGGATGACTGGGAGGAGTCGAAGAAGCATAAGCAAAACCACACTTTTGCCCAAGGATCCTCTTAGCATATTCCTTGGGATTCGACCACTTGAGAGCTTCTAAAGGATCTTCGGGGGTTACGATGGGAGGTAGAGTTTTCTTCACCACAGGCGAAGTATGTTGAGATTCAGGACCAGCTTGATCTTCTTTTTCTATCTCCTCTTCCTCTTCATCATTCTCTTCAGATTCTCCTTCATCTCCTTATTCTTCTTCTTTGTCCTTTTCTTCTTCTTCCATAACTCTCACTGCTTCCTCTTTATCGTCAGCGGATGGAGGATTGTTTGGATTATGAGTAGGTTCAGGATGCATTTCCTTTGGCTCTTCGTGAATAGCTGGGTGTGGACTGTCAGTTAATGGTGGGTCTAAAGGAGTACCAGCTTGTTTGACAGCCACCTCATCAGTGACCATAGGTTCATCCTGATTGAGAGGCGGGGGACTCGAAGCATCGTCCTCCCCAGAGTTAAAACCTTCAATCTGAGACCTGCTGCGTGATGGTTGGCGCCAAAGGGGGTTCGGTTCTTGCAGAAGGAACAATAGGTTGGTTTATCTCACTTAAGCCAGAGCCAAGATCCGAAGAAGGATGATAAGTTGGCTCACCTTGGCTGTTGAGGGAATTGTGAAATCAAGATTCTCAAAGATCAACATATGTTTTAATGAAGACAAATCACCTGATAAAAGAAGGAAAAGATGATCAACCATTTCAAGATATCAGAATCAGGACAAAGACCTGTCATGAAGAATATTTTTTTCCTCAGAAGGTATAATGAGAATTTGCATCAAATGTTTAAGTCCTAATTGCTCAAATCATTAAAAAAACGGTTACATTATTTTCATATCAACACAAGCCTTTTAAAATAGATTTTTTCTAAGTTTGTGAAAGTGCAATCGATTGCACTCTTAGAGCAATCGATTGCATGATCAAAATTTTAACTCTTTTTGCTTCTGTTTCAGTAAGCAATCGATTGCTGCTTTGGTGCAATTGATTGCATGCTTAAAATTTTTTTTACTTTCACTTCTGTTTTAAAGCACAATCGATTGGTCTGAAAGGTGCGATCAATTGCTCTGTTAAAAATTTGAAATTTCAAGTGTTTTTGTGAAGGTTCAATTGATTGGTCTCTATGTGCAATCGATTGCTCACTGAACGTTTTTGAAAAATCATTCTGAAAAATTGCATCTCTTCAACTAAACTTCTCTGAAATGTTTCAATTGAAACATGGAAATTGTTCATCAATTTTTTCTGAAGATTTGCATGATTTTCTCAAGAGGTGTTTGTGTAATATGAATACTTAAATCTTTCGAATTCAAAAACACCTTTTTCACATCTCTTTCAATACTCTTTTAAAATCATTATCACATTTTCATCTTTCCACATCTAAGAAAAATCACTTTACAAAAAAGAATTTTCTGCATATTTTCATATCCTTTGAAAGAAAATTCTTGAGCAATAAGTCTTAGATATTTGTGGAAACTCTCATTGAAAGAGAAGATCAATCTCAGCATTGACAAAACAACTGTATACATTGTTACAACTCATTACAAAACAAATTGTATTTATTTCCCCTTGTTGTTCAGGATTGTTGAAAGCAAGTGTATGCATTGAAGAGGATTGTTCTCATTGCACTTAGTGTTCAGATCTTAAAGGTGTTTAAGAACCTTTGATCTCCCTATAGGTTAGAAAGATAGTTGTACACTGATCCTAACTATAGTGAAATCTCTTTCGAGTCGAAAGGGGAGTGGAGTACCCTCGGAGTGTGAGGGGAACCACTATAAATTTTCTGTGTCTCTTTTACTTTCTGCTCTTTACCGCTTTCATACCATCTTTATATTTCAAGAAAATATAAATTCAATCTCTAAAAACTAGAAAATAGCAAAAAAAACCTAATTCACCTCCCCCCTCTTAGGTGCAACTCAGACTTACAATTGGCATCAGAGCAGGTTTGGATAACCTGTTCCTAACCGATCCAGTATGGCTTTCGCAAACAACAGAGGTGTATTCAAAGACGGTGGTAGTAGTAACAAGCCTCCACTATTTTGTGGTGAATACTTTGATTTTTGGAAAATTTTCATGAAAGCTCACTTAGAAGCACAAGGAGATGAAATATGGGATGCTGTCCAAAATGGCCCATTCGTTCTTACAATGGTCGTTAACGGTATTGGATCAACAAAGCCCAAAGCTTCATGGGATGACGATGATAAGAAAAATATTCTCTATGACAAAAAGGCAATCAATCTTCTGCAAAGTGCACTAAGTATGGATGAATTCTTTCGCGTCTCAACATGTACATCAGCAAAGGAAATCTGGGATACTTTAGTGGAAACCCATGAGGGAACCACTGAAGTTAAGAGATCGAGATTAAACACGTTGAGTCAGGAATACGAGTTATTCATAATGCAGCTAAGAGAATCAATTTTTGATTTGCAGAAAAGATTCGTGCACTTGACAAATCATCTCAGGGCACTCGGTAAGACATTAACTAACGATGAATTAAACCTTAAAGTGCTTAGATCTTTGTCCAAAGAATGGCAGCCTAAGGTGACAACAATTTCTGAAAAGAAAAGTCTATCCATGATGACATCCGCTACACTGTTTGGAAAACTCCAAGAATATGAGACAGAACTTGGGCAATTGGAAAAACATGAGAATCAAGAGAAGAAGTCCAAAAGCATCGCATTAAAAGTTGAGTCCAAAGAAGTAGAAAAAGCAGACGATCTGGTTGAAGATGAAAACTTCTTGCTTCTTGTCAAAAAGTTAGGAAAATATTTTGGTTCTAAAAATAATATTGGAAATTCTGACTATATGAAAAGGAAGAAGTTTTCAAAGAACAAAGAGAAGGAGGCGTCAACATCCACTCAAGATGTCAAATGTTATGCATGTGGAAAACAAGGACACATAAAACCAAACTGTCATAAACTCTCCAAGAATGATGCTCATAGAAGCAAAAAGAGCTTCAAGAAAAATAAGGCCTACGTAGCATGGGAAGATAACGAGATAAGTTCCTCATCAGATTCAGATAGTGATCAAAGCGCAAATCTACCACTAATGGCCTCACATCAGTCGGATGATGAAGATGACAAGGTTAGTAATAATTTTTCAATTTATGATAATGATGCTCAAGGGGGAATTGATGAACTTCTGGGTGAATGCAAAATTCTGTACAAAACCATTTCATCACAAAAGAACCAAATCTCAAATTTAGAGAAAAAGGTTGAGACAATGGAAAATAATTTCAAAGATGAAAAATAGAAATTAATTAGTGATCAAAAACAGAATTCTGCATGCACAAAGTGTGAGTCACTTTCATTTCAAATTGTCCAATTAAAAAGGGTCCTTGAGAGGTATGAAAAAGGACAGATTGGACTAGAGGCTGTTCTTAGTCAACAAAGATTCTCAAATGATAAAAGTGGAATTGGTTACTCAAAATTTTCTAAACCAAGTTCCAACAAAACCATATTTGTTAATACTAGTGAATAAACTCTTAAAGAGAAAGTGGTTAAGCGGAAAGTGGTTCATCAATACCCCAAGAAGAAAGTATCTAGTAAGAAAAAGTCTTATCTTCCTAGATACAAAAGTAATTTTGAGCCCACCTATTTTTATTGTCGTATCAAAGGCCATACACCTAATGCCTGTTATGTAAGAAACTTTAGTATTGCAAAAGGGCATTATGTATGGGTCAAGAAAGGCACTAACTATGAAGGACCCAAGGCAGTTTGGGTACCTAATAAAACTTAACCTTGTTTTGTAGGTATGCTTGAAGACCTCTTCATATCAGTGGTATCTTGATAGTGGGTGTTCAAGGCATATGACAGGTGACATTACTAAATTTTCACATCTAACGCTTAAGGCCAAAGGATTCGTAACCTATGGTGATAACAACAAAGGGAAGATCCTTGGCATAGGCAGCATTGGAGCACCACCTTTTACAACCATGGAAGATGTCCTCTATGTAGAAGGCCTAAAGCATAACCTACTTAGCATTAGCCAACTTTGTGATAGAGGTTTCAGAATCAACTTCACTAAAGATGAATGTTTGATAGAAAACGAAGTCGCTCATGAGGTAATACTAAAAGGTAATAGAATTAATAATATTTTCATGATTTACCTTGATAACATGTATTTGAAGGTTAAGTGTCTTATGGAAAACAACAATGACTCTTGGTTATGGCACAAAAGATTTGCTCACATCCATATGGAGCATCTGAACAAATTGATCAAACATGACTTAGTTGTTGGTCTTCCAAAGATCAAATTCATCAAAGATAGATTATGTGGCGTATGCCAAAAGGGAAAACAGACCAAATCAACTTTCATATCCAAAAATGTGGTGTTCACAACAAGGCCACTACAATTGTTACACATGGATCTCTTCGGACCATCAAGAACAAAAAGTTTTGGAGGTAATGTTTACGCATTAGTAATTGTTGATGACTTCTCTAGATATACATGGACTTTCTTCTTAGTGCAGAAAAGTGAAGCTTTCAAGGCATTCAAGAAGTATGCAAAACAAATTCAGAATGAGAAGTCACTTTCAATTATCTCCATTAGAAGTGACCATGGTGGAGAATTCCAGAATGCTTCATTTGAAGAATTTTGCGAAGAAAACGGAATCTCACACAACTTCTCCGCACCAAGAACTCCACAACAAAATGGTGTCGTAGAAAGGAAGAATCGGTTGTTGGTAGAAATTGCAAGAACATGCTTAGCGATTCAAATCTTCCTAAATATTTTTGGGGAGATACGGTAAGCACGATATATTTTGTAAGTAATCGTGTCAACATCAGACCAATTCTCAAGAAGACCCCCTATGAACTCTTCAAAGGGAGAAAACCGAACATATCA
This sequence comes from Lathyrus sativus, assembly GCA_963859935.3. Lineage (NCBI taxonomy): Eukaryota > Viridiplantae > Streptophyta > Magnoliopsida > Fabales > Fabaceae > Lathyrus > Lathyrus sativus. The sequence goes on along the minus strand of OZ012735.1, from coordinate 564,234,091 downwards.
TTCTTTCATATATTCGGATGTAGATGCTTTGTCTTGAACAATGACAAAGATAATCTCGGTAAGTTTGACGAGAAATCAGATGAAGGTATTTTTCTCGGCTACTCTCTCTCTAGTAAGGCATTTAGAATTTTCAACAAAAGAACTTTAACTATTGAAGAATCTATGCATGTTTATTTTGATGAATCTAACCCGTCCAAGGGGGAGGATATTATTGATATGATGATGTAGTAGAAACCTCTTAAAAAGATAATCTCAACGGTGTTGCAAGTGATCAACCAAGACAACAACAAGAGGATTCACAACATAATAAAGAACATAATGATCTACCTAAAGAATGGAGAACTCATAGAGATCACCCGATCGATAAAGTCATTGGTGATATCAGTCAAGGTGTTACAACAAGATTAAACCTCAAAGATGCTTGTCTAAACATGGCATTTGTTTCACAAATTAAACCAGCCAAAATCGATGAAGCCTTAGGCGATGATCAATGGATAATAGATATGCAAGAAGAACTAAACCAGTTTGAAAGAAATCAAGTTTGGAATCTTGTCCCTAGGCCAAACAACAAGCATATCATTGGAACAAGATGGGTATTCAAGAACAAACTCGATGAAAATGGAATTATAGTTCGGAATAAAGCAAGATTGGTCGCCCAAGGATACAACCAAGAAGAAGGAATCGATTTTGATGAAACATTCGCTCCAGTTGCAAGGTTAGAAGCAATTAGACTCTTATTGGCTTATGCATGCTCTATGAATTTTCAGCTTTTTCAAATGGACGTCAAAAGTGAATTCTTGAATGGATACATAAATGAGGAAGTTTATGTCAAGCAACCCCCTGGCTTTAAAGATCACAAATATCCTTCTCATGTCTTCAAACTAAAGAAAGCTCTCTATGGATTAAACTAAGCACCAAGAGCATGGTACGATCGTCTCAGCAATTTCTTATGTAACAAAGGCTTTGAAAAGGGAAAGGTAGACAAGACCTTGTTCATCAAGAAAATAAAAGAAGATACTCTCTTGGTACAAGTATACATTGACGACATAATCTTCAGTTCAACCAATACAAAGTTATGTGAAGAATTCTCATCCATGATGCAAGAAGAATTTGAAATGTCTATGATGGGAAAGATGAACTACTTTCTAGGACTTCAGATCAAGCAACTCGAGAATGGGATCTTTATCAAACAATCCAAGTATTGCAAAGAATTATTATAGAAGTTTGACATGGACAACTGTAAAATTCTGTCTACACCTATGGGATCCGGTACATATGTAGATCAAGATGAATCCGGTGTGTCAGTTGATATCACAAAATATAGAGGTATGCTTGGTTCCTTACTATACTTGACAGCAAGTCGCCTTGACATAATGTTCAGTGTGTGTCTCTGTGCTCGCTTTCAAGCAAATCCAAAGGAATCTCACTTAATGGCGGTCAAGCAGTTTATGGTATCCTAAAGGTAGTATTTGCAATTTAATTGGATACTCTGGCGCGGATTATGCAAGTTGTAAAACTGATAGAAAGAGCACAAGTGGAACATGTCACATCTTGGGAAATGCCCTAGTCTCGTGGGCATGCAAAAAGCAAGCATGCGTATCACTTAGTACTGCTGAAGCAGAATACATAGCAGCGGGTAGTTGAGGTGCACAGATATTGTGACTCAAGCAGCAACTTCGTGACTATGGACTCGACCTTGGTAGCATTCCTCTTCGTTGTGACAGCACAAGTGCAATCAACATAACAAAGAATCCAGTCATGCATTCAAGAACCAAGCACATCGACATACGACATCATTTCTTACGAGATCATGTACTTCAAGGAGATGTCGAGATAACATTTGTGGATACTCATAATCAGCTTGCTGATATATTCACAAAGCCTTTGGCAAAGGAGTCCTTCTTCAAAATTCGAAGAGAACTTGGAATTCTGGATGAAACTGACGTTGAAACATGAAAGATCTTAATCTGTGGTGTTTTTCTAGTTTTTTCACTACCTGCAATCGATTGCACCTCTGTGTCAATCAATTACTCACTCTAAGTTTTCTAAAAATATTATTTTTTTAAGCTTGCAATCGATTGCACCCTGCAGTGTTTGTCTTATTTCGTTTCTGTTTTGTAGAGTAATCGATTGCACTACAGTGCCAATCGATTGCACCTACTGTAAATGTGTTTTTTTTATTTTTTTTCTTTAATAGATCCATGGGCTTTTCACCTTTCCAAATACCCTATCATTATAACTTTTGACCTACTTATGATCTTCTTTCAAGAATTTGACCAAAATTTCTTACATTTTCAAAGTCATAACCATAAATAATCCTCAACTACTTATATCCCACAATAACTATTGTCTCTTGTCATTATAAAACCCAACTTCTCATAACCTATCTTAACCATCTCCTTCTAAACATAACCTCTCCACAAAAACTCTTCCTTTCCTCACAAACCCTAAAAAACTCCATCCATCATTTTCTCATGGCTTCACGTCCAAAAAGGAATATTTCAGCAACAAACAAAGGAAAAGGTCCAACCTCTTCATCTCCAGAGACTCCACTTGTTCTTCAACACTTGAATAATGAACAAAAAGAAAGATTCACCAAGTACTTTCAAAAGAAGGTTGTGCAGACCCCAAAGTATGGTATTCTCTCATCATTCCCTACAGAATGTTTTTCTTTTCAAGAATCTTTGATTGCATGTGGTTTGGAACCATTGATTTCCTCATCCGGACCATACTATCCGGATTTGGTACAATTGTTCTATAACAATTTACAAATGGAGGAAGGCAAACTTGTAACATATGCAAGAGGAAAAAGAATCCCACTTCACTCAAAGGTAGTTGGACGGATTCTAGAGATTCCAACCTCTAGTGGGAAACTTTATGATGAAGACTCAGTTTGGGATGCATACGATAAAAGAAAGTTCTATTGGAGTCTTGGCCGAATGACTGAAGCAGAATTTCATGCAAAACGTGTCAGATCCTTAGGCGGCATGGAACCCTCTCGAAACTCATGGTCAACAGGTATCTTTAACATTGATGATCAGCTGTTTCATTATTTTATGGTGTACATAATGTTTCCAAGATCCGGAAACCACTGCATTGTGACTGATCTAGAAATGCAGATTTTATACACTTTTAAGCATGACATTCAAATAAACTGGGCTTATTTAATCTTGGTTCACATGCATGGAATCAACGAAAAATCTAAGTTTCTGCCATATACATGGTTTATCACAAAAAATTTGGAACATTTTGAAGTAGATTTTGAAGAATTTGATAAGTATCTCATGGACTCAAATATCAACAAAATCTCCATCAAGAATGTGAACTCTCGGATGGGCGTCAAATACAACCCGGAAACAAAAACCATTGTGTACCTTGGTGAAGGTATGGCTGAAAATGATGAGGAAGAGAATGAAGAAGAAGATGATGCTCCTCCTCCTCCTCCAAATGAACATGGACCTAGTAGCCAACAATTGATGGATTACATGTCTCAACAGTTTGGAAATCTCAACACTTTCATAAACACCCAATACATTGCTATTCAAGAGTCAACAAACACTAGAATCCAAAATTTCCAAGAGGTCGTCAATCAACAATTCTCCTATCTCTACTCTCACTTATACATTCCTCCCTACGATCCCTCCAATCTGGCTATCCCTCCAACTCGTCCATCACCTCTCTAGCAAACATTTCCAGACCAACACTCCTTCGACCCAAACATGGATTTGTCATAAAATTGTTAAACATGTTTCTTTATTTTTTCTTAAATTTATTTATATGGTTTAAATTCTGTACTTTCTACTTTCTATGAACTCTTTCATTTTGTAATTTTAATTTATGACTAGTTAATCTTTATGTCTCTTGCCTATTTATATCTGTTTTTATCAAATCTTTCCCTTCTTTTTGATAACGTCAAAAGAGGGAGAATGATGTTACTCCTTTTTGCTTGTTGGCTTTCCTTGAATCCTTAAGGTACAAATACAAGGCTATTTCAACCTCAATACGAACTCAGATCATTTCAGCACTTCATACATTGAGGGGGAGAAAAATTTTGTCGAAAAGAACATCACAACAAAAGGAGAGTGCTTTGTCATCATCAAAAAGGGGGAGAATGTGAAATCAAGGTTCTCAAAGATCAACATATGTTTTGATGAAGACAAATCACCTGACAAAAGAAGGCAAAGATGATCAACCATTTCAAGATATCAGAATCAGGACAAAGACCTGTCATGAAGAATATTTTTTTCCTCAGAAGGTATAATGAGAATTTGCATCAAATGTTTAAGTCCTAATTGCTAAAATCATTAAAAAAACGGTTACATTATTTTCACATCAACACAAGCCTTTTAAAACAGAATTTTTCTAAGTTTGTGAAAGTGCAATCGATTGCATGATCAAAATTTTAACTCTTTTTTGCTTCTGTTTCAATAAGCAATCGATTGCTGCTTTGGTGCAATCGATTGCATGCTTAATTTTTTTTTTACTTTCACTTCTGTTTTGAAGTACAATCGATTGGTCTGAAAGGTGAAATTGATTGCTCTGTTAAAAATTTGAAATTTCAAGTGTTTTTGTGAAGGTGCAATCGATTGGTCTCTATGTGAATTCGATTGCTCACTGAATGTTTTTGAAAAATTATTCTGAAAAATTGCATCTCTTCAACCAAACTTCTCTGAAATGTTTCAATTGAAACATGACAATTGTTCATCAATTTTTTCTGAAGATTTGCATGATTTTCTCAAGAGGTGTTTGTGTAATATGAATACTTAAATCTTTCGAATTCAAAAACACCTTTTTCACATCTCTTTCAATACTCTTTTAAAATCATTATCACATTTTCATCTTTCCACATCTAAGAAAAATCACTTTACAAAAAAGAATTTTCTGCATATTTACATATCCTTTGAAAGAAAATTCTTGAGCAATAAGTCTTAGATATTTGTGGAAACTTTCATTGAAAGAGAAGATCAATCTCAGCATTGACAAAAAAACTGTATACATTGTTACAACTCATTAGAAAACAAATTGTATTTATTTCCCCTTGTTGTTCAGGATTGTTGAAAGCAAGTGTATGCATTGAAGAGGATTGTTCTCATTGCACTTAGTGTTCAGATCTTAAAGGTGTTTAAGAACCTTTGATCTCCCTATAGGTTAGAAAGATAGTTGTACATTGATCCTAACTATAGTGAAATCTCTTTCGAGTCAAAAGGGGAGTGGAGTACCCTTAGAGTGTGAGGGGAACCACTATAAATTTTCTGTGTCTCTTTTACTTTATGCTCTTTACCGCTTTCATACCATCTTTATATATCAAGGAAATATAAATTCAATCTCTAAAAACCATAAAATAGCAAAAAAAAACCTAATTCACCCCCCCCCCCTCTTAGGTGCAACTCAGACTTACAGGAATAAGTGGCAGAAGCACCTGAAATTGGAGGAGGATTGGTGATGGTGGTATCAACCTGAAAACACAAGTGAAAGAGAATAAGGCTAAGAAGGTGATTAACAAATATACATGTGACAAAATGTTGGTACACATACCTGAGCTAGTGTAGCACTAGGGTTAGCATTATCACCCCCATGGTCGCCAGAAATTGACTTCGAGGTAACCACAGGAGGTTGCTCTTCGACACCACGTCAAGTGGATATCAACCTAAGAATTTTGGCCACCTTCCATTGAGGTGGCCCAGTAGGTCCAGATGCCTTTATAGGTTTCTTTCTCTTTCTCTTTTTTACTAGAACCTCCTCAGGAGATTCATCAGCATCTGAGACCACAATGATGGGAGCGTCTTTCTTGCCTTTCTTGGAAGGAGTCGAAGGTTTTCTCCCAGCCTGGAAAAAAAAGAAATAATACAAGTGTGAAAAATGAGTCACATAGTAAGAAAAGAGGAAAAAGATATGATATATACTTGTCTGCCTTCCATTTCCTTGCCACTTTGAGAAGTAGCAACCCTAGTGGACAGAGCTTTCCTAGGCACAACTGGAAGACAGGAGATGATTGCCAGTTAAATATTGAGGGTTTAATTGCATAATCATAAGTAAAAGGCATCAAACCTTCATATATGTCAGATTCGACACGAACGTCCTGAACCCCTATATGAAGATGTCCTTTGAAACTTTCTAAAGTATGCTTAGCCGGAACCACTCGTCGAGCTTTGGGTTGAGACTGCTGCTGAAGGAGTTTTAAATCCTCACCATAGATAAACCAATCTGGAAATGCAGGGGCAAGTGCTACTCCAAAATCAGCAGTAGGCAAGCGAGGGAATTTAGGGGGGGAAAGTTTAAAAGCTACTTCATAACGTTTCTCACGAGGAACGGTGGGAGGAATTTTTAATTTATCCAATTTTTGCAAAAAGTTTATTTTTAAAGTAACAGCAGCCTCATGAATGGTTCGACTAAGATCATCTGGTCGATAAACAATTTCAAAGTATTTCTGGAAAGCTTGAATTTCTTGGATATGAGCGAGCTTACTCTTCTTCGTCTTGTCCTTCACATCAAGGAAAGCCTGATCAAGTAGTAAGGAAAAGGTGGTAACATTAAGAAAATGATCATGATAATGTTTCGACCACCAATGGTGGAAAAAGGAAGTGCATAAAAAAGAAGGTTCGAAGAACACAAGCGAAAGCACTCCTCTCTTCTTGCTCAAATCAACGAAGATGTCAACAATTGTTTCTTCGTCGAAGCTGGCAGTATGAAGGATAACTTGGCCCTTCTTTTCATACAAGCACCTATGAAAACTTTGAATCAACCCAAATTGACGAGAAACAAGGTTGGGCTGATACGCAACCAAAGATGCTAAACCTCTTCCCAAATTGAGCCTGTTAGCAATAAATCTAGGAATTAAAAAGGCTTCCCAGATTGAAACAGATCCATCATCACCCTGCCCATGAGGAGTAGGAAATGGCCGTTTAAACTATAAAGGAACAAACCTCCTTGCAGCAAAAGGTGCCATACCATAAGTAAACTCTTGGCGCTTAGAAAACATCAGGATGTAACTGGTGAATGCTCCTTTGATGGTTTCACCATCATCATTGGGAGTCAGTTGAACCAAACGAGGTCCTTCGATGCTTCTCCCTATGATCTCAGCAGAGGTTTCATCAACTAGAGCTTTCTTGGGAAGGCTAGCTTCAAACGTTGCATTAAGCCACAACTGAAGCAACCATAGAGGACCATTCAAAGACACAGAATCATGGGCCTCCATGCGCTGCAGTCGAGAAGCTGTTTCACTCAGAGATTCATAAAGGTTTGCCATAATAAGTTCGCTCAAGCAGATGCCTTTGTTATGATGGAGCTGGTTAGCAAGGAGCAGGTATTTTTTGGCTACCTGCAAAGATTTGGTACATAACACGTATCTCGACAGCCATATGGCGAGAAACGCCACATGCTCTTCATCAGATACACCGTCAGTGGTTTGGTCAAAATAGTGTTTGATGAAATGATTATAAGTGAGTTTGGAGTTGGAGATATTTATATAGTCTTCAGCATCAACGTCGGGTTGGTAGGAGACACCATCAGGACAAAGGCCGGTAATAGCGGCTATGTCGAAAAGGGTTGGGGAAACCATCCCACATGGCAGGTGGAAAGTATAATGAGTACTATCCCAAAAGTATAAGGATGCCATCAGCAAGTTCACACAATATGGAATGTTAGTCTTCGACAGCATTAGAAGGTAATAAATCCGCACAGATTTCCAATGATCAGCTTTAACCTTCTCCATCTTTGCCATCCAAAGGTCAAAGTCTTTAAGAGGACTAATGGCTCTCACTAGTCGAGTACCGTCAGCAAGATATCCAAGGTTGAAAGTTGGCAATGGAATCTCTTCAGCAGTATTGGTAAGGGGTGTATGGAAGCTTTTTTGCCCTAACGGCCTGGTTCTCCGGTAAGACGGCAAAAATTCACTCATCCGTACGTCAGAAATATCAACCTGCGCTAAAGGACCAGAGAGCGCGTAGGGTTTACCCGAAACAGTTAAAGGAATCATTACCTGAGAGTGGCAGATGTTCCTTGTAGCTTTAGAGGTGGGTTCTGACACACATTGATGATTCTCCAACAGTTGAGGGCCAGCTATGTTCGTGAAAGGAGGAATGGCTTGCTTGGATTGAGTAACACGTCCCTTCTGGGTTTTCTTCTCCTGAACGGTAGATTGGGAAGATGCCATTGTTGTTGAAAGAAGTGAAATGGTTTTTCTCTAAGTTAGATGAAGAAAGCTGAAGAAGGATATAGGATGCTTGAGATTCTAGAGAGGGTAAAAAATTCACAAAGTGGTGAAGGGAGATATTTATAAGCGTTTAGAAATACCAAAGGACTAAATCCACCGTTGAAGACAATCGGATAGTGGGACGCGTGTTTTTTTTAAGACAAGATGCGTATGAGAAGTTATGGTCAGACTGTAAATGTACGTTTTCAAGACAAAGTAATGACAAAAAATGGCTGAAAAGACGTTTAAGGATTTATCATAATGGCATGATGTCATAAGCGTGGAAGGAAAATAAATGAACAGTTAACCACTAAAACAAGTAGTGGGTGGTTCAGTCAAAGCCATGCAAAATTAACACGCGTTGAAACGATGAAGGAAAAAATGACCTTCCTACCAAACTTGGCGAAAGGACATTATTTGGGGGCAATTTGTTAGCTCTCAATTTTTGACGCTAGTTAGTTTTAGAATCATCTCAAGTCAAAATGTCAATTTGAAACATTTGAACTTTTCGACACAACCAGGGAGCAATCCAAGTCGAAGAGAGGTGGACAAAGCTACTAAAAAATGCTAAGTGTTGGAAAGTGCTCGACAAGGGCCACGCTGAAGAGAACGCACAGAAGTTACAACCAAAATTGGAGGGAAATATTAAGTATTCAAAACTCAAACCAAGAGTGGACGAATGTGGGAACAATTGAGATAGTGGAAAAAGCGCCAAAAAAGACACGTTGTGAAGCCTCAATTGTCATTTAGTAGTTATTTTCTAGTACTATAAATAGTTGTTATTTTTATGTAATAAAGGGTGTTCATTCATTTTATACTAGTCACTCCAAACAACTCAAAGTACCCGCGTGTAGAGAAACGAGTTAGCGAGAATGTATGTGATACAACACCAACCCTTTTCCGTTAATGAAATTTACTTGCCTTTACCCTTTATGCGCCTTTACTCATTTTGCACTTTAACTTTCAGCTTTTGCATTTAAACCATTTTACAAGCTTTTTTTGCACTTTTACCTTTAAAGATCCCCTAGTCGAACGTGGAGTTCATATTAGAGTTATTTTTATGCCATTTAACTTTTCTGTACTTTTAACCTTTTGCCCATTTATTTTCAAAGCTATTTATCTTCCTGCAATTTAACTTCCAAAGATCTCTAGTCGAACGTGGAGTTCAGAGTAGAATCTTTTGCACATTTATTTTCAAAGCACTTTACTTTATTGCACCCTTATCTTCAACGCCATTTACTTCACAAAGACGTTATAGTCGAACGCAAAGTTTGATTGTAATTTCTCGCCCTTTACTTTACATCATTTACTTTTAAAAGCCTTTATTTTCAAAGATTCCATAGTCGAACGCGGAGTTCAGATTATAATCTTTTTGCATAGTTACATTATTGCCTTTCTTTTAAAAGCTTTTACATTACTGCACCTTTACATTCTTGCCTTTTAATCTTTGACGCATTACATGCTTTCTTTTACTTATTATTTTTAATCTTCAAGTCGTCTTACTTTCCAAAAGATTTAACTGTCGAACGTGGAGTTCAGCTTAGGGTCTTTTACATACTTAGCATATGTTTTAGGATTTAGTATGGTCGATCCTGCAAGTTAGTCAATTTTACCCTAAATTGATAGACCAGCGATTGTTTACCAAAATTCACAGTAAACACCTGCCAATCCTAAGAAACTTCAGTCATCTAAAATTTGCACTTAGCTTGGCAAAAAGTTTCTTCTCATGTAGTATTGACATAACGATTCTTAGATGTCCCTTGTGCTATTATGGAGTACGAAAATAAATAAGAATTTCATCAATGAAAATCACTACAAACTAGTCCAAATAAGGTTGGAATATTTGATTCATATAATCCATGAAAACATCATGTGCATTAGTCATTCCAAATGGCATTACAAGGAATTTATAATGGACATATCAGGTTCTAAATTCGCTCTTTGGTATATCAAAACTTTTAACTAGGATTTAATGATAGTTCGATCACAAATCAATCTTTGAGAACATACATGCTCCTTTTAATTAATATAATAAACCATTTATCATATGTAGGGGATACTTGTTCTTAATGGTGATAATCAATGCATAACTGCATTCCACCATCCTTCTTCTTTACTAGTAACATTGGAGTTCCCCGTGGTGAAAGACTAGGCCAAATGAAATGCTTACTAAATAATTCTTCCAACTGGTTCCTTAACTCTCTCAGCTCCAGGGATTCCATATGATACGGAGATACGAATATAGGGGTCATCCCAAGTATCAAATCAATAGAGAATTCCACTTCCCTTTCAGGTGGCAGGGAAGTGACATCCTCAGGGAAAACTTATGGAAATTCACAAATTATAGGCATTTGTGTAACCTTCAGATTGACACTTGACTCCTTGGTGAGAACTAAGAGAACAAATTTTTCCTTCTCAAACAAATAATTAACCATGCCAATCGTACCTTCTAAAATAGTGGTTAGTACATCCTTTGGAGTAGCTTCACTATACGAAATGATAATTAACTTCTATTTGCACCTAATAAACACCAAATTGGTAGAAAGGCAATCCATTCCCAATATTACGTCGACCTTCTTAAGGGGTAAACATATAAGATCAATATGAAAAAACCTACCATTCACCGACAGGGAACAATTTTCACAAATCAACAATGTCTCTACAACATCATCCATAACGGTTTACCACCATAAGAGGATACAAATGAATTACTTTCAAACCAAGACGCTTCGTACATTGAATCGATACAAAAGAGTGTGTTTCTCCATAATCAAACAATATAAAACAAGGTTAATCATTTACGTGGCACGTACCAGCAATCAAATCATGTTACCCTTAGCTTTCTTTGCATCCAAGGTACAAACTTGACCAGTACTCTTTCCCTGCATATTAATCTTATTCTCAAGACAATCCCTGGCCAACTGTCCCTTCTTCTGATAAGTAAAACTCCTAAATATACCTCTGACCCATTTCCCAAAAGGAAACCTCTTACACACTTGACATTTATGAGGGTGGGTAGGTTTTGCATGTTGTACTTGTTTTCCTTTGAAATGTTGAGGTCTATGCCTAAACTGATGACTTGGTCTTCCTTGGTTCTAATGGACAACTCTATATTGACCCCTTTCCTCTTGAACCTTCTTCAAACTATTTTAAGCCACATATCATTGTCTCAGCAATTCGGCGTAAGTAGTGAATTCCCTACAAGAGATGCTATGAGAGATTTCACCCCTTAAACCAAATATAAAATGATAAATATTCCACTTCTCATCTTGTGCATACATAGTTTTCCTAGAGTAAGCAGTCATGTCCTCAATCTTTTTCAGCATATTTAGCCACTGTTATAACACCCTGCCTAAGTTGCTAGAATTCAAACTCCTTTTGAGTTCTCAAAGTGCTAGGAAAATACTTGTCCAAAAAAGTAGTCTTAAAATGTTCTCAATCCCTGGGTACTCCTTGATTGGTCATAAGAGTCGAAGCATTATCCCACCATCTAACAATATAACTCCTCATTATGTGAGAAGCAAACACAATCTTATTCTCTTCATTGCAGTGCACTATCTGAAAGATTCTCTCTATGCTGGTTATCCATTCATGGGCTTTCATAGGATCCAATCCACCATAAAACTCAGGAGGATTCATACCAAAGAAATCTCGGAAACTACCACATGTAGCTTCTTTTGGAATCACTTGAGGGTGAAGACCACTATTCAACAATTGCATCATTTGCTGCATGAATTGGTTTTGTTGTTGCTGCATCTGTTGCACAAATTGAGGCCATTGAATACCATCACTACCAACTGCTGTTATGGGTATGAATTATGAGTTCTGGGCCTACCGGGATCTCTGTGTCTGTCAGCCATGATCCTGAACGTCATACAAATAAAATTAAGTTGATCAGATCAATGTTATAAATATGACATCGAGAACAGTGATGAAAATACACATATGAGGTAGAAATAATATCTCATGATATTTCATGGATAGGTCGAGGATTCAACCTGCTCTTATACCAATTTTAACACCTACATATAATACATATCTATAAGTACATATTATACATAATGTAATACTGGTATTGAAATACACAAGTACTCATTAGCAACATTATACATATTTACATGCCCAAAAGAAACACAATTGTGGCACAATATACACAAGGGTGCCTAAAATAAAACTAAGAGCTAGATTATTCTTTGAATGATCTAAAAATGGATATCTGCGTAGTGAAATGCCATCCATAATATCAATCAGTCGAGGACATCAAAACACAATGTCTTTGTCTTTCACCTACACATAACTTATTGAAAAGAAACAAGAAGTATGGGGTGAGATAATAATCCCAATGGGTTCTCTATCTTATGGTTCCACTCAGCTCTACAAGGTTTCTAATTGATTTCTAACTTAAGTCAACAAGGGAAGAATAATTAAGAAATAGGGAATTCTTGCAATGTATGGAAACATGTCACCTGAGTTCTCATAACTCAAATAAATCATTATTTAGATTCACGAAACATCAATCCTCCAATGGACTTACGTCTAGGGCAAGCTTGGTTCACACATGCTTGTATGATTTGAATTTTGTAGTGGATATCGGGCCTTCTATGAGACTCAAACCAAGTTCAAGCGACCATCACTCGTATGAGACTCAAACCCACTTAGAGTATATTTCACTGCATGAGACTCTAACCCACTTAGTTGTCCACCTTTCCCCTATGTTTGCCATGGTTAGGACTCAAACCTAATTGGGGCACGAATCATTGGTGTCAAATCTCACTTACTACTTTACATAAGCATCTCAAAAGGGGATATACACATCAACAGAAAACTATCTAAATACGCGATTAGTTTCACAAAACGTGATTTCGTCAACCACTAGGTGACCTTATTCACCAATATTCACATCATCAACACATGTTCCATAAAATGCCTATCATTCCAAGTTATACAATTACTTACCCATGATACACACCTAGGTATCATTATGTACAAGCATTAAGCTATTCATCATGCCTTAATTATCTTTCTAAACCATTCAACTTATCATGCTTCTAAGGTTTCTTACCAATCATCATGAGTTTTTAATAATATTATCACATTCATACAACAATTAAGTCATAACATGCTCATCATGCTATCATATATGGATTATAGTTAAATCGATGATAATTTTATGCCCGCACATCATAGAAATAGTTACATGACTCTTAAGATTGACTTAGGAACATTGTAAAGCATGATTTTTGAAAGAAATAGGGGATACAATCAATTGCATAAAGGGTACAATCGATTACATCAGCTTCCTCAACTCTCTGTTCATAAACTTTTGTGAATTAATCGATTTCAGCAAGTGTGCAATCGACCGCACATCCTATTTTTGGTAATTTTTCACTATTTTGGAAGGTGAAATCGATTGCATGATAGATGAAATCGATTGTCATTGTAACTTTTGTCAAAAATACCTGTCTAAATGTGTTCTCTTCCATACCTAACCAGGTTTATTGACTTATAACAACTACAACCCATAGTACACAAGAATCATATGGCATAGCTTCACAAATCACACACACACACATATGCATCACAGTTCTTCAAGTTTATGAGACACGCAATCATAATAATAACAACAACAACATTTTATCACATGAAAAACACAACAACCACAACAAAGCATGAGTGATTCATTTGTTCATAGCAACTTTTATGACTAAGATAAAACACATATCATGCTATCATGAATCATTATCATCTATCCTATCTTTTCAACATAAACCCTAGTTTCTATTTTACCAAAATTCCACACTAGAACCCATCTTAGAGTAAGAGATGTAGAGAGATTTGAGATGAGATGGATGCAAGCTTCTATTTATTCTTCAAATTCTTCTTCTCAAGCTTTCTCCTTTTCCATGTTTCTTTTCTTGCTTTCTCAATTCCTTTGTTACTGATAAGAATGGAAATGATGCATAGAAATATGGAGAGATGAGATCATGAAGTGGAATAATATATATATATATATATATATATATATATATATATATATATATATATATATATATATATATATATATATATATATATATATATATATATATATATATATATATATATATATATATATATATATATATATATATATATATATATATATATATATATATATATATATATATATATATATATATATATATATATATATATATATATATATATATATATATATATATATAGATAGAGAGAGAGAGAGAGAGAGAGAGAGAGAGAGAGAGAGATTTATGTAGTTAGAAATGAATAATGGTAGTAGAAGATATTTTTAAGTAACAATACTTTATAATATTTCCTCTACCAGAGCAATTGACGCATTATCAATGTTATCAAAATGTCCCTTCTTATACCAAGTAATAATAGGCCAGTCTCAAAGAATATTAACTAATTCAATATGAGTTCACTAGTTACTCTATTTGTCTCAAGTGATAACTTTCAAAGCATTTAAGAACTCAATTGATCTCAACTGATGTGAAATTATGTATTTAAGGAAACATGAGGTATTATAATATACATAAGCTTATTGTAGTTGGTTTTGTTGACAACAATCATTAAGTTTAGGTTAAGTTGAAATATGATTGTACATTGCTTCCCGTCATTGACCGTTGGAGACAGAATTATTGTGAAGTTGCAAGAGCATGGGAAACAACATACACATGACATATAAGACACTGGCAAGAAGAAGTTAAGAAGTCAACATAATTTATTTTGTATTAATATTGTCCGATTCTTGTGATATATGTATATTTTATCGGGCTGTGATTGTACTAACACTTTTGAATGTTAATTCAAATTATGAAACTTATATTCATGATAAGTTATGTTAAAATTTGTAAATGCATGTTTTCTATTGTATTAATGTTATGTCAATAATGTCAAAAACTTCGTTAAAAAAACTAAAATCCATACTCCCTACTTGATATTTAAAAAATTAAAAAAAAAAAGAAGCGAATATCAAAATTTTAATATATTCAATACAATCACATGTAAGTGAAAATTTTAAATATCTGGTATATAGTTTAAGACTTAAATATTTGAAAAAAAATCATCTAAAACAATTGATTTAAACCAGATTTTCTTTAAAAATTCTGATGAACATTTGTGATTTTCACAAAAATTTGGAATAAATCATCCAAGACAATTAGTTTAAATTAATTTTTTCTAAAACTTAATTAAATATTTATGAAATCATCAAAAGTCTAGTATATATCACAAAAAAATCTAATAAAAATTCATATAAATAAATCATTATAAATATATCTAATTGAAGATTTAAGTATTTCTTGTCAATCAAATGTTGTACTTTAGCTTTGAAAGCGTTGCAGTCCTCGGTCGAGTGTCCTACCAATCCAAAATGATATCCACATTGCACATTGATATCATACCTAGGTGGAAATGGTTGTGATGGGGGCTTTAGAGATTTGGGAACCATTTGTGAGCTCTGAATCAGATATAGCAGAGGTTGACTGTATGTCACATGAATCGGGTTCAGAGGAGAATTCCTTCGTTCTAGATTATTTCAAGGTCTGTGTCGACTTTGATATTCTTGGAATTAGGCTTTCTGATTTTGCGAAGTTTGAGCATGACAATGATCATTCTTGAGGATGGTCTGACAAGGTTTCTCTGTAAGGCATATCAACTTCTGACCAAGGAGTTCTTGAACTTTGGTCTTGAAGACAAAACAAGCTTCTGTAGAATGCCCCGCGTATCCAACATGGTACTCGCATGTTACATTAGGATTATGTTTAAGATGGTAGGGATACTTGGCAAGCTCGATCTCCTTGGTCACGATTGCCCCGACATGAATCAGAATAGGCAGTAGATGCGTATACGAGATTGGAATTAGATCAAAGTGGGGACGTATCCTCCCTTGATCGTTGTCCCCTTTACTAATTTGCTTCTGCTTCTATTTCTAGTCGCCTTGAGTGGGCTTATAATTTGGTAGGGGGTAAATCGGGAGATTGCCTATAGTTGCATTATGGATTTTACCCACCTTTAGTCCGTTCTCAGTCCATTCACCAATCACAACTTGATATAAGAAGTCTCTTATCATACTGCCCAGGAATAGCTCTAAGGTTATGTCGACCTTGCCTTGGGTGTGATTCAAGTTTTCCTTGCACCTTACGTTCTCATGCTTAACCTTCTCCATGATTTTTTGGTGTCTGGCTTGTAATGAAGTATCGTCATTGGGGAATCGTTGTCTTCTGGATGAGGAAAGGAAAGGGTGAGATTTTTTGGTTTGCATGCATGAAATGTAAATGTATGAATGTATACATATGATACATCCATTGATTCAAAGGTTTGATGATGCAATAATTCATGTTCAAAAGTTTGGTATATACATGATGATGCAATACTGGTATGCGATAATATAGGTTAAAGGTACAACATACTCTGGATAGTCTATATATACTTCTCGATGAAGGTTCAAAGGTCTAACATATACACGATAATCAAGGTATGTAGAGTCTTGGGTTTCCTGCAAAAGCCTAAATCCCCCTCACAGATAGGTTCTAGTCTTCAAAAAGGTGATCCCTAAAAGGCTTCCCAGAGTCATCGAACCAAATGAAAATACCTTGTCATAGTAAATGCTTGCAGGGTAATGGTACTTCCAAGTGAATCTGGTCTGTGTGCGGGTCTCATACCAACCCAACACGCGAAACGTAGGTTGGCACGACAATCTACGATTTTATCCTGTATGTATACTCAAGCTTGGGTGTAGATCTTTTCTCTCATGTAACATCATCTCAACCCAGCAACAGAGAATATAACAGATATCTAGAGTATGCATGAATATTTAAAGCAATAAAGAATGCAATAAATAACATATAGATAAAGCAAATAAATAGTAAAGATAAAAAGCCAAACAAAACTAGATTAGACTCTCTCTTGCTGGAGCGAATCCATCCCCAGCAGAGTCTCCAGCTTTCTGGGGAGTCCCATCAAGCTATCCCCAACATAGTCACCAGCTTGCTGAGGAGTCCCAACAAGCCATCCCAAGTAGAGTCGCCAACTATCGTGGCGGGAAAAATGCTAGAGTGCATCACACACTCGATGTTACAACAAAGTTACCATTGAAATTTATTTATTCCCAAAGGAAAGGGAAAATATCGATAAAACCCAAGGGGAAGAGAAACAGGTAAGGGAGTCGGTTATGCAAAGGGAAGGTATTAACATCCATCACATATGTTGTACTCAACGAGAACTGTTTTGATTGTTCTTTGAATGGATGAGTGTTACTATCCAAAGGTTACTTGTGAAAGGGGAAAATAAGTTTTAAATTAATGTGCTCACGAAGGATTTAAACCTTCGTGCCTACGTATTCTCATAGTGCTATGAGAAAATCAAAGCTCCATAGTTCATGATAGGAAATACATACTTTTTTGGTTGCTTTTAGGGAACAATTATAATTGTATCCTAGAAGTGTGTAGACGTTAGCTGATTTTGATTCTTGGTTGGATGCTCCAAGCTTTAGTCTGACTGCTAAGGAACGGATTATAACGGTTCTTTTGTGAAAAGAAGGAAAAATTGTTTTGAAAAGGTTTATGTGATAAAAGAAGAAGAAATAATTGTTTGAATTTAATAAAAAAGGAAAAGAATTGCTTGAATTGAGAAGGTGTTGTTTGAAGAAAAAAGTTGCTTAAATTGTAAAGGTGTTTGACTTAAGAAAAGTGTTGTTTGGATGTTGTGGAAGTATTGTTTGGACCAAGATTGTGTTGTTTGAACCCGTAAGGTAGGGTATCTAAATTAAAGAGTGTGACATTAACCAGTAGATGGTGTGGTCAATGCAGAATTGTAGGATTTTACCTAGATCCAGGGATCAAGACCTACAAAAGAGTTTTGCCTAAGCATGAAGCTTACAGAGCTTGAATGAGGGTTACCATAACATAGAGATCCACAAGGCAATACATGAGAGTTTTTAGAGCACAAAGCTCTAAAAGACAATTCATGAGAGTTTCCAGAGCACAAGGCTCCATAGAGCAAAGTAAAAGATAAGGGTTTGCCAGATCACAAGGCTCCATATGGCAATGCATGAAGGCTTACCATAACACAGGGCTCCATAAGGCAATGCATGAAAGAGGTATTGATTCAGTGATGGGTGATTAACCATAAGGTGATTAACCCAAAAAATGTATGGATATCAAAGAGAATTGTGTATGGTCCAAAGAGACAAGTATTGTTAATGAAGAAGTGTTGCTTGTAGGTAAGAAGACTTGGCAACTATTTGATTTGAATTGCAATATAGTCTATGAATAAAGGTGAATACTTTGAACAATTGGGTCAGGTGTCTTGTATCCAAAGCTATTCAGAATGAGGATAGGAATACTCTCTCTCATTCCTTATCCACTACTTAAGGCTCGTGGTGCACGATTCATACCATAACTGACAAGTGTCGAAGAAGAATCTTTTTGTTATGCTTGAATGAGTGACCCAACCTTGGTGTCCTTTTGTCTTCAGAGTCTTGAGTATGAAGTCTTGAACTTGAGATCCAGTACAATGTCAATACAGAGGACCAATCCCATCAAGTGATCGAGAGACTTATGATCACTTGATTGGATAGGGGAAATAAATGAGTGCTAAGTGATTAATTGATCAAATAAGACTTTAATCAACTCGTCAATCAGGGATATGATCCGGAAATGCATTACAAGCACATAGATTTTTAAATTCTAGAATAAAAAATAATTTAAAGTGTTAACATGCATATTAATTTTTAAAGAATCTGATCTAGAATTAAAACTAACTAAATAAGTGTTAATACAAATCTAATCTTAACATGTACATATTGATTTCTAAAAGTCTAATTGAAAATTATTCTAAAATTAATCCTACTTAAATTCTAATTAAAATATAAGAGTATGATTATTTTTATTTATTTTTCAATGTACTTTTATTTTTAAGCAAAATAAAATGTGTTAAAAAGAGGCATTAAAATGTGCATTAACTAAAAATAAGAAAATAAATGAGTATTAAAATGGATTAAATGAAGTGTATTAAAATGGATTAAAAAAAACAATAGAGATAAACAAATTAACTAAAAAAGAAAAAAAGAAAACAAAATAGGGGGTGCACGGGTATGCATGGGCATATTGGCCAGCAATTGGTGTTGTTGGGCTTGGCCGAGCAGGCCCAAGGAATTGTCATTGTCCAGGAGGTGGTTTGGAGGTTGTTGTGGGGTGTAGTAGCAATGTGTGCGGGCTAAGGGCTTGAGCCAAAAACATGTGAAACCAAGAGAATGAGGGAGAGATCAGAGACTTCATTTCGTCCTTCACTCAATTCAGTTCACGTTCATTCTTTCCTTTCTTGTGACCTCACCAGAGCCACGACCTCGCCACGTTGGAAATCTTCTTCAGCGGTGGAGAAGGTCCAAACATCTATAAATGCACATCAACACGACGCTCTTTAATCTCTGTCTCTCATTATTCCATAGTTTTCCTTAATTCCTAGCCAACTATTCCAATCGAAACAAAATGTCATGAACTTTAAAAAGTAAAATCTGAAATTAAACACGAAGTGAACTCAAAGAGGGATCCAAACCTTAGAGGTTTGGTCCCTCTGCTATCAGGCTACATCAAAGCAACAAATTGCAAGTGAATGTAATGAAATTCAAGAGAGCAACTGACCTACAAAGCAGAGTGTTCGTTAAATCTCAAGGTCGACGCAAATGGATCAAGAAAGTACCATATGCACGATAGGTAATCCTTCAAAACTCTACCTCTCAATTGCTGCAACGATCCTCTTCTTCTTCTTCTTCTCCGAAAATCATAGTCTGAAGGTTGAAGATTCTGATTGTTGTTGGTGAATTTGTTGAGTGTGCGTGTGAGTATCATAGGTACTTGTTGAGAAGAACTAATAAAGAGATTGGGAGTGCGATGGGGAGTGAAACTGTGACTATGGAATGTTGATTATGAAGATTGAAGGAGAGTGAGAGAATTTTCTAAGGAATGTGATTTTCATATTCTGATTGGTGATCCCTGAATTGAAAAGTGATGATTGAATTTATAGAGTTTGAATGTAAAAAACTTGGGCAGGATTTGGGCAGCTCTGTTAATGGAGTTAGGGTAAGGTTAAATTCTAAGTGAAATTAAGAGGAAAGGTTGTTTGGAGTTTGTTAACAGAGTTAAATCTATTAGTAACTTACAGTTAGGTGTTAGTTGTATTAGTTAGAGTTATGAGTTGAGTTCAGTTAGTGTTTGTTAGTTGTAGTTGTTGTCTTTGAGTTGCAGCTATCACAATTTGAATCTGTTAGTATTAGGGATGTTCATGATGAACTGCATTGAACCGAACCACATTTATGGTTTGGTTTAGTTTGCAATAACAATTTCAATAAATATTCAGTTAACTGCTAAAATTGTTACAATTCAATTAAAAACTAGTTTATATTCATTAACTAGTTCATAATCAGCTTACAATTTTAAACCACCTATATATTTTGAACTATTTTAAAACCAAATTTTTTAACTTCATAAAAACTTAAAAAATTTTATATTAAAAAAATATTCTTCATAATATTTATTTTCAAATTTTTTTTTATTTTTTTATTTTGTGTTTTCGAAGAAAAAAAGTTTTCTCGTTTTTTTGAAAAAACATGATTTTTTCATATTTTTGAAAAAAAACTCGTTTTTCACATTTTTAAAAAAAATATCGATTTTTTTTTGTATTTTCAAAAAAATATTGAATTTTCGTGTTTCAAAAAAACCCGATTTATCGTATATTTGGAAAAAAATCGATTTTTTTGTATTTCTAAAAAAACTCGAATTTCTATATTTTGGAAAAAACCCGACTTTTTCATATTTCTAAAAAAACTCGACTTTTTCATATTTTCAAAAAATTACGACTTTTCATATTTTCCGAAAAAAACTCCATTTTTCATATTTCTGAAAAAACCCGACTTTTTCATATTTAGGAAAAACTCAACTTTTTCATATTTCCGAAAAAAATTGACTCTTTCATATTTCCGAAAAAACTCGACTTTTTCATATTTATAAAACTCAACTTTTTCATATTTCTGAAAAAACTCGATTTTTCATATTTCTGAAAAAACTCAATTTTTTCATATTTCCGAAAAATCTCGACTTTTTCATATTTTCGAAAAAAACTCGACTTTTTTATATTTTCGGAAAAACTCAATGTTTTCATATTTCTAAAAAAACTCGACTTTTTCATATTTCCGAAAAAAACTCGACTTTTTCATATTTCCAAAAAAACTCGACTTTTTCATATTTTCGGAAAAACTCGAGTTTTTCATATTTATGAAAAAACTCGACTTTTTCATATTTTCAAAAAAACTCGATTTTTTCATATTTCAGAAAAAACTCGACTTTTTCATATTTTCGACAAATCTCGACTTTTTCATATTTCCAGAAAACTCGACTTTTTCATATTTCTAAAAAACTCGACTTTTTCATATTTTCGAAAAAACTCGGCCTTTTCATATTTTCGAAAAAAAAAACTCGACTTTTTCATATTTCCGAAAGAACTCGATTTTTTCATATTTATGAAAAAACTCGACTTTTTCATATTTCCATAAAAACTTGACTTTTTCAAGTTTTCGAAAAAATTCGGCTTTTTCATATTTTTGAAAAAAAACTCTACTTTTTCATATTTCCGAAAAATCTCGACTTTTTTCATATTTCCAAAAAAACTTCACTCTTTCATATTTTTGGAAAAACTCAACTTTTTCATATTTCTTAAAAAACTCGATGTTTTCATATTTCCGAAAAAACTTGACTTTTTCATATTTCCAAAAAAACTTGACCTTTTCATATTTTCAAAAAAAAAGTTGACTTTTTCATATTTTTCAAAAAGTCAACTTTTTCATATTTCCGAAAAACTCTCGACTTTTTCCTATTTTTGAAAAAAACCGACTTTTTCATATTTCAAAAAAAGAACTCGACTTTTTCATATTTCCGAAAAAACTAATTAATTTATATAATTAAACCAGTTTATAAAAGAAAATTGGTTCTGAACCGGTTTTAAACTGAATTTGAATTATTTTAATTAAATGGTTCAATTCATTAACTATTTAAATGATTCAGTTTTTTTATATTGCAATGCATTTCAATTCAAGTATACAATTCAATTAACCATCTTTTTTAACACCCCTAGTTAGTATGGATTAGCTCGTAAACATTTGAGTAATGATGTTAGTATGGTTGCGCTGATAGTTAGTGAATGGAAATGTTAGATAGGGCAACTTGAATTAGGTTTAGCAAATTATGAATTAGTTAGTGAATTGTAGTTGGTTAGTAAGTTAGTTGTGTTAGAACATTGGAAGTTGGTGTAATATTAAAGTTAGTTAGATTATGGAAGTTGTTAACATATGTTTTAGTTGCGAACTAGCTTCAAACCCAATTCAAACTTGCCTGGGTCATTGTTATAATTGGAAATAGTGCTATGTTATGTTAATATATTGTCAGATGCTATTAGATTGAGACTTATATGTTAATAGATTGTTAGTGTTGAAATTATGTATTGGTTGAGTGTGAGTTGTTAGATGGAGTTATGCTAAATGAAACAATTGTTATGAGATAATGACATTCATGTTTGTATGCTAGCTGTTGGTAACTTGTGAAGATATTAATGTGTTAATTTAAATTTGACTATGCCAATGAATTGAGTTGTTAGAATGCTATGAACCTGTGTTGAATTGTTAGTGTATATTAGTCTTATGGCTTATGGAAAAGTTGAAATGCTATGCTAGATGCCTATACTAATGTGCAATGGTTATGTTCTTGTTAAATTGGGATGAGTTCTGTTGTTTTATTGGTGTGATATGCAATGGTTTGAATTGATTTGAGCATGTGCTTATGTGTTGGATTGTTGTTCTTGTAGAGTTTATGCATAAGGTGGGATGACCAGTGGTAGGAGGGTGGACTAAGCATGAAAGGGTGCATGGGAAAGTCATGGCACATGAAGACACCATAAAAAATCATGAAGGCATTAGAGAACTACAAACAAGAGGATATCTTGTGGATGAAGAAATTGTGGGAATTATGGTTTAGAAATAGTAGTTGACTTTGGTCAACTATTTGACCAAAAAGTCAATAGTTGACCAAAACTCAACTATAGGCCAAAAAGATGCATAGTTTTGCATGGACTTGTAGAGTTGGTTTTGTAATGAAAGCTCTCAATACTTGTAATGAAAATGACCTCCTTTTGAATGCATTGTGTATTGTAGGTCAAGTAACATGCATTTCCTCCATAATCTTGAATCTTGAACATGATTTTATACTTGAATATGATCTTGAATTTGAAAACTCTTGATCTCTTGGATGACATGTCATGCCATGAATCAAACAAAGTCAAAGATAATCACCAAATAAGATTTTAAATGTAAAATGGTTAACAAAAGTTAACCCTTAATGGTTGACTCTTATGGACTATAATCAAGAATTAAAAAAAGACTCCCCAAATCTCAATGCCATGATGTAAATAATATGATTAGACAATCAAAACCAAGGATTAGGGTTTCCCTAAGAACTTAACTCAAGGACCAAGATCAATCACCAATTTTTTGTGCCCACAATCCACAATGTCAAGATAAAGTATAATGACTATAAGCTTGCAAATCATAATTTAGTGCCTTATATCTTAAATAACAATAAACCTTTAAATCAAGAATGTTATTCGAAAGATACAACTATAAATGAATGCCTTGTGATGGATGATTAAGGCATGTGAATTATGCATATGAGATGAGTAAAAAGCCAGACAAAATTGAAAAAAAGTAGGGAAAATATTGGGGTATGACAGCAGGTTTAACTCGACTTCTCACATTCTTTGTTATGTGATACCTACAAAGTAATACATAAGAAGTAGGAAATACCTTTGCGACTGAATTCATCAAAGAGGTATCTTGGTCAATATCAATTACTTTCGACATTTCCTCTTGGTCCTTCAACATTGTCTGACACACCACTAAAGCCCAAGTAACATCCTCCATTTTTTTCACTCTCTAGAAATGCAAACCCGACAGAATAAGCCTTCTCAGTAGATGTAGCAACAAACATCTCTAATAGTGGAAGTCAACACTTTTTGGTCTTATACGTTGAATTTATAACGAGCACAGTAGGAAACACGTTGAACAACTTGATGGAATGAGGATGAGTCCAAAATATATCTCTAATGGTTACTCCATCCTCACACGTTCGACACATAGAAACATAATTTTTATCATCCAGAAGTTTCAATAGTTATTGCATTTCACTTCTATCCTCTTAATGTCTTGTTATATTGGTATCGAATATTGTACATTTGCTTAATATTTGAGATATTTTCGGGTCTTTTATGTTTCAAAGTGCAGGTATGTTTTTCGGTTGAACCAAATTCAATGTCATGTCTGAAATGCATTCTCTGTTGTTGTGGTGAGAATAAGATATCAAATTATTAATTAATTTGAATCACAAATCTGTGATTCACAACCGGACTTTAATTTATCCGAAGGAAAGGTCAAAGAAAGGAAAAACCTAATTTTGCATCGTAAACACAATGCGGGGAGAGATCTAAGGTTCGGGGGTTGGTTAAGCTTAAGGAAGGTATTAGCATCCTAAACTTCTGTAGTACTCTACAGTAACCTCTTGTTTTAATGTTTCTATTTTGCTATATTATTTGCTTAAGGGTATATGTTAAAGGTTAAAGATGAAAAGAAAGACCTAAGGGTTAATCCTAAGTTTACTCGCCAAGACTCGCATCTTGTGCCTACGTATCTGAGGTAGGGGATTAAATCAGAGTAATCGTAGTTTCCCTCGAAACGGAGAAAGAGAAACTTATTGTCTGTGGTCAAGGTTTTAATGGGGAATAAGCGTTCATATGGAAGCGCTTACGTGAAGTGCAGTGACTCCTATTTCTACGTTGTAATCGAATTGAATTAAAAAAGGGTAAAATAGGTATTCCATGGCGGGAACCCTAATATGGAGTGCGGCGACTCCTAATCCTAATGCTAGGGTAAAGGGTAAAACTTGTCCACGACGGGACGCTTAGGCAATTAGGGTTTAAAAACTGAAAGGGTCAAAGGTAAGGATTATTGACGCGGTGGTCAAACGGCTTGACCTATTCCTTCGGAGGGGCGATAACGGTAAATAATGTAATTAAAAATAATTAACCAGCAGTATTGAAATATGGGAACATGCAAGAATAACGAAATAAACGCGACGATGTCCTCACATAAATTACAACCATGAAAAATGCAAGAATAATAACGACGATGTCCTCATATAAATTACAACCATGAAAATGAAATACGAAAAATAAAGGATTTGTAACCGTACAAATGAGAAAGAAATGTTAGGAACGTCATAAAGGTTAGACGAAACTAAACGGCGAGGTTAAATTCGAAACTGAAAGCGAAATGTTAGACAATTTTAAGAAAATATTTTTAGATTAAATTGTGACATTAAAATATTAATCCTTATTTTAGAAATTTTAGGGTTAATTTACAAAAAGTTTTAATTTACAAAAGGAGCTTAATTTTAAAGTTAAGTTTTTTATTATGTTAAGTTTTAATTTAAAAAAAGAAAAGAAATGTCTTAGCTTTAAAAAAGGTTATTTTTTATTTATACCTGTTAAGTTAATTTATTTTTTTGTTAGAATTTAATAAAAAATTAAACTTTTAATTAAAGAAATTTAATTCTCAATTAATGTTTTAAATTAAGATAAAAAATGGTTGAGTTTTAATATTAAGTTTTTAAAAAATGTTTTTTATTTTAGTTTTAAACATAAGTTTTAATTTGAAGTTTTTTCTTAAAATTTCTAATTATAAAAATAAGATAAGCTTTAATTATGAAAAATATGGTTTTAATAAAATTAATATGATTTATGTTAAACTAATAAAATCTTACTACTTAACTAAATAAACAAATTATAAAATAAACAAAAGAAAATATAAAAGAGGGGAATGGGTAGTGTTGCTGAAACATTTAGGGTTTGGTGAACCCTTTTCCTCTTTGACCCGCGGCGGCTCCCTCCATTGTTGGCTCTTTGGAGCTTTTTCACTTTCCTTTCTTCTTCTTCTTCTTCTTCTTCTTCTTCTTCTTCTTCTTCTTCTTCTTCTTCTTCTTCTTCTTCTTCTTCGCATGGTCGTTCATATTCTTCCATTTTCCTGAAACAAAATGAGTACCAACAAAATTAGCAAATGGGTCATCTCTTTTTTTACCCAAAACTTGTGCTGATGAACGATGGTGGTTTGGAGACAATCCGCCCGTTCTGTGTTGTTGATGGATTTTTATTGCTAATTTGTGGTTGTTGTTGGCCGATGATGATGGAAATCTGAGGTTGTTGAGGCGTTTCGTTTGGCTTGCATGGTAACTCGCGGTGGTGATGGCGGTGTTGGATCCTTGGCTTCCGTTTTGTTGTGGGTGTTACCTTCGGGTTCTTCGGATCCTCCTTCTGATGAACTTGCGGATCCTCTCGGTTGATTTTGCTATCCTCTTGTTCTTATTTTTCGGATGAACTCCCATTTTCTCATGAACTTATGACGATCTCTTTTATATTATGCTTGATATGATTTTATGGGCTTGGATCCATCAATCGTTGTTACGATTTTACGGTTTATTTGTTGGATTTGGTGCGATTTTGGAGGCTTATTTGTTGTGATTTTTCAGGAAATTTGGTTGCTGCAAATTTGGGAAGTTTGGTTTTGGTGTTATGGATCTTGCGTTTTCCATGGACCTGTTGGCTGTTGTTTGATCCGTTTTGGGTCAGAAATTTGAGGAAGTTCTGTTTGGCAAAAAAAACATTTTTCAGGAAAAGTGATTTTTCCAAAAGCACTTTTCCAAAAAAAATCACTTTTCTCTCTCTCGGAAACAAACTTGAACAGATATTGTCGGATCCGGGCCGCAATTGAATGACCGACTATTTTTTCACACAAGTCATGGTTATGTAAACCACATATGACATTAAATCTCTGTTTCTTATTTACCAACATATAATCACGCAACTTAAAGGGACACTCTATTTTATTGAACAAATGTCATCTCGTTTAAAATTCTAGAGAGGTGGTATATATTTACCACTTATTTCGCATGTCATTGTCACAAATGCACCTCGTCTATCCGAACCATTATCGGACCTTCCAATTGCCACACCAAATCCTAGTTTGGAGGCATCCGTATGAATCCATTGAAGTACGTGATCAAGAAATTCAAACTCTTGCTCATTTTTAAATTGGTTGCCAACATCTACCACCTTCACAACAATACCTTTGGCATCTGGAGACACAACATATTTGCGGAAAACATCGGGTGCACCATATTTAATGAAAAATGTTATAATAAAAAACTCAGAAATTGCTAAAACTATAAACTAAGCTCGAAAAATGAGAACATACAGGCTACAAAGATACATCTCTGTATGAATTCATACAAAATTCGGAGAGGCATCTCCGGATTCAACGTACGTTTTTCAGATTAAAAACAAACTTAATGTGATTAATGAGGTTTGAAATGAATAATCTATACTTGGAATTCCAGTTTCTTTTTCTCCTTTTGATGTGATGAAACACAAGAATGAAGATTTGGAGTGAAAATGTTGATTAATAATGAAAGGGTTTTGGAGTGCAAAAGAAGTATGAGAGTGCGATTATGCAGACTGTTTGATCAAAATCGGTTTTCTTATTCCGAAGATGCATCTTTGTAAATACCAGACATGCAAATGTGACAGATATTTCAAAATCCCGCTACAAAACTCCGAAGATGCATCTCCGAAATATTCACCGGGTCGCTCAAATATTAATTATTTGTTGAAAATACCCAGAGATACATCTCCAGAAATAAATTTTGTTTTACTATAAAGTGACACTTATTTGGTGTGTCATAAAGTGATGCAAGTGTGCGTCCAAATATGCATCTTTAAAATTTGAAAAACATTTTAAATTTTCTATAAAAGGATTTTTCATCCCATAAAATAGAATAAGAAATTTGCTTAAACAAAAATAAAGAACAAAACAGAATATATTTGCCGATTTGTCATCCATGATCCACGCCTTCTATATATAGCAAAAGATCAAGATATTTTTCAAACCTTTTTTACTATCCTTAACTCCAATAATCAAACTAACCAATAAAATCAAAGAAATATTAATAATATCGTTGATCAATAAAGAAAGAGTAACAAAAATATATATGATATTTAATTTATGTATTTTCTAATTTATTTAAAAGAATAAAGAATGAATTTTTTTTACAATTTTATAACATATTTGTTAATTCAAACAGTAACAATAATTTTATGATTGATAACTAATCTATCAAATTAACAGATGTGTTGAAATGATTATTTTAATATTTGTACAATATATCTATTAATAGACGCGTGTTTGAATCTACTGCATCTAATATTATCAAAATTTAAACCTATCTAGTCGAAGACTCGTGCGTCCGCACGGGTAGATTTATTTTATATAATATACATAATTTTTTGATATATACTTGTAAAACAAGTCATTCTAAATGAGCATCTTATAATGAAAAATTATAATAATAAAGTATTTCAACAAAAGATTGGTAATATGGTTAAACAAAATATAATGTATACTTGACAAGGATGTTAATGATCAGAAATAAAATAAATTAATAAAAATATATATAACATGTGTTTCAACCAATTGTTATTATGTTCCAAGAGTTGAGATTTCGAACCTCAATCGTCAAAATAAAGTCAATGGTTTGAATGTGTGGTGCAGACTACCTAAATTCTAAAGCTTCCAACAATAAATAACTATTGAGTGAAGGTTTACAACAAAACTCTTCTGTAAGAAAAAATTGAAGAGACTGCATGTTGCCCAATCAACTTAAATCAGAACCATCTCAAATGACTTTTGCAAGAGAAGTGGCTGGCTGGCAAGCACTTTGAAGCTAAGAAGTAGCCTGTGAAAATTGGACAAGGCGGTGTTTCTTATTTAATAAGATGTACTCAATGAATTCCAAGAGTTGCAAAGAAATCTTGGAACGGTTTGGGAATCATTGTGCATGAATTGTCCATCCCCGCTGAGCAAGGGCAGTAATCACTTGAGTAGCAGCTTCTGCTGTGTCATTCAGTGGAGGGTAACACCAACTTTCAGTTATCTGTATTTTCAAAACACAAATTAGAAAAAGGCAACATTAATTGGTGCATTTGCCTTGAACAATAAAATAAGAGCAAAAGCGTCATGGTTTGTTCATTTTGTGGTTAGAGCATTCTGAATTAAAAGACTGATTTCAATTTGAAGACACAAAAAACACAACAATCTAGGACAACTTGCAACTCACATTTTCCATCCCAGTGAACAGCCGAGCAACTCCTTGCTTCTGCAAAGAGTTTTGGAAATCAACAAACTTCCATGTACACAGTTCTGCTCCGATTACATATACAGGCTTCCTGTAGTAAAAGATATGAAGTCACGGTAGTCATAATTCCATTTTAATTAGTGTTTTAATAACAGGAGCATCTACAATCAAATGGATATGTTGCTACATTATATACTACTAACAGAACTTCTATTCTGCTACATGCCTGCACAATTTTGTTTTAATGTATGAAGACTACAAATCAAATTAAAATCAAACATGTGCTACAAAGCAATGCAATACGCTAAATAATGACATTTGTGCATTACAAAAGTAGCAACCAAATACTTTGTTTAACTGAATACAATACAATAAACTAAGATGTGTATTACAATAACTTTGTTACCTTGATTTTCCTTACACCACGCATGTGTTAAGACAATGAGTGTTGGACCGGGAGACTTGTTAGAGCTATCAAACAGTTGCAAAGAATCGCACAACACAGAGAACAATTAATAAGAAATTTCTGTAGAAGAAATTGCTAAAGATATACAAAAGACTTACTGTTGGAAATGTATCATTAGAAGATTAAGATCTATTGACATGGTCATTTGGGTGCACAAACTTCTCACCGCGCTTATGGCCCAGAATCTCTGATGCTCTGTTTGCGATAACCTGAAATAAAGTTCAAACACAAAATTTCTTATTTCATAATAGGTCAATGAGTGATCAGATGGATGGAAGGGTTATGTAAGAAGTCAATATGATTGTACAAGAAAGTGCCTATACTAGTTCTCCATCAAAGTCGTCTAAAATACATACCCTCTTCACATAAAGTCTTATATTTTTGGTCTTGGGATTGATTACATCATCCTTCCCTGATGGAGCATAGGGAGGAACATAAAGTATAGACCTAAATTCTACCTCACCCTGCATATCATCACCAGAATATTAGCTGTCAACTTAGTATTGTGATTATCATGCTTAACAAAATTGCACTTGAGAAAAAAAAACATACCTTTGTGGAAAAGTGTGATGATGCCAATGGCTCCAAGTATTCATTAAATGTTTTCTTGTAAAACTCGTTGTAGTCCTCTTTGGTGACTTCTTTAGGATTACGAAGCTGCGCAAATAGAATAATGTGTAAATCTTCATCTTAGGTGACCAACTTCCACTTTAAGCACAAATCATGCAGTTGGAAATCATAAAACTAACCAAGATAGGTTGTGTCTCATCTGTGAGCTCCTAGTCCCAATAATTCTCAGCAACAGTCTTAGTTTTCTTCTTCTTCTATTATAAAAATGCGTCAGATTATAAAACGGCCAACACATATGTAGCAGTTATACAATCAAATGATGCTGGATTATCAGGCTGCACACCAACAACATATTAAGTGTTATTACATACAATATTTATTTAGACGCCTATTGATTTGAAAGACTACTAAAATCTAATAGCATGCATTCTATTTTTGCACCATTTTATTCTCTGAAGAAAATATTTAGAGTATCACGTGAGATGCAACTCATCTTAACATAATTCAATGTAGCAGACAATTTAATTTTCAGGCATGATTATATTTAATTGTTTTATTTTTTCAGATTATTAACGATGTGAATGTCATATCCAATGTCTGAGGACCTTAAATCTCTTTAATAGCAGTGATATTAACAAAGAGCTTACCGTAAATCCACTGGAAACCAAAGCTGCATCGTACAGAAGATCAATAGCTCCGAGGGCCTCTTGGTCATCAGGATTAGTTTTACAAGCATCCTGTAATTTACCGATGTAATTACATCACTATTATTTTAGTTTGCAGTTAATTATATCATTAGACTTAGGACACATGACAAAAATAGATTCGTACGTCCAAGTTCTTGATAATAGGATGTTCAGGGTTGATCTCAAACACCCTTCTACTTCTCATGAATTCCAAGCTAGTGGCATCACCCATTGTTTGTGACTTCATTAGCCTGGAGCAACAAATTTGATTTACATTCAGCACAATGCTACTTACATTTTCAAAAACATTATAATGAAATGTGTATGATAAAGTAAGACCCACCTTTCCATGTTTGCAGACCAACCAAATTTTCCTGACACCAGGACACAAGGCGAAAAGCTCAATCGGTTTGAAATCTGCACACTTGCAACTTTATCTCTCAAACGTTTCTTAATCCAATCAATTGTCCCACTATATTCCTACTTAATCTCTTTTTCCTTTTCCTCATTTTTGTCACCTGCAGAAACAGAGACAACAAACTACATTTAGCAAGTTTAAATGGTTAAGAACCAAACCATTAATCCATGCCACTGTAAGGGATACCAACAAATATTTGATCTATGAAACACATAAGCTTCTCAAAGTTGAGTGATTGTCCAGTATAGAATTTAATCCAAAACAAATCACGAGAAGGAAACATAATTGAAAAAGAACTAAACCTAGATCCAAGTCTTCCTTATTAATATCAACAAAATTCTTTTTCTTGTATGATTTAATATTTTGGATGGCAACCTCGTCTATTGCAAGTAAAACAACTCTGAGGGAAAAATGATGCAAAAAAAGGTTTCTACCTACAAATTTTCAGAATTAGATCATAATGTGTGATGATGTCAATGGCTCCAGGTATTCATTAAATGTTTTCTTGTAAAACTCGTTGTAGTCCTCTTTGGTTACTTCTTTAGGATTACGAAGCTGCGCAAATAGAATAATGTGTAAATCTTCATCTTATGTAACCAACTTCCACTTTAAGCACAAATCATGCAGTTGGAAATCATAAAACTAACCTAGATAGGTTGTGTCTCATTTGTGAGCTCCCAGTCCCAATACTTCTCAACAACCGTCTTAGTTTTCTTCTTCTTCTGTTATAAAAATACATCAGATTATAAAACGGTCAGCACATATGCAGCAGTTATACAATCAAATTTGTAATCATAATATCGTTGATCAATAAAGAAAGAGTAACAAAAATATATATGATATTTAATTTATGTATTTTCTATTTTATTTAAAAGAATAAAGAATGAATTTTTTTTTACCATTTTATAACATATTTGTTAATTCAAACAGTAACAATAATTTTATGATTGATAACTAATCTATCAAATTCACAGATGTGTTGAAATGATTATTTTAATATCTGTACAATATATCTATTAATAGACGCGTGTTTGAATCTACTGCATCTAATATTATCAAAATTTAAACCTAATGTCTCTCTTTCTCGGAATCAACACGAGGCACACACGTGATAGGTTATTTAAGTATCTAAATTCCGCATGTGCGAGATAAAGAGAAAAGAAAAGAAAAAAAGAAAATCGCACATAAATTTTTTTTAATCATCTAAAAAAATAAAAAAATATAATAATTCCATTTTCCACTAGCTGTAAAATCACCTTTTCTTTATACCATCAAAATCAAAAACACCAAAAACCAAATCCAACACAACCACCGCCATACCAACGCAACACAGTAGAAAAGAATCATCACACAAGCACAACCAACGCATATAACAACACCACCAAACCAAAACCTTTTTTCTCTTTTATTCCATTTCCCGATTTACCCTCCCGTTTTCTCATATTTACCATCCTAACCCTCCTCGTCCTCCGTCTATGGCCGCGTCGCTCCTTTTTCTCTCCATAGCTGCTCTCTCCGTTCTCCAATCCGCATCGGCTTCTTCTTCTTCTTCATCCTCCTCCGCTTGCATCCCTACACCTGATTCGTTTCTCTATCATCTTCAATCTCAATGCCCAATATACGTCCAATCCAATCCACCGCTTCAGGTTCATCTTACTTACCCTCATTTTCGCATTTTCTCGATTTTCCATACGTAATTTTCATGATTTAGATCATTCTCCTGGTTAATTAATTTTTATATTTCTCTTGTTAATTTAATTTCTGGATTTTAAAATTGTTTTTTTTTTGGATTTTGTTTCAGCTTTGATTAGGATTTGATTTAAGTCTAATTTTTTTTTAATTAATCATAATTGTTGGATCATAAAAATTGTTTAACTTTAATCCTAACTGCTTATGAATTATTGTTGATTGGGTAAGACTTTGTATTAAAATTATACTCATTTGATTATTATGTGAAAATGTTTAATAATTAGCTCAGAGGTATAGGTTATGATATGAAGATGAATAAGTGTGATGTAGGTGATTCATAGTTCTATACAAAAGTAGATTTCAATTTTTTTTCTTTTTCTTTTTTGATTTTGAAAATATTTTGATTTTATGGAATTGAGAATAATATAAGTTTATGTTTTTATAAACAACTTATTTGCAGTTTATAGCATAATTGCTTACAAAATAAATGTTTATGAATAAGTTCATCGGATGAGCTGTTTTTATAACAAAAGATAAAATACATTAAAATTGTTTTTATACATGTTATAAGAATTTATAAAAATATATGAAAAATGTCTTGAGCTGTTTTGATAAAGTCTTCCAACCAGTGTCACAAAATTTATGGCAATAGATAGGCTCAAATAAGCCAATCCAAACGGGCCTTAAGTATTGAAGGAAAGACATGTTATTGAAGGAAAGACATGTTGGGGTAGTTTTATGTAATTTTATAGTTTTGTATTTTTTTTGAACTGTTTTGCTATTTTGTAGCAAACAATTGAATTTATTGCACTGTCCTTTCTTTGAGCTTTGTAGATTTTTTGTTTCCACTTTAGAGGAGGGTAGGTTTTATCACTATGCTTTATTGCTTTGATTGGATTCAATTATTGTACTGTTTTTTTACTGTTTCTGCCTTTTGTTTGAATTGTTGTATCATGGTCAGTTTTTGTTGAACCCTTTGGAGTCAAAGTCAGAAGCTGGCTAGTTTAAAAAAATCAACCTTTTTTGCGTCATTTTTTGCGAGTTTATGATTCAGGATTTAATTTGTTGCATATATATATATTTTTGATTTAATTATGCTTTGCTGACTAAATACCAGTTTGCATATTCTGATTGATTTTCAATGACAGTATTTAACTTTTCATTTGATTTATTCAGGTGGATGGAAATTTTGTAGAAGAAGTTCTTTCGGGTAAAAAGAAGACGGAGTCTGTCTCTATACTCTTCTATGCTTCCTGGTGCCCATTTTCACACAGAATGCTTCCTAAATTTGAAACTCTTAGCTCCATGTTTCCTCAAATAGAGCATTTTGCTCTTGAGCAATCGTCAGCTTTGCCAAGGTTTTTAAGCTATATTCCTGCTTCTATTTTTAATTCCTTGGATAATAATCATTATGAACTCGATTTCTTATGTTGTATGGGATGCTATATTTGCTTGGTTTTGGAGATATAGCGCTCTGGTTTAGCAATAACCGAGCTTTCTATTGATGAGGCTAAATGACGCCATTAAGTAGTTCTTAATCAATGAAGATTGAATCAGTGAGACTTTTCGGCCATGTTTAATTGGTTCAATCAATTCAGCCACGGTTGAACTGGATGACAAAGAAATAAATAAGTAAAAAAAAAACTAGTTCGTTTCAATCAGATTTCCGTACAATTGAGATCAAATCAGCTAGCAAACTGGCTGGTTCTTGGTCCATTTTATATAAACATTGTTTTAAATATACTAGTATTGTTTCATTTTCTACTCAGGAATTTGTAAATGAATTTGAATTCAGTAGAAACTATCACTTTTCATTTAGCTAGAGTTATAAAATATCTGTGATGTTTAATTTTGCTCTGTTTTGCAGCTTATATTCAAAATATGGAATCCATAGTTTGCCCTCGATATTATTGGTGAACCAGACCTCAAAGTTGAGATATCGTGGTCCAAATGATTTTCTCTCGCTATTGGAGTTTTATGAAAGAAACACAAGTAAGCATATCCTGATTCTTGTTTGTAAGTTTACAATGCATTATTTAAGACATCCATTATTTGAAGTAAAACAACTCATGTAAACTCTAAGAAACTTCACTGACTCATAATAGCCTGATCATGTAAGTTTATACCGGTATTTACATGTCTGTCTGTCTCAGGGTTTGAAGCAAGTAGTAATAATGCCATCGGTGAACCAAGCAGTATGATGATGACAGGCGATGAGAATTCAAGTCTGAAGTCATTGATGGGTCTGTCACTTAAAGAAACATCAATAAGGGAACCCTACTTATTGTTTTCTGTGATGTTTATCTGTTTAAGGATACTTCTTTTTGTATTTCCCAAGATCCTATTGCGTCTCCGAGCATTCTGGGTTTCCTGTATTCCTAATCTGAACATGCAAATATTTGGCGAGACAAGCCAAGTGATCGGACGCGTGCTTCAAGTGATTGATGTGAGGAGGATTTGGACAAAGCTAGGACTGTGCAAGACAAGGATTTTTCATGAGAGGGCAAGGAGTGCGCGGGTTTTGGCTTCATCTTTGGCTTCTGTTTCTCTGGGCGAGTCGTCATCCGCCAGATAAATCATTCTGAGGTTTGAACTAACAACTTAAATATGGTGTTATGAGGGTAGTTAAGAGTGTGTCTTTATCAGATAATATCCTCAAGATGCAGGTGAAGCTTGGCAGCACATAGTTTCTCTCTCCCTCCTCCCCTTTTCTTACTCTTTCTCTTATTTTATTGGTAGATCGAATAGCCAAATGTTGATTGGTGTTTGAGTTGTTTTTTTTTGGAGGAACAGGCTTGTAAATTATTTGAGAACTGTTTTCCTTGTGTAAATGAGTTGTTTCTGAATGGAATTATATACATGTCTTGTGAACATCCTTCCCCTCTCTCTCATGTATAAGCCATTTTAAAACAAAACCAACACAGTTTCTAAAGTCTTCAAAAAGAAACAGGTAATGTTCATGAAATGTTTGGACATTGAACAAATGAGACTTCCAGAGCTATTTTTTGTTTGTTTTATGTTTATATAAGTTTTTAATGGACCTGTTTGTTTTAACTTTAAATTTTTTTTTATAAAATGATTTTTATGAAAAAGTTTTTTAAAATATTAAAAGTTTTTTCAAAATATTAAAAGTTTTTTCAAATTTGGTTTTTATGAATCGAAAATTAATTTTGACATCTTATATTATAAATAAAAGATAATATGAATAAGAGAATTAAAATCACAATCAAAAAAAGTTCTATTTTAAGAATAATTTTTATGAAAAACAACAAAGAGTTTTAAAATTAAGTGATTTATGTAAAATTTGATATTATTAAAAAAATAATATTTTAAGAACAACTATTTAAATCAAAATTTTTATTAAAATTTTTTTTTAACAAACACAGAAGATAGAATAAATTGGTTCTATAAGTTTAAGTAAAAAATCACACCCTTAATTTGCCTGTTCCGTCTGATTTTTTTAAAAATGTAACGATTTATAAGTACTCATAGAAACACTCGATTTTGTGTGCTCAAGGAAATATTAGGATTCTATATGTTTAGAAATATAGTTATAAATGGAAGGGTTTTGATTTCACTAACAAAATCGTGAAGTTTCATTTATGGTCGAAATCAGTGTCAGCCCTGGACATGTGCTAACAGTACTACAGCACAAAACCTCAATATATTAAAAACCTCCCAACTTTTAAATGAGGAAGGAGCTATAGGTCTTTCATTCTACCGTTTAGGAAATAAGAAAAATTAAAGATGCCAAAATTGATGAATAATTTGGAGGGAATAAGAACAGTTAAAAATACCTAATAATTAAATATATCTTTCAGTTAAATTAAATAGTAATTATGAATAGTCAAACTATTTAAATGTGATATTTAAATGTGAAAGGAGCTGGATCTTTCGGTGTATGGTATTCAGAAAAGTTAGTCTAGGATTTATTGAAAGCAGTTTGATGTTTTTTCTTACTAATTACTATTTACTAGTAAACATTTGATGTGAGGTTAGTTCTACTTACAATACTATCTTTTTGACAACCACACTATCTCTCTATTCTATTCATGTCATAAATATTTTTTTATGTTAACTAATATATTTTATATTTGTCAACAAAATACAAGTACTTCAAAACCACAATAAAAAATCTTAATTTCTGTTATGTCTACTATGTTAATATGTGAGAGTATATGGTTCTTGTTTATTGCTAACTCCAAATTACAGCACCGCAAAAAAGATACGTTGTAAAAAAGTTTATTAGGTGATGACTAAAGATATACTTTTGTCATAAAATATCCAAGAAAATGCTAAAAAAAATTATAATTGAATTTATTTTTTATTATTATATAAATGTTGTTTCGAACTAGCCAAATGGTTATGTATGATCCAACTCACTTCTTCTTTTAGAATGATCTAATCGTTTAAGTTCAATCTCTTTGGTGGAAAATTTATCTTTCTGCCCCTCATACAGGGGAGGCTAACCAATCCGCCCTTGACCTGAGGCATCTCTCCCCGTCGATTTCTGCCCGTCATGCACGGTTCTACCATCCAGAAACAACCAAGACGCTTGTATACGTAACTACACCCCTGCCCGTGTCAACGGCTAGTTACAGACACGTCTGCCCGTTTCAACGGCTATTTCTGGCAGTTATCTATTCTTCAAGAAATAGTTATCTCGTCTCGAAAATAGGGACCAATGGCCAAGAGGTAAGGGCATTATAAAAACCCTCTCATTTGAGAGGGCCATATATTCAATTTTTAACCTTGAGACACATATGTTTTGTATTTGCTCGCTCTCTTGTTTGTTTTTTTACTTTAACATCGGAGTGTCTTGCAGGTACACCCCTCCTCCTCTTTCACACTCAGCATCACAGACGTTTGTCATTGGTCCATCACAGATTCTGATCGTACAGTAAAATCAAATGTATTTTTGGCATTAATTTTAATTATTAAAAATGTTTTTTTTATAATAAATTTAAGCCAATTTTTAAAAATTTGAACTGGGCCTCTGAAATGGTCGGGCCGACCCTGATCAAAATACTAATAAAAAGTCAAACAGAAAATTGAATATTGATTACTGTTATGATTTGGATCAAGGCTAAACTAATTTTGATTCAATCCAATACTGATCCAGCCCAATGGGTAGAAAGGTAACGTGCACTTCCTCGACTCTAAGCACTGTGACCACCTTTAGCAATGCTAATATTGTGTTCGGTGGCCCTTCGGAGTCGTCGGTCCTTCTAGTGCCAGGAGAGAATAGGATATGCAGTTTTTTGATGATTACATGGTCCTGTTTCATAAATGTTTATTTACAAGAGTAGGATTTCGATATCCTTTATGGAATTTTAGGTAGGCGTCCTGAAACATTATTAGTTGCTCCTTAATTTCATTTGGGTCATGGGCATACATAAGAGTTTTCCAACTATGTATTGAGCGCAAATTCTAAAAGCCATATCTTAGCATATTTTTTGATCTTTTTCATCTGAGGCGTACTTCCCCGAATAATTTTCGTGATTAAGGGCTTATTAGTTTCCATCCAGTCAACCTTTGGTTCGACCACTTCACTATGGATTGAGGGAATTTTCTAGGACGTTTCTTCTTGGTGAATCCCCTCACCCTCATATCTTATTCTGCTTTCTGCTACCTCCCTGTCGATTCTCCTCAATTATGTCGTTTTCATATCCAAGGTATTGACCAAAGCTCCATTTTAACCGATTTACTTACTCCAATTGTACCAAGCTGAGTTCTCTTTCTTTGAGCGAGGTGATGATGAAGGAGAAAATGCAATCCTATTTTCAAGGAATTGGCTATGAGGACGGGTTCGACTCATGTGAGGTGCCTTCTGTTGATGTGAGAAAAATGAGAATTAATACTCATGTTATCTTGAGTGCAGTTAGCCAAGAGGAGAGGATAAAGATTTTTGGTGAGGCCAAACCCTTCATGCTTTTTCTTTGACATGCATGATTGCATTTTGCATATAGCATGGGTAATATAAGCAAGCTGAATATGTTATACAACCATGCAGATGCGCAAAGTATTTTGGTTGCGGTGAATATTAAGGCTATTACTTCTGGGTCTGCTATTTCGGACATAACCGTTACAAGTTCGGTCTCATCTCATACGTCAGACATATAGATTACTACTCCTGCTCCTAAGTGGATCAACTCACGGATGGTGCAACCACTTTATTAGTAGGAGAATCAACCATACCTCTGGAAAAGTACTAGAAAGATGTAGAGGCCTTAAAAGCTCTCCAGGATGAGGTGGCTGGCCCGAGGTGGGAACTTCATGATGCTCTTCAGGAGATTACGCGGGACGTGCTCGAAATCTGAGAACGAGTTGTGGAGCATGAGACAGAATTCTACCCATATGTTGTGATTTATGTCGAGGCGTTATACCTGTTTAACTCCTATTTTAGGGTGAATTAGAGAGGTGATCTCGGTGCCTCGATTTCAAATGCTTCAACTTAATTTTCTTTTTGCTTGTATTGCTTCCTGCAATGTTTCCCTGCCTTGGGTGTAATAATTTTTAATTTTTAATGAAATATTCTACATTGATGTTTCAAGTATTCTAAGCTTTAGGGTCTCGTATTGACCTTTGATTTATCATTATCGTTGTTCTTTGTTGTAACTCCGAGACTTTCTCTTTTATCCTACAGAGTTTCTTTTACTTTAGAGTTTAGGTTGGTCCACCGACGTTCGCTAACTACGAAGGGATGTTTGTTTTGGACACGAGAGCTTCTACTGTTTGCTTCATGGAAAAAACATCACATTTAATTATAATGAAGTGGCAGATATGCTCCCAAAATTTTCCCGCTTTTTGCAATTTGGTGTACTTGAATGATGTCGGCTACCATCTTTAGTTTCCATATTTATATTTTTATCTTTTGAATTTACTGTAGTAGCGTATTGATTTGTATGTCGTGTTTAGAAAATTACTTGAATTCTTCATGATGAGGCCCGAGATTGGAGAAGTCAAGGTCATGTAATCGTACTTTGAACTGTACTCTACATCAAAGAGGATCGTTCCCCGACCAAGGGTAGGATCCCTATCCTTGCCCCTGAGGCTTGGCTCAGATCTAGGTGGATGTCTCTAGGACCCACCACCTACACACTTAGACCAGACATATCTGAGAGAGGGGTGGGGGGTGCGCCATCTACATAAAACTGTGTTTAATAAGCCTTAGAAGCATGGTGTACATTTGTGTCATATCAGAATCTCCAAATTTCATTAATTCTGTATCAGATATGCAATAGACATCAAATATGCTTAAGCTGTATCAAAATTGCATAAAAGCATTGAGTTTGTATCGTATACATATTCATGCAGACAATGCATTTTTAGCCATATCAGAATTGCATAGATAAGGTTGTGAACTAAGTTGTAAATGTTTTAGGAAACGAGTCCAATGTCTTGATGAAATGTTTATGTGAATCATGTTGTCAATGTTTTAGGAAATTAGTCCAATGTTTTGGTAAGATGTTATGTGAATTAAGTTGTTAATGTTTTAGGACACAAGTCCAATGTTGACGAGATAATATTTGTGAACTATGAATGACTGTATGAATACCATTAGGTCCGGCAAGAGCTAGTGTTCGATTACGTTGAAGGTTACCAATGTTTAATTATGTTTAGGTTCAAAGGAACCAATGTTTTAGCATAATCAACAACATTATCAGGTTTAAAAGAACTAGTGTTAGCCTTAATTGGAAGTGTTGGATTATGGTTTGGAGGTTTGGTGGAAGATTTCATCTATTTGAAGCATCATGCATCATATATTTCGGAGTTAGGTTAGGACTTTGGTCTAGTGTTAGGACTTTGGTTTTGTGTTTTAGGACTTTAGTAAAATAAATCTGTATAATACCCAATGTTTTCCTTAATTACTCTAAATCATATCAGTTGAGATCAGCTGAGTTCCTATATGCTCTAAAAGTTATCAGTTGGGATAATTATAATAACTAGCGAGCTCAAATTGACTTAATTAATATT
The DNA here is from genome assembly GCA_963859935.3 of Lathyrus sativus. Classification (NCBI taxonomy): domain Eukaryota; kingdom Viridiplantae; phylum Streptophyta; class Magnoliopsida; order Fabales; family Fabaceae; genus Lathyrus; species Lathyrus sativus. The sequence goes on along the minus strand of OZ012735.1, from coordinate 564,192,792 downwards.
ATTCAAGACCGACCTTTTATTAATTGGTATAAAAGAGGCATTTTGATAACGTTAATAATGAGTCAGTTGCTCTAGTAGAACTAATATTAAGCATTGTACTTATGGACCAATTTCCGTGACCCCACCCAATCCTGAGATGGTGAGATTCCCATGAACCGTGCTTGATTCCACTTTCAAATTTCTAATATTTATCCTATGATGCTTAAAAGGAAGGGGAAGAAATCTAAACTAACCTTGCGTGATAAGTGTTTTTCCTACAAATGCAAAGAGATTTAGAATCGGGATTGGTTATACTAAGGGAAGCTATTAACACCCTAAGTATCTATAGTACTCTATAGGAACCTTTTATACATTTTTAATATTTAGTTAACTCAATTGCTTAAGTTGTTCATTGTTGATTGTGAAAGTTTTAACCTATGGGTGAGAACAAGAATATGAGATGTTTTTGGGAGTTTTTGTTTTATGAAACATATGGGGGCCTAAGGGGTTTTATTTAAAGGTGTGCTCGCTAAGATTTCACAATCTTATGCCTACGTATCTTTAAAAGGAAATTGATAAATTAGAGCGTTTGTAGTTCCACCTAACTATGGGTGGAATTTATATCTTGTTAAAAGCCCAAGATGATGAATCTAAAAGGGTATTTGTGTATCTTGTTCAAAGCCCAAGATATGAAGCTAAAAGTTTTGTTAGTTTTTGAGAGGAAAGACAAATTTTCATTTTTAAGGGATATATCCCACCTATTCATCACAAATATTTGATAATGATATCATAAGGGAAGAAGCTTTGAACTTGGATGTTAAAGAATCCTAAGCTATACCACATCATCCTTTATACGTCTTTGCATGCTAAGAGAAAAAGTTTAACTTGGATATATTATCAACAAGTGTGTCACTTATGTAACACCCTTCTAAACCCCGCTCTATAAATATAAATAAATCAGAGTAACTATCATGCATTTCACAAAAGGGCATCACATAAATTTTCAAAACATCACACAAACACCTGTCATGCTCAGTAATATTTAAATAACTTCCTGCTTTTCATACACTTTCTCATTAGCATGTAGCAGCGGATTTGCTTTAATCATGATAGACATAATAAAAGTCTCATGCTCATCTCATTTTCAATACTTAGGCTTAAAAGCCAATACTTCATACAATTCAAAATAACAACAGCAGAATAAAGTAGAGTACATAAAGTATCTCTCAAAAAATGAAATCGAAACATTCCCCAGTGTTACATAATCATAGCATGACTCGACCCAAAATAAATAAAGACACAACTCAAGCTACACCAACGACTACCTTGCGCTAGAAGCAACTCTACTCCTCGATATCTGAGCGATGTCGTATAAAACATCATTCCAACAGAAGGGTGAGAATTCACATAATTATTGAAATTATAAGATAATATATAATTTGTGGCATACAAACATAATCTCAATTATTCTCACACTTCAAAAGTTTCATCAACAACATATCATTCAAGTAACCATACTATTCACAAGTATATACACACAACTCCATGATTCACCAATTTATCAATTTCACATATCACACATAATCTCATAGCACATGCATATACACAATAAGACTCAATGCAAAACTCAATGAAAGACTCAATGCAACTCATGCCATGTGGTACCAACACTTGTTATTATTTTTCGGTTTTTACATTTAAACCGGGTCCGTTCCCTAGACCGATAACACACAAAAGCCCATTCCCTAAGCTTTCAAACCCCGCTCTAGGTTTGGGACAAGTCACTAACTCCCATGGAACTAGTAAGCATTGCCTCTTAACATAAATGATGCATATGCAAATTCAACAATCATATGCAATTAAGACCATTCCCTAATCTTAATATCCATGCATATCTACAATAATTCATCACACTTGAATTACCACACATTTACACATACACCAATATCAACACAATTCAACCTCAATTTCACAAAACACACGTCACTAATTAAATATAGTATAATTAATCCATAATTAATAATTAAAATTTTGATATTCGATAAATAATTGTCATACCCCCAAATTTGTCCTGCCTATATACAAGTTTCACCTGTGCATTCACTCGCCAACCATTATACAGAAAATATTAAAAAAATAGGCTCTTGTTTGTAATCTAGATTCATGAGTTTTGTAAGATTAAGCTGTTTGGAATCAGAGGAAGTTTATGAAGATCTATCATTGGTGTGAGCATGAGGTAGGAGCTTGTTGAGTACCTCAGAGGTTATAGTGGAGTAAAGATGGTCACTCAGTTCATCTGCACAATGCCCAAGCAAAAAGGGGAAATTAGGGTTTCATTTTTAATCAGGATAACACTTGTTTCTTGAAGCAAACTTGTTTCCTTGGTCTTCCATATGTCCTAAGATGTTTGGGGATGGGGTATTGATCATCAATTTTAATCAGAAGGGCTTCAATTGATCAGTCAATTGAAAATCAAGAGATTGGGGGAAAAGTCAACCGCGCAGTGAAAATAGTCAACTCTCCAACCATAAGGAATTTGACCTCAAGGTGTGAATAAAAAATGTTCCTAATGTTATATTACACCTATCCATGAAGTTTTATGACTATTGGATCAAGGATTGAGGATTAATCGAGAAATCGGGAAATTAGGGTTTTGAAAGGGGCAAGACCATAATTCTTTAACCACACATCCAATTGAGATGGTTCAAAGCTTTTTGGAAAGGTCATGACAATTCCTACAAAAGTCCTGCAGGGGTCCATGTGCAAAAAATGAGTAGATTGGGAGTTATAATCAAAATCATTACAAGAGGGGAAAACACTTAGAAAATTTCTAAGTTTTCTGGCCTTGCAAATCATGTTTTCAGCCAACTTTGAAGGGATTTTTGACCTAGTTCCAATTGGAATCTGAGGATCATATAAACATGAAAGTTGTAGAGCTACATGAGGGCTTTCTAAAAAGTACTAGAACTCCTCCATAGACCTTGTGAGTTGGGAGTTGTGAATCTAGAAAGTTGGGGTCTCCACACTTGAATGCACCATTTCCACTTTTTCATAAATTCACTTTTCAGCCACTTGGATCATTCTCAACCATGGGATCATGTATTAATCTGATATTGAGAGGGTTTGATGAGTATAAGTTTATAAGAAAGAAGGGTTTGGTAGACTTTGCAAGTTGCAAGCAAGTTGCCATTATTTTAATCAAAAATCATGAGGAAAGAGAAACTTTTTGGTGAGAACTTGCAGCTGTAGTTCCCTACACACTAGCCTCACTTCAGTCACCTCATGTACTTCATTTCACTTGAGTTTTTCCACTGCATTGAGCCAAAGACTTGAATATGCAGATGTACCAAATCTCATGAGATTTTCACTAAAAATATCCCTCCAAGGCAAAAAACCAAATCCGCCCCAATGCCCCTCTTGGCCTATAAATAGAGAACTCATCCCACTCTTCAAGATACACCAGAGCTATCCAAGAGAATCATAAACTCACAACTCTTTTCTTACCCTCCTTGCTTGAAAGAGATGAAATTCACAAAATCACCAAAAATGGCCACTTTGCATTTTTCACACCAGCATCATTTCTAGCCATAAAACCACCATAAAAACCATATACACAAACCTAAAATCACCATTTGAAGCTATTCTAATAGTTAGTTTCATCAAAAGAACCATGAATAAAAAAGTCAACTGTCCACACACCCCAGTTTGACTTTTATGCACATTTCAAGCCAAATCACTACACAAACCATTTTTCATCATTGTGACACTTTAAACACCTTTCCTTTATGATATTTTAACTGTCCAAAACTTCAAACTGCAACTGGAAGTTCGTTTGTGAGATCTGTCCACAAGATTGTATTCTTTCTTCAAGAGGAAACAACTCCACAAGCTTGTTTCAAAAGGAAGGAATTCTTGATTTTTGGCAGATAGACTACAAGAGGTATGTAATTTTGAACCTCCTCATCATTATGCATCATGTGTTGATGGATTTTTGGTGAGTATGTTTATGCATTTTCCATGTTAATTTGGTTTGTTAACCATGCTATTAAACTTTGTATGCCATATGTTTTGCTATTAAATGACCATTAGGGTAAGGCGTGTGAATGTTGTTACTTTTGGGTGATAAATACATGGTGAGTTCAGGTTTTGACATTGTTATGCTAGGTGCATATTCATTAGCACCAAGACTGTTTTGAACTTAAGAAATCTGTCAACCATCAGTATGAGGAGGTTTAGGCTATTTGGTTGTTTCTTGAGCATTGATATGTTGGTAGTTGTCACTTTAAGTTTGAGGACTTAGCATTTGGTTGTGTGGCTTTATTTTGATCAAATTGTCAAATCTGGTTTTAGAGTTTTGTCAGCTGGCTGCTAGAATTTGGTTCTCATGTTAGGATTTGTTGATGACTGTCATTAGGACAGTGTGGATATGTTGCTGCTTTTGTAAAGTGCATGTGGATGCTGAATGAAGCATATGAGGATTGATAAGATTACTTGCATTTTTGTCATAAATTCATGTTTGCCATATGATGCATTTGATCCTAGAAACTTAACATTGTTGTGATAAGTTTGTGCTTGTTGATGTTAAAGACTTTTTTCTGCATGTTTAAATCTATTTTGTACATGTTGTCAAGATTGTAACCATTATGAGAAGTATGCATTGAAGCTTTTGTTGATTTAAGCATAGTCATGATTAACTTTTATCCTATTTTTGTTGAGCTCTAGTGGTGTGCCATGTTGCTTTACCTACTGTCATGAACTTGTATAATGATCATATGATTGAAGCTTTGGAATAGTGTTTGTGTGGTTTGAGCACTGGCCTGTTTGAGTTCTTGTTCATTACTGTCAAAATATTTTGTGTTATGTTTGGTTTATGTTAACTGTCATAGGGCTGCTATCAATCACTAGGTTGAAAGGATTCACTCTGAATTAGTGATGATCACATAGTCATGCTTACACCTTCTGTTTTGTGCCAACTGTTGGAATACATATCTGTTTGTCTTGCTTTGTGACTGTTGGTGTTAGAATTCACCTTTGTGTTTGTTGAAATTATGTTTGAATTGGGGTGGTTCAAATACTGACTTGTGTTGAATAAATGTTTGTATTGTGATGACAAACTTGGTTGTTGTTTCTGTATTTTCAACAAAACCTTCTTGATCATGTTTCTATGCTGTGCAGACTTGTAAGTTTGTGGATATTAAGTTGCTGTTAAAACATGTAATGTATGTGATCATTGACACTTGGTTTGGTTGTTAGATGTGTGACATTGCCATGATAAGGTTGAAAGTTGTTTTGTCTGGTTTGGTTTTATGTTAGATTTGGTTATAGGTTTAATCCATGAGTAAACCTGCTTGAGTTCACTAACAGGTTGAATTCCAGTTTTATACAAAACTTGCCACCCAAAACTGTTTTGAATCTGAGTTTATCAATTCATGCCTATGGCTGTCAAATTTGCTCCTCATACTAAAAACTTGCTTGTGTTTTAGCAACTGTCATGTGAAAAAGGTTAGATCATTTGCTGGTTGGTGTTGAACATTGTCATGTTTGTACTCACAATCTTGCTGATTGGATTTGTTTTGGTTTGAGTTTTCTTTTAACTAGGTGCTACTTGCATTACTTTGAAATGATGTTGCATTTTGACAAACTGTGTTGCTGCTCCTATTTTCAAATAAATTTATTTGATCATGTTTTCATGTTAGAAGGCTTCTAATCATTTCTATGAGAGTTTGCTGTTGGGATTATGTATGTATTTTTGGTCTTAGTAAAGTCTTTGACTGTTGCAACTCTTGATGTATGATATTAAGGCATGATGTGTAGGTCTGTTCAGTGTTGTATTGTGCCACTTGTTGTGAACCTGTCCATTGTTTGGTGTTTGCCAAATGCAGGGAACATATAAATGTTTGTTGTGTCCCTTTACCATGATTTTGCATCTGTCTTGTGAAGCATGATTTAAGCCTGCCATTGGATTGCTTGCTAGCATCATAGGTTACATTACTTTGAATTCTTATGTCAACAATACCATGTTTTTTTCTGTCAACTACCATGACTTGGCAGCCCCCTAGATTTCAAATGTGATTCAATTCTTGTGTCAAGATCCTGTTAAGGATCAGCTGTCATGGTTTAACAACCTTAATCTAGTTGCCAAAATTTTCTCTTAGTCTTTGTGTTTCTTCACTGTCAGTTCATTATCTTGAGGGTGGGTTAATTTCTGTTGGCATGTGAAACTTCATTACTCAACTACTATATTTTGTGTATTGAGAGCATTGACTTGTGGCATTTTGATTGAAAATTGGTTGTTGCATGTATGCATTGATTTAACATTGTAATGGTACTGCACAATTAGTTCACTAGGTTGACAGTTGGATAACCAGATTGTGATATATGATAGAACCTCAATTCTCCTCCCAAATTTATCCATGAGGATTGTGTTTACAACTTGCACAACCATTTGTTTGATTTTTGAGGAATTTGTTTTGATCACCTTGTGTTGTTCATAGGAAACTCATACTCATTTATGCAACTCACATACCAACTTTCTGCTCTATTGCTTTTCTAAACCAAATTTCTGTTGGAACTCACTCCATTTCATATTTGAAACTTGCTCAGACCTTCATTTATCTTCAAGTGCATCTGTTCCAACCCATGAGTTCTAAAACGCATTTCAATAGCATCCTTTTGCATGTTCACTCGTGTTTTAAGTTGTAAGCATCATTTGGAATTCTGGTTGGTACCTTTGTGATCCTTGTGAAAAAACAAACAAGTTAGGCTTTTGTTTCACTAGAATTGATTAAGATTTGGTTAAGTTTGGATCAAAACGTATTTTCATTGGTTGTTGCTTTGAAGTTGCCCAGAAACGTGCCTTTTAGGTATTTGATTTATTGGGGTGGCGTTATACAATGGATGTATCGCCACCCCAGTGGTTAAGACTTAAGCCTTGCATTGCCCTTGTCCTCTGTTCGGCCCCCAGTGGGGGCGTTTTTATTTATTTTCTTTGTTTTTCCATCTTTTAGTATTTTTGCTTTCTTTTTCATTTCATTTTCACGAGTTTAGTGGCTGGTTTGGCTAAGTTTTAAGCTTACAACCCCAAGGTCTTGGGTTCAAGCCTTGGGGGAGCCGTTTTCTTATTTTTAGTACTTTGTTTATTTTACTTCCTTTTTTTTTTCTTTTCTTCTTTTCTTTTATTTTGTTTTAAAATAATTTTTGATTACTATAAAATTTCAAAAAAAATTTATCTTTTATATTTTAATGAGCCATTTTATTTCTCTTTTATTTTAATTCTCATCTTATTTCCTTTTTTTGTTATTTGGGCTTTTTAGGCCGTTTTAAAACTATTTAATAAAGGAATCATTTATCTTTGTATTGAATTAAAAAGAGAGGAATAAGTGTAGACTTCTTCCTCTCCGAGTGTTGGGATGCTCACTGTAGTGTGGGTGGTCTCGATACTCGTCGTTCAATACGAAGACGCGACTTTATTCACCACCTCTCACTTTCCATAACCTCCCTTCCGCAACCTTTCTCACCTAAAACCTCGGTCCCGTACCGAGCGCATTTTCAAACTTCTTTTCATAACAATAACTTGAACGGTCGTGGAGTGGTTAGGCGATGGCCTTCTCCTATCCCGAGTGCTTGACGTTTGCCGTAGGGTTCTCTGTCGTAAAGCACTTGCCATTCAAAACCAAAAATACTTTAATAAGAGAATGAAGTTCTCTTTGTGTTGAATTAAAGAGAGAGGGTTGAATGCAGACTTCTTCCTCTTCGAGTGTCAGGATACTCACTGTAGTGTGTGTGGTCTTGATACTCGTCTTTCAATACGAAGACGCTACGTTCGCCACACCATTTTCATAACAAAAACTTTGAGATACAGAATTGGGTACTACCCGTAGGGGTTACTATTTGAGGATTTATCTCACCCCTAAAAAACAATTCAACCAATCAAACGTGACTTCTTGCGCGTGGCGAAAACTAATCAATCTTTTGAAAAGGATATGTTACGTCCATTCTACCGCAAACAGGTAACGCATAAGTCTCCTCACATGCGAGCAACAAAAAACCTAAACTGCTAGAATGTGCACGATAGCATCATCCGCAAAACATTAACAAACCGTAGGCTGAACTACGGCTGCTCTGATTCTTTACTTGCTTCAAGTAAAGATACGTAGGCACAAGGGCCACAATCCTTGCCGAGCACTTCCCCCTATATCCGTAGTCCCGAACTACGTCGACTTTGATTTTCTCACATCTATTGAGAATACGTAGGCATAGGACTGCGAAGTCCTACCGAGTCTATTCTTTCTCTTTTCTTCCCCGTTATCTCTCTTTTTTTTGTTTCTAAACCCTTTTTCTTTACCCTTTGGAAAACACTTTTATAGCATAATATTTAAGCAGATAAATTCACACATCGACAAGCAAATGGTTCCCATTGAGTACGATGGATGCGAGGGGTGCTAATACCTTCCCTTCGCATAACCGGCTTCCGAACCCGTTCTTGGTTGCGAGACTATCTTATCCATTCTTTTCTTAAGGTTTTCTCGATATTTTCCTTTCCCCTCATGGGATAAATAAAGTTCGGTGGCGACTCTTCTGTCCTTTCTTTTCGCCTCCCCGTCGTTGCATTTTTCGAGTAGCGACAACTGGCGACTCTGCTGGGGACACCTAGCGAGCCAAGCCTAGTTTGCTTGTCGCATGTGTGATTTATTTGCTTTTATTATTTATTTTTTTGTTGTGTTTTCTAACCTGTTGGGTTTATTGGGGTGGTTTGTGAGGATAAAAATTTCTGCCCGAGCTTTATAGTATACACTAAGATTAGGAGGTGGTTTCTTTCTGATGTGCGAGACTTAGGACTCGTTGAGTTGGATCTAATCCCACCGCTCAGATGAGACCCCTTTGGGATGATTATGTCTTACGAGTAGTCGTAGTGGCGTTTTTATTTCCAACTTGGGAGTCCGCGACTCTGAGGACCTTTTGTAGAACCTTATTCTGAAGGTTGCTAAGACATAACTCTGTGTTCATCCTTTAAAAGGATTACCATCTTACGAGTAGTCGTTATAATGGAAAACTTTTGAGGGTTAGTGCATGGGACTTTGTCTAAAAAACCTTTGGAATACCCTCTTTTAAACCAATAGATTTCCTACCCGAGGTGAGATGTATCTTGTGTATTATCTTGCAGGATCTGTGACTTTGACCTCGCTGTTGTTCTGTTATCATGTGCATTCATAAAGCATTGCATTGCATATCATTTTTACATGTCAAGGGACTTAAGAGACTGTGATTATCTCAGGTATTGGCAAACACAATGACTGATCAAAGAAAGAGAAGCACAAATTCCATAAAATTTAGAGAACCAAAGTTGGAATTAATTCAAGGCCTTCTGATTGACGTGCCAAAGGCTATCAAAATCAATTTTCAAGGGAAGTATGGAAAGTTGCTTGATCTTCTCCACTATGAAGTCGATACTTGGGCTTTATTCGCCATGGCTCAATTTTATGATGCGCCTCTTAGATGTTTTACTTTTCAAAACTATCAGTTGGCTCCCACTCTTGAAGAATATTCTCACATTTTGAATATCAAGATTAAGGATCAACCTGTCTATACCGGTCTGGAGGAATAACCAAAGTCATTTGTCATTTCTCTTGCTCTTCGTATGACCAAGGAGGAAGTCAAAGGTGGTCTAACCAATAAGGGAGGTACTCAAGGTTTCCCTTTGAAGTTTCTACTAGATAAAGCTGCTCAGTACAAGACGGTTGGAGATTGGGAAAGGTTTGGTATTGTTGTTGCTCTAATGATTTATGGGATTGTCCTCTTTCCAAATATAGACAATTTCATAGACATCACTGCCGTCATTTTCTTCATGCAGAAGAATCCTACCCCTACTCTCCTCGCTGATGTTTATCACTCTATTCATTGGAGGAGTGAAAAGAAGGCAGGAATGGTCCAATGCTGTTCTCACCTACTGTTCAAATGGTATGCTTCCCATCTACCAAAGAAGGGGCCGTTTGTGGAAAACAAGAAGAAGTTGAAATGGTCTCAATGCATTATGTCTCTAGAGGCCAATGATATTGCTTGGTACTCACATGAGTATTACAACGTGGAGATCATCCTTAGTTATGGGGAATTTGGTAATGTGCCTTTAATTAGTAGGGCTGGTTGCATCAATTACAACCCAGTCATGGCATTGCGTCAATTGGGCTATGCTATGGAGGATGAGCCCGAAGTAGAGAAAGTCCAGAGCTTCTTTTTGCTTGCGACAGTAGAAGATCCTGCGTTTGTTAGGAAGGTTGCTAAAGCATGGAACAAAATCCACATGAAGGGGAGGAAAGATTTGAAGGCAAAGAACTGTGTGTCTAAGGAGCCATACAATCAGTGGTTGTTAGCCAGAGTCGCTGAAAGGTTGTTACCATTTCTATCAGAACCATCTACGCGAGAAGGACCTCCTGCTCCCACTCATGTATCTATAGAAGAGTATGAGAAACTAAAGCTAGTGGTAGAGAGGCTGACTAAAGAAAATCAAGACCTCAAGGCTGAGATTCACCAGGAAAATATGGAGAAGGGCCAGCACAAAAGGAAAGTAGAGTTTGAGCAAGACCAAGTGGCAGAGAGTAACAAGAAATTGAAGTTAGAAACGGATTTGAGAGTCAGGTACCATCATGGTTTCGAAGGGGTTGATGTATCATTGACAACTCTTCGACAACGCCTAAAGGAAACTAAGGCTTCTTATGATCGAGCATGGCATTTCTTTGATTTAGCTTCTACTGAAAAGAAGGAGACAAGGGAGAATCTCGAGACTGACATTGAAAATCTCGAAGAGCAACTGAGGAATGCTTTAACCCTAGTGGAAGATGAACGATGACTCAAGGAAGAAGCATTGAGGGATTCATATGTCACTTCTGACATGTGGAACAACAAATATGCAGAGTTAGAAACCACCCGAGAAACAGCTACTCTGTGGAGGAATCGTTTCGATGCTCTGCAAAGGGATAGTGCACCGTGGCTCAAGAAGGAGGCTTAGCTTAATGAATTATTGGATATCCATGTGGATTCTCTTCGTTACTACCAGCCGACTCTAGACATGTGTCGTGCTAGGTATAACAATCTGGTGGAGCATTGCAACCTCATGATCCGTGATATCCCATGGAGATTGGAAAGTGCAATCCAAGACTTGGAAGGAAGTGATACCCCTCCTTCTATCCATAATTTTATCCAGCTTTGCGACCAAATAGTTAGAAGATTCATGTTCGAAACAAAGAATCTTGAAGAACGTCTCCAAAAGAAGGATTTCTAGTTATTCAGTACTCTTGATTTTCAGTTATTCAGTACTTTTCTTGTTAATATGAATTGTTATTCTCAGCTTATTCAGCAATCATTTGTATTGAATCTTCCCTTTAAATGAATGAAAGTTTGATTTTTTGGTCTAAATTGTGCATTCTTTATTATTCAGTCGTGCTTCCATAATACCGATGATAATCATAAGTCTCAAAGGTCTCTTGAGCATTGCATACGTTTGCGCATATTTTCTTTTGCATTCCATGAAACCCGACCTTACACGCCGCTTACCCTTTCAGAGTAAAGCAAGCTGACTTCCCGACATCAGTACAACACAAGGAATAATCAGAAAAGAGTCATGGATCAGCTAGAGCAAGACCAGACTACTATGAGGAACGAGATGCTAGGTATGAAGACGCAGATGAATCAACTCATGGAGGTGATTCAGAACATGGCCAAGAGTCAAGAAGAGATAAGGCAAACAACAGAGAGGAATGCTAATTAGACTTTGGCTGGCGCGATTCCTAACGCAGGTGGCGCAGTTCCAACTCCTACCGATGCTACCCCAACCCCTGTTGGTGCAATTCCTACCCCTGCGGGTGCAGTGCCTGTCAACACAGTCCATCCACCGGGCGGTGCAACCCATCCTCATGGTGCTACGATTCCAGTACCAGTCCAATATGATGAGCATGAAGGATTCTACGAGAATTCAGCTGAAGCCTATGCACCACAGACCGCTGAAATTAGAGAAGAAGTTTAATGCCTTACAAGAAGTGGTAAAGGCGTTGCAAGGCCCTAATGTTTTGGGACTAGATGCCACAGAAATATGTCTTGTGCCCGGAGTTAGGATACCTCCGAAGTTTGTAATCCCAACTTTCCAGAAATACAAGGGTAATAGTTGTCCCAAGACCCATATAAGGTCTTACTGCAGGAAGATGGCCGCATATTCCAATGATGAGAAGCTATTAATTCATTTCTTTCAAGATATTTATGAAGGCGGGAAAGATTCAGAATGCTAGCGGATCTTCAAGTGGGATCAAGAAGCCCTATCAGGGATTCATTAAGAAGAGAGAAGGCGAGACTAGTGTTGTGTTCACAGACAGGGGGAGATCTCATCAAGGCTATCACCATGTTGCTGCCGTCACTCCATAATAACCGCTGTCTATCCCAGCAAGTCAGCCTGTAGCTCAGCAGAATCGACAACAACAATCCTATCAACCAAGACAAAATCAGTACCAGGGTCAACAAAGATTGAGAAAACCAGAAAGAAAATTCGATCCAATTCCTTCGACTTACGCCAGATTACTACCATTCTTGCTGAAAGGAGGTCTTGTCCAGCTTAGGGAAATGAGGGATCCTCTAGAGGTTCTCCCTTTTGGCTATTATGTCAATGCCAAATGTGAATTCCATTCTGGTTCCCCAGGCCATAACATTGAAAATTGCAAGACTTTGAAGCACATTGTGCATGATCTTATCGATTCAAAGGCGATAAACTTCACCAGAGGTACCCCGAACATCAAGACTAATCCAATGCCGCCTCACCACTCAACAAATATGATTGAGAGCTCTAAGGGGATCCGATTAATCTCGGATATTGACAAACTGAAAACTCCTCTTTCTACCATTAAGGAGCAACTCTTATTGAATAACGTTTATCCAGGCTGTTCAATCAATTGTCACGTTTGTTTGGACGGGACTCAAGGATGCGCTGAATTGAGGAAGGGCATCCAAAGCCTGATTGATCAAGGTGTATTAGTAGCAGAACAACTTTCAAAGACCGAAGAAGTTTCTACTCTTGAAATTCCTTTTGAAACATTGGAGATACCATATGATGATGAATATGAGTTATGGATTCCATCTGATAATCTGGATCGTACTCCATTGACCTTACCGTGTGATGAGGAAGAATGGGACAATATGTATGGACAAGCTTCTATCCCTTTACAGATCCCATATGATGAGACGTATGAGATGCCTAATGGTCAATGTAGAACACCTTTCAGTATACCTTACTATCCGGTCGAGATACCTATGTGTCCACCATAAATGAATCAACTTGTCATTTCAGCACCAGCTCCGTTTCCGTACGAGAGAACGGATGTTGTACCTTGGCTATATGACAGAACTGTTTTTCTCAACGGACAGAAGGTAGGAGTAGAGGATATCTTGGAAGAGAAAAAGACTGTAGAGAACATCGTGGGAACCGGTGGTGTCACTAGAAGTGGTTGGATTTTTTCTCCAACTACACCACATGTCAACAGCAGTGACAATGCAAAGAAAGATGTTGTTAGACCAAACACCATTGAACAGGGGCAGTTGTTCAAACAGAAAGACATCCCAAATAATGAGGCAGAGGAGTTTCTGAGAATCATTCAGAAAAGCGATTATAAAGTGGTTGACCAGCTCAATCAAACTCCTTCGAAGATATCCATGCTGTCATTATTAATGTGTTCGAAAGCCCATCAGGAGGCACTGTTAAAATTCTTGAAGATTGGTCACGTGCCAGAAGAGATATCAGTAGTGCAGTTTGAAGAAGTGGTGGGGAATATAGCGTCGGGTCATATATTGATTTTTAATGATAGTGAATTACCTCCCAAAGGTAAGAACCATAAAAAGGCCTTACACATCACCATCAAATGTGTAGAGGTTGTATTCTCTAGAGTGCTTGTCGATACTGGATCTTCGCTGAATGTACTACCAAAGAGCTCGCTGTGCAAGTTGTCAATTGAAGGACTTGTGATGAAGCCAAGTCCAAACATTGTAAAAGCTTTTGATGGAGCTAAGAGAACTGTGGTAGGCGAGGTCGACCTCCCGATCAAAATCGGACCTCATGCCTTTATCATTACATTTTATGTAATGGACATATATCCCGCTTACAGTTGCCTTCTTGGTCGTCCGTGGATTCATTCAGCAGGTGCTGTAACTTCAACCCTGCATCAGGAGATTAAGTTCATGATTAATAATCAGATGGTCATTATTGAGGGTGAGGAAGATATCCTTGTGAGTCATCTTGCTTCTTTCCGCTATGTGGAAGTAGGAGGTGAGGTGCATGAGACTCCGTTTCAAGCATTTGAAGTAATAAGTGTTGAAATGGTTCATGAGAAGCCAACATCTTCAATAGTGACTTGGAAGGATGCAAAGACAGTGATAGAGGAAGGTCATCCGCGAGGATGGGGCAGAGTATTGGAATTGCCTGTTAACAAAAATGGAGCCGGTTTGGGCTACAAGCAGAAGAACGCCTCTGATAAAGGCAAAGGACTTGCAACTCCGTTGGTTTTTACTAGTGGGGGTCACCTCTTCGATGGTCAAGTCACGTTCTTGGAGACTGAAGCTGAAGGTCATGAAGAGCTGTGCATGGTGTATCCTAGAGCACCTAACCAAACTTTGAACAATTGGAGAATCGTCGAAATCCCCGAAGTTACTCTAGTAGACGAGTAATTCCCTGTTTTTTATTTTACCTAAAAAAATCCTATGCTCCGCCCAAGGCATATGGATCATGTTGTAGGGCTTTTTGCTTTTACAAGCACAACTTATCATCAATAAATAAACTTTCGCATCCAATTTACGCTCTCTTTCTTTCATTTTTACTTTTTTGCACATAAAATTATTTTTGAAAGACAATGTTTTGTTTTGTTTTCTTCTCTTTCTATCATCTTTTCTTAAAAATAAAAGCATGAAGTCATTCATCGTGCAAATCTTCCTCTGTTCCTGTCAATAACGACCCCGCTATGGTCCGATATGATTTTGATAACCCGATCTACCAAGCCGACGAAGACTGCGAGGAAGATTGTGATCTCCCAGAAGAGCTAGCTAGATTGCTAAAGCAAGAGTCAAAGGTCATTCAGCCGTATCAAGAAGAGGTCGAAATCATCAACATGGGAATTGAAGAGGACGTCACGAAAATCAAGATAGGTGCAGCTTTGGAGTCAGAGATTAAGACAAAGCTAATCATATTGCTTCGAGAGTATGTTGACGTATTTGCTTGGTCCTACAAAGATATGCCTGGTCTAGATGAAGATATTGTGGTGCACAAGTTACCCCTCAAAGAAGGTTGCCCACCGATGAAGCAAAAGTTGAGGAAAACGAAGCCACAGATGTCCTTCAAGATCAAAGAAGAAGTGCAAAAGCAACTAGACGCTGGTTTTTTGGCAGTATCCAGCTATCCGCAATGGGTAACGAATATTGTCCCAGTACCGAGAAGGATGGGAAGGTGCGAATGTGTGTCAATTATAGAGACCTCAACCGAGCAAGCCCGAAAGATGACTTCCCTCTACCATACATTGACGTACTAGTAGACAACACAACCCAGTTCTCTGTCTTCTCGTTTATGGATGGCTTTTCAGGATATACCCAGATTAAGATGGCGCCCAAAGATATGGAAAAGACGACTTTCATCACCCCATGGGAAACTTTCTGTTACAAGGTCATGCCGTTTGGACTCAAGAATGCAGGCGCGACATATCAGCGAGCAATGGTCACTCTATTTCATGACATGATACATAAAGAGATTGAGTGCTATGTAGACGATATGATTGCGAAATCTCAGACTGAGGAAGAGCACCTCACTCACTTGGAAAAGCTATTTTCCAGACTAAGGAAATTCCAGCTGAGATTAAATCCTAACAAATGCATTTTCGGTGTAAGATCTGGTAAACTGCTAGGTGTTATTGTGAGCCAAAAGGGGATTGAAGTCGATCCAGATAAGGTCAAAGCTATCCAAGAGATGCCGACACCCAAAACTGAAAAGGAAGTTCGAGGTTTCCTTGGGAGATTGAACTACATCGCTAGGTTCATATCTCATCTAACGGCCACTTGTGAGCCCATCTTCAAACTACTTCGAAAGGATCAAGCAGTGGTGTGGAATGATAATTGTCAGAAAGCCTTTGAGAAAATAAAGGAATATCTACAAGAACCACCAATCTTGATGCCTCCAGTACCCGGACGACCCCTGATCAGGTACCTGACTGTGTTGGAAGGATCTATGGGATGCGTGTTGGGTCAACACGACGAAACTGGCAGGAAGGAGCATGCGATTTACTACCTCAGCAAAAAGTTTAACAACTGTGAATCGAGATACTCGATGCTCGAGAAGACATGTTGTGCATTGGCTTGGGCAACAAAATGCTTGAGACAATATATGCTCACCCATACAACCCTGTTGATCTCCAAAATGGACCCTGTCAAGTACATATTCGAGAAGCCCGCTCTCACCGGACGAGTGGCTCGTTGGCAAATGATATTAACAGAATATGACATCCAGTATGTTACATAGAAAGCTATCAAAGGAAGTGTACTCTCTGACTACCTTGCCCACCAACCTATGGACAACTACCAGTCTAGGCGCTTTGATTTCCTCGATGAAGACGTCATGTTTGCCAGAGACTATACCACACCAGGCCTAGATGATGGACCCGAACCAGGATCGCGATGGACGCTCGTGTTCGATGGTGCCGCAAATGCTAAAGGCTGTGGAATTGGGGCAATCATCACTTCTCCAACTGGTTTTCACCTACCATTCACCGCCAGATTATGCTTCAAATGTACTAACAACATGGCCGAATATGAAGCTTGTATTTTCGGAATTGAAGCTACTATTGATAATAGAATCAAAATTCTAGAAGTCTATGGGGACTCTGCGCTTGTCATATGCCAGATCAAAGGGGAGTATGAAACACTTGATCTCAAGTTGATTCCTTACAGAGATCATGTCTTGAAGCTAATTCCATACTTCGATGAGATCACTTTTCATCACATTCCCAGAGGAGAAAATCGGTTGGCAGATGCTCTAGCAACATTAGCATCCATGTTTCAAGTTAAATGGAAGAATGAGGCGCCACACATCCGTCTGGAGTATCTTGAGGAGCCTGCTTATTGCTTGGCAACTGATCCTGATGAGCCTAAAGTTGATGATCATCCATGGTTCTATGATATCAAGCGGTATCTGGAAACGCAGGAATATCCAGAAGGCATAACTATCACCGACAAAAAGTACTTCAGGAAGCTCTTCTCAAAGTTTTTCCTCAACGGTGACGTGCTATACAAGCGGAACTATGATTCGGTTTTGCTCAGATGCATGGATAAACGTGAAGCAAAACGTATCATAAACGAAGTGCACGAAGGGTCTTTTGGAACACATGCTAGTGGTCACACTATGGTCAAGAAGATCTTGAGGGCAGGATACTATTGGATGACGATGGAAACAAACTCTTGTCTCCATGTTCAGTCATGCCACAAGTGCCAAATTTACACGGACAAAGTTCATACTACACCACTCCCTCTGAATGTGTTGACTTCGCCTTTCGCCATGTGGGGCATAGATGTAATCGGACGCATCGAGCCAACCGCTTCGAACGGACACCGTTTTATCCTAGTGGCCATCGAATATTTCACCAAATGGGTAGAAGCTGCATCTTATGCCAACGTCACTAAGCAAGTTTTGACTCGCTTCATCAAGAAAGAGATTATTTGTCGATACAGAATCCCGAACAAGATCATTACGGACAACGGTTCAAACCTCAACAATAAGATGATGAAAGAGTTGTGTGAGAATTTCAAAATTGAACACCACAACTCAACACCTTATCGTCCCAAAATGAATGGGGCCGTTGAGGCAGCAAATAGGAATATTAAAAAGATCGTCCAGAAGATGGTAAAGACCTACAAAGACTGGCACAAGATGTTGCCATTTGCGTTGCATGGCTACCGCACCTCAGTGCGCACTTCGACAGGGGCAACCCCGTTTTCTCTCGTATATGGCATGGAAGCAATGTTGCCCATTGAAGTAGAGATTCCCTCCTTGAGAATTTTGGCAGACGTCAAGCTAGATGAAGCCGAATGGATACAAGCCAGACTCGGCCAGCTTAACCTCATCGACGAGAAGTGCATGATAGCCATCTGTCATGGACAGTTATACCAGAAACGGTTGAAGAGGGCCTTTGACAAGAAAGTTCGCCCACAACACATCCAAGCAGGAGTTTTGGTGTTAAGGAAAATTCAGCCAACTCACGTTGATCCAAGGGGAAAATGGGCATCAAACTATGAGGGCCCGTACGTGGTTAAGAAGGTTTTCTCCGGAGGAGCCTTGATCCTTTCAACCATGGACGGTGACGATCTTCCATCCCCTGTGAATTCGGATGCAGTTAAAAAATATTATGCCTAAAAGATAGACCCGGTGGACCAAAAAGAAAATCCACACAAAAATGGGCGTCCTGGTGGACCATAAAAATGGTTCAGGCAAAAATTAGGGACTAAAAAAAAAAGAGAAAATGTATCCCGGTAGGCTGAAAACCCGAAAGGGCGGCCTACGCAAAAGTTAGAGATTTAAAAAGGCAGAACTGCATCCCGAGGGGATTTGCGAACTTTCTTCCATGACCATCAAACTCTTGACTGAGAAAGATCAATTCAATCGTTGTGCTCAGAAGCAAGGCATGAAGGGTCTTTAAAGACATATGGGCCATAGCGGATTTGAAACTTGGCAGGAACTGTTTCGACATTGGCTTAGTTTTTTTATTTTTTTTATTTCTTTCAAAAGCAGTTACCTCTTTTAGGAATTGCCTCCTTTTGTAATTTTCCCATTTATGGGTTTTCATCAATAAAAATTAGTTTCACCAAAGATTCTTTTTTTTTTCTCTTACCATTTGTTTGCAAGTTTCGTTTATTTGATGATGAGTTTTGCATATAATGACATTACGGTAGAATAAATTAAGGGATAACTTACTCTCTTAAGGTAACTAAAGGGTGACCACAACTCTGAGGAGTGCGCAGGAACACCATTTAAAACTTCAAAGTGACTTGATTGACAAGGCTGTCAAAGCCCAACAAAACTGGCCATGAGTTGAAAATCTCAGCACATCTAAGTTCTTTATTACGTCATGAAAAGATGATGTCAGGAAGTCAGACTTGTCCTTCACTTTCCCACCTAAACCAAAGTCCAATTTGCATTGGCAACTACCAAAATCCGCCATGTCGGCACCTACATTTCCAATCACCTGTCTGCAATCATATGCATCATACGCATCACATTCGACTTCATAAGCATCTTACATCATATGCATACCCAGAATCATATCATACTTCCCCAGCTTTTGCATCTCCTCGCATCAGCATTTGCATTGGCACTTCCATTTATGGAATATCATTATCATGAAGCATTAGCATATGTGAGTTCAGGTCCAAGATCGAATTTCGAAGATTTTTAAGATCATAATCATCCCAGTCAGGGGCATTCTCCGCAAGACCGTGGGTGTTCCCCACGAAGTTGTGCAACTTTTAGTTATACAAATTCAAGAGATTCAAAATGATCATCAGCCCAGCTAGGGGCATATTATTCAGGGTCATAAGCGTTCCTCATGAGAGTTATTACCATCCTTCTTTATGATAGTAGCTTATTGTGTTCCGCTCCATCATCCTTTTTGGTGATGGGTATGCCATCCTTTTGGTGTCAAGACTAGCGTATTTTCCATTATCCTTTTGGTAATGGATCCCCTACATCCTTTTTCGTGTTAGGTTTGATTTTGTTTCGCTCCATCATCCTTTCGGTGATGGGTCTAACATCCTTTTGGTGTTATGACTAGCATTTCCGCTCCATCATCTTTTTGGTGATGGGTCTGACATCCTTTTGGTGTCATGACTAGCGCATTTTTCATTATCCTTTTGGTAATGGATTACCTACATCCTTTTGGTGTTAGGGTTAATCTTATTTTTGCTCCATCATCCTTTTGGTGATGGGTCTGACATCCTTTTGATGTCATGACTAGCGTATTTTTCATTATCCTTTTGGTAATGGATTCCCTACATCCTTTTGGTGTTAGGGTTAATCTTATTTCCGCTCCATCATCCTTTTGGTGATGGGTCTGGCATCCTTTTGGTGTCATGACTAGCACATTTTTCATTATCCTTTTGGTAATGGATCCACTACATCCTTTTGGTGTTAGGGTTGATTTTGTTTCCGCTCCATCATCCTTTTGGTGATGGGTCTGGAATCCTTTTGGTGTCATGACTAGCGCATTTTTCATTATCCTTTTGGTAATGGATTCCCTACATCCTTTTGGTGTTAGGGTTAATATTATTTTACTCCATCATCCTTTTGGTGATGGGTCTGGCATCCTTTTGATGTCATGACTAGTGTGTTTTCCACTATCCTTTTGGCAGTGGGTCCCTTACTTTCTTTTGATTTCAGAGCAGCGTTGTGAGTGTACTATCATCCTTTTGGTGATAGGCTTGTCATCCTTTTGGTTTCAAGTTTTCTCTTTTAACATCCTTTTGGTGCTAGCGACCTTTGCAAGGTATCCAATGTCTCATTCCCAAGTATTTACTTTCTTTTCGGACAAATTTAGGATTCTCTTTGTATCTAATTGAGTTCTACCTTGAAAAAAGAACGTTGCAGCAATTCATCTTACTCGGTCTAAGCCAATTAGATAGGGGCATCTGTCATACCCCTAAATTTTTCCTGCCTATATACAAGTTTCACTTGTGCATTCACTCGCCAACCATTATACAGAAAATATTAAAAAATTAGGCTCTTGTTTGTAATCTAGATTCATGAGTTTTGTAAGATTAAGCTGTTTGGAATCAGAGGGAGTTTATGAAGATCTATCATTGGTTTGAGCATGAGGTAGGAGCTTGTTGAGTACCTCAGAGGTTATAGTGGAGTAAAGATGGTCACTCAGTTCATCTGCACAATGCCCAAGCAAAAAGGGGAAATTAGGGTTTCATTTTTAATCAGGATAACACTTGTTTCTTGAAGCAAACTTGTTTCCTTGGTCTTCCATATGTCCTAAGATGTTTGGGGATGGGGTATTGATCATCAATTTTAATCAGAAGGGCTTCAATTGATCAATCAATTGAAAATCAAGAGATTTGGGGAAAAAGTCAACTGCGCAGTGAAAAACGTCAACTCTCAAACCATAAGGAATTTGACCTCAAGGTGTGAATAAAAAATGTTCCTAATGTTATATTACAGCTATCCATGAAGTTTGATGACCATTGGATCAAGGATTGAGGATTAATCGAGAAATCAGGAAATTAGGGTTTTGAAAGGGGCAAGACCATAATTCTTTAACCACACATCCAATTGAGATGGTTCAAAGCTTTTTGGAAAGGTCTTGAAAATTCCTACAAAAGTCCTGCAGGGGTCCATGTGCAAAAAATGAGTAGATTGAGAGTTATAATCAAAATCATTACAAGAGGGGAAAACACTTAGAAAATTTCTAAGTTTTCTTGCCTTGCAAATCATGTTTTCAGCCAACTTTGAAGGGATTTTTGACCTAGTTCCAATTGGAATATGAGGATCATATAAACATGAAATTTGTAGAGCTACATGAGGGCTTTCCAAAAATTACTAGAACTCCTCCATAGCCCTTGTGAGTTGGGAGTTGTGAATCTAGAAAGTTGGGGTCTCCACAATTGAATGCACCATTTCCACTTTTTCATAAATTCACTTTTCATCCACTTGGATCATTATCAACCATGGGATCATGTATTAATATGATATTGAGAGGGTTTGATGAGTAGAAGTTCAGAAGAAAAAAGGGTTTGGTAGACTTTGCAAGTTGCAAGCAAGTTGCCATTATTTTAATCAAAAATCATGAGGAAAGAGAAACTTTTTGGTGAGAACTTGCAGCTGCAGTTCCCTACACACTAGCCTCACTTCAGTCACCTCATGTCCTTCATTTAACTTGAGTTTTTCCACTGCATTGAGCCAAAGACTTGAATATGCAGCTGTACCAAATCTCATGAGATTTTCACTAAAAATATCCCTCCAAGGCAAAAAACCAAATCTGCCCGAATGCCCCTCTTGGCCTATAAATAGAGACCTCATCCCACTCTTCAAGATACACCAGAGCTATCCAAGAGAATCATAAACTCCCAGCTCTTTTCTTTCCCTCCTTGCTTGAAAGAGAAGAAATTCACAAAATCACCAAAATGACCACTTTGCATTTTTCACACCAGCATCATTTCTAGCCATGAAACCACCATAAAACCATATACACAAAACTAAAACCACCATTTGAAGCTATTCCAAAAGTTAGTTTCATCAAAATAACCATGAATAAAAAAGTCAACTGTCCACACACCCTAGTTTGACTTTTATGCACATTTCAAGCCAAATCACTACACAAACCCTTTTTCATCATTGTGACACTTTGAACACCTTCCTTTTATGATATTTTAACTGTCCAAAACTTCAAACTGCAACTGGAAGTTCATTTGTAAGATCTGTCCACAAGATTGTATTCTTTCTTCAAGAGGAAACAACTCCACAAGCTTGTTTCAAAAGGAAGGAATTCTTGATTTTTGGCAGATAGACTACAAGAGGTATGTAATTTTGAACCTCCTCATCATTATGCATCATGTGTTGATGGATTTTTGGTGAATATGTTTATGCACTTTCCATGTTGATTTGGTTTGTTAACCATGCTATTAAACTTTGTATGCCATATGTTTTGCTATTAAATGACCATTAGGGTAAGGTGTGTGAATGTTGTTACTTTTGGGTGATAAGTACATGGTGAGTTCAAGTTTTGACATTGTTATGCTAGGTGCATATTCATTAGCACCAAGACTGTTTTGAACTTAAGAAATCTGTCAACCATTAGTATGAGGAGGTTTAGGCTATTTGGTTGTTTCTTGAGCATTGTTATGTTGGTAGTTGTCACTTTGAGTTTGAGGACTTAGCATTTGGTTGTGTGGCTTTATGTTAATCAAATTGTCAAATCTGGTTTTAGAGTTTTGTCAGCTGGCTGCTAGAATTTGGTTCTCATGTTAGGATTTGTTGATGACTGTCATTAGGACAGTGTGGATATGTTGCTGCTTTTGTAAAGTGCATATGGATGCTGAATGAAGCATATGAGGATTGATAAGATTACTTGCATTTTTGTCCTAAATTCATGTTTGCCATATGATGCATTTGATCCTAGAGACTTAACATTGTTGTGATAAGTTTGTGCTTGTTGATGTTAAAGACTTTTTTCTGCATGTTTAAACCTGTTTTGTACATGTTGTCAAGATTGTAACCATTATGAGAAGTATGCATTGAAGCTTTTGTTGATTTAAGCATAGTCATGATTAACTTTTATCCTATTTTTGTTGAGCTCTAGTGGTGTGCCATGTTGCTTTACCTACTCTCATGAACTTGTAGAATGATCATATGATTGAAGCTTTGGGATAGTGTTTGTGTGGTTTGAGCACTATCCTGTTTGAGTTCTTGTTCATTACTATCAAAATATTTTGTGATGTGCTTAGTTTATGTTAACTGTCATAGGGCTGTTATCAATCACTAGGTTGAAAGGATTCACTCTGAATTAGTGATGATCACATAGTCATGCTTACACCTTCTGTTTTGTGCCAACTGTTGGAATACATATCTGTTTGTCTTGCTTTGTGACTGCTGGTGTTAGAATTCACCTCTGTGTTTGTTGAAATTATGTTTGAATTGGGGTGGTTCAAATACTGACTTATGTTGAATAAATGTTTATATTGTGATGACAAACCTGGTTGTTGTTTCTGTATTTTCAACAAAACCTTCTTGATCATGTTTCTATGCTGTGCAGACTTGTAAGTTTGTGGATATTAAGTTGCTGTTAAAACATGTAATGTATGTGATCATTGACACTTGGTTTGGTTGTTAGATGTGTGACATTGCCATGATAAGGTTGCAAGCTGTTTTTTCTGGTTTGGTTTTATGTTAGATTTGGTTATAGGTTTAATCCATGAGTAAACCTGCTTGAGTTCACTAACAAGTTGAATTCCAGTTTTATACAAAACTTGCCACCCAAAACTGTTTTGAATCTGAGTTTATCAACTCATGCCTATGGCTGTCAAATTTGCTCCTCATACTAAAAACTTGCTTGTGTTTTAGCAACTGTCATGTGAAATAGGTTAGACCATTTGCTGGTTGGTGTTGAACATTGTCATGTTTGTACTCACAATCTTACTGATTGGATTTGTTTTGGTTTGAGTTTTCTTTTAACTAGGTGCTACTTGCATTACTTTGAAATGATGTTGCATTTTGACAAACTGTGTTGCTGCTCCTATTTTCAAATAAATTTCTTTGATCATGTTTTTATGTTAGAAGGCTTCTAATAATTTCTATGAGAGTTTACTGTTGGGATTATGTATGTATGTTTGGTCTTTGTAAAGTCTTTGACTGTTGCAACTCTTGATGTATGATGTTAAAGCATGATGTGTAGGTCTATTCAGTGTTGTATTGGGCCACTTGTTGTGAACCTATCCATTGTTTGGTGTTTGCCAAATGCAGGGAACATATAAATGTTTGTTGTGTGCCTTTACCATAATTTTGCATCTGTCTTGTGAAGCATGATTTAAGCCTGCCATTGAATTGCTTGCTAGCATCATAGGTTACATTACTTTGAATTCTTATGTCAACAATACCATGTTTTTTCTGTCAACTACCATGACTTGGCAGCCCCCTAGATTTCAAATCTTTTAAACTGACAGGGTGTTTTGGAAGTTCATAGGCCATGTGATTCAATGCTTGTGTCAAGATCCTGTTAAGGAACAGCTGTCATGGTTTGACAGCCTCATCTGTTAGTCTTTGTGTTTCTTCACTATCAGTTCATTATCTTGAGGGTGGGTTAATTTTTGTTGGCATGTGAAACTTCATTACTCAACTACTATATTTTGTGTATTGAGAGCATTGACTTGTGGCATTTTGATTGAAAATTGGTTGTTGCATGTATGCATTGATTTAACATTGTAATGGTACTACACAATTAGTTCACTAGGTTGACAGTTGAATAACCACATTATGATATATGACAGAACCTCAATTCTCCTCCCAAATTTATCCATGAGGATTGTGTTTACAACTTGTACAACTATTTGTTTGATTTTTGAGGAATTTGTTTTGATCACCTTGTGTTGTTCATAGGCAACTCATACTCATTTATGCAACTCACATACCAACTTTCTGCTCTATTGCTTTGCTAAACCAAATTTCTGTTGGAACTCACTCCATTTCATATTTGAAACTTGCTCAGACCTTCATTTATCTTCAAGTGCATCTGTTTCAACCCATGAGTTCTAAAACGCATTTCAATAGCATCCTTTTACATGTTCACTCGTGTTTTAAGTTGTAAGCATCATTTGGAATTTTGGTTGGTACCTTACTGATCCTTGTGAAAAAACAAACAAGTTAGGCTTTTGCTTCACTAGAATTGATTAAGATTTGGTTAAGTTTGGATCAAAATGTATTTTCATTGGTTGTTGCTTTGAAGTTGCCCAGAAACGTGCCTTTTAGGTATTTGATTTATTGGGGTGGCGTTATACAATGGATGTATCGCCACCCCAGTGGTTAAGACTTAAGCCTTGCATTGCCCTTGTCCTCTGTTCGACCCCCAGTGGGGGCGTTTTTATTTATTTTCTATGTTTTTCCATCTTTTAGTATTTTTGCTTTCTTTTTCATTTCATTTTCACGAGTTTAGTGGCTGGTTTGGCTAAGTTTTAAGCTTGCAACCCCAAGGTCTTGGGTTCAAGCCTTGGGGGAGCTGTTTTCTTATTTTTAGTACTTTGTTTATTTTACTTCCTTTTTTTCTTTTCTTCTTTTCTTTTATTTTGTTTTAAAATAATTTTTGAGTACTATAAAATTCCAAAAAAATCTTATCTTTTATATTTTAATGAGCCATTTTATTTCTCTTTTATTTTGATTCTCATCTTATTTCCTTTTTTTGTTATTTGGGGTTTTTAGGCCATTTTAAAACTATTTAATAAAGGAATCATTTATCTTTGTATTGAATTAAAAAGAGAGGATTAAGTGTAGACTTCTCCCTCTCCGAGTGTTAGGATGCTCACTGTAGGGTGAGTGGTCTCGATACTCGTCGTTCAATACGAAGACGCGACTTTATTCACCACCTCTCACTTTCCACAACCTCCCTTCCGCAACCTTTCTCACCTAAAACCTCGGTCCCGTACTGTCGCGGTGAAATTTGGATACCAAACTATTAATTAGCTTGAATCTTTAATTCATTTGCAATCAGTCTTTGATTTGTCCAAAGGAAGGGATAAAGATCGAAATTCCCACATTGCAATGCACACGCAAAGGTTAGAGAGTTTTAGATTCGGGGGTTGGTTAAACTTAGGGAAGGTGCTAGCATCCTAAGTTTCTGTAGTACTCTACAGGAACCTCTTGTTTTATGTTTGATTATTGCTATGGTTTATCTGCTTAAGGTTAAAGACCTAGGGGTTTATTTCTAAGTATACTCGATAAGATGTCGCATCTTATGCCTACATATCCTGACCGGAGTGGAATCAGAGTATCTGTAGTTCCCCTAAAGGGTTTGAGAAATTATTGACTGTGAGTCAAAGTTCCAAAGGGAAATAAACGTTCATATGGAAACACTTACTTGGAGTGCGGAAACTCCCATCTACGTTAAGAGTTAAATTGAAAAGGGGGAAGATATGTCCACGAAGGGACGCCTAAAAGGTGAGTACGGAGACTTGAATCCTAAGGCAAGGATAAATGGAGAATGTCCACGGAGGGACGCCTAAAAGGTGAGTACGGGGACTCCAATCCTAAGGCTAGGGTGAGGATAAAGGTATTGACACGGGGGTCAAGCATGTGAACCTTTCCTTCGGAGGGGAATATCGGTAATGGAGAATAGCGAATGGATAAAAGCGATGATATAATTGATAAGCATGAGGTATGGATAAATTGAGAAATGAAATTAGATAGTGAATTATGGTTAAGTGGATTTAGAGATTAGCAATGGTGAAATTATTGATTTGAAAATTAGGAGTTTAATTATTTTTTGTGATTTTTGAGAGTATTCCATAATTGAATGAGAATTACTTTGAGAAATTAGGGGTTAATTTACAAGAGGTGTTAGGCTAAGTTATCCTAAATTAATAAAGGAAATAATTATTTATCTTTTTGAAAATCATATGTCTAGGTTGAAAATATGTTAGAAATTATTATAAATGGTTTTTCTTTAAATAAGAGTTAGAAAATAATTAAGAGTTAGTCTTGTATGAATGTGAAAAAGTTTTATTTTATTTTTAAGAAGAAAAGATTAACTTAGCGAATAAATTATAAAAAAGTTCAAATTAAAAAAAGTTAAGTTAATTAGTTTCATCAAGAAAACAGAACAGAATATTACTATTTTTTTTATGAGTTTTTTAATTGTTAAAGAAAATGAAAATGAGATTAAGACTTAAAACTAAACTAACATTTTTCTATGTTATTGAAAAATTAGGCCGGAGTTTAAATTGAAAATTTGTTATTATAAATTATAAAATTAAATTGAATTTGATTAAAACTCTTTTTTTATTAATTATTTTTATTTTAAAACCTAAATTAAAATCTAAATTTAATATTAATATATTATAAATTTTTATAAAAAAAAAGCCATTTTTGATTATTTAATGAAATACTATTATGACTTTATTAAAAAGGCAATTAGATTAGTCTAAGATTAAATATTTTTATTAGTATTTTTTTTTAAGAAACTTAATCACGCTATTATTCAGATTTTTAAGGGATTAGCGATTAATGTTAGTGGTTAACATAGTTAGTTTTTTTTATTATTCATAAATAATTATTACAATAAACAAAACAAAAGAAAAAATTAAAACTAAAAAACATAAAATGGAAACAAAAGGATGGGCTGTGGCGATGAAATCCCCAGACCCGACCCAGTTAATATAAATAGGGGAAAGGGTTTTGTTGGAAACCCTAAATCGATGTCCCCAGCGGCACATCTCTCCCTCCTTTCTTCCACGATTCGTTCTTCTCTTCTTCCATCTTAAATCGCTTTCTCTGCTCCTCTTTCCACGATCCGTTCTTCTCTTCTTCCATCTTTCTTCTTTTCTTCCATCTTTCTTCTTTCGCCTACATAAATCAAACAAAAAAAAACCAACATCAAACTGTTAGCGGAAAAAAATCATAGTTAAAAGAACTGGATTTCGTTTTGTAGGATTCCGATGACAGCTGGTGTCTTCCGGCTATGAAGGTGGATGATGAAGGGTGGCTCACGAAGGCGTGAAGATTTGAGAGGTTGGAGTTCTGCGGCGACAGGGGTTTTTCCGGTGACGGGCTATTCGTGGCAGATCGCGAGATAAGTCGTTTATAATTTTTTTTAGGGTTTTCGGAGTTTGGGATTTCTGCGTCTCGAATTGGTTGTTGGACTTTTCTGCTAGGGTTTGGTATGAATTTCCCTGTGTATTTATGTTTGTGAATGGATTGCTGTGTTTGTTGTCAATTCATCCCCTTTTATAAGCTTCGAATGAAATCTCTGTTTAAAACCCAAGTTAATTATTTTGAATGCTTAGAATATTTGTTTTGAATACTTTCTGCTTTGGTCTCAGACAACATTGAAAACCTTCCTTTTATGCCTGATTATGCTGGTATGCTTGTTAAAGAGAATCCTTTTTCATGTGATTCTGTTGTAAATACGCTTTAAACCGTTTTGACTGCTTGGACATGTTGTTCTTGAAAATTAAAACTTGCTAATGTTGTCTTGAGTTATATCGTGTTCCAAGTAGGGGTGTCTCTTAGTTGGTTTCTGTTTTGAACCTAACTTGCGATTTGTTGTTTGGCAGGGTCAGTAGTGATTAATTTGGGCCAAGGAAATCTAACAGCCTCAGAGTGGTTTCTTGCTAGCTATGGCATAACGAAGTTGGTGATACAAATTGAGCACAATGCTACATACCAATGAAAGTACAAGAGGACTCATAGACAAACCGAATAACATGAGAATATGGAATACTTCATCTTGAATTTAAACTCAGCAATCTAGGGTGATGGCGAAAGGAAGGCCCTCCCAACTCAACAGCGGAATTAATCAAAGTTAATGCAAAAAGAGGCACATCTTCATCAAATGTTAGTGTATTTGATTTAGGATTCATTCCCATATTCTCAACAACATTCGATAAAGAGAACAAGAAATGAAATATCTCCACCATACAGGGAATTCCATATGCAGTACTAGAAGCAAGACTCGCGGACGATGGTTGACCATCATATGCAGAGTTCAGGCTCCCATTTTCGAATTGTCTGCTTGCCGAAACTTGCTCATTACTTAGCTCACAGGTCTTTTGTTTCGAAACGGTGATCCCATTTATAGATAAATTCCCTGCAATGTCGATCTCTTGAAGGTGGGAGAATATACACCTAACAAGTTCATGCATCGTATATCGAGTGATCTGCTGCAACAGCTCACCTTTGGTTCCTGCTAGATGAACTATACGGAATCAAGTATTCACTATAGTGCAAATGTGTTGGTTACTGAGTGTTAAAGATGCTTTACTTTTCACACAAGCCAATAAAACTTGTAATATCTTCATTAATACCACTTCTTCTGGTCCTGGATCAGTCATCTCGGATCTACAACTTGTGACAACATCAACTACAAAGTGCATGGCGTCCCCAACATTGACAGTGTTCTGATTAATTACATCCAGAGTTAAAATCTTGTAAATAGACGAAAGAGCAACACCAACAATTGGTGCACCAGTTTCGTCCGACTAAATCACATCCAGAAAAGGCTGGAGATATAAGATAGGATCTATGACATGTCAATGACTCTGCCACGAAAAAAATCGGCCTCCTTGTTCAATATCTTTGGACGTGCTCTGAACGGTTTAACCGTCTTGGATACGGAAAGTATTTCATAGATAGAATGCATCCCTCACTTATGATTTCTTTTCTTTGTTTCAGGATCAAAAGCTGGAAGGTTTGATTGTCTGGTGGTATCGAGAAGGTTATGAATATGATAGGCTGCCGCTGTTAGGGATCCCCAGCAAGTGGTCATAGCATTGGACAGTAACTGTCATAATGCGACGTGGTTATGTCCATTTCGAAAGACCATGCTTGAGACGTAGCGCCGTAACCTTCCGAGGTATCCTTAATATCTTTCGTACGTCCTTATGTTTAATTTACATGAGAAAAACTTCATTTAACAGTTTTCATGTGATATTAGGGGTCTGTTGGAGTTAGTTTTATTTGAAGATTTCATCATTGAACTTCCTTGTCTTTAGTGCCGTCATAGCGATAATTAATCCTTTGGTTAAAGAGAAAACAGTGCTTATGCTTTACGTATTATGGCTTCCGGCAACTTGCGTATTTGTTTTAACTGCTCATACCATGTTTTCTTCATGCTCTCTAGGTAATATCAACATAAGGATCAGACCTGAAGCAACGGTTGGCGTGCACTACTGCCCGATGGCCTTGACGATGCTTCTGGAAAGTTTGATGGATCCTCCATAATGGAACTGCATACCTGTCGACACCACGAGTTAATTTGGAGGAAGACTTACCAACTTGCACTCTTCACTAATGAATGATTGGAGATACCCGAAGTCGAGGCCGACGCTTCCACGCGAGTCATCTATTCAGATATTGCAAGCTTTTAAGACTTTTGAAGAAGTGTTGAATTATGGAATCTAAGCTGTAGAGGTCCATGATCGTCACTTGGATAATTTCTTATTGTACTTAGGATTTTATGCCAGATAGCTTCACACACAGGGAAAACTTAGGATTAAGATTGTTTTGTAGAATAGCTTAATTGTAGCAGAGTTTGAACTTTAAAACCACTCTTAATTGTTTTGGATTTCCACTTACTGAAACACCATTTTATAGTTCAGCATTTTGGAAGCGACACTTGAATTGAAATGATATGCAAGGATTTATGAACTCTTTGAATTCCTTATGATTCCTCATGATTAAGTGAATATTGCGAAGCCATAGATTACACGGTCTAGGATATGGACCTTGTGATACCTTGAATGTTTAACGTGTACATTATCTATCAACCCAAAAAACAAAAAAAAAAGTGCAAGGCCCCTCTAGTAACCATGGATAAGACCTTGAATTTAAATAGCTTAATCTGAAATTCAAACCCAAAAATTGTACTTGAAAGACTCTTGCACACTTCTGCTTTATCATGAAATACCAATATGTTCAAAAACTTGAAATTGTGATTTGGTCAAATGAATGATGCTTGAAGTGGTTTGAACTAATCTTGTATCTAAAAACTCTTGAGTTGTACACCTTTGGAGGAATTTCAACGTAACTTAAGGTTTTATAAATTAATGAGTTAAACTAAACTTTGCCTTGACAATACGTTACTCAGACCTCATTCGCGATTCTTATCCATACTTTCCGCATTAAATATTAACAAAATCGAGCTCCTTCTTGTAAATGATGACTCAACCTTACGAAATTAAGTGGTGATGTAGCTTGGTATGCAAACTAAGTCTTGAAGAGACATTGAAACTCTTGAGAAACCTTGAGGAGACGACCAATAGACTAACTCCGGGACCTCCATGATCCAACGGTCACCTTAAACTATTTGACTGTAAGGATCTACAATTGACGTTACTGCACCTGCGCAAACTGGTTAGCCGTAACAAAAATAAAACAAGCAAGAAAACGAGCACAAAGAGGTGGGATCTTACGGTAAAAAATTAGGGTGCGACACGTACTGAGCGCATTTTCAAACTTCTTTTCATAACAAAAACTTGAATGGTCGTGGAGTGGTTAGGCGTAGGCCTTCTCCTATCCCGAGTGCTTGACGTTTACCGTAGGGTTCTCTGTCGTAAAGGACTTGCCCTTCAAAACCAAAAATACTTTAATAAGAGAATGAAGTTCTCTTTGTGTTGAATTAAAGAGAGAGGATTGAGTGCAGACTTCTTCCTCTTCGAGTGTCAGGATACTCACTGTAGTGTGTGTGTTCTTGATACTCGTCTTTCAATACGAAGACGCTACGTTCGCCACACCATTTTCATAACAAAAACTTTGAGATAAAGAATTGGGTACTACCCGTAGGGGTTACTATCCGAGGATTTATCTCACCCCTAAAAAAAATTCAACCAATCAAACGTGACTTCTTGCCTCGCGTGGCGAAAACTAATCAATCTTTCAAAAAGGATATGTTACGTCCATTCTACCGCAAACAGGTAACACATAAGTCTCCTCACATGCGAGCAGCAAAACACCTAAACTGTTAGAATGCGCACGATAGCATCATCCGCAAAAACATTAACAAACCGTAGGCCGAACTAAGACTGCTCTGATTCTTTACTTGCTTCAAGTAAAGATACGTAGGCACAAGGGCCACAATCCTTGCCGAGCACTTCCCCCTATATCCGTAGTCCCGAACTATGTCGACTCTGATTTTCTCACATCTATTGAGAATACGTAGGCATAGGACTGCGAAGTCCTACCGAGTCTGTTCTTTCTCTTTTATTCCCCGTTATCCCTCTTTTTTTGTTTCTAAACCCTTTTTCTTTACCCTTTGGAAAACACTTTTATAACATAATATTTAAGCAGATAAATTCACACATCGACAAACAAATGGTTCCCATCGAGTACGATGGATGCGAGGGGTGCTAATACCTTCCCTTCGCATAACCGGCTTCTGAACCCGTTGTTGGTTGCGAGACCATCTTATCCATTCTTTTCTTAAGGGTTTCTCGATATTTTCCTTTCCCCTCATGGGATAAATAAAGTTCGGTGGCGACTCTTTTGTCCTTTCTTTTCGCCTCCCCGTCGTTGCATTTTTCGAGTAGCGACAATAATCACTACTCAATTCAATATTCAATTAAATAATCATTATTCAAGCAGCAATAAAGAGATATCAACAATTAAATGAAGATAATTGGTTATTGGTTATTATTATATAAATTGATATATAACACTTCCCTTTAATTAATTAATATAGTTACTAATTTTGTGGAGTTAACACTTCCCATAATACAAAGTATACAACTTCATGTGAAATTAATATATTTGTAGTTACTATATAAACAATTCATTAATTAACTAATTAATTAATATATTAGTAATTTTAATTGATATTCTAATTCAAAAGTATATAAATATGCTACAGTATCGATTTAGTGAAAACTCACATTTTCTCCTATAGTGTTTCTTCTTTTGCGCTACAGTATCTAGCTTGCAATTTCATGTTTCTAATTTTTTATATTCAAAAAGTGTGTTTCAGTAACCAATCATATAAAGTATTTACATTTTGGTTTGTAGAATTATTCAACTCCAATGTCTTCTACTCTCTTATTAGCAAACAAACTCACTAACTTTTTTTATCCCCTTTGTAGAATTATTCACTTCCACTTTTTTTATTCACTAACTAACATTTTAACTCACTAACTTCAAAAGTTCAAATTCAATTCTAAACATCCAGTTTATCTAATAACACCACCGTATCACTAATTCAATAATTGTTCAACTATCTAACTTGTAGTCAAACTGCAACTAACTAATTGAACTTTTAATTCCTAACAATATCTTCAATCCATTATTTACTAACATAAGCTAACAACCCCACAATTAAGATCCACATCTTTTCACATCAAACACCAACAATTCAATTCAAAATTCTCAAATCAGCTCAAGTTCATATAATTAGAATTAACATGTCATTGTATAACATTCATTTACAATCAATTGGAACCCACTTAATAAATAACTATTCCAACTTCTAACCAGTGTTGCAGCAAGTCTCAGTTAATAACATACCTTGTTGTCCAAAATTCTGTACTTGTAGCAATGCAATAGGAATGTGTTTATAACTTCAATTTCACATTCTAACTACCTGTCATTTAATAATTCTACTTCTAGCTAACAATTCTCATCAACTAACTATTCAATTAATACCTACCAATTACTTTATTTACTAAATCATGTTGCTACAGTATACAAAATATTTTCATTTTTACGCTGCTATTCATCAATATATATATTTTCCAATTAGTATCCTACAATAATGAATGAGTCTCTATTGTATACCCAAAATATCAATTTCAGCACCATTAATTATTATATTTTAAAGTTTATCATTAAAATCTAACGATTACAAAATAATGGAAGATTTAGGGATTTTAACCTAAATATATTTCCACCCACTAATTATTATCAAACAATCTCAATAAATATGCAAAAACCCACCCTTACCTTGAATTCTAGAGCTCTTGAACTTGAGTTTTCTCCTCTTCTTCTCCACTTCTCTCTTTGCCTCTTTCTTCCTCTTTTTTAACTTTTCATTCTTTCCATTCTCTTCTATTTCCTTTCTCTTGTTTTATAAAATTCTCACAATTTTCATTAACCTAATAATTTTTAATGGGCTTAACTCATATCTATTCACACCCCCAAATAGGCCCAACAAATAAATTAATCTAACAATTTTATATTATTCTACCAAATATAATATATCAAATAAATTAAATAATCAACTTAAATCAATTATTTCAAATATGTCCAAAAAAAATTAATTAATCCAAACAACTCAAATAAATTATATAATTTATATAAATCTAATAAATTAATTAATTCAAATAAATTACTTAAAATAATTAATTTAATTAGGCACAAAATCACACTATTAATCAATTAATTTAATTAATTAAATAATTACTGAAAATTGGGGTGTTACAACCTACATCACTTAGATGAAAGAAAAGTTTTGGACCATGATAAGAGAAGGACCTTAGCTTGAATTTTGAATCAACAAGTGTGCCACTTATATCACTTATATGGAGAAAAAGTTTTGATGTTTGATTTTGAATTATAATGTATAGAAGAGTTATCTTCATGCAGAGATTACTCAATGTCTCATCTCTAGGGAGAATTTGATTTATTTGAGTATCTTGTTCAAAGCCCAAGATGTGAAGCTAAAAAGTTTATTTGTATATTGTTTAAAGCCTAATATGTGAAGCTAACAAGTTTATTTGTATCTTGTTTAAAGGCCAAGATGTGAAGCTAAAACGTTTATTTGTATCTTGTTCAAAGGTCAAGATGTGAAGCTAAAAAGTTTATTTGTATCTTGTTCAAAGCCCAAGATGCGAAGCTAAAAAGTTTATTTGTATTTTATTCAAAGCACAAGATATGAAGCTAAAAATTTTATTTGTATCTTGTTCAAAGCCTAAGATGTGAAGCTAAAAAGTTTAGTATAGCCTGAGAGAAGACTGGCTTAACTGGGGGCGTTTTGAATTGATGGTCTTTGTATGAAACTCAAGCAGGCTGTGATGAAGTTGATTTCATCCAAAGAGGAACTAGGTTTTGACCTAAGTTGTAGTTGAGGGAATCCTAATGTTGAACCATGTTTAAACTAGGGATAAGGTGTTATAAATGTCAAGAGAAACTTAAAATGAACAAGTACATGACATGTATAGACATGAATTGAAAGTGGAGGGTCTCATACTCTAATAGAGGCCCATGTCTAAGCATGGTTGACTTGAAAAGAGGTGGGTCTTACATTCTGGTAGAGGCCCAAAAGGTTTGAATTTTGAATGCCACTAAGGCTTTGTTTGATGAAATTCGAAGATTGAGTTTTGAAAGATTGAATGTTATGAGAAATTGAAGAAAGGTTTGAGGAGGAGGGTATGGACTTACACTCTAATAGATTCCTAAAACGTTTTTGAAAATGTAATGGGTCTTACACTCTAACAGAGGCCCAAAATATTTTTGAAAATGTAATGGGTCATACATTCTAATAGAGGCCCAAAAGGTTTTTGAAAATGTAATGGGTATTACAGTCTAACAGAGACCCAAAATATTTTTGAAAATGTAATGGGTTTTACACTCTAGCAGAGGCCCAAAAGGTTTTTGAAAATGTAATGGGTCTTATACTCTAACAAAGACCCAAAAGGATTTTGAAAATGTAATGGGTCTTACACTCTAACAGAGGCCTAAAAGGTTTTTGAAAATGTAATGAATATTATACTCTAACAAAGGCCCAAAAGGTTTTCATGGATAAATATTGAAAGAAATGTTTTAAACATGTATGATTTTCACAAAGTATTCACATAAGCAAATATGTAGTCATGGTGTGAGTTAAAAATGGAAGGGACTTATACCAAATGGAGGCCCATGATTTTATACAAAAAGTTTTGAAAATATTTATTGAAGGTGAAATCCTAATTATCTTTTAATCAAAGATACTTTTCAAAAGAAAATGGATTTAATCATGGTATAAAAATTGTGTAAGTCAAGATAAGTGTGTTGTGGTCTTGTATCAATGTTTTAAACAAAGTGTATTCTTCCATATGAGAATAAAAAAACGAATTAGGTTTGAAAACATTAGAAAGAAAATCAAAATTTCAAGGTTTTAAACCTAAAAAATAACTTCTTTTCAACTTAATAAAAAGTGATTAAATAAATTCTTTTTTTAAAATTTTTTGATGGATTAAAATAATAAAGTGTATGAGTGATATGTGTGAAAAAAATTTGGTAAAAAAGAATTAATTTGATAGGAGAAATAAATATTTGAATTTTAGAAGAAAAATATGAAAAAATGAAAAAAAAAATATGGCATGGGTGGGGTTTGAACCCACACCATTATGCATCAAACCAACAAAACAAACACTTGCCAACTGAAATAATGCACATTGGTGATATCCAAACACAACCAACATATAATATATTAAAAATGCATGGTAAAATTAAAATTCCGTGCCAGACTTCATATTCTTCCTCGAGCCAGCTTCTGAATTTGCAAAACCTATGTTATCTCTCTCAATACACAACCATTTGACACGCTGCAAACATTAAAAGTTGTGTGTTTTTAACAAGGAATTGAATGACTATTTTTTATTTCATTTATTTTTAGTGTGGCATGAGTTATTAAGCATGAAAACAGAAACCCTAGAATTTGCAAAAACTATCATGAAATCCTATACACGTAATATAAATGACAATTGATTGAGGGTAAAGGATCTATGAATTTCCAGAAACACAATGGTAACTTGAAATAACATTTATGATGCATGAATCATTGGTTTTGAAAAGTTCAGAATTACCTTGCCAGAGGAAATCAAATCCTCAGTTGGAGGTGTTACAAGTGTGAAATGATGATCTGGACATCTTCCTTGGACCTCAAGGATTGTGTTGAGATGCTTAGAACAAGTTGAAACCTTCTGCATTGCTTGGCTCAAATCCAACTGCAGCTTGATCAAGGTGAGATTTGATCTCGATGAATTTGATGTTACAAATGGTGTTTAAGTGTTTGGATTACTTCTACATGATGTATGTGAAGTGTTTGGGTAGTTGGTTTGAAAGAATTTGGACTGGTTTTGATAATTTGATTTCTCACTCTTTTTGAATTTGAATTTTGACAAGAATGGAGTTTTGTGAGAAAAAAGTGTTCTATTTGTTTTGTTGTGTTTTGAAACATCATATGTGGTCTCTTTTTATAGGGGAGTAAGTTTGTTTTGGAGGAATAATGATGGTTTGAAGGACGAATTCAATGTTCAATGGTTTTGGAAATGCATCATTACTTCCCATTCAAGGTACCTTATCTCTTCCACTAGCCTAGATCTTCTCTTGACCATTCCACATTATATAAAGGTGTTTATTATTATTTAAGAGTGCATCTTGACCAGTGAAAGTGGTTTCTTTAACAATGCACTATTCCACATAAATGCACCTTGAATTCAAGGTTCTATTCCATTTTAAAAGAGAATCTTCATGATTAAATGGCTCCATCTTGAAGGTTCATCATGACTAACAAATATTTCTGTTGAATTAAGTGCACATTAGTCTTGTGTAATTGTCGCACCTCGAAAAATCATTTTTGAAAACATGATCCTCGCGTAAAAGGCGCGGAAATGCGGTTCGACAAAGTCGCCACCAAACATTATTTATCCCGAATGAACGGGAGAGGAAAATATCGAGAAAACCTCTTAAAACGGAAGGAACACGACCGTCGCAACCTGATGTTCCTGGGTTCGGGAGTCGGTTACGTGAGGGGAAGGTATTAGCACCCGCACGTCCATTGTAATCAACGGGAACCTCTTAATTCGAGTTGTGATGAATGTTAGCTAAGCTTAGTTCTTTTCTTCTTAATACTAAATACTAAACGAATACGATAAAGGGATAAAGACGCTAAGGGAAATGGTATGGTTAGAGGATAAGGTTCTCGCCAAGGATTGGGGCCCTTGTGCCTACGTATACTCATTCGAACAAGAATGAGAAATCAGAGCGTCGTAGTTCGACTACGGGAAAGGATGGGGGAAACGGAAGATGGAGGGGATTATGCTCTCCAAGATCATCGCAATCTTGTGCCTACGTATCTTACATTTGGACGAGAATGAAGAATCAGAGTAGTCGTAGTTCATGGTAACAACCACGAAAACAGGAGGATGGATAGAAGGTAGCTCGTCAAGATCATCACAATCTTGTGCCTATGTATCTTACATTCGGATGAGAATGAAGAATTAGAGCAGTCGTAGTTCGTGGTAACAACCACGAAAAGAAACGGGATTGAATTGGTTTGAAGGTGGGTACGGATGACGATTACTCGAAGCTTAAGAAAGACTTCTCGGACCCAAGTAATCGGGAGAATGAACCAAAGACTTGGAGCTCTCTCTTTTTCATCTTGAAGGAAGGTTGTATTTGAAAGGGTGAGTTTGATCGGATGACGACTACTTGAAGCTTAAGAAAGACTTCTCATACCCAAGTAATCGGGAAAGCGAACCAAAGACTTGGAACTCTCTCTTTTCCATCGTGAAAGAAAGTTGTTTGAGTTTGAAATGGTGTTTGGAATGATGAGTAGTTGAACAATATCAGGTTATTAATGTTATTTAAAAGCGTCAATTGCTCATACACGAATAATATAACTCGCATCCAAACAACCGAAAGAGAGATCAAAGACTTGAACCCACTCTTTACACCTTGAAAATAATTAAATAGTTGTTAATTGATTGATAGTTTTCTAGGAAAATCCACTTGACGTTGGATCAAGGGTTTGACTTATTATCTTGTGCAAGATGTGATGGAAATGGAAATGGTTTGAGAAACGGAACCGACTTGACTTACGCATCAAAGGTCAAGGTGTGAGAAATGATACTAGTCCCTGAGGGTGCCCCCAATATTGAAACCACAGTGAAGTATGTGCAATAGGTTGATGGCGAATGCGTATGAGCACTCGACTTATAAAGGTGTTTGAAAGTGGCTCGATGACGGATTGATAATTAGTTTCAGAATTGTTTGATCTACGCTAGTCCCTATGGGTGCTCCTAGAAGATAAACTAATAATCAAAGAAATGCAAAACATACATCGGAATGGGAGATGGGTACATGTAAGTTACATTGGATTGCAAGAAATAAAGGGGTCTCATTTTCAGGTAGCCCAAGAGAAAGCCGTGTGTGTGCATTGTGTCCTAAACTACGCCTTGAGAAAAGTCAGGCACAAACTCGATGTTAGGGTTCCTGCAAATAACCAATGATCCAACAGTCTACCAATTTGGCTTTTAGGATTTCGATAATTTATTATGTATTTTCGATTATGGATGAATGAGAATGAATATTAAATGAGAATTATGAATAAGATGATAAGATAATAATATCCACAATAATATTTGACGGAAATTAAAGCAATTAATATTTGATAGAAATTAAAGTTACTGGTTAGTTTTGTTAGGAATTAAATCGGGACAAATGTAACGCTAAACCATCGTAGCCCGACTTATGATGAAAGTTGAACTATAGGAGGTCACGTGAGTTAATATCCGCGCTAAAAAACAAGATGGAGAAATGATATCAAGAACCATTCTCCAATTGAACCGTGTCGCACAGACGAAAAAAGGTGGAATCTCGTCTTAATCGCAAACAAATGTCGATTAATCGAAGGTAGCCTATCATGATCCCAAAGTAGGGAAATGACCCAAATGGTCATTCTCCATAGATTTGAAATCGAGAAGGTTATCGACTTCGATACACGATGCTTACGAATCGGAAGACATCATCGATCGGAAAAATGAATAAAAATGGAAATGAAGAGGAAATGAAATAGAAAATGAAATAGTCTCGAATAAATTATCATCTATCAATAGTTTGACCGATAATAATTTGTAAAAATTCTTCATTGACCAAAAATGATAAAAAGTGAATAAAAAGAATAAAATGAGTAAAAATCGAAAATGAAAAGAGTTAAAAAGAAGTTGGTCTCGGGTTTGTTGTTTTTTCATCAATAATTTGACAGAAAACAACTTTGAGATATCGTCATCGATCAAAAATGGGTAAAAAGAAATAAAATGCTCAATGACCAATAAGAAAAAAAATCTAATCTATAAAGTTAAAATTCTAAAAGAAATTGTAATTTAGTAAAGAAAATATTTATATAATCTACAGTTAGATTAGTAAAGAAATTGTAATTCTAAAGTTAGATTAGGAACATATGTATATAAAAAACTATACAAAATTTAGTTATAATATACATATATCAATAATCAGCTAACTGTTTTATAAAACAAAGTATTTACAAAAATTAAAAAAAATTAAAGTTTATAATATATTTCAATCTTAAGAAAAAAAACTAAATAAATTTTTTTAAAAAAGATATATGCTAAATCAGACAGAGGGGGTGAAGATTGAAATATGGATGAAGATAAAGAAGAATCACGTGGGCTTTATACCAGACCCATCATCTTCTCCTAACGGACAAACCCCAAATCGAGGGGGAGGGGGTGTGAATCAACAAACTTACGGGCTGAGCCCAATGCATCCATAGTTTACTTAAAATTACACACAACAAAAATAAAACAAATAAATAAAAATGAAAAAACATCAAACCATTCTTTAAATATTCTCTCCTCAAAACCAAACCAATCGAACTCCTTTAACAGAAGGTCGAAAGAAGCAACATCATCAACTCACTTAACACTGTCATTCTCTCTTGTACTTCTTGTCCAATTTCATCTCCTTCCTCCCCCTTTTCTTTCGGTTATGGTTTGATTTCGATTTATGGGTTGGATTTACATCATCTTCTTCCCTTTCTGTTTTGGGTTTGAAAATGGGTCTTGATTTGGGATTTATTGATTTGGTTTTAGAAAAGGGAGGTTGTGGGAGATTTGAGAATATGAAGGTTGAAAGTTGCAGAAGGTTATGGTCTGATGATGAAGGAGAAAAGTGGGTTGGGGTTTATGTTGTGAGAAGACGAAGTTCTGAGTCTGGGTATGAGGGAGGAGTTGGAGTATTGAAGATTTGTGGTGAGTTGGAGGAGAAGGGAAAAGGATTAAAAGAAGAGTGATTGGGAAAAAGGTTTCGGAATTGAAGAGATTCTCCCTTGCCCCGTCCGTTTTTTTGCAAAGGGTTTTTATAGAGCATATTAGGGAGCAGAAGTATTTGGGAAATGAAGTTCTCAAGTTTTCGGATGGAGATTGTCCGGCTGTTTGCGAGAGTTTTTATAACTATTTTGGTAGTGGCTAATACTGGCTCAGCTTTGTAATGGATTTACATACCCGTGGGTGTACGGGTTGCGTTTGTGATGATTTTCCCTTCTGCTGTATGTCATCTCATTGCTGCAACGACTTTGTGCGCTGCAGACGTATCATGGGTGGGTCTTTGAATTAATATGGTTGTCCTAATGTCATGAGGTTTGTTTTTTTGTAGAAGTTTTCTTTTTGTGTGGCTTTGCCCACTCTGTCGATCCACTCCTTCCTATCTTTTTCATTTTTCTTTGTTGCAATGTTGTAGTAGTGCTGAGAAATCATTGTTGTACGGTTCGCGTGGTAATGTGAAAAGCTATAGGTATGTACTGCATCGTACGACTCTTGAAGGGAGGGAGCTGCACTGTATACGACTAGCAATTGATGGTCTCATGAATCATTTGGCTTAGTGATGCTTATATGGGATTAACAAAATCCACTTTTAATTTTTGCATGTGCATGCTATTATTATTTTGTTGTAATTATTAAAACAATAGTAAGAATGGGCCTCCCAATGGGATTTTGATTATTTTCTTTCAAGGATAATTGTTGAATTTTTATAACCTTATGACAAGCCTTTTGGTATCCAAGCATAAAAATGTCTTCAGATTTGAATCTCTTGCAACCCACGCCTCGATGCTGTGACCTTGAAGCTCAAAGATTCACTTGATTAT
Organism: Lathyrus sativus; assembly: GCA_963859935.3. Lineage (NCBI taxonomy): Eukaryota > Viridiplantae > Streptophyta > Magnoliopsida > Fabales > Fabaceae > Lathyrus > Lathyrus sativus. The sequence goes on along the minus strand of OZ012735.1, from coordinate 564,150,706 downwards.
AATATGGGAGAAAAGCTCTTGGACTTTCCTTGAATCGACTTAAAAAATAATTTTGGGAAGACATCGTTCGTAACTTGTAAATGAATTCTAATAAATTAATCTAATAAGTACGAGACATTTTATTCACGGCTTCCAATTACAACTTAACATAACCCTGACTTACGTATTAATTCCACCATAAATTGAATTAAACATATGCCTGAATCACAAATTGGTTATACTTTGAAGGTTGACGATCCTAACTTGAAATCATCATCATAGCAACAACTCTTCCAATCATGGCTTGTACATATGCGTGAGCCATTTGAAACATAACTTGAATAAAACCAAAAATCTTCTTGACATAAGCCTCTAAGTCAATTGATCATCTATTGACCGCTTGGCCATGCTATATATTCTCTCTCATCTTCACTACGCATTCGTGCAGCCCTAAAAACATAATAGGTGTAAACAAATCCTCCATACTTGGAACCTCATAGGGTCACGGCCAAAGGCCAAATGACCGCCTATAGCAAAATCAAGAATGCACCGTAAAACCTGGTATCAGAGAATTGAAATGATAGGACAAATTTTGGGTATGACAGACGCCTCTATCTAAATGGCTTAAACCGAGGGAAATGAACTGCAACAACGTTCCTCCTCTCGAAGTAAAAGTCAATTAGATACGAAGAAGATCCTAAATTTGTCCGAAAAGAAAACACATGCTCAGGATTTGAAACACTGCATGAGGTATACCTCTGGGTGAACGGTGAATATCTGGAAAAAGGTCACCATCACCAAAAAGATGATGGGATTAAACACACACGGCTACTATCACCAATAGGATGATGGAGCAAAATACACACCGACCACTACCACCAAAAGGATGATAGGACAAACACTATCGCAGAATCTGACATCAGACGAGATGGCAGACCCCCCACCAAAAGGATGACGGAGCGAAACTCACACCGGCCACTACCACCAAAAGGATGATAGGACAAACACTACCACAGAATATGACATCAACTAGATGACAGACCACCCCACCAAAAGGATGACAGAGCAAAACTCACACCGGCCACTAGCACCAAAAGGATGATAGGACAAACACTATCGCACAATCTGACATCGACTACATGACAGACCCCCACCAAAAGGATGACAGAGTGAAACTCACACCGGCTACTATCACCAAAAGGATGATACACAAACACTATCGTACAATCTAACATCAGCAAGATGACAGACCCCCCACCAGAGGGATGAAGGAACGAAACACATACCGTCCACTACCCCTAAAAGAATGATAGGACAAACACAATCGCACAATCTGACATCAACCAAGATAACAGACCCCCTAAAAGGATGACTGAGCGACACTCACATCGGCCACTACCACCAAAAGAATGATAGGACAAACACCATCACACAATCAGACATCAACAAGATGATAGATCCCCCACCAAAAGGATGACGTAGCAAAACTCACACCAACCACTACCACCAAAAGGATGAAAGGAGAGACACCATCGCACAATCTAACATCAATTAAGATGACAGACCCCCACCAAAAGGATGACAGAGCAAAAATCACACCGACCATAACAACCAAAAGGATGATAGGACAAACACCATAGCACAATATAACATCAGCAAGATTGCAGACCCCCCACCAAAAGGATGATGGAGCGAAACATACACCGGCCACTACCCCTAAAAGGATGATAGGACAAACACTATTGCACAATTTGACATCAGACGAAATGGCAAACCCCTCCACCAAAAGGATGACAGAGCGAAACTCACACCGGCCACTACCACCAAAAGAATGATAGGACAAACACGAACACACAATCTGACATCAACTAGATGACAGACCGTCCACCAAAAGGATGATAGAGCGAAACTTACATCGGCCATTACCACCAAAAGGATGATCGGACAAAAACTATCGCACAATCTGACATCAACTAGATGACAGACCTCCACCAAAAGAATGACGGAGCAAAACTCACACCAGCAACTACCACCAAAAGGATGATACACAAACACTATCACACAATCTGACATCAGCAAGATGACAGACCCCCACCAAAAGGATGACGAAGCGAAACTCACATCGTCCACTACCACCAAAACGATGATAAGACAAACACCATCACACAATCTGACATCAACAAGATGACATACCACCCAACAATATGATGACGGAGCAAAACTCACACCGGCCACTACCACCAAAAGGATGAAATGACAAACACCATCACACAATCTGACATCAATCAAGATGGCAGACCCCCCACCGAAAGGATGACAGAGCAAAACACACACCAGCCACAATCACCAATAGGATGATAGGACAAACACCATCGCACAATCTGTCATCAGCAAGATGACAGACCCCCCACTAAAAGGATGACGGAGAAAAACTCACACCGACCACTACCACCAAAAGGATGGTAGGATAAACACTATCGCACAATCTGACATCAGCAAGATGACAGACCCCCCACCAAAGGGATGACGGAGCGAAACACACACCATCCACTATCACCAAAAGGATGATAGGACAAACACTATCTCAAAATCTGACTTCAATCAAGATGACAGACCCCCCACCAAAAGGATGACGAAGCAAAACTCACACCGACCACTACTACCAAAAGGATGTTAGAACAAACACTATCGCACAATCTGACATCAGCAAGATGACAGACCCCTACCAAAAGGATGATAGAGCGAAACACACACCGACCACTACCACCAAAAGGATGATAGGATAAACACTATCGCATAATCTGACATCAATCAAGATGACAAACCCCCACCAAACAGATGACGGAGCAAAACTGACATCGGCCACAACCACCAAAAGGATGATAGGACAAACACCATCGCGCAATCTGACATCAGCAAGATGATAGACCCCCTACCAAAAGGATGGTGAAGCGAAACATACACCGGCCACTACCCCCAAAAGGATGATAAGACAAACACTATCGCACAATCTGACATCAGACGAGATGGCAGACCCCCCACCAAAAGGATGATAGAGCGAAAGTCACCCCTGCCACTACCACCAAAAGGATGATAGGACAAACAAGACCATACAATCTGACATCAACTAGATGACAGAACGCCCACCAAAAGGATGACGGAACGAAACTCACATCGGCCACTACCACCAAAAGGATGATAGGACAAACACTATCGCACAATCTGACATCAACTAGATGACAGACCCCCACCAAAAGGATGACGGAGCAAAACTCACACCGGCCGCTACCACCAAAAGGATGATACACAAACACTATCGCATAATCTGACATCTGCAAGATCACGAAGCCCCACCAAAAGGTTACGGAGCGAAACACACACCGTCCACTACCCCCAAAAGGATGATAGGACAAACACTATCGCACACACTGACATCAATCAAGATGACAGACCCCCCCAAAAGGATGACGGAGTGAAACTCACACCGGCCACTACCACCAAAAGGATGAAAGGACAAACATCATAGCATAATCTGACATCAATCAAGATGACAAACCCCCCACCAAAAGGATGACGGAGCGAAACACACACCAACCACTATCACCAAAAGGATGATAGGACAAACACCATCGCACAATCTGTCATTAGCAAGATGAAAAACCCCCACAAAAAGGATGACAGAGTGAAACTCACACCAACCACTACCCCTAAAAGGATGACTGGACAAATACTATCGCACACATTGACATTAATCAAGATAACAGACCCCCCAAAAGGATGACGGAGCGAAACACACACCGGCCACTACCGCCAAAAGGATTATAGGACAAACACTATCGCACAATCTGACATTAATCAAGATGACATACCCCCACCAAAAGGATGACGGAGCGAAACTCACACCGGCCACTACCACCAAAAGGATGATAGGACAAACACCATCGCACAATCTGACATCAGCAAGATGACATACCCCCCACCAAAAGGATGACGAAGCGAAACATACACCGACCACTACCCCCAAAAGGACGATAGGGCAAACACCATCACACAATCTGACATCAGCAAGATGACATAACCCCTACCAAAAGGATGACGGAGCAAACCTCACATAGGCCACAACCACCAAAAGGATGAAATAAAAAACACCATCGCACAATCTGAAATCAATCAAGATGAAAGACCCCCATCCAAAAGGTTGACAGAGCAAAACACACTCCAGCCACTATCACCAAAAGGATGATAGGACAAACAACATCGCACAATCTATCATCAGCAAGATGACAGACCCCCCCCCCCCCCCCCACCAAAAGGATGATGGAGCGAAACACACACCAGCCACTATCACCAAAAGGATGATAGGACAAACACTATCACAAAATCTAAATTCAATCAAGATGACAGACCTCCCACCAAAAGGATGACGGAGCGAAACTCACACCGACCACTACCACCAAAAGGATGATAGGACAAACACTACCACACAATATGACATCACCTAGATGACAGACCCCTCACCTAAAGGATGACAGAGCGAAACTCACACCGGCCGCTAGCACCAATAGGATGATAGGACAAATCCTATCGCACAATCTGACATCAACTAGATGACAGACCCCCACCAAAAGGATGACAGAGTGAAACTCACATCGACTACTATTACCAAAAGGATGATACACAAACACTATCGCATAATCTATCATCAGCAAGATGACAGACCCCCCACCAGAGGGATGAAGGAACGAAACACACACCGTCCACTACCCCCAAAAGGATGATAGGACAAACAAAATCGCACAATCTGACATCAACCAAGATGACAGACCCCCCAAAAGGATGACGGAGCGACACTCACATCGGCCACTACCACCAAAAGAATGATAGGACAAACACCATCACACAATCTGACATCGGCAAGATGACAGACCCCCCACCAAAAGGATGACGTAGCAAAACTCACACCAACCACTACCACCAAAAGGATGAAAGGACAAACACCATCGCACAATCTAACATTAATCAAGATGACAGACCCCCACCAAAAAGATGACGGAGAAAATCTCACACCGGCCACAACAAACAAAAGGATGATAAGACAAACACTATAGCACAATATGACATCAGCAAGATTGCAGACCCCCCACCAAAAGGATGACAAAGCGAAACATACACCGGCCACTACCCCCATAAGGATGATAGGACAAACACCATCGCACATTCTGACATCAGCAAGATGATAGACCCCCCACCAAAAGGATGGCGAAGCGAAACATACACCGGCCACTACCCCCAAAAGGATGATAGGAGAAACACTATCGCACAATTTGACATCAGACGAGATGGTAGACCCCTCCACCAAAAGGATGACGGAGCAAAATTCACACCGGCCACTACCACCAAAAGAATGATAGGACAAACACGACCACATAATCTGACATTAACTAGATGACAGACCGCCCACCAAAAGGATGACGGAGCGAAACTCACATCAGCCACTACCACCAAAGGGATGATAGGACAAACACTATCGCACAATCTGACATCAACTAGATGACAGACCCCCACCAAAAGAATGACGGAGCAAAACTCACACCGGCAACTACCACCATAAGGATGATACACAAACACTATCGCACAATCTGACATCAGCAAGATGACAGACCCCCACAAAAAGGATGACGGAGCGAAACACACACCGTCCACTACCCCCAAAAGGATGATTGGACAAACACTATCGCACACTCTGACATCAATCAAGATGACAGACCCTCTAAAAGGATGATGGAGCGAAACTCACATCGGCCACTACCACCAAAACGATGATAGGACAAACACTATCACACAATCTGACATCAACAAAATGACAAACCACCCACCAAAATGATGACAGAGCGAAACTCATACCGGACACTACCACCAAAAGGATGAAATGACAAACACCACCGCACATTCTGACATCAATTAAGATGACAGAGCCCCCCCACCAAAAGGATGACAGAGCGAAACACACACCAGCCACTATCACCAAAAGGATGATAGGACAAACACCATCGCACAATCTCTCATCAGCAAGATGACAGACCCCCCACCATTTAAAGGATGACGGAGCAAAAATCACACCGACCACTACCACCAAAAGCATGATAGGACAAACACTATCGCACAAACTGACATCAGCAAGATGACAGACCCCCCACCAAAAGGATGATGGAGCGAAACACACACCATCCACTATCACCAAAAGGATGATAGGACAAACTCTATCACAAAATCTGACTTTAATCAAGATGACAGACCCCCTACCAAAAGGATGACGGAGCGAAACTCACACCGACCACTACTTCCAAAAGGATGTTCGAAGAAACACTATCGCACAATCTCACATCAGCAAGATGACCGACCCCCACCAAAAGGATGACGGAGCGAAACACACACCGGCCACTACCACCAAAAGGATGATAGGATAAACACTATCGCACAATCTGACATCAATCAAGATGACAGACCCCCCACCAAAAGGAAGACGGAGCAAAACTAACATCGGCCACAACCACCAAAATGATGATAGGATAAACACCGTTGCACAATCTGACATCAGCAAGATGATAGACCCCCCACCAAAAGGATGGCGAAGCGAAACATACACCGGCCACTACCCCCAAAAGGATGATAGGACAAACACTATCGCACAATCTTACATTAGACGAGATGGCAGACCCCCCACCAAAAGGATGACGGAGCGAAACTCACACCGGCCACTACCACCAAAAGGATGATAGGACAAACACGACCACACAATCTGACATCAACTAGATGACAGACCGCCCACAAAAAGGATGACGGAGCGAAACTCACATCGGCCACTACCACCAAAAGGTTGATAGGACAAACACTATCGTACAATCTGACATCAACTAGATGACAGAACCCCATTAAAAGGATGACAGAGTGAAACTCACACCGGCCGCTACCACCAAAAGGATGATACACAAACACTATCGCACAATCTGACATCAGCAAGATTACAAAGCCCCACCAAAAGGTTACGGAGCGAAACACGCACCGTCCACTATCCCCAAAAGGATGATACGACAACCACTATCGCACACTCTGACATCAATCAAGATGACAGACCCCCCAAAAGGATGACAGAGCGAAACTCGCACCGGCCATTACCACGAAAAGGATGAAAGGACAAACATCATTGCACAATCTGACATTAATCAAGATGACAGACCCCCCACTAAAAGGATGACGGAGCGAAACTCGCACCGGCCATTACCATGAAAAGGATGAAAGGACAAACATCATTGCACAATCTGACATTAATCAAGATGACAGACCCCCCACTAAAAGGATGACAGAGTGAAACTAACATCGACCACTACCACCAAAACGATGATACGACAAACACTATCGCACAATATGACATCATCAAGATTATAGACCCCCCACCAAAAGGATGACGGAGCGAAACACACACCGGCCACTACCACCAAAAGGATGATAGGACAAACACTATCGCACAATCTGACATCTATCAAGATGACATACCCCCCACAAAAAGGATGACGAAGCGAAACTCACACCGGCCACAACCACCAAAAGGATGATAGGACAAACACCATCGCACAATCTGACATCAGCAAGATGAGAGACCCCCCACCAAAAGGATGACGGAGCAAAACATACACCGGCCACTACCCCTAAAACGATGATAGGAAAAACACTATCGTATAATCTGATATCAAACGAGATGGAAGACCCCCCACCAAAAGGATGACAGAGTGAAACTCACACCGGCCACTACCACCAAAAGGATGATAGGACAAACACTACCACACAATATGGCATCAACTAGATTACAGACCCCCCACCAAAAGGATGACAGAGCGAAACTCACACCGGCCGCAAGCACCAAAAGGATGATAGGACAAACACTATCGCACAATCTAACATCAACTAGATGACCGACCCCCACCAAAAGGATGACGGTGTGAAACTCACACCGACCACTATCACCAAAAGTATGACACACAAACACTATCGCACAATCAAACATCAGCAAGATGACAGTCCCCCCACCAGAGGGATGAAGGAACGAAAGACACACCGTCCGCTACCCCCAAAAGGATGATAGGACAAACACAATCGCACAATCTGACATCAACCAAGATGAAAGACCCCCCAAAAGGATGACAGAGCGACACTCACATCGGCCACTACCACCAAAATAATGATAGGACAAACACCATCACACAATCTGACATCAGCAAGATGACAGACCCCCCACCAAAAGGATGACGTAGCAAAACTCACACCAACCACTATCACCAAAAGGATGAAAGGATAGACACCATCGCACAATCTGACATCAATCAAGATGACAGACCCCCACCAAAAGGATGACGGAGCAAAACTCACACCGGCCACAATAACCAAAAGGATGATAGGACAAACACTATAGCACAATATGACATCAGCTAGATTGCAGACCCCCCACCAAAAGATGACGGAGCGAAACATACACCGACCACTACCCCCAAAAGGATGATAGGACAAACACTATCGCACAATTTGACATCAGACGAGATAGCAGACCCCTCCCCCAAAAGGATGACGGAGCGAAACTCACACCGGCCACTACCACCAAAAGAATGATAGGACAAACACGACCACATAATCTAACATCAACTAGATGACAGACCGCCCACCAAAAGGATGACGGAGCGAAACTCACATCGGCCACTACCACCAAAAGGATGATAGGACAAACACTATCGCACAATCTGACATTAACTAGATGACAGACCCCCACCAAAAGAATGACGGAGCAAAACTCACACCGGCAACTACCACCGAAAGGATGATACACAAACACTATCGCACAATCTGACATCAGCAAGATGACAGACCCCCACCAAAAGGATGACGGAGCGAAACACACACCGTCCACTACCCCCAAAAGGATGATTGGACAAACAGAATCGCACACTCTGACATCAATCAAGATGACAGACCCCCCAAAAGGATGATGGAGCAAAACTCAAATCGGCCACTACCACCAAAACGATGATAGGACAAACACCATCACACAATCTGACATCAGCAAGATGACATACCCCCCACCAAAAGGATGACGTAGCAAAACTCATACCAACCACTACAACCAAAAGGATGAAAGGACAGACACCATCGCACAATCTGACATCAATCAAGATGACAGAGTCCCACCAAATGGATGACGGAGAAAACTCACACCGGCCACAACAACCAAAAGGATGATAGGACAAACACTATAACACAATATGACATCAGCAAGATTGCAGACCCCCCACAAAAGGATGACGGAGCGAAACATACACCAGCGACTACCCCCAAAAGGATGATAGGACAAACACTATCGCACAATTTGACATCAGACGAGATGGCAGACCGCTCCACCAAAAGGATGACTGAGCGAAACTCACACCGGCCACTACCACCAAAAGAATGATAGGACAAACACGACCACACAATCTGACATCAACTAGATGACAGACCGCCCACCAAAAGGATGACGGAGCGAAACTCACATCGGCCACTACCACCAAAATGATGATAGGATAAACAATATCGTACAATCTGACATCAACTAGATGACAGACCCCCACCAAAAGAATGACGGAGCAAAACTCACACCGACAACTACCACCAAAAGGATGATACACAAACACTATCGCACAATCTGGTAGACCCCCACCAAAAGGATGACGGAGCGAAACACACACCGTCCACTATCCCCAAAAGGATGATTGGACAAATACTATCGCACACTCTGACATCAATCAATATAACAGACCCCCCAATAGGATGACGGAGCGAAACTCACATCGGACACTACCACCAAAATGATGATAGGACAAACACCATCACACAATCTGACATCAGCAAGATGACAGACCACCCACCAAAATGATGACGGAGCGAAACTCATACCAGCCACTATCACCAAAAGGATGAAATGACAAACACCATCGCACAATCTGAGATCAATCAAGATGACAGACCCCCCACCAAAAGGATGACAGAGCAAAACACACACCAGCCACTATCACCAAAAGGATGATAGGACAAACACCATCGCACAATCTGTCATCAGCAATATGACAGACCCCCCCCCCCCCCCCCCCACTAAAAGGATGACGGAGCAAAACTCACACCGACCACTACCACCAAAAGGATGATAGGACAAACACTATCGCACAATCTGACATCAGCAAGTTGACAGACTCCCCACCAAAAGGTTGACGGAACAAAACATACAACAGCCACTATCACCAAAAGGATGATAGGACAAACACTATCGCAAAATCTGACTTCAATCAAGATGACAGACCCCCTACCAAAAGGATAACGGAGCGAAACTCACACCGACCACTACTACAAAAAGGATGTTAGAACAAACACTATAGCACAATCTAACATCAGCAAGATGACCGACCCCCACCAAAAGGATGATGGAGCGAAACAAACACCGACCACTACCACCAAAAGGATGATAGGATAAACAATATCGCACAATCTGACATCAATCAAGGTGACAGACCCCCCACCAAAAGGATGACGGAGCAAAACTGACATCGGCCACAACCACCAAAAGGATGATAGGACAAACACCATCGCACAATCTGACATCAGCAAGATGATAGACCCCCCACCAAAAGGATGGCGAAGCGAAACATACACCGACCACTACCCCTAAAAGGATGATAGGACAAACACTATCGCAGAATCTGACATCAGACGAGATGGAAGACCCCCCACCAAAAGGATGACGGAGCGAAACTCACACCGGCCACTACCACCAAAAGGATGATAGGACAAACACAACCACAAAATATGACATCAACTAGATGACAGATTGCCCACCAAAAGGATGACAGTGCAAAACTCACATCGGCCACTACCACCAATATGATGACAGGATAAACACTATCGCATAATCTGACATCAACTAGATGACAGACCCCCACAAAAGGAATGACGGAGCAAAACTCACACCGACAACTACCACCAAAAGGATGATACACAAACACTATCGCACAATCTGACAGAACTCCACCAAAAGGATGACGGAGCGAAACAAACATCGTCCACTACCCCAAAAGGATGATTGGACAAACACTATCGCACACTCTGACATCAATCAAGATAACAGACCCCCTAAAAGGATAACGGAGCGAAACTCACATCGGCCACTACCACCAAAATGATGATAGGACAAACACCATCACACAATCTGACATCAGCAAGATGACAGACCACCCACCAAAATGATGACGGAGCGAAAATCATACTAGCCACTACCACCAAAAGGACGAAAAGACAAACACCATCGCACAATCTGACATCACTCAAGATGACAGACCCCCCACCAAAACGATAACAGAGCAAAACACACACCAGCCACTATCACTAAAAGGATGATAGGACAAACACCATTGCACAATCTGTCATCAGCAAGATGACAGACACCCCTACCCCACTAAAAGGATGACAGAGCAAAACTCACACCGACCACTACCACCAAAAGGATGATAGGACAAACACTATCGCACAATCTGACATCAGCAAGATCACAGACTCCCCACCAAAAGGTTGACGGAGCGAAACACACACCGGCCACTATCACCAAAAGGATGATAGGACAAACACTATCGCAAAATCTGACTTCAATCAAGATGCCAGACCCCCTACCAAAAGGGTAACTAAGCGAAACTCACACCGACTACTACTACCAAAAGGATGTTAGAACAAACACTATAGCACAATCTGACATCAGCAAGATGACCGACCCCCACCAAAAGGATGATGGAGCGAAACACACACCGACCACTACCACTAAAAGGATGATAGGATAAATACTATCGCACAATCTGACATCAATCAAGGTGACAGACCCCCCGCTAAAAGGATGATGGAGCAAAACTAACATCAGCCACAACCACCAAAAGGATGATAGGACAAACACCATCGCACGATCTGACATCAGCAAGATGATAGACCCCCACCAAAAGGATGGCGAAGCGAAACATACACCGGCCACTACCCCCAAAGGGATGATTGGACAAACACTATCGCACACTCTAACATCATTCAAGATGACAGACCCCCCAAAAGGATGACAGAGCCAAACTCACACCGGCCACTACCACCAAAAGGATGAAAGGACAAACATCATCGCACAATCTGACATTAATCAAGATGACAGACCCACCACCAAAAGGATGACGGAGCGAAACACACATCAGCCACTACCACCAACAGGATGATACACAAACACTATCGCACAATCTGACATAAGCAAGATGACAGACCTCCAACAAAAGGATGACGGAGCGAAACCCACACCGTCCACTACCCCCAAAAGGATGATTGGACAAATAATATCGCACACACTGACATTAATCAAGATAACAAACCCCCCAAAAGGATGACGGAGCAAAACTCACATCGGCCACTACCACCAAAATGATGATAGGACAAACACCATCACACAATCTGACATCAGCAAGATGACAGACCACCCACCAAAATGATAACGGAGTGAAACTCATACCGGCCACTACCACCAAAAGGATGAAATGACAAACACCATCGTACAATCTAAAATCAATCAAGATGACAGACCCCCCACCAAAAGGATGACAGAGCAAAACACACACCAGCCACTATTACCAAAAGGATGATAGGACAAACACCATCACACAATCTGTCTTCAGCAAGATGACAGACCCCCCCCCCCCCCCCCACTAAAAGGATGACGGAGCGAAACACACACCAGCCACTATCACCAAAAGGATGATAGGACAAACACTATCGCAAAATCTGACTTCAATCAAGATGACAGACCCCCTACCAAAAGGATAACGGAGCGAAACTCACACCGACCACTAATACCAAAAGGATGTTAGAACAAAAACTATCGCACAATATGACATGAGCAAGATGACCGACCCCCACCAAAAGGATGATGGAGCGAAAAACACACCGGCCACTACCACCAAAAGGATGATAGGATAAACACTATCGCACAATCTGACATCAATCAAGATGACAGACCCCCCACCAAAAGGATGACGAAGCAAAACTGACATCAGCCACAACCACCAAAAGGATGATAGGACAAACACCATCGCACATTCTGACATCAGCAAGATGATAGACCCCCCACCAAAAGGATGGCGAAGCGAAACATACACCGGCCACTACCCCCAAAAGGATGATAGGAGAAACACTATCGCACAATTTGACATCAGACGAGATGGCAGACCCCTCCACCAAAAGGATGACGGAGCGAAACTCACACCGGACACTACCACCAAAAGAATGATAGGACAAACACGACCACACAATCTGACATCAACTAGATGACAGACCGCCCACAATAAGGATGACGGAGCGAAACTCACATCAGCCACTGCCACCAAAGGGATGATAGGACAAACACTATCGCACAATCTGACATCAACTAGATGATAGACCCCCACCAAAAGAACGACGGAGCAAAAATCACACCGGCAACTACCACCATAAGGATGATACACAAACACTATCGCACAATCTGACATCAGCAAGATGACAGACCCCCACACAAAGGATGACGGAGCGAAACACACACCGTCCACTACCCCCAAAAGGATGATTGGACAAACACTATCGCACACTCTGACATCAATCAAGATGACAGACCCCCTAAAAGGATGATGGAGCGAAACTCACATAGGCCACTACCACCAAAACGATGATAGGACAAACACTATCACACAATCTGACATCAGTAAAATGGCAGACGACCCACCAAAATGATGATGGAGCGAAACTCATACCGGCCACTACCACCAAAAGGATGAAATGACAAACACCATCGCACATTCTGACATCAATCAAGATGACAGACCCCCCCTCCCACCAAAAGGATGACAAAGCAAAACACACACCAGCCACTATCACCAAAAGGATGATAGGACAAACACCATCGCATAATCTCTCATCAGCAAGATGACAGACCCCCCACCACTTAAAGGATGACAGAGCAAAAATCACACCCACCACTACCACCAAAAGGATGATAGGACAAACACTATCGCACAATCTGACATCAGCAAGATGACAGACCCCCCCCCCCCCAAAAGGATGATGGAGCGAAACACACACCAGCCACTATCACCAAAAGGATGATAGGACAAACATTATCAGAAAATCTGACTTTAATCAAGATGACAGACCCCCTACCAAAAGGATGACGGAGCAAAACTCACACCGACCACTACTACCAAAAGGATGTTAGAACAAACACTATCTCACAATCTGACATCAGCAAGATGACCGACCCCCACCAAAAGGATGATGGAGCGAAACACACACCGGCCACTACCACCAAAAGGGTGATTAGATAAACACTATCGCACAATCTGACATCAATCAAGATGACAGACCCCCCACCAAAAGGATGACGGAGCAAAACTAACATCGACCACAACCACCAAAAGGATGATAGGACAAACACCGTTGCACAATCTGACATCAGCAAGATGATAAACCCCCCACCAAAAGGATGGCGAAGGGAAACATACACCGGCCACTACCCCCAAAAGGATGATAGGACAAACACTATCGCACAATCTGACATTAGACGAGATGGCAGACCCCCCACCAAAAGGATGACGGAGCGAAACTCACACCGGCCACTACCACCAAAAGGATGATAGGACAAACACGACCACACAATCTGACATCAACTAGATGACAGACCGCACACCAAAAGGATGACGGAGCGAAACTCACATTGGTCACTACCACCAAAAGGTTGACAGGACAAACACTATCGTACAATCTGACATTAACTAGATGACAGAACCCCATTAAAAGGATGACGGAGTGAAACTCACACCGGCCGCTACCACCAAATGGATGATACACAAACACTATCGCACAATCTGACATCAGCAAGATTACAAAGCCCCACCAAAAGGTTACGGAGCGAAACACACACCGTCCACTATCCCCAAAAGGATGATAGGACAAACACTATCGCATACTCTGACATCAATCAAGATGACAGACCCCCCAAAAGGATGACAGAGCGAAACTCGCACCGGCCATTACCACCAAAAGGATTAAAGGACAAACATCATTGCACAATCTGACATTAATCAAGATGACAGACCCCCCACTAAAAGGATGACAAAGCGAAACACCCCACCCACTATCACCAAAAGGATGATAGGACAAACACCATCGCGCAATCTGTCATCAGCAAGATGACAAACCCCTACCAAAAGGATGACGGAGTGAAACTAACATCGACCACTACCACCAAAACGATGATAGGACAAACACTATCACACAATATGACATCAGCAAGATTATAGACCCCCCACCAAAAGGATGACGGAGCGAAACACACACCGGCCACTACCACCAAAAGGATGATAGGACAAACACTATCGCACAATCTGACATCTATCAAGATGACATACCCCCACCAAAAGGATGATGGAGCGAAACTCACACCGGCCACAACCACCAAAAGGATGATAGGACAAACACCATCGCACAATCTGACATCAGCAAGATGAGAGACCCCCCACCAAAAGGATGACGGAGCGAAACATACACCGGCTACTACCCCTAAAATGATGATAGGAAAAACACTATCGTATAATCTGATATCAAACGAGATGGCAGACCCCCCACCAAAAGGATGACAGAGTGAAACTCACACCGACCACTACCACCAAAAGGATGATAGGACAAACACTACCATACAATATGGCATCAACTAGATTACAGACCCCCCACTAAAAGGATGACAGAGCGAAACTCACACTGGTCGCAAGCACCAAAAGGATGATAGGACAAACACTATCGCACAATCTGACATCAACTAGATGACCGACCCCCACCAAAAGGATGACGGTGTGAAACTCACACCGACCACTTGTTAGAACACAGATTGGTTCTTAATAATAACTCTTTGTTTTGATGATAACTGTTAGGAAATTTTATATTTAATAATTATATACTCTAAAATTTGTTTGAGAGTTTTACTGCAGATTGAATTGAAATTAACTCTCTAAAAGCAAATCTGTATTGTATACAAGAAGTTATTCTGACTCTGAAGCGCCAGATGCATCTTACAGAAGAATCTGATTGCTCTTTTCAGAAGATCCTGAGCGTAGTCTCCAGAAGGATCTGAAGCAAGAAGCTCCAGAACATTCTGAGTCAGAAGCATCTGAAGATAGTCAGAAGCATCTGAAGCAAAGAAGAATATTGATTGAAGAGTTTCTCAAAGCATTATTCTACAAAAGTTTCTGAAAGTACCAACGCTGCCAAGTACTGAAGTTCTGTGTCAAATATGCTCTGATGATCAACACGCTGAAAGCACACATGCTGCAGAAGACTCTGATACAACAAAGTTCTGAATATCATTTGAAGACTCTGATCCATTCAGACTCTGAAGAACTTGCTGAAAACTGAAGAAGAAATATTCAAGAATATATCCGTTGGAGTAAATCAACGTCTCTTTCCTCATTTGTGCTAGACACACTTACACAGACAAAAAGGATTTTTCTGTGCTATCTACTTCTAGGAAAGGTCACTTGATGTGAAGACAAAAAGGCTCAGACCTTTTTGGGACTCTCTTTTCAACGCTCAGCATCCTTGGATCAACTGCCTATAAAAGGAGAACTCCACCACATTCTTCAGTTACACAACTTGCTGAAAAGAAATCATATTATTCTAAGCTCTTATTATTTCATATTCTTCTTAGAATTTATTGTACTTAAACTTAAGAGAAAAATCACTGTTGTGATAAAAGCTTTATAGAAGCATTAATACTCTTGTTGTTAATTTACATTGATTGTAAAGGTTATTCCTTAAGAGGATTCAGTTGGAATCAGTAGCTCTTGAGAAGACTAAAAACAGTTGTTCTTAGGTGTTACTATTGTAATCAGTTTGATTTAATAGTGGATTAAGTCCTTGTTGAGAAAGGCAAATCACTCTAGGAAGGGTGGACTAGAGTAGTTGTTTAAACGAACCAGGATAAAAATAATTGTGTGATTATTTTTTAAGTCTTAATCTTTCATACTTATTCAACCCCCCTTCTAAGTATTATCTCACCTTCAGTTGGCATCAGAGCTCCGATTCTGAGTGTGCTACCACTTAACAGTGTCAGTAAAGATCCTGAGAGAAATACTTTGATATATATTTATTTGTTACCATGGCTGATAATTCAATGTCCAATATTAACAATAAATATGAAGAAAGGGATAGGATCAGCACCAAACCCCCAATGTTTGATGGGGAGAAATTTGACTACTAGAAAGACAGAATTGAGAGTTTTTTCCTAGGATATGATGCTGATCTATGGGATCTAGTCATAGATGGATATGTCCATCCCACAGATGGGAATGGCAAGAAGATTGACAGAAAATCTATGACAGATGCTCAGAAGAAAGATTTCAGAAATCACCACAAAGCCAGGACTATATTATTGAATGCAATTTCACATACAGAGTATGAGAAAATTACAAACAGGGAGACTGCTTTTGATATGTTTGAATCCCTAAAAATGACTCATGAGGGAAATTCTCGAGTTAAGGAGACAAAAGCTCTGGCTCTGATCCAGAAGTATGAGGCCTTCAAAATGGAAGACTCTGAATCTGTTGAAGCCATGTTCTCCAGATTTCAGATACTCACTGCTGGGCTGAAAGTTCTGGATAAGGGATACTCTACATCAGATCACGTAAAGAAAATCATCAGAAGTCTGCCTACCAGATGGAGACCAATGGTGATTGCCTTGAAGATGGCTAAAGATCTGAACAAGATCTCTCTAGAAGAACTCATCAGCTCACTGAGGAGCCATGAGATTGAGCTTGAGGAAGATGAACCTCAGAAGAAAGAAAAAGGTAAATCTGTTGCATTAAAATCTAACAAAACTGCTAAAGCTTTGCAGGTCATTCAAGAAAGCTCTGAAGAATCTTCTTCTGAAGAAGAAGATGAGTTATCCATGCTGTCCAGAAGGATCAACAGACTCTGGAAGCACAAGGGAAAGAAGTTTAACAACTTTAGAAGATCTGATAATAGAAAAGAATCTTCTGGACACAGAAGATCTGTCAAGAAAGAAGTTGTGTGCTATGAGTGCAAAGAACTTGGGCACTACAAGAATGATTGCCCCAAACTTCAGAAAGAAAAACCCAAGAAGAAGTTTAACAAAAAGAAGAAGGTTCTGATGGCAACATGGGATGACTAAGATGAATCTGAATCATCTTCTGAATCAGAAGAAGAATGTGCCAATGTTGCACTGATGGCCAGCACAGAGGATCAAGAGGAAGGTACCTCAGGATATGAATCAGAATCTGAATCTGATGATGACGCAGAAGAGGTAATGGCTAAACTTACCAAAGAAGAACTCATAAAAGTTTTAACAGAAGTTCTTAAAAGTTATAACAATATCAAACTCAAATACAAGAAGCTGAAAAGCAATCTTGAATCTGAGATTGATCTTCTGAAGACAGAACTTATTGAGCAAAAAGAAATAAATCTGAAAATAAAAAATGACTTTGAAATAACTCAACATGAATCTGAATCTGAGACTAAGTCATGTGAAAATATTTTAGAAAAATATGACTCTAGCTTTCAGAGATTTCTTACTAAGAGCATAGACAGAAGCAAGATGGCTTCTATGATCTATGGTGTTAGTGGAAACAACAGAAGAGGTATTGGATATGAATCTTCATCTGGAAGCAATCCAAAACCTGTTGACAAACTTTTTATCAAGAAGACACCTCTGTATTCTCAATTCAAATTTGGTCACTTGAATGACATTAAACACACAAGCTCTAAGAAGAATACTTATGTGTTTAAACCCAAGGCAAGTCAGAATAAACATTATGTTGAAAAACAGAAGTTTAGACAAACCTACAAACCAACTAACCCCAAAGGACCCAAGAAGATCTAGGTACCTAAAAACAAAATAATTCCTGTTGCAGATGTTCTTAGCAGCAAGGTCAGGACACCAATCATGGTACCTGGACTCTGGATGCTCACGACACATGACAGGAGAAAAGTCTATGTTCCAAAGCCTGGAACTTAGATCTGGAGGTGACGTGAAGTTTGGAGGGAACCAGAAGGGCAAGATCATTGGATCTGGCACTATTGGAAATGGTAAACTTCCCTCTATTACTAATGTTTTACTTATTGAAGGGTTAAAGCATAACTTATTATCCATAAGTCAATTAAGTGACAATGGTTATGATATTACCTTTAATCAAAAATGTTGTAAAGCTATTAGTCAAAAGGATGGCTCTATCCTATTTAGTGGTAAGAGGAAAAACAACATTTATAAAATAAATCTTTCAGAACTTAAAGTTCAAAATGTTAAATGCCTCTTGTCTGTTAATGAAGAGCAATGGGTCTGGCACAGAAGATTGGGTCATATTAATATGAGACGTATATCTCAGATTAATAAACTTAATCTTGTCAGAGGACTCCCTAATCTGAAGTTCACTTCAGATGCTCTTTGTGAAGCATGCCAGAAAGGGAAGTTTTCAAAAACATCTTTCAAATCAAAAAATGTTGTTTCTACTTCTAAACCACTAGAACTACTTCATATTGATCTGTTTGGACCAGTGAAAACTGCATCCATCAGATGCAAGAAGTATGGATTAGTCATTGTTGATGACTTTAGCAGATGGACATGGGTAAAGTTCTTAAAACACAAGGATGAGTCACATTCTGTGTTCTTTGACTTCTGCAAGCAAGTCCAGAATGAAAAGAATTTCAAAATTATAAAAGTCAGAAGTGATCATGGTGGTGAATTTGAAAATAAATATTTTGAAAAATATTTTTCTGAAAATGGCATTGCTCATGATTTTTCCTGTCCTAGAACTCCACAACAGAATGGGGTTGTAGAGAGGAAAAACAGAACTTTGCAAGAAATGGCCAGAACCATGATCAATGAGACAAATCTGGCAAAACATTTTTGGGCAGAAGCAATCAATACAGCATGTTACATTCAGAACAGAGTGTCTGTTAGACCTCTTCTAAAGAAGACTCCTTATGAACTGTGGAAGAACAAAAAGCCCAACATTTCATATTTTCATCCTTTTGGATGTATTTGCTATATGTTAAACACTAAGGAAAATCTGAGCAAGTTTGATTCCAAAGCACAGAAGTGTTTCATGCTTGGATATTCTGAACGCTCTAAAGGCTACAGAGTATACAACACTGAGACATAGATTGTGGAAGAATCCATTCATGTCAGATTTGATGATAAGCTTGGCTCTGAAAAGCCAAAGCAGGTTGATAACTCTGCAGATAGGGAAGTAGTCTTTATTGACTCTGAAGTTCCAAAAGCAGACAAAATTCAAGTGAAGGAACCAGAAGCAACTCCAGATGCTACTCCCTTAACCTCTCAGATGAATAATCTAAACATTTCTGAAGAGTCAACTATCAGAGGATCATCATCCAGAATTAAAGCTTCTCATCCAGAGGATGTCATTATTGGAAAGAAGGATGATCCCATCAGAAAAAGATCCTTTCTAAGATCATCTGAAGCATCACTATTTGGACTAGTGTCAGAAATTGAACCATCTTCTGTAGAAGAAGCTCTGCAAGACAATGATTGGATTATTGCCATGCAAGAAGAGCTAAATCAATTCAGCAGAAATGATGTATGGGATCTAGTTCAAAGACCTCAAGGATTCAATATAATTGGTACAAAATGGGTCTTCAGAAATAAGCTAAATGAGAAAGGAGAAGTTGAGAGGAATAAGGCAAGACTGGTTGCTCAAGGGTACAATCAGCAAGAGGGTATTGATTACACTGAGACATATGCTCCAGTGGCAAGGTTAGAATCTATACGCCTTCTTATTTCCTTTGCTGCACAAAATAACATTACTCTGTATCAGATGGATGTTAAAAGTGCCTTTTTTAATGGTATTATAGAAGAAGAAGTTTATGTCCACCAACCTCCTTGTTTTGAAAATGAAAAATTTCCAGATCATGTTTTCAAATTAAAGAAATCTCTATATGGATTAAAACAAGCTCCCAGAGCTTGGGATGAGAGATTGAGTAATTTTCTTCTGGAGAAGAATTTCATCAGAGGCAAAGTGGATACAACACTATTCTGTAAAACAATTAAGAAAGATCTTCTAATTTGCCAAATTTATGTAGATGATATTATTTTTGGATCAACAAATATTATGCTTGGAAAGGAGTTTGCTACATGTATGCAGGCAGAATTTGAAATAAGCATGATGGGAGAACTCAGATTCTTTCTAGGAATCCAAGTTAATCAAACTCCAGAGTGCACCTACATACATCAGACAAAGTATGTTAAAGAACTTCTGAAGAAATTCAACATGTCTGACAGCAAGCTGGCAAAGACTCCAATGCATCCTACTAGCTCACTTGGCAAAGAAGAGGTAAGTAAGAAAGTAGACCAGAAGCTCTACAGAGGTATGATTGGCTCTCTTCTTTATCTTACTACTTCTAGACCTGACATATTGTTCAGTGTTTGTCTGTGTGCTAGATTCCAATCAGATCCTAGAGAATCACACTTGACAGCTGTCAAGAGGATTCTAAGGTATCTGAAAGGTACTTCTAATGTGGGTTTGTGTTACAGAAAATCTGATGATTTCAAATTAGTTGGATTCTGTGATGCTGACTACGCTGGAGACAGAGTGGAAAGGAAAAGTACTTCTGGAAGTTGTCAATTTCTAGGAAGAAATCTAATCTCTTGGTACAACAAGAAGCAACCCACAATTGCACTTTCAACCACAGAGGCTGAATACATTGCTGCTGCTGGATGTAGCACGCAGATGCTCTGGATGAAGAGTCAACTAGAAGATTATCAAATTTTTGAAAGTAACATTTCTATCTTTTGTGATAATACTTCTGCTATATGTTTGTCCAAGAATCCCATTTTACATTCTAAGGCAAAACATATAGAAATTAAGCATCATTTCATCAGAGACTATGTTCAGAAGGGAATCATAAATTTAGCCTTTGTTGATACAGATCATCAATGGGCAGATATTTTTACAGAACCCCTTGTTGAAGATAGATTCAATTTTATTCTGAAAAATATTGGTATGGATTTTTGTCCAGAATGATATTTATCAGAAGCAAATTGTTACAGATGCAAAAATGCTTAAATGCTCTGAAGTATTTCTTCTGTTTATTTATTTTATTCTGATCAATATTTCTTTTGTGAAACTCTGAACTAACAATCTTTAGAAGATCTGAATGTTGGCTAACGTTTCATTTCTTAAGAGAATTCAGAACAGCATGCAAGTAAACACGTGTCACACAAAATCTGAAGAGGTGGCGTGTACATAACTGAAGAGACGTTTGAGGTGAAGTTTGAATAGTAAGAATCTTAGTTTTTTCCCCCAAATTGTCAGAAGCATTTAATGTTTTGAAATAATTTTTTATTCTCTTCATTTAATGCTTGTTCAAACGTGCGTTTTTCTGACTGTTGATGTGCCTAAGTGTTTAGTATAAATACTTGTCTTGTATTCACTTTCACACTTTTCACTCTCTCAGAATTTACATGCGTTTTCATCTCCTATTTTCTCTGCATAAAAACCCAAAACCTAAGTGTTTGACTAAGCATTCTTCAATGGCGTCTTCATCATCAACAACTGCTCAGTTCCAATCTACTATGGCTGCTGTGACTTCAGAAAACTTGGGTGTTACTCCATATTCTCCTCCCAAAAGAACACTTCTAACGCCTGTTGATAAACTAGAAGTTCTGTGTGAATCTATGGTTGAGTTTGATTCTCTGGCAGATAATGGGTTTGAGTTTCGTTCCATAATTAGAGCTCAAGGATGGGTTAAGTACTTTGATAGGCTGTTTGGACCAGTTTACCCTCTCCTTGTGAAAGAATTCTGGATTCATGCATCAGTTTATCCCAAGTTCATCTTATCTTCTGTGCTGGGAAAAGAGATTATCATCACAGAGGATCTGATAAGAAGATTGATAGGATATGAAGAAACAGATGGTGTTTCCCACTTGCCAGCTGGGCATGTGGACATGGATGAGGTTTATGAAGAAGTTATGACTGCTGGTCAAGCTTCTAACAAATTCAAAGATCTGAAGCCTGATTACAAGATCTGGGCCAAGATCTTCATGGGATGCATCCACCACAGGAAGTCAACCAATTCTCCAGACTATGTCAATAATGAACAGATCTATTTCATGTATTGCCTTAGTCAGAGCACCAAGGTAGATCTTCCATATATTCTGTTCATGCATCTGTGGAACCATATCAATGCATCTAGAGAATCTTTGAAAGAGAAAGGCCAGAAGATCAGGACTTGGATCCCCTTTGGAAGGTTGATCTCAGATCTTCTTACTGAGAATGGTTTAGTGACTGCTCTGTACGCTGCTGGAGTTACAGAGGAATTAGAGTTTATTATGGGAAAACCTCTGAACGCTAAAAGTCTTCTGAGACTCAAAATTGTTGATGAACTCACTATTGCTCCAAAGAGGCTAAATATGTCTGAATTGAATAAGAGGGTTCTTGTAGCTGACTTTCCTCTATTCTTTGCTGAAGAACCTAGACATATAGTGCTTATGTATATTGAGGAATGCAAGAAGGAAGGAATACATGTTCCTGCCAATGTGTTTCAGTTAGTTAAACAACCACTACCAGATGCAGGAGAAGAAGAAGCACCACTTCAGAGGAAAAGGACTCAGCCTGTAGAAGAATCTGAACCTGTCCAGAAGAAGGTCAAGATTGCTGAGAAGCCCAAGAAGCTCTTGAAGAGAAAAGATTCTGAAGAAGCTGCCTCTGTACCTGCCAAGAGGATTAAAGTAAAAGGTACTAAAACATCTATAACTTCTGCAAATCTTGTTATTAATGATTTAAATGTTAAGTCTGTTCCAAAACCACCTGCTACACAAACCACTTCTGTTACTGCTCCCAGTTCTGTTTCACCACAAAAACAAACATGTGTTCCTACTCAAATTCCTACACAAACAACAACACCAACAGTTTCTGTAACAAAACCTTCTCAACCCAAAATTCATATCAAACATTTTGTTCCACGTCCACAACCATCAGAATCACAACCATCAGAACCACAACCATCTGAAAAACAACCATCTGAAAAACAAAAATCTGATCAACAACAAACCTCTGAACATCCAGAGAACCAACCAAAAGAAGTTCAACCAGAAAAAGCATCTAACAATCCACCATCAAATAATCCATCTTCTGAACCTATTGCACCTGTTACTTCTGAACCTACAAAAGTAACCTCTGCTCCTGTTTCATCAGAACCACCATCCAAACAATCTGATATTCCTTCAGGACCTACTCACATCCCTGAGACAGAAGTTCTTGATGTCACTCCATTAAAAACAATGTTTCAAGTATCTTCTACCTCTTGTACACCAACAACATCTTCCAACTCATCAGAATCAGAAATCCACCCAGATTTTCTAATTTCTCCATCTGACAAATACCCTGAACCTGAACCTGAATCAACCATACCTTCTAAAACTCCCATTCCAGATCCTATGCCTCCACCTGCACCATCATCTGAGATGTTAATCCCCAATTCCAATCCAACATCATCTGGTATATCTTGTGCCCAAGTTTCTTCTCTTTATCATAATCTATCTTATGGTTTCAAACTGAAAGATTTTTATGATAGAGTTGAACCTTCTGAACCCCTCAACCCTCTGAAACCAAAACTCAGACAGGCTCTTCCATCTGTGATTCTTTCATATATTCAATCAATGAACAATGTAGGATCCTTAGCAACAATATCTGGAACCTTTGGTAAAGCTGTTGTTTCAGCTCTGCAACTTGCATCTGATAACACAGTTGCATCTGCTGAACCACCAACATCTGCTTTCAAACCATACTCAAATGAACCTTTTGATGATGTTTGCCCATGCACAAGACCAAAACCTCATTTGCTTAATGCTTTAAACAGATCCCTACCTCAAAAACCAGAAATTCCTTTCATTCCATATTATCCCCCTCCTCTGATTTCCATCCAAAAATCACTTCTTCCACCAACTCCCAAACCTAAACATATAACTTTGGAAACCTTGCTTAAACCACAGCCCAGACTTAATATTGATCATTTATTTCAAACTTTTTTGCAAGAAATACAAATGTCTTTAGGTACTGTTCAGAAGAAATGCTCTGAAACAATGGATGCCAATGAATCTGACATCATCTGGAAAGGATTCATCAATAGATTCAACACTGTAGCTTTGAATCTGAAGAACGTCTGTTCTGATGATGCAAAGCTCAGAGCTGAAAGGACTCTATTCTGGACTGTCAACAAGACTGAACCTCTGCTTTGTTTAGATGCTCCTCCACCTCCAACAGAATCTACTACTAATGCATTGACTATGACTCTGGTAGAACCTTCTTCAGGATCTACAGAACCAATGGCAATTGACTCTGTTCAGGCTACAAAACCTCCAACCTCTTCATCTGAGATAAAGACAGAACATCCAGACTTTGGAGACAAGATTGCTGCTCTGGAGGCTGGACAGTCAGAGATAAAATCCTGGATGGCTAAGCAGGATAAGAAGTCTGAGGATATGACAGAATGGATGTCAAAGCAAGATGAGAAAAATGAAACTATGACTAAGTGGATGTCCAAGCAAGAGCAATCCTCTTCTGAGATTACAGATCTATTGAAGATGCTTTTGTCCAAACACTCTTAGATTTTTTTCTACTGTTTTTGCATCTGTTGTTTGCATCTGAATTTTATTGTTATATCTTCTGATGTTTATCTATGTACTCTTGCTCTGATATTTTGAATGAATCAGTTTTTCTCCATTGAATTATCTTATTTATTGTTCCTTTTATTTGTCTTTTTAAAAGTTTTTACTTTTTGCTTATGACAAAAAAGGGGGAGAAAATATAGATCTGAACTGTTTAATATAACTTCACCAGAATGAATCTTCAGACATATCTATTCTATCTAACATTTAACTTGACTATTTCAGAAAATTTGATAAGAACACTCTATAAAAGAAACTCTGAGTCTCTCAGATCATTTGTCTTTTATCAAACTCTGAATCTTATATCTGCAAGACATTCTGACCCTAAAATGTTATAAGAACAAACAAGATCTGACTCTGAAGATTACTCAAGACAAAAGGGAAGTTTCTATTCCTTTTTCATATTTAACTCAGGGGGAGATTCATCATCTTAGGGGGAGTTATAATTCTTTATGTTCAGTTAAATAAAATTTCTGATACTTTTTGTCATCATCAAAAAGGGGGAGATTGTTAGAACACAGATTGGTTCTTAATAATAAATCTTTGTTTTGATGATAACTGTTAGGAAATTATATATTTAAGAATTATATACTCTAAAATTTGTTTGAGAGTTTCACTGCAGATTGAATTGAAATTAACTCTCTAAAAGCAAATCTGTATTGTATACAAGAAGTTATTCTGACTCTGAAGCGCCAGATGCATCTTACAGAAGAATCTGATTGCTCTTTTCAGAAGATCCTGAGCGTAGTCTCCAGAAGGATCTGAAGCAAGAAGCTCCAGAACATTCTGAGTCAGAAGCATCTGAAGATAGTCAGAAGCATCTGAAGCTGAAGCATCTGAAGCAAAGAAAAATATTGATTGAAGAGTTTCTCAAAGCATTGTTCTACAGAAGTTTCTGAAAGTACCAACGCTGACAATACTGAAGTTCTGTGTCAAATATGCTCTGATGATCAACACGCTGAAAGCACACATGCTGCAGAAGACTCTGATACAACAAAGTTCTGAATATCATTTGAAGACTCTGATCCATTCAGACTCTGAAGAACTTGCTGAAAACTGAAGAAGAAATATTCAAGAATATATCCGTTGGAGTAAATCAACGTCTCTTTCCTCATTTGTGCTAGACACACTTACACAGACAAAAAGGATTTTTCTATGCTATCTACTTCTAGGAAAGGTCAACTTGATGTGAAGACAAAAAGGCTCAGACCTTTTTGGGACTCTCTTTTCAACGCTCAGCATCCTTGGATCAGCTGCCTATAAAAGGAGAACTCCACCACATTCTTCAGTTACACAACTTGCTGAAAAGAAATCATATTATTCTAAGCTCTCATTATTTCATATTCTTCTTAGAATTTCTTGTACTTAAACTTAAGAGAAAAATCACTGTTGTGATAAAAGCTTTATAGAAGCATTAATACTCTTGTTGTTAATTTACATTGATTGTAAAGGTTATTCCTTAAGAGGATTCAGTTGGAATCAGTAGCTCTTGAGAAGACTAAGAATAGTTGTTCTTAGGTGTTACTATTGTAATCAGTTTGATTTAATAGTGGATTAAGTCCTTGTTGAGAAAGGCAAATCACTCTAGGAAGGGTGGACTGGAGTAGTTGTTTAAACGAACCAGGATAAAAATAATTGTGTGATTATTTTTTAAGTATTAATCTTTCATACTTATTCAACCCCCCCTTCTAAGTATTATCTCACCTTCACCATTATCACCAAAAGTATGACACACAAACACTATCGCACAATCTAACATCAGCAAGATGACAGACCCCCACCAGAGGGATGAAGGAACGAAAGACACACCGTCCACTACCCCCAAAAGGATGATAGGACAAACACAATCGCACAATCTGACATCAACCAAGATGAAAGACCCCCCAAAAGGATGACAGAGCGACACTCACATCGGCCACTACCACCAAAAGAATGATAGGACAAACACCATCACACAATCTGACATCAACAAGATGACAGACCCCCCACCAAAAGGATGACGTAGCAAAACTCACACCAACCACTATCACCAAAAGGATGAAAGGACAGACACCATCGCACAATCTGACATCAATCAAGATGACAGACCCCCACCAAAAGGATAACGGAGCAAAACTCACACCGGCCACAATAACCAAAAGGATGATAGGACAAACACTATAGCACAATATGACATCAGCTAGATTGCAGACCCCCCACCAAAAGGATGATAGAGCGAAACATACACCGACCACTACCCCCAAAAGGATGATAGGACAAACACTATCGCACAATTTGACATAATACGAGATGGCAGACCCCTCCCCCAAAAGGATGACGGAGTGAAACTCACACCGGCCACTACCACCAAAAGAATGATAGGACAAACACGACCACATAATCTGACATCAACTAGATGACAGACCGCCCACCAAAAGGATGACGGAGCGAAACTCACATCGGCCACTACAACCAAAAGGATGATAGGACAAACACTATCGCACAATCTGACATCAACTAGATGACAGACCCCCACCAAAAGAATGACGGAGCAAAACTCACACCGGCAACTACCACCAAAAGGATGATACACAAACACTATCGCACAATCTGACATCAGCAAGATGACAGACCCCCACCAAAAGGATGACGGAGCGAAACACACACCGTACACTACCCCCAAAAGGATGATTGGACAAACACAATCGCACACTCTGAAATCAATCAAGATGACAGACCCCCCAAAAGGATGATGGAGCGAAACTCACATCGGCCACTACCACCAAAATGATGATAGGACAAACACCATCACACAATCTGACATCAGCAAGATGACATACCCCCCACCAAAAGGATGACGTAGCAAAACTCATACCAACCACTACAACCAAAAGGATGAAAGGACAGACACCATCGCACAATCTGACATCAATCAAGATGACAGACCCCCACCAAATGGATGACGGAGCAAAACTCACACCGACCACAACAACCAAAAGGATGATAAGACAAACACTATAACACAATATGACATCAGCAAGATTGCAGATCCCCCACCAAAAGGATGACAGAGCGAAACATACACCGGCGACTACCCCCAAAAGGATGATAGGACAAACATTATCGCACAATTTGACATCAGACGAGATGGCAGACCCCTCCACCAAAATGATGACTGAGCGAAACTCACACCGGCCACTACCACCAAAAGAATGATAGGACAAACACGACCACACAATCTGACATCAACTAGATGACAGACCGCCCACCAAAAGGATGACGGAGCGAAACTCACATCGGCCACTACCACCAAAATGATGATAGGATAAATAATATCGTACAATCTGACATCAACTAGATGACAGACCCCCACAAAAGAATGACGGAGCAAAACTCACACCGACAACTACCACCAAAAGGATGATACACAAACACTATCGCACAATCTGACAGACCCCCACCAAAAGGATGACAGAGCGAAACACACACTGTCCACTATCCCCAAAAGGATGATTGGACAAATACTATCGCACACTCTGACATCAATCAAGATAACAGACCCCCCAAAAGGATGACGGAGCGAAACTCACATCGGCCACTACCACCAAAATGATGATAGGACAAACACCATCACACAATCTGACATCAGCAAGATGACAGACCACCCACCAAAATGATGACGGAGCGAAACTCATACCAGCCACTACCACCAAAAGGATGAAATGACAAACACCATAGCACAATCTAACATCAATCAAGATGACAGACCCCCCACCAAAAGGATGACAGAGCAAAACACACACCAGCCACTATCACCAAAAGGATGATAGGACAAACACCATCGCACAATCTGTCATCAGCAAGTTGACAGACCCCCCCCCCCCTCCCCACTAAAAGGATGACGGAGCAAAACTCACACCGACCACTACCACCAAAAGGATGATAGGACAAACACTATCGCACAATCTGACATCAGCAAGATGACAGACTCCCCACCAAAAGGTTGACGGAACGAAACACACAACAGCCACTATCACCAAAAGGATGATAGGACAAACACTATCGTAAAATCTGACTTCAATCAAGAGGACAGACCCCCTACCAAAAGGATAACAGAGCGAAACTCACACCGACCACTACTACAAAAAGGATGTTAGAACAAACACTATAGCACAATCTGACATCAGCAAGATGACCGACCCCCACCAAAAGGATGATGGAGCGAAACAAACACCGACCACTACCACCAAAAGGATGATAGGATAAACAATATCGTACAATCTGACATCAATCAAGGTGACAGACCCCCCACCAAAAGGATGACGGAGCAAAACTGACATCGGCCACAACCACCAAAAGGATGATAGGACAAACACCATCGCACAATCTGACATCAGCAAGATGATAGACCCCCCACCAAAAGGATGGCGAAGCGAAACATACACCGACCACTACCCCTAAAAGGATGATAGGACAAACACTATCGCAGAATCTGACATCAGACGAGATGGCAGACCCCCCACCAAAAGGATGACGGAGCGAAACTCACACCGGCCACTACCACTAAAAGGATGATAGGACAAACACGACCACACAATCTGACATCAACTAGATGACAGATCGCCCACCAAAAGGATGACGGTGCAAACCTCACATCGGCCACTACCACCAAAATGATGATAGGATAAACACTATCGCACAATCTGACATCAACTAGATGACAGACCCCCACAAAAGGAATGACGGAGCAAAACTCACACCGACAACTACCACCAAAAGGATGATACACAAACACTATCGCACAATCTGACAGACCCCCACCAAAAGGATGACGGAGCGAAACACACACCGTCCACTACCCCCAAAAGGATGATTGGACAAACACTATCGCACACTCTGACATCAATCAAGATAACAGACCGCACAAAAGGATAACGGAGCGAAACTCACATCGGCCACTACCACCAAAATGATGATAGGACAAACACCATCACACAATCTGACATCAGCAAGATGAAAGACCACCCACCAAAATAATGACGGAGCGAAACTCATACCAGCCACTACCACCAAAAGGATGAAATGACAAACACCATCGCACAATCTGACATCAGTCAAGATGACAGACCCCCCACCAAAATGATGACAGAGCAAAACACACACCAGCCACTATCACTAAAAGGATGATAGGACAAACACCATTGCACAATCTGTCATCAGCAAGATGACAGACACCCCCACCCCACTAAAAGGATGACGGAGCAAAACTCACACCGACCACTACCACCAAAAGGATGATAGGATAAACACTATCGCACAATTTGACATCAGAAGATCAACGACTCCCCACCAAAAGGTTGACGGAGCGAAACACACACCAACCACTATCACCAAAAGGATGATAGGACAAACACTATCGCAAAATCTGACTTCAATCAAGATGACAGACCCCCTACCAAAAGGGTAACTGAGCGAAACTCACAGCGACCACTACTACCAAAAGGATGTTAGAACAAACACTATAGCACAATCTGACATCAGCAAGATGACCGACCCCCACCAAAAGGATGATGGAGCGAAACACACACCGACCACTACCACTAAAAGGATGATAGGATAAACACTATCGCACAATCTGACATCAATCAAGGTGACAGACCCCCCACCAAAAGGATGACGGAGCAAAACTGACATCGGCCACAACTGTAACAGCCTTCTAAACCCCGCAAATAATATATGCATAATCAGAGTAAAAGTTAACATGCATCCATAAAAGGGCATCACACAAAACTTGCACCACATTAAAACAATCTGTCATGCTCATAAACACCTTTCCATTTAGCAGCGGATTCATTAATGAAAATCCTTTAAAAGAAACATTTACTTTCATCATATAAAATCAACATCTCTAGGCACTAAGGCCAACATCTCATTATCTCAATTACTCCAAATATGAAAACATAACTTAGGTTACATAATGTAATCCTAAAACATAAGCAATCGATCCCCGTGTTACACGACCAGAGCATGACTCGACCCATAAATAATTACTAAACCGCTACACACGTAGCGACCTCGAACTACAAGCAGAACTTCATAAAGGCCTCCATCAACCTAATCTGCAATGCCTCATAGAGCATTATAAAACAGCAGAAGGGTGAGAAATATAACCATAATAATCAAAGCATAAGATTATATATATATATGGGTAATCAATACAAGTTCCACTCCGTATTTCTCACCACAATTCAATTTCTTAGTTATATATATTTGCCACACATATAATAACAACACGAATATTTGTAAAGCATTTCCACATCATGCATACTCTCACAATATCACAATCTCATCATTCACACATAAGCATCACTTCATGCATATGTCATATATTAATGTGACTCAACAACTCAATGCAACTCATGCAATGCGGTACCGACTCTCGTTATCTTTTTTCGGTTTTTACATTAAACCGGGTCCACACTTCTAGACCGATAACCCGTTATCTTTTTTCGGTTTTTAAATTAAACCGGGCCCACACTTCTAGACCGATAACCACAAAGGCCCGTTCTCTAAGCCTTCAAACCCACACTTCTAGGTTTGGGACAAGCCACTAGTTTCCACGAAACTAACAGACATTGCCTCTTGACTAAATGATGCATGTACAATCAACCACAACAAATGTACTTAAGACCGATATCTTAATCTCATTCATTCAAATAATTCACCCCTTCGAGAATTTCATCATGATTGCACATACAACATATATCAAACATTTATCAATGTATTCATTTCACACATCGTCATCATAATCGACAACAATGCACACATATCACATATGTTCCCATGCATTTACACAACAATCGCATATAAATATGCATTCACAATTCATTAGACAATACACATACATTCATCATTGTATTCACATGTACTTCTAATTATCATAATTAATACGCATCGCACATCAACTAGGATTCACGCCCGGAGGCTACCCACAGTACACATCATCACAATAGATCATATCTATATCATATCATAGAGGTATTAACCTATGAGAGGCAACCAAATCATCTCCACATGAACAACACAGCAAAAGAAAAATGCTGTCACATTCGCCTTCATTCGCCTGGCGAACCCTCGCAGCGAACCTTCGCATGGCCTTCGCCTGGCGAACTCTCTCAGCGAACACTCGCTAGGCTTCGCCTGGCGAGACTTCCCAGCGAGCCCAAGTCAGTAGCTACTGACTTCATTCGCCACTATTCGCCAGCACCTTCGATGGGCGAACCTTCGCTATCCAACCTCGCCTGGCGAACTCGCCAGCGAAGTCCACTGGAACTTAATCATAATTATTCGCCAGCATTCGCTAGGCTTCGCCCGGCGAAGCCTCGCCTTCGCTCGCCTGGCGAGAGCCAGCGAACCTGCGCAGAACAGAACCCTATTCTGTTCCTCCTTCACCAATCCAACATCAACTAACTTCTCACCCAACAAAATCAGTACAAACAGCATCAACACATGTTACCCGACTATTCTACGGCATTGCATTCAGTTTCTAACCGATTAAATCATCAATCTACCGATTATTCAACATTTTGCCCTAAATGGAAAGTGATGGAAACTCTACCAAAACCCCAACCCAACATACATAACATCATACAATGATCAAATAGAAACATTTCTCACCCTTACCTCGATTAATCGGAGCTTTGATGTTGGTTCTTGATGATTTCCACTTTTCCTCTTCTTCTCTTCTCTTTCTCTCCTTTCTTCTTCTTTCCTCTTTCTTTCCAAATGTTTTCTATCTTTCTTTTCTTTTCTTTCTCTCTTATATATTCCTTTATTTTCCTTCCTTCCAATTTCCTTCTCAATTCTCTATTAATTCCAATTAATAAAAATTAATTTCCAACATTAATAAAAATCCCACTAAATCAATTAATTACTACAATTAATTATTTAATGAAATTTGGGCTGTTACAACTCTCCCCCACTTTAGGAATTTTCGTCCTCGAAAATGTTACCTGATTCAAACAGCTCTGGATAAGACTCTTTTATCTGGCTCTCAAGCTCCCACGTAACATTTCCACCAGCCGGTCCTCCCCAAACGACCTTCACTAAAGCAATCTCTTTACCTCGAAGCTGCTTCAATTTCCGATCCTCTATCCGCATAGGTGATGTCTCAACAGTCAGGTTATCTCTCACCTGCACATCATCTATTTGGACTACATGAGACGGATCCGCAATGTATTTCCTCAACTGAGATACATGGAATACGTCATGAAGATTAGCAAGCGACGGTGGTAAAGCCACACGATAGGCCACTTCTCCTATCCTCTGCAAAATTTGATAAGGACCAATGAAACGCGGCGATAACTTGCGCGACTTCAGTGCCCTACCAACACCTGTCATTGGAGTGACTCGAAGAAACACATGATCTCCCTCGTGAAATTCAAGTGCCTTCCTCCTCTTGTCATAATAACTCTTCTGACGACTCTGAGTAATTCTCATCTTCTCTTGAATCATCTTGATCTTATCAGTAGTCTGTTGGACTAACTCGGGTCCAACAACAGAACTCTCTCCGGACTCGAACCAACACAATGGTGTCCTACACCGCCTACCATACAACGCCTCAAATGGTGCCATACCAATACTCGAATGGAAACTGTTGTTGTAGGTAAACTCAATCAAAGGCAAGTAGCTATCCCAAGCTCCTCCTTTGCTATTCGAATAAACCAAGATGTCGTCGATAAACACCACCACAAACTTATCCAAATACGGATGGAAAATCCTATTCATGTACTCCATAAATACACCTGGTGCATTAGTCACACCAAATGGCATCACGAAATACTCATAGTGTCCATACCTCGTCCGAAAGGTCGTCTTCTGAATATCCTCAGCTTTCACACGGATCTGATGATACCCAGATCTCAAATCAACCTTGCTGAACACACTTGTACCAACCAACTGATCCATTAGATCATCAATCCTTGGAATTGGATACTTATTCTTAATAGTCACCTTGTTCAACTGTCTGTAATCCACACAGAGCCTCATAGAACCCTCTTTCTTCTTAACCAACAACACCGGTGCACCCCACAGTGACACACTCGGGCGAATAAACCTCTTCTCAAGTAAATCCTCAAGTTGACTCTTCAACTCTTTCAATTCCGATGCCGACATACGATAAGGAGCCATCGATATCGGACTAGTTCCAGGAATCAAATCTATCGAAAACTCCACTTCTCGCTCCGGCGGTAAATCCTTTATCTCTTCAGGGAATACTTCCGGAAAATCTCTAACAATGGGCAAAGCATTAATCTCTTCACTTCCACCGATTCTCATAGTTGCCATAAGCATGAATACCGTAGCCCCATCTTGTACCGATTCCTTCACTTGTTTCCTCGTCATAAACAATTCCCTTTCAACATCCGAGTCGGGAAAAATAACCGTTTTGTCAAAACAGTTAATATACACACGATTGAATTTTAACCAATTCATTCCAAGAATGACATCAAGTTGATCCAAATGAAGACACACTAAATCGATCCCAAAATCTCTACCGAAAATACTCAACGGACAATTCAAGCAAACATACTGTGTAGTTACCGAACCCATAGCAGGAGTATCAATAACCATACTGCCACTAATCACAGACAACTCAAGATTTAACCTTCTAACACAATCTAAAGAAATAAAAGAATGCGTAGCTCCGGTATCAATTATAGCGATCAAAGGTGTACCATTAATGAAGCACGTACCTCGGATCAATCGATCGTCGCTAGCAGTCTCAGATCCAGATAGAGCGAACACTTTCCCGCTCCCTTGATTCTTCTTCGGCTTATCGCACTTGGTACTGATGTGCCCTCGCTCACCATAGTTATAGCAAGTAACACCCGCACCGCTTCTACACTCTAGAGCCTTGTGGCCTGGCTTGCCACACTTAAAACACCTCTGTTCAACACTTTTGCACTCCGGAGCACGATGCCCCGCTTCACCACAAGTGTAACACCTGACCTGGGTAGAAACTCCCCCACTTGGCTTCTTGCCAAAACCAACCTTTTGTTTCCCCTTATCGGCAGGAGTTACGTAAGGTTTTCCTCTGAATTGTCCTTTTCCTTTCTTATCACTTAGGCTCTTGTAGTGGCTAGACCTAGCCCTACTGTCTTCGTCATAAATTCTGCTCTTGTTAACCAACTCAGAAAACCGTCTGATTTCCTGGTACCCAATAGCTTGTCTAATCTCGGGTCTCAAACCGTTCACAAACTTGAGGCACTTAGACCTCTCAGCATTACCAGTATTATAGTGAGGACAAAATTTGATCAACTCCTCAAATTTCGCCGCATACTCAGCAACCGTCGAATTACCTTGCTTCAACTCAAGAAATTCGATCTCTTTCTTCCCCCGCACATCCTCTGGAAAGTACTTCTCCAGAAAAGTTTCTCTAAACAAATCCCACGTAATCACAATATCATCTTCCTCAAATCTTTGGCGAGTATTACCCCACCAATCTTCAGCTTCTTCTTCGAGCATATGAGTCCCAAACTGCACCTTCTGTGCATCCGAGCAATTCATAACTCGAAAAATCTTTTCCACAGCTTTCAACCAAATTTGTGCCTTGTCCGGTTCATGAGTTCCCTTGAAGACCGGAGGGTTATTCTTTTGGAATTTCCCCAAAGCACGGAATCCATCATCAACATGGTTCCTCACATTCACATTGGCCGGAGGATTCTGCCCAATTGCCCCCGCCAATCTCGTCAATGCCTCCGCAATCGCTTCGTCATTCCTCCCTGCAACCATCTTACTAATTCCAACCACAGAACCACGTAAGAACAACCAATATTGATAATGCAACACACGCATATCAATAACACACAGGAAGAAAACACTCTAACAACTTGGCCGGACGGACCAACCTGCTCTGATACCACTATTGTAACACCCTTCTAAACCCCGCAAATAATATATGCATAATCAGAGTAAAAGTTAACATGCATCCATAAAAGGGCATCACACAAAACTTGCACCACATTAAAATAATCTGTCATGCTCATAAACACCTTTCCATTTAGCAGCGGATTCATTAATGAAAATCCTTTAAAAGAAACATTTACTTTCATCATATAAAATCAACATC
This sequence comes from Lathyrus sativus, assembly GCA_963859935.3. NCBI lineage: Eukaryota > Viridiplantae > Streptophyta > Magnoliopsida > Fabales > Fabaceae > Lathyrus > Lathyrus sativus. The sequence continues at coordinate 564,113,813 of OZ012735.1, read as the reverse complement.
TCTAGGCACTAAGGCCAACATCTCATTATCTCAATTACTCCAAATATGAAAACATAACTTAGGTTACATAATGTAATCCTAAAACATAAGCAATCGATCCCCGTGTTACACGACCAGAGCATGACTCGACCCATAAATAATTACTAAACCGCTACACACGTAGCGACCTCGAACTACAAGCAGAACTTCATAAAGGCCTCCAGCAACCTAATCTGCAATGCCTCATAGAGCATTATAAAACAGCAGAAGGGTGAGAAATATAACCATAATAATCAAAGCATAAGATTATATATATATGGGTAATCAATACAAGTTCCACTCCGTATTTCTCACCACAATTCAATTTCTTAGTTATATATATTTGCCACACATATAATAACAACACGAATATTTGTAAAGCATTTCCACATCATGCATACTCTCACAATATCACAATCTCATCATTCACACATAAGCATCACTTCATGCATATGTCATATATTAATGTGACTCAACAACTCAATGCAACTCATGCAATGCGGTACCGACTCTCGTTATCTTTTTTCGGTTTTTACATTAAACCGGGTCCACACTTCTAGACCGATAACCCGTTATCTTTTTTCGGTTTTTACATTAAACCGGGTCCACACTTCTAGACCGATAACCACAAAGGCCCGTCCTCTAAGCCTTCAAACCCACACTTCTAGGTTTGGGACAAGCCACTAGTTTCCACAAAACTAACAGACATTGTCTCTTGACTAAATGATGCATGTACAATCAACCACAACAAATGCACTTAAGACCGATATCTTAATCTCATGCATTCAAATAATTCACCCCTTCGAGAATTTCATCATGATTGCACATACAACATATATCAAACATTTATCAATGTATTCATTTCACACATCGTCATCATAATCAACAACAATGCACACATATCACATATGTTCCCATGCATTTACACAACAATCGCATATAAATATGCATTCACAATTCATTAGACAATACACATACATTCATCATTGTATTCACATGTACTTCTAATTATCATAATTAATATGCATCGCACATCAACTAGGATTTACGCCCGGAGGCTACCCACAGTACACATCATCACAATAGATCATATCTATATCATATCATAGAGGTATTAACCTATGAGAGGCAACCAAATCATCTCCACATGAACAACACAGCAAAAGAAAAATGCTGTCACATTCGCCTTCATTCGCCTGGTGAACCCTCGCAGCGAACCTTCGCCTGGCGAACTCTCTCAGCGAACACTCGCTAGGCTTCGCCTGGCGATACTTCCCAGCGAGCCCAAGTCAGTAGCTACTGACTTCATTCGCCACCATTCGCCAGCACCTTCGCTGGGCGAACCTTCGCTATCCAACCTCGCCTGGCGAACTCGCCAGCGAAGTCCACTGGAACTTAATCATAATTATTCGCCAGCATTCGCTAGACTTCTCCTGGCGAAGCCTCGCCTTCGCTCGCCTGGTGAGAGCCAGCGAACCTGCGCATAACAGAACCCTATTCTGTTCCTCCTTCACCAATCCAACATCAACTAACTTCTCACCCAACAAAATCAGTACAAACAGCATCAACACATGTTACCCGACTATTCTACAGCATTGCATTCAGTTTCTAACCGATTAAATCATCAATCTACCGATTATTCAACATTTTGCCCTAAAAGGAAAGTGATGGAAACTCTACCAAAACCCCAACCCAACATACATAACATCATACAATGATCAAATAGAAACATTTCTCACCCTTACCTCGATTAATCGGAGCTTTGATGTTGGTTCTTGATGATTTCCACTTTTCCTCTTCTTCTCTTCTCTTTCTCTCCTTTCTTCTTCTTTCCTCTTTCTTTCCAAATGTTTTCTATCTTTCTTTTCTTTTCTTTCTCTCTTATATATTCCTTTATTTTCCTTCCTTCCAATTTCCTTCTCAATTCTCTATTAATTCCAATTAATAAAAATTAATTTCCAACATTAATAAAAATCCCACTAAATCAATTAATTACTACAATTAATTATTTAATGAAATTTGGGCTGTTACAACAACCACCAAAAGGATGATAGGACAAACACCATCGCACGATCTGACATCAGCAAGATGATAGACCCCCCACCAAAAGGATGGCGAAGCGAAACATACACCGGCCACTACCCCCAAAGGGATGATTGGACAAACACTATCGCACAATCTGACATCAGACGAGATGGCAGACCCCCCACCAATAGGATGACGGAGCGAAACTCACACCGGCCACTACCACCAAAAGGATGATAGGACAAACACGACCACACAATCTGACATCAACTAGATGACAGACCGCCTACCAAAAGGATGACGAAGCAAAACTCACATCGGCCACTACCACCAAAAGGATGATAGGACAAACACTATCGCACAATCTGACATCAGCAAGATTACAAAGCCCCACCAAAAGGTTACGGAGCAAAACACGCACTGTCCACTATCCCCAAAAGGATGATAGGACAAACACTATCGTACACTCTAACATCATTCAAGATGACAGACCCCCCAAAAGGATGACAGAGCGAAACTCACACCGGCCACTACCACCAAAAGGATGAAAGGACAAACATCATCGCGCAATCTGACATTAATCAAGATGACAGACCCCCCACCAAAAGGATGACGGAGCGAAATACACATCAGCCAATACCACCAAAAGGATGATACACAAACACTATCGCACAATCTGACATAAGCAAGATGACAGACCCCCACCAAAAGGATGACGGAGCAAAACCCACACCGTCCACTACCCCCAAAATGATGATTGGACAAATACTATCGCACGCACTGACATTAATCAAGATAACAGACCCCCCAAAGGATGACAGAGCGAAACTCACATCGGCCACTACCACCAAAATGATGATAGGACAAACACCATCACACAATCTGACATCAGCAAGATGACAGACCACCCACCAAAATGATAACAGAGCGAAACTCATACCGGCCACTACCAACAACAGGATGAAATGACAAACACCATCGCAAAATCTAACATCAATCAAGATAACAGACCACCCACCAAAAGGATGATAGAGCAAAACCCACACCAGCCACTATTACCAAAGGATGATAGGACAAACACCATCGCACAATATGTCATCAGCAAGATGACAGACCCCCCCCCCCCCCACTAAAAGGATGACGGAGCGAAACACACACCAGCCACTATCACGAAAAGGATGATAGGACAAACACTATCGCAAAATCTGACTTCAATCAAGATGACAGACCCCCTACCAAAAGGATAACGGAGCGAAACTCATACCGACCACTAATACCAAAAGGATGTTAGAACAAACACTATCGCACAATATGACATGAGCAAGATGACCGACCCCCACCAAAAGGATGATGGAGCGAAAAACACACCGGCCACTACCACCAAAAGGATGATAGGATAAACACTATCGCACAATCTGACATCAATCAAGATGACAGACCCCCCACCAAAAGGATGACGAAGCAAAACTGACATCGGCCACAACCACCAAAAGGATGATAGGACAAACACCATCGCACAATCTGACATCAGCAAGATGATAGACCCCCCACCAAAAGGATGGCGAAGCGAAACATACACCGGCCACTACCCCCAAATGGATGATAGGACAAACACTATCGCACAATCTGACATCAGACGAGATGGCAGACCCTCACCAAAAGGATGATGGAGCAAAACTCACACCGGCCACTACCACCAAAAGGATGATAGGACAAACACGACCACACAATCTTACATCAACTAGATGACAGACCGTCCACCAAAAGGATGACGGAGCGACCTCACATCGGCCACTACCACCAAAAGGATGATAGGGCAAACACTATCGCACAATCTGACATCAACTAGATGACCGACCCCCACAAAAAGGATGACGGAGTGAAACTCACACCGGCCGCTACCATCAAAAGGATGATACACAAACACTATCGCACAATCTGACATCAACAAGATTACAAAGCCCCACCAAAAGGTTACGGAGCGTAACACGCACCGTCCACTATCTCCAAAAGGATGATAGGACATACACTATCGCACACTCTGACCTCAATCAAGCTGACAGACCCCCCAAAAGGATGACGGATCAAAACTCACACCGGCCACTACAACCAAAAGGATGAAAGGACAAACATCATCGCACAATCTGACATTAATCAAGATGACAGACCCCTCACCAAAAGGATGACGAAGCGAAACACACACCAACCACTATCACCAAAAGGATGATAGGACAAACACCATCGCACAATCTGTCATCAGCAAGATGACAAACCCCCACCAAAAGGATGACGGAGTGAAACTCACATCGACCACTACCACCAAAACGATGATAGGATAAACACTATCGTACAATATGACATCAACAAGATTATAGACCCCCCACCAAAAGGATGAAAGAGCGAAACACACACCGGCTACTACCACCAAAAGGATGATAGGACAAACACTATCGCACAATATGACATCAATCAAGATGACATACCCCCAACCAAAAGGATGACAGAGAAAAACTCACACCGGCCACTACCACTAAAAGGATGATAGGACTAACACTATCGCCCAATATGACATCAGCAAGATGACAGATCCCTCACCAAAAGGATGACGGAGCGAAACATACACTAGCCACTACCCCCAAAAGGATGATAGGGCAAACACTATCGCACAATCTGAATTCAAACAAGATGATAGAATCTCCAAAAGGATGACAGAGCGAAACTCACATCGGCCACTACCACCAAAAGGATGAAATGACAAACACCATTACACAATCTGACATCAGCAAGATGACAGACCCCCTACCAAAAGGATGACGGAGCAAAACTCACACCGGCCACAACCACCAAAAGGATGAAATGACAAACACCATCGCACAATCTGACATCAATCAAGATGACAGACCCCCCACCAAAAGGATGACAGAACAAAACACACTCCAGCCACTATCACCAAAAGGATGATAGGACAAACACCATCGCACAATCTGTCATCAGCAAGATGACAGACCCCCCACCAAAAGGATGACAGAGCAAAACACACACCAGCCACTACCACCAAAAGGATGATAGGACAAACACTATCGCAAAATATGAATTCGATCAAGATGACATACCCCCCACCAAAAGGATGACAGAGCGAAATTCACACCGACCACTACCACCAAAAGGACGATAAGACAAACACTATCACACAATCTGACATCAGCATGATGACAGACCCCCACCAAAAGAATGACGGAGCGAAACACACACCGGCCACTACCACCAAAAGGATGATAGGACAAACACTATCGCACAATCTGACATCAATCAAGATGACAGACCCCCCATCAAAAGGATGACGGAGCGAAACTCCCACCGGCCACAACCACCAAAAGGATGATAGGACAAACACCATTGCACAATCTGACATCAGCAAGATGAGAGACCCCCCGCCAAAAGGATGCCAGAGCGAAACATATACCGGCCACTACCCCCAAAAGGATGATAGGACAAACACTATCGTATAATCTGACATCAGACGAGATGGCAGACCCTCCACCAAAAGGATGACGGAGCGAAACTCACACCGGCCACTACCACCAAAAGGAGGATAGGACAATCATTATCGCATAATCTACCATCAACTAGATGATAGACCCCCCACCAAAAGGATGGCAGAGCAAAACTCACACCAACCACTACCACCAAAAGGATAATACACAAACACTATCACACAATCTGACATCAGCAAGATGACAGACCCCCCACCAAAAGTATGACGAAGCGAAACACAAACCATTCACTACCACCAAAAGGATGATAGGACAAACACTATCGCACAATCTGACAACAATCAAATTGACAAACTCCCCAAAAGGATGACGGAGTGAAACTCACATCGGCCACTACCACCAAAAGGATGATAGGACAAACACCATCACACAATCTGACATCAGCAAGATGACACACCCCACACCAAAAGGATGACCGAGCGAAACTCACACCGGCCACTACCACCAAAAGGATGAAAGGAAAAATACCATTGCACAATCTGACATCAATCAAGATGACAGAACCCCCACCAAAAGGATGACGGAGCGAAACTCAAACCAGCCACTATCACCAAAAGGATGAAAGAACAAACACCATCGCACAATCTGTCATCAGCAAGACGACAGACCCCCCACCAAAAGGATGACAGAGTGAAACTCACACCGACCACTACCACCAAAAGGATGATAAGACAAACACTATCGCATAATCTGACATCAGCAAGATGATAGACCCCCCCACCAAAAGGATGACAGAGCGAAACACACACCGGCCACTACCACCAAAAGGATGATAAGACAAACACTATTGCACAATCTGACATCAATCAAGATGACTGACCCCCACCAAAAGGATGACGGAGCGAAACTTACATCGGCCACTACCACCTAAAGGATGATAGGAAAAACACCATCGCACAATCTCACATCAGCAAGATGACGGACCCCACACTAAAAGGATGACGGCGCGAAACATACACCGGCCACTACCCCCAAAAGGATGATAGGGTAAACACTATCGCACAATCTGACATCTATCAAGATGACAGACCCTCCAAAAGGATGATGGAGCGAAACTCACATCGGCCACTACCACCAAAAGGATGATAGGACAAACACCATCACACAATCTAACATCAGTAAGATGACAGACCCCCCACCAAATGGATGACGGAGCGAAACTCACACCGGGCACTACCACCAAAAGGATGAAAGGACAAACACTATCGCACAATCTGACATCAATCAAGGTGATAGACCCCCCACCAAAAGGATGACGGAACAAAACACACACCAGCCACTATCACCAAAAGGATGATAGGACAAACACCATCGCACAATATATCATCAGCAAGATGACAGACCCCTCCACCAAAAGGATGACAGAGCGAAACTTACACCGACCACTACTGTTGCACCCCAAAATTTGCCCAACCTTTTTCTTTGATGGCTTTTGTTTCATTGCATTAGCATATCATTGTTCTAGCATATTGCATTGCATAGCATTTTGCATTTTAACAGGGGATCAAGAAATCTGGGGTTAGCAAGAGGTTCAAGGCCTAATCGAGAGATTATGTTCAAGTCATCAAGTGGTTATTATCATCAGAAGCAAGTCAAAGTCCTTGAAGAAAGGCAAGCAAGTGAATGTGGTTCATCTCCTATTTAGAAGCCTATCTGAAGGTCATCTGAGGATCACAAGCCCATGGTTATGGATAGAGATTGTCATTAAAGCTCATGGAGTGCCTTGAGGGCCATTGTGGAGCTCATTCAAGTGTTTGAATCAAGTGCAAGAAGCCACAGTTGAAGATGTTGCAATTAGGGTTTTCATCTGGTCAACCCTAAGTCAATTGTGCAATTAAAGGATATTAAGACTCAATTCTAAGTCTTTGTGATCATGGAATGTTATGTTGAGGCATTTGAGATGTTATTCCAAGATTAATTCAAGAAGAATCCAAAGTGTGAGGAGTTACTAAATTAGGGTTCTCAGTGTAAAATCCCCTATTTAGTGCCTGGCTTCAAGATCACTTATCTCAAGATGCAAGTCTCATTTCATCTTGGCTCACATATGAAACTTGTAGAGCATGTTCTTAGCTTTCTGTTTAGTACTAGAAGTCCTCCATTGGATTTATGGAACTCTAGTTACAGTGCTGACAAGTTACAGGTCACCAGATGAATGTGAAATTAGTCAACAAAAGTCAACCAACTTCCAGGACATTTTTGACCTAGAAGGATGTTTCTCCTAGCTTTGACCCAAGCATGAAAGTTGTTCCTCATGATCTTAGCTTTCCAAAAAGTCCTAGAAGTCCTTCATCTGATTTGTAGAGCTCAAGTTGTAAGCTTTGCAAGGCAGGGGTATTTTGGGAAAGTGAGATTATAGGTCATTTTCATTATAGGTCCATTTCACTATCTTGCACACTTCAAATGGGCTTCTTTCCAACATCAAATGTGCTCCAAATGGTGTCAATTGGTCAAACAAACATTGAGAAGTCATGGATTTGGATTAGAATGAAGAATTGGTATTTGAATTTTCATTGAAGAATGATTAAAAGGGAAAATTTGTAATTAATTCATTTTTAATCCCTTTTGTGCAAATAGGTACATATTTTGAGTGGAAAACATGTTTTAAACTCATTGGCAATTTTAGAATTTGAATTTAATGCCATTTTTGTGAGCCATTTCCAAGCTTGCTTCAAGCATAAGTTACACAACCAATTCCAACCATTGGATTGAAAATAAGGGCTGAATCGTAGCCATTCACACTCCAAATGATCCCAGCAAGCAATTTGAATGAATTTGGAGCCAAGCAAATGCAATTTTCGTGTATTCAAAAAAGTGGAGAAAATTTGAATTTTGATTTGGGCTCTAAGGCATGAAATTGAGCCTCATTTTGATTCAAATCCATCACATATAACATTTCCAACCTTCACAAATGCTCAGATTTCGAAATTGGATGAAAATTGCTCAAGAACAACTTTGAAAAAGTGGTGAAAACTCAAAATTCGAATTCTCAGATTTACTCCATTTCAAGCACAACTAAGTATTGCAAAAGCTTCATTGAGGACCATTGAACGTGTTTGAATCATTTTCTTCAAGCTTTAGCATCAGTTGAAGGCTCAGTGGAAGTTCTCCACTAGGTAACTTTAATTCAACTTTTCTCTCTCAATATGCCATGATTCTTTGCCATTTTTGTTGCATTGTGATCCTTGAAACATGTAGATCATTTATGCATCATAATTGTTTGTGTTTGTGATGATTAATTTTGTGAGCTAAAAAGGTTTGGATCTGGTTTGTTGAATTCATGAGGTGTTTTGCTTAGATTTTTGTTGATTTGTGATCTACATAACATGTAGATGAAGTTCGGATCCATTTGGTTGAGTTTTATGAACATTGAAAATTTGTGCATCTTGCTTGTTGTTTACTTTTTGAGTTTATTATGAGGAATTAGTGGAAACTATGGTTAGATTCATGTTCCTTACGATTTGGAGATGAATTTTCATCTAAAGTTTGTTGGAAATGGTTGAGAATTTGTGGAGGTATGGTGGCTTAGTGAACCCGCGGCGGTGCTCCGGCCGGAGGGGGTGGTTCCGGCCACCGCGGGCGGTCCCCCTTGTGTGAGTGGAGAAGATGATGTTTTGGCCTTTTGATCTTCATCATGTGGTTTTCGTTAAGACTCATGGTAGTCTTTGTGTGCTTTTTGCATGGAATCATAACTCTAATTCATTAATTGACATGTCTTCTTGTGAGCCTTTGGATGAGAATGCTTTTGATCATGTGGTTGTGTGATGAGGTTCTATTGTATACTCATTTTGACTAATTGCATTTAATTTCTAGATTTTATTTTGTTTTATTTTTTTTCTGTGGGCCTATGACCGTGTTGCTCTATGCACCCCCTTGGAGGCCCAATCCACATTTGCACTCCATTTGTTTGCTATTTGTCACACATGTTTATTCATTTTAATTTCTTTTGCATTTAAATTTTGTTTTGTTGCTGTTTGCATTTTAAATCAAATAAAATAGTTCCAATATCCTAAAAATTCCCCAAAAATATTTTTCGTGAACTTTGAGATGTCTAGTATTTTCTGGATATTTTTATTTTATTTTTTGATTTTATTTTCAATTTTAAAATGAATTAAATATTGGAACTGTTTTAGTTGAATTAAATTGTGATATTGTTTGTTCTTTAATTTGTTTCTCTCATTTCTTTTTGGTTCAATGATTGAAAATCAATCCTCATACTCTTGATGAGTTGAATTATTTTTGAGGACCATTTTGCCCCTGGTTAGTTGACTTTTGGGTTGACTTTTGTGGCTTTTCTTTTTGCCTTTGTTTCTCCCATTTCAAAGTGGTACCTCCTAATGAACTTTTTCTTTTGAGGGTTCTTTGAGAGAATATTTGCCTTGTGCTTGTGGATTCTATGTTTAGCTTCCTTGTGGTTTTTATTTGTTAATTTTTGAACCATTTTCCTATTTTTGAGATGACTTGCAAGTTAAGTCACCTCTAAGGGAGGTTCACACAAGTGTATGACCTAGTTTGGATTGGAAATGACTTTTATGGATCCAATAAGCTCTCAATTCCTTTTGTTTCACATAATAGACATGTTGATCTTGCTGTATGTTCATTTGTAGGTCAAAATTATGTTCATTGCTTGTTGGTTTGTGCCTTTCTTTTTGTGCTTTCAACTTGAATTTCAATGTGATGTTTGCTTGCATCCTTTGTGCCTTTGCTTGCATTTCTTCTTGTTTTGTTTTGATTTAGCTTTTGAGCTTTCTTCTCTTCATCTCCCTTCTTTCCAATGATCATGGAGTGTCATTTAAGGTGGTTTGGTCCCTCCTTTGGAGGTACTTGAAGCTACCTAAAATGATGGGATCCTAGAGGACTTTTTTTGATGTTTTCTTGTGCTTCTTTGCACATTGTTTGTGATGTTCATGGTTGAGTGAATTTTATGAGGACCTTGCTGCCCTCATATTAGCCTCCCATCCTCACTTTGTTTTAGGCTTGCTTTGCCTTTCATTTGTGCATTGTTTTGTGCTTAGTTGTTGATGTTGTTTGGTTTAGGCCATTTCATCCCACTTTTGTATGCTTTTGTGTGCTTGCCTTTTGTTGCATTTCTTCTCCTCTTCTCTTGCATTTATTCATACTATGGCTTGAGGTTGAGATGAGCTTATGGAGGCTCCAGTCCCACACATATTTCCTCCCTCACTTGCATTGCATCCTTGCCTTCCATGTTTGCTTTTCATGTTTGCATTCTTACGCATTTTTGTTTTCTTCTTCTTTTGTCTTTCTTCCCTTAGGATTTCCATTCCTTCTTATTCAAGTTGGAATGTGATAGACATTAGAGTTATAACCATGCATGATAACAGTAGGTAGCTCCCTCCTAACCTTAATCATAGGATCAACTTTGCATGACAACTTTAGGATTGGATTAGTTCCCCTTTAGTGCATCCTTTCTCTTCTCATCTTCAAACACTTCTAAAACATCTAATAAAGGATAACATGTGTTGTACGCTACGAGCCTTAAGCACTTGAGAAAGGGTTGTTGGAGCGTATCTCTTCAATAGCTTGAATGTTTAGTGTGGTACCCTTTGGGTGACATGCGACACATTCACTCTTAAGTTCAAGTCTTTAGTGCAACATGCGTTACAAACAAAACTCAAAACACTTCTTCTCTAAAAGACTTCAAAAAACAAAGATCAAACTTCTTTTTGTCCTTTGGGACCTTTAATCCTTTGAAACCATTTTCATAAGGAGAGTTTTGTTAACTCCCGGTTCTACCGCAAACGGTAAACGCCTAAGTCTCTGACGAGCGAGCTGCATACACCAAACTGCTGGAACCGTTTGTTAACCCTACTCGGATAAAAACTTTTGAACCAACCTGTGGTCTTGTTAGCCCAAACTACGTTTGCTCTGATCTTTCATGCCAGATGAAAATAAGTAGGCACGAGTTGCGATGTCTCGGCGAGCAACCTTCCTCATCTTTCTCCTGTAGTTAGGCGAACTACATTGACTCTGATTTCTCGTTCCAGACGGGAATACGTAGGCATAGAACTGTTGTGTTCTGCCGAGTCACTTTTATTTTCTTTTGTCATTAAGCCTTTAGCGTAGATAGATTAACACCCTTTTAGATAGACAACAAGCATGTATCCTGTCGAGTACGACGGACGTCACGGGTGCTAATACCTTCCCCTTGCGTAACCGACTCCCGAACCTAGGACTTGGTTGCGATGACCTCGTCTTTTCCCTCTTTCGTTAGGTTTACTCTGAGCGTTTCATTTCCCTCCTTTGGGATAAATAACGCACAGTGGCGACTCTTCTGTCATTGCCGGCCTCGTTTTTCGTAGTAGCGACAACTACCACCAAAAGGATGATAGGACAAACACTATCGCACAATCCGACATCAGCAAGATGACAGACCCCCCACCAAAAGGATGACGCAGCGAAACACACACCTGCCACTACCACCAAAAGGATAATAGGACAAACACTACTTCACAATATGACTTCAATCAAGATGACAGACCCCCCACCAAAAGGATGACGGAGCGAAACTCACACCAACCACTACCACCAAAAGGATGATAGGACAAACATTATTGCACAATCTGAAATCAGCAAGATGACAGACCCCCACCAAAAGGATTACGGAGCGAAACACACACCGGCCACTACCACCAAAAGGATGATAGGGAAAACACTATCGCACAATCTGACATCAAATAGATGACAGACCCCTCACCGAAAGGATGACGGAGCAAAACTCACACCAGCCGCTACCACCAAAACGATGATAGGACAAACACTATCACACAATCTACCATCAACTAGATGATAGACCCCCCATCAAAAGGATGACGGAGCAAAAATCACACCGGCCACTACCACCAAAAGGATGATAGGATAAACACTATCGCACAATCTGACATCAACTAGATGACAGACCCCCCACCAAAAGGATGACAGAGCAAAACTCGCACCGGCCACTACCACCAAAAGGATGTTAGGACAAACACTATCGCACAATCTAACACCAACAAGATGACAGACCCCCCACCAAAAGGATAACGGAGTGAAACACACACCGACCACTACCACCAAAAGGATGATAGGACAAACACTATCATACAATCTAACATCAATCAAGATGACAGACCCCCACCAAAAGGATGACGAAGCGAAACTCACACCGGCCACTACCACCAAAAGGTTGATAGGACAAACACCATCGTATAATCTGACATCAACAAGATGATAGACTCCCACCAAAAGGATGACGGGGCGAAAGAAACATCGACCACTGCCACCAAAAGGATGATAGGGCCTACACTATCGCACAATCTGACATCAATTAGATGACAAACCCCCAACCAAAAGGATGATGGAGCAAAACTCACACCAACCGCTACCCCCAAAAGGATGATAGGACAAACACTATCGCACAATTTACCATCAACTAGATGACAAACCCGCCACCAAAAGGATGAGAGAGCGAAACTCACATCGACCACTACCACCAAAAGGATGATAGGAAAAACACTATCACACAATCTGACATCAACTACGATGACAGACCCCCACCAAAAGGACGACGGAGCGAAATACACACACACAGGTTGTATCACTAAAAGGATGATAAAACGACATAAATTGAAAGTAACCAACACCAAAAGGATGCAGACCAGGTTGAACCGACGAAGTTTGGCTATCACCAAAAGGATGATAGTAAGGCAATTGACAATGGTCACACTTGCTGAATACAATTCATTGGGGAACACCCATGAGGAAGATTGGATTGAAATGAGTTAACGGGATACGCTCACCGTCTTGCTTGGAGGTCACAATTTTGTTGAAATAACTTCATGAGGAACGCCTATGAATTTTGAAGATGATGCCCCTGACTGGGTTGAGTTTGTCTTGAAGTTTGGTTTGGTCAACAAAAGGTTGAACAACTTCGTAAGGAACGCTCACGACTTTGCTGAAGATGCCCCTGTCTAGGCTGGATCTTGCATTGAAACTCTTGGATTTGCCCAACAAAAGGTTGAACAACTTCGTGGGGAACATCCACGGTCTTGAATTATATGCCTCTGACTGGGTTGTATGTTGATTTGAATGTCTTTGAATTTTGTGGGAGAAACCCACAGTCTTGCAAAAATGCCCCTGACTGGGATGATGATTACTTTGAAGCTTTCGAATTTGCCCACCAAAAGGTTGAACAACTTCGTGGGGAACACCCAAGGTCTTACGAAGAATACCCCTGACTGGGCTGATCATGGTCTTGGAAATCTTCGAGATTGATCCTGGACCCTGACTTGCATATGCGAACGCTTGATGATAAATGATGTTCCACAATGAATGGAAGTGCAAATGTAAATGCTAACGCGTGGAGATGCAAGAGCTGGGGAAGTATGATATGATTTGGGTGCGATGCAAATGCTGACGCGTGGAGATGCATATGATGCGAGATGCTTATTGTCGCGGTGAGAATCGAATATCAAGCTATTTTACTAACTTGAATTACAAATCATGAAGTTCACCACCGAGCTTTAATTTATCCAAAGGAAAGGGTAAAGATCGAAAAAAAACCCTAAGTGCGCTACGTAACAACGAAGCTAAAAGATCTAAGGTTTGGGGGTTGGTTATACCTAGGGAAGGTGTTAGCATCCTAAGTATCTATAGTACTCTACAAGAACCTCTTGTTAATATTTGTGTTATGCTAAAGTTGCTTGCTAAGGGAAAAGTGATAAGGTAAAGATCTAAAGTATATACACTATGTACAAAGTATGTTTCTCTAAAAAAATAGTATACATAAAAGGTGAAATAAGATAATATAAAGAAAAACAAACAAAAGGCAATATCAGTATTTATCATGTGCATAAGTTGTAGTGTTCACTTCTAGGAAGTAGTAGGCAATGAGGGGAGTACTATGAGGGTGATAACTTCGTTTTTATTTTTAGAAATAGCAACGGGTTCTATTTTTTAAAAATATCGAAAAAAATTACAACTAAAAGAGAAAATTAATTAAGACACGTAGTTAGAAAAAAATGAATTTGACTTTACACACTTCTAGTCACCATGTCCCCAGTGAAGTCGCCATTTCTGTTACGGTGAGAATCAGATATCAAGCTATTGAACTAACTTGAATTACAAATGATGAAGTTCACCATCGAGCTTTAATTTATCCAAAGGAAAGGGTAAAGATCAAAGAAAACCCTAAGTGCGCTACGTAACAACGAAGCTAAAAGATCTAAGGTTCGGGGGTTGGTTATACCTAGGGAAGGTGTTAGCATCTTAAGTATCTGTAGTACTCTACAAGAACCTCTTGTTAATATTTGCGTTATGCTAAAGTTGCTTGCTAAGGAAAAAGTGATAAAGTAAAGATCTAAAGTATATACACTATGTACAAAGTATGTTTCTCTAAAAAAAAAAGTATATACATAAAAGGTGAAATAAGATAATATAAAGAAAAACAAAGAAAAAGGCAATATCAGTATTTATGGTATATACTGATGAAAAAAATTAAATCTTCCTTTTCCTTTTTCAATCAAAACCTTAGAGGGAGAGACTTTATGGTATAATATTTATTAAAATGAAAACAAAGTGAGGGATCCGAAAAATATGAAGAAATTATGAGGTGGGATGTGTTGTACCGTGGGGAGTGGTGTCGGATCAGAAGAAAAAAAAATTAAAGCAAAAGCAATTCATTTCTTTCCTTTAAGATGAAAATTCTCTCACCAATTTTATGGAATGTAATTTTTATGTTTTTTTATCGATGCAGGTGGGTTAAGGAGATATTATAAAGAAAAGAAAAGAAAAAGTCCAAGATTCTGTTGTGCAGAGGAAGCATGCATGCTGCTATTATTCATGAACAAACACATAAAACAAAACCTTCCTTTGAGCATCTTTAGTGGGAGTAAACTAAATGGGTAAACTAAGATACTTTTTGTGGGCCCAAAGTGATTTGTAGGATTTAAAAAATTTATAGTTGATTTGAGTAATTTTTACTTTAATGGTGGTTGTCTATAAGAAACCAAAACTTGACCCCACATTTTATATTTTTTATTCAAGTTACCATTAATTTAATTATTTTAATTAAAATACATATAATTTTTTAAATAAAATTTACCTTAAAAACTTAAAAATAATATTAAATATATTTTATTATAAAATTAAAAATGATACAAAATTCACAACAATAATACCTAAAAAAAATTACATTTTCATAGGAATATAATTATAATAAGGATTCGATTGGTTGAGATTCATTTGATAAATAAATAAGATTGAAAATTGAAAGAAAAAAATTTAGAAGTAAAACTGTGTGTAAAAAAATTAAAATTTCTGATAATATGATCGTTTCTATTTTCAAATATCATATCCTTACTTTAATGTTGTTGGAATATTTGGAATATTTTATTAATATTAAATAATATTATAATAGGTTTCACATAGTTAACGTTAACTATATAGATAATGGAAACTAAATTTTAGTTCATTTGGATGCCATGTCAGCTCCCCTGTAATGCAAATTCCTTATTACTAACGTAAGCTATAAAGAATTTTGGTTTAACAACCCTGCGTTAAAGTTGCTCTTATAACACTTAGCCATCAAGTGTTACTCAAAGAAGAAAATAAAATAAAATTAAATATTAAAAAAAAAAGATAAAGTAAAAATAAAATAAAAAAAATTTAAATAATCTAAAAATAAAATAGATTAATTAAAATAAGCATTAAAGAAAAAAAGAAATAAAAAACGGTAAAAACAAATATTTGGGTCGATATCAAAGTGCTCGAATATAATAAAATGAATATACCAAAATCATCAGTAAAAAATATACAATTCAAAAAAATACATCGTTTGGTCAAATTTTGAAATAAATTTTATCCGCTAAAATGGCTTAAACTGTCCAAAAACGCGACAGAAAAGTGGTCGAAAAAATTAAATGAGCACGTCAGGTTAAACTACGCGAAACGAAGATTAGCATCACCAATGTCTGCAGGCTCGATTTTAAAATTTTTTGTCCACTGATTTTAAGCACAATTGACTTTTTGTTTGACCAATTCAACTGTAATTTCGACAGGTTTATTCCAACTGATAAATTGGGTATTATGCAAGATGCAAAATGATTGACCTAAAATAATATGAAATGATCAAAGGATCTGAGGATAAAATTTGGGGTATGACACCTATGATGTTGAATGCGATGCTTATGATGCAGACGGTAATTGGAAATGCAAGGAGACGCCAACATGGTGGATTTTTGGTAGCTGCCAATGAGGATTAGACTTTGGGTGGTGGGAGGGATTGATTTCCTCACACGCAGTTTGCCAAAGACGCCATAATTGAAGTAGACGAAGATGCTCTGGATGTCCCAAGTCTAGGTAATTGGTGGTTCATTGTGAATTTGCCTCAAAAAAGGTTGCAACTTTGCTTGATGGTCAAGACAAATGGGTTTTGCCCCAGTCTAAATATGGCAATAGTCTGTCCCTGATTAACCAGTTCTGATGTTTGGACCTTGATGCTTTGGATATGATTTGCCCTTGCTCAAGTTGCTTGAATGGCTTGCCCCAGCCTATGGTGTTGTACCCCAAAATTTGGCCAACTAATTTTTGTACTTGGTTTATGTTTCATTTTCGCATTTCGCATTTTTGCATTGCATAGTATTCATTCTTGAGGCAGGGGATCAAGGTCTTCTTGTGGTTCAAGGTTCGTTTTCAGTGCAAGAGACCGAGTACGAATCGAGCATCAGAGGCTCCGGCATTTATTTTACCCTGCGATCGAGCGGTCGATTTTATTTTTGTTTTGCAGGGTATTTTTGGATCAGGAAACAATATTATGGATACATCTGACATTCTCATGGTCATAGCATTTAGAAATGACTTTCAGCAGCTAAACAGAGCTCAAAACAACAAGAAACGGAAAAAGGGGCAGTTTTCCCTCCAAAAGGCGCCAAAATTCAAATTTTGAGTGTGTTAATCGGTTAACACATATGGTTAACCGGTTAACCATTTAAAAATCAACCAGATTTGAAATTTCCACAGTGTTAACCAGTTAACGCATATGGTTAACCGGTTAACCAAAGCAGATTTTGCCTTGCACGTGAGATTTCAAGCCAATTTCATTTTTGGGCAAATTTTGATCATTTGAATTTCATTTTTGTGTGTGGGAAGAATCTAGAACATCTTGAAAATTCAGATTTCCCTCCAAAATCCCATTCCATATTCCAAGCCTTGATTTCCAAACCAACTTCCAAGCCTTGCTTTGGATCCAACCCTAGAGGGTATTTAAGTGATTCACTCCAAACCTCACCATCTAATCTCTCATAATTCAATTCATTTTTCAGAATTCACTCTTGAGCTCTCAAGTTTCTCTCTCAATTCTCCATTTCCAAAACCTTCACTCAAAGCTCTTCTTTCTTTGAATTCATTGATTTCTCATTGAAATCAATGAATTCTTGAGCTATAACCTCCATCCATAATAGTCATTGGATCTATTTTCTTCTCCAATTTTCGTGCACAATCAGATCTGAATCTGAAAGTGATTTTGGAAGTGATTATTTGGCTTATTTTGGGGTGATCTTGAAGAATCTTCATTGCTACTACAAGAATTGGTGTGGATCTTGAAGTTTTCTGGACTTCTTTGCATCGATCTATTCAATTCATAGCAAATCAACACTAACCGGAGCAAATCTCCGCTCCGAAGGTTGGATCTGAATCTGGTTTTAGCGTATTTGCATAATCATGATGATATTCATATTTGATTGATTTTGATCCGTTGGATTGCAATTGTTCTGTTTAGACATGTTTGCATGTCTATTGGTTTGCTGTTTGCAGGTTTAATTTCGTGCTTGTTTGATAAGCTGATCTTTTGGATCATCGATTAAGTTGTTTTTATGCTGAAACTGCTTTTCTGTTGCTGTTTTTGGCCTCTGTTACAGTGTTAACCAGTTAACGCATATGGTTAACCGGTTAACCACTTCAAACTTTCAAAATTTTCAAACGTTAACAGTGTTAATCGATTAACGCATATGGTTAACCGATTAACCAACTCAAATTTCCAGATTTACACCTATTTTCAGGGTATTAACCGATTAACCCCAGGGGTTAACCGATTAACACTATAACATAGGGCCTGTTTTGCTACTTTCAAGGTGTTTTCGCATGCCGTTCCACTTCGAATCATCATAGATAAGTGTGATTGATTAGGAGTGAAATGTTTCTAGATTTTGTCGCTGTTTTTAGTTATTTAATCGAAACTTCAACGCGCGCTCATGGTTTCCACTTGGATGCACACTTATGTGTTGTTGTTCATAGTGAGGCTATTTTCCTTGCATGCTTCTTTTGCTTTCCTTTCCATGTTTGCATCTTGTTGCATCGCTGTTGAGGTTGAGACGCGCTTGTGGCGGCTGCTGCCCCACACACTTTTTCCTCCCTCCCACCATTCTAAGTGTGCATCTTGTTTGCATATTGCATTTGTTTGCATTTGTTTTCTTCTTTTGTCTTCCTTCCCTTAGGATCTCTAACCTCTCTTGAACAAGAGAGGTTATGATTAGACATTAGGCTTCTAACCATGCATGACAACATTAGGTAGATGTTTCCCTTTTGTAACCTTAACTTTAGGTCCATTATGCATGCTAACACTAGGATTGGTGTAGTCTCCCCTTAGACCTTCCGTGCATCTCTCTTCTTCTCATCTCAAAACATCCTAACTCATCTAATAAATACGATGAACATTGTGCGCCACGAGCCTTAAGCTACATGGGGAATGATGAGTGAGGGGTCTCCTCTCGCTTGTCTAGAGTGTTTAGTGTACGTCCCGTTTGGGGGCAATACGCGACACATTCACCCCTATGTCATAGTCTTTAGTGCAATGTGAATCACAAACCGAATTAATTCACTTCACTAAAAAACACAAACAAAATATCAAATCTTTTTTATCCTTCAGGATCTAATAACGGAAAATCATTTTCATAGAAAAGAGTGTTGTTAAGCTTTTGTTCTACTGCAATTAGGCATCGTCCCTAACTGCTAGAACGAAGGTTTAACCCTACTCGATTTAAAAGACGTGAACCAACCGGTGTTCTTCGTAGCCCGAACTAAGTTTGCTCTGATTTCTCGTACCAGACGAGAATACGTAGGCATAAGACGCAATGTCTTGGCGAGCAACCTTCCCCCCATCTTTTTGCCGTAGTTTTCCAAACTACGTTGACTCTGACTTTCCCATTGCACGAGGGAATACGTAGGCATAGAGCGGCAATGCTCTATCGAGTCTCTCTTCTTTTCTTTTGTCCTACAAGCCTGTATCTAGATAATTAAACACACCCTTAGATAGACAACAAGTGTGGATCCCGTCGAGTACGACAGACGTGAGGGGTACTAATACCTTCCCCTTGCGTAACCGACTCCCGAATCCAGGACTTGGTTGCGATGACCTTGTCTTTTCCTTTTTCGTCAGGTTTTTCTGATCATTTCCTTTCCCTCTCTTTGGGATAAATAACGAAAGGTGGCGACTCTTCTGTTTTCCGCCGGGTGTTTTTTGCAGTTGCGACAGCTGGCGACTGCGATGGTTCCCTATGCGAGTCAATCCTAGCGCTTGTCTATTGCGTTTTTAGGTGTGCAGTTATTTTTTGCTTTATGTACATTATCTGTTGTATTTATTCCATTCATATTATTCTGCTGTTGTGCTCTGGGTTGGGTTGATCTATTGGAGATAAGCCGGACCTGGGCTTGAGTATACACATATGATTAGAGTGGAGATTAGCGGGAGCTTGTGTGGCGTTTGGCCATGCAATAGCTCGTGCGAAATTCACGTTCAGACGGGGTTTTTCTCTGGAAATATTCTATCCTGCGCGTCTGGTGCAGTTGAGGGAATATTGACTTAGAGAGACTGTCGACTCTAGAGACTGTTCGTTTGGGGGGTCAGCTAAGTGAGGCCGCTTCGTTTGACTATGATGCCAAACCAGAAATGGTGAACGTATCATCGTTTCTCGAAAGTCTGTGACGCTGACAACCCGCATAGGATGCCATACCTTTTCAAGACTAGAACCCAGATGTGAGAGGGGATGAGTTTTGCAGGAAACTTGATCTTCAACCAACCCAAATTTCTTGTTAGTGCAAAATTTTGATCTGGAATGCTCCATGTTTCTCAGCGTTCCGATTTTCTGGGTTTCTTATCAGAGCAGAGCTATGGTTGAATTCTGTCAACAACACAACAATAATTTTAAGCATTGGATACCTTGATCCCATGTTTGCATCTGCATAATCATCCTGCATTTAACATTGCATGTTTGTGTACATTACAGGTTCTCGTCTTCCCCTTGATTCCGGTACTGGTCTTCTACAGAGATGGAAGTTACCAGGAAGAGGATTGGTGTGTACAAGTTTCCGGAACCTGATTTAAGACCTTTATTTGGTCTGATTGCCATGGCTGATCCTGGTGTTCTCGAAGTTTTCAGAGATGAATATGGAAGTATTCTGAAGCTGGTCCGTAAGATCACGAGTTATGAGCATGGAGCTATTCATACCTTGTTACATTTTTATGATCCTTCGCTGAGATGTTTCACGTTCCTGAATTATGTGTTGGTTCCGACTTTGGAAGAGTTTGCTTTCATCTTGGGTGTTCCGATTCAAGCTAAGGTGCCATTTTTCAGTTCCGAAGAAAAACCTGATCTCGAGAGGTTATCTATTGCTCTTTCTTTAAGCGCCTCTGAGTTGGTAGATCATGTTATCAGCAGAAATGAAGTTTTCAGATTTCCTTTATCTTTCTTGGTGGATAAGGCCCGAGAGTATGCTGAATCGGGTTGTTGGGTGGTTTTCCGTGCTATCCTGGCTTTGTATGTCTACGGCGTTGTGTTGTTCCCGAATATACCAGATTTTGTGGATTTTGATGCTTTTCATATCTTTGCCTCCAGGAATCTCGTACCTACTCTCTTAGGGGATGTGTATTATTCGATACATTACAAGAATGAGAAGAGAAGAGGAAAGATGGTTTCTTGTTGTGCGCCGCTTTTGCATAAGTGGTTTGTTGATCATCTCCCTCGCTCTGGGGATTTTGTAGATTCTGCGAACTCATCTGAATGGTCGAAGAGACTTATGGGTCTGACAGAAAAGGTTAAGTTTATCTCGTTTTCTCCCTGCCAGAGTTGTTTGTTTAAGACTCTTTTCCCCAGCGGAGTATTTTTGTGATCAGTTCAGCTATCTTCCGGAGATTTTGTTCCAATATATCCGAGTTTGCAGTTCTGTTTTTGCGGTTGGCAAATTTCCGGGCTCTTTGGTATTCAACCGTCTTCTACCTTTGAATGTTTGAAAGTTGTTCGCTTTTCAACCGTTTTTGACCAAAATTTGACCAACCGTTTTTGACCAAAATTTGACCAACCGTTTTTCGCAATTTGGCTTATGTTTCGTTTCATTTGTATCCGCATACCGCATACTGTGCATTTTTGCGGCCGGGTTGATTTTATAGGGATTACAGCCCTTTTCTATCGCGTGTTGGACGATTCAAACCGTTTCGAATAAGGATGTTTATTTTAGAGTTTGCGCTCTGCCCGGTGATTCAGTCCACGCTGTTGGTTTCAGTGATATTGCGGTATCCGGTTTTATTACCGTTTATTTTATTGCATTCTCGCATTTTTCGTTCGTTGATTTAATTTTCTAGATTTTATTTCTTATTTTTGGCATGGATATTAGTTTTTTTAAAGTAGGTTTTAAATTTAATTTCTATTTTCTAGAGGTTATTAGGATATTATTGGTTTAAATAGTTAATTTCGTTTCAGAGTGTTTTAGATATTAATAGTTTTATTATTAGATTATTATTTCTTTTAGTTTCTTTTATTAGATTTTATTAATCTAGATTAGAGCTTTTATTTGATTAATTGTTACAAATTGTTCAGCTTTTCAATTAACTTTTTAGTTTAATTCATTTAATCATAGCCAACTTGCATTTAATTTTAGTCCAGATTTTTAATTAATCTTTTAGTTAGTTTAATTAGGTTATCATTTAATTCAACTATCAGCTTTAATTAATTATGGTCTTCATTGCAGCTTTAACTTTGCTTTAGTTAATTGATTTTTTAGTTTGTTTTAATTCCAGCATTATTGGTTTAATTAATTTTATCAGCTTAATCATTAATCTGTCTACTAATCAAAGTTTTGCAGGTCCATGCAGCATTCACGTGACATGTGTCAGGCTATAAATAGCCTGTACACTCTCTCTCATTAATTGCGGACACATTTCTCGAGACAAACCCTAATTCACTCCGGCGGAAAAATTAAACGGATCAAATCCTTCACCGGAAAGTTCATCAAGCCACCGAAAAACGCTTCGTGTTCATTAACATCCATCACCTTCATCGTCATTTTTCCAGCAACATTCAATGTTCATCATCAATTCCCCAGAAACACTATGAACTTCATCGTATTCTTACTCTTTTTCCAGAAATCCATGAACAAGTTCATCCACCCTCATACAATTTTTCCAGAAAGCATCATGTTCTTTACAACCTTCATCTGTTCATTTCTTCATACGCATTCAAGTCTCTTCCCAGAATTTCGTCCCAATCATAAAACCTTCATTGCATATTCATGATGATTTTCCAGAAATTCATTCCAGTTCATCCGTTTTTTCCAGATCCATCTTCAAGAACTCATACGAAATTCATCACCACTTCATATATTTTTCCAGATTCATCACCAATATTCAAACCATTCTTCTTCAGAGATGTTCAGACGTTCATGTGAAGTTCATCAAACTCGCCTAAACCTCCAGATCTACGACCACATCATCACATGCAACTTTAGATCTGGATCTGAATTCCACCATAACGCAACCTTCTTCAGATCTAAACATTCAAACCAACCTTCACATCCTCATGACTGTGTTTCCGGAATTTGATGAACAAACCAACAAGAACTCCGATCTACAACTTCAGATCCGTCACAAACTACATGCGACCTACACCTTCAAACACCTTCAGATTTATGGATCATTACGGATTCAAATCATTCTCACTTAAGACTTCCATTAATATTTTCAAGCGAGCAACTCCATAGATCTTTAACTCGACGCAAGTGATACAAACGAGTTTCCTTCGTGAAACTTCCTTCAACCTCCATGTATCTTCATCTGGATTGCAGTGTTTGTGTTGGCTTTGTTCGTAGGTGATGATGACGTTCGAAGAAAGCGGAGTTGAGATGAGAGAAGTGTTGTGGGAAGAGATTTAGTTGGAAGGATAACAAGAGAACGAATGAGGGGATTATGGTCGGCGCCGGTGGAGTTAGAGATTGAAAGTGGGTGACGGCTTGAACAAAAGCGGCGAGCTAGGGTTCTTTTTGGCAAGTGAGGAAGACGATTGCTCGTGGATCATCAAGTGGGTTAGTGGTCCCTTCTGGCCCATTCCTTTTTCTTTTGTATCATACTCCCGTATTCATTATTATGCCCCCTGCTTGCTGTGTGTTTTTGATTTGGGCCAAGCCCACTACATTCGTTTCAGACTGTACTCCCTTATCCAGTCACGCACCCCCCTCTGTTGGACAATTTTTGTTGCTGATTGTGGACCAAAAAGCCCAACCGGATTCTAGAATGCACCCCTGTTTCAATGTTGCACCCCCTGTTCTTTATTTCTTTTTGGATTTTATTTTTGTAAATAGTTTTTTATTATAATATATGTATTATATTTCTTGTAGGATATATTATATGTTAATATTTTAGGTATAAAATTTATATATTATTTTTCTATATACTTAATTTTCTTTTAAATTTCTATTAGAGCTTTTATTAGAAGTTTATTTACTTTAGAGGTTTATTTCATTTTTAAAAAATTGAATTCTTCTTCCCATTTGTTATTGGGTTTTTCATCTTATTTTCATTTTGTAGGTCGATGAAGAGACCTCCGTAATGCGTTATTAATCAACTTGTTGATGGATAATGTAGGATCCGAGACACTTTTTTCTCTCCTCATCTTTTCTTCTTCTTCTGATTTTATTTTGGTTTGTTCCGTGTGACATGATTCAATTGGAGAATGATTCTCAACATCATTTCTCTATCTTGTCTTTGACACGGATATCAATAAGCTACCTCTTGGGGTTTGACTTCTTTTATAAGTCGAATTATGACGGTTCAACGTTATATTGGTTCTGATTCAAAATGTCGTCATCAAGGATCAAAAAGAGAAAAGCTTGAAATGGAGATTGCACACAAAAGTCAAGGGTCAACGGAACCACTCCGTTTGGTAACTTTGTATTTATTTCATTTCTTTTATGCAACCGTCGAGTGTTGAACCCCAAAATTTGCCCAACCTTTTTCTTTGCTGGCTTTTGTTTCATTTCATTGTTCTAGCATATTGCACTGCATAACATTGTTCATTTAGCAGGGGATCAAGAGAGGTGTGCATTGCAAGAGAGGATTACCAAGGGTTCTGAGCTAAGGCAGAAGGTTTTATTCAAGCATCAGAGGTTCTGGAATTTATTTTTCCCAGCGGTCGAGCGACCAATTTTATTTTGTTTTGCAGGCATTTTTCAGTACAGGTGTTGCACCTTAATTTTTGACCATGAGATCCCCACCTCTTTTTGTGCTCTCATATTGTTTTTTTGCTTTGTTTTTTCTTTTATATTTTTAATATTTTATTACGATTGACAAGGGTGTGCAAGCACATTAATTTCAAATAGAGATGGCACTCACAATCCTATCCTTCCCGACATGGTCGTCCGATTCTGATCCAAGTTATGTTTATGATGATTGCATCGTTTAAGTAGCTGGTGACGGGTTCAGAAAGATCTTCACATAATTCATCAGACATTGAGTCCAAATTTCTATCAAAATTCGCAAGCCGTGTGAATTCAAATTATTGTATTTGGCCCCAAAGATCAAGAGGAAGTCTAGATCGATATTCTACCACAGGGAATTCATCATATTTAAGCTCATCATAAAATCTATACTACTAAATTGCCGCATGCTACGAAATGAGAATCTCATAAGAACCAGATTTACGTATTCACAGGAATATTCCAAATGCTTGTTTTTAAGACCCGTCCTCATTTTCATCAAGAGTTTAAAGAGGCAGGGCTCAGACTTTTGAAATCCAGCAGAGAACTCTTTGCATTTATTGTTGTTCAAATTACAACGGAGATCCAAGGAAGCATTAATGTCTTGAAGCCTTTTGGTGTATGCTATATCATAGTCACTACAAACAGAGTTTAACTCGAGGAATTGGAATAATATGCAAGACATAAGCCCGTCACGAATTTGAAGAGTTATTTGATTATTGAATCTTTGATCCAATATTAATTATGTCTTCACTACACCACGGACAACAAATCATTATGAAAAGACCTGCTAGCTCTAAAAGTCTGGGAACCCATTGGCTCTCTACACGAATGATTATATGCTAATATAATTAAAGGACCCTTTACAACAACCGAATCGAAGGTTCACAAGGTGTCTCCGAGATTTCAATACAAGAATACATCTGGGATTTCGAGTACAATAAGAAGTAATATCATCTTAGAGGCTAAACCTAAGCTAAGTTGGTGAAAAATTAGATATTTGCCAAACAAATACATAGGCATTTGGCATTAGCTTTAGCCAGATAGTTTTGAAGGCACAACTGCCACAACACGGACCTCGCCGCAAATTACGTTACATAATTCCTAAGTCTTTTGTACATCATTTTTCGAATCCAAACAATCTCTGTTCGAATGTGTCAAAGTAGGTTGATTGGTCATTGTTGCGCATTCAGGACGGTAGCATCTTTTCAATAGGTCTCGGCACGCTGCAACCGCAAGTTTCTTTCGCAATGAGTTTCTCCATCACATTATAGGCCTGCAAAACAGAAGAAGAAACACACAGTTTAATAGACTCGATTCAGTATTATAAAAGCTACAAGCAATCAACTATTACCACATGCAACCAGCACTGCAACCAGCAAGTAATAACAACAGGTTCAAGCACAACTTTCTGCAGTTACAGTATCAGGATTTGTGAGCAGGATTTCTGCTCTTAGCAACTGTTTAACGTAAAGGAAGTCGAGATTTCTACCTCTCAATTGAAGTTGTAAATTCTGACAGAAATGACGTTATCCGCAACAACGCAACCTCCAGCCACTCACGCGAAACCATTTGTTGTTCAGTGAATCCATTTGAGTTGTCCAGGCTACCATCCAGATCTTCACTAGCACCGCGCTTCGTGTTCATAAAACTGTACCGCATCTCCAGTAAATTCCCGTTCAGCCTTAGCCTGCACAAAACAACATCAGAAGCTCACTTATTTGACGTTTAACAGTATCATTTTGCGAATTCAACTGTCTAACTGATATACCCTGCCGCCAGTTTACGCATCGCCAACAATTTAACTTGTCAAAGCAATAGAATCTAAAAGATAGGTGGAAGTGAGGACATCAGAGAGTTAAGATGAATATTTCAGCCCTCAGAATTTAGTTCATCACTGGGCGGAAGTTCGAGTAGCCGGGAGAGCAACAACCGAAGCTGTCACCAACTCCCTACTGAGCATCAAACAACTTAAAGACAAAGCTTTCACAAGCAACAAATATCGGGAAGACAACAACATCATCTTCACTTTTCTCAAGGCTCAGACTAAATGTCATCATTGCCAATTCATAACCTTTCTCAGCAGGCTCAAGACAAGTCAGCTTCCGAACTATTAGCGGCATCATGAAAGAAGAAGAGAAGTATCAGCATCAAAACAATATCAGTTCACCATCTGCGGCAACAACAGCGCAAATATTGACCATCACAAAACAATTTGAGGTCTAAGCTTAAGGATGAAAACGGGTTATATTCTCCGCCCTCAGCTCCATCCATCACTGGGCAAAAGCTCGAATAGCCGGAAGGACAAAAAAAGGATTTGCTGTCAACTCCCTACCAACTCGAAAGCATCATTGTAACAACAGCCTCAAAACACGCGGTTCAGACCCCTGAGGTCATCATCACCGTCGAACCTTTCCCGGCAACGGCCCAAAATCGGCAGCCTCCGGACTTGAAATCTGTGCCTGAAAGAGGAAGAAGAATGTCAACATAACAGATAATTCAAACAAGCAGCCATAACAGGTAGTTCATCAAACAATCACAACAGGCAAGCAAGTGAGGCCACAACAATACAGGACTACCACAGCAACTAGTTCATCACCAGCAACTTCGCGTGAGCCCTCACCAAAGAGTACCCAGCGCGATTGAAGTCCATCACAAAACACATTGGATGAAGCCCATGGCAAAGTGTATCATGTGTCAAAGAATCAAATTATTGTTACTCTGGACCATCAATCTCCCTCGGCCCAAAATTGTGGCTATTTGCACCTGCCAAATTGCCATTTCAAAAGTTAGTAAAACCATCAGGGAATATGCCTATTTGGGAAAAGATTCAAGACAGGTAAGCAATCTTCAGAACAACGAATCTAGACAGACAAATGTTGAACGAAATCAATACAACATCAGAGATTGAATTTTCATTAAACAAAATCAGATGAAAAAGGGAAAGTTTCAATTTGATCTAGACAAAAACGGAAGGTCCAAATCAGGCATTTAAGGAAGTTTAACCAGAGCTTAAACACAGAGATTCTTAGCTCGCCTATATAAGAGGATCGAGAAGACAGAAAAGACCACCGAGAACTCTCACAAAAAAACCCTAAATTCGTGACCTGAAATTTTCGAGTAAAAACACTTATCTCTCGCCGCGAAGTCACCTCCAACCGTTGCGAATCCCACCGGCGAGACGTCCATCATCGCCACGAATCCCCTTCGCCGCCGCCATCACCCAAACCTTCGGTAAACCACTAACCTTTATCTATACCATTGCATGATTGATGTTTTGTTTGTGGTTTCAGGTGCAAACGCGAAAGAAAACGATGAATGATCGAGAGAAACAACAAGAGAGATTAGCGATCGGAGATGAGAGAGAGAGAGAGAGGCGCGATCGCGGATGGATTTGGGAATTGGGGGGGGGGGGATTTAGGGTTCTGTTTCTATTTTATGTTGTTTACTGATTAATGATGATAATCACACTAATCACCACACACACTAATCACTACACACTCCCTAATCATCCGTAAATCACCCTAATTAACCGTTAACCTCACCATTATCTTTTATTTAATCATTATCAATTTTTTTTTATTAATTAACCTTTCTTAATCAAAATGATTTAGTAACTCTTTTAATTAAATTATATCTTTCTAATTAATAACTTTTAAATACTTAAGTTTCTATCATTAGTAAATTATCCACAGTCATCACCCTTTTATTTATTACCAAAGAACTTTTTTTTTCATAATTTAATTAACTTTTATCTATTTATACATATTTAACTAGTAATTTAATAATAAAAAAAACATTTCGTAATATAAAAAGAGCTTGTATTCATTTATTTATTATAAGAAACTATTTTAATAAGAAATATTTTATCCAATTAAAATTACTTTAAAAATCATTTATATTTTATTAAGACAATCTTTTTGAATATTTATTAAATCTAATGTAACCCTTTTCTTGAATATAATCAAATAATTCAACTTTTTAAAATCAATTCAACTTCTCCTATTAGAGCAAATTATTTTACCGAATAAATTAATCGTTATAGCTCCTCGCTCGACTTTAGGCTTTAATATTAATCTCATCAACTCGTCTAAAATCAAACTCTCGTTTAAAAGCTACCATGTTAAAATCAATCAACAGCGTAAAAATACAATCAATCGTGCACACTCACGACACTTCCACTCTCACACACTCCAGCGCTTTCATGCGTATGTGTATGATTTTACTTATTCTCACTTTTATTTCCGCAAGTTATCTTACAGTAATTCACATCACCATCAATTTATATTCACGCATCGCATTCCGTCCAAAGGAAGAATCTGCGCATGATCCCAACAATCGTGCGTATACATTCACATTTGCATCATTCTCCCCACATGATCCTTGATCCCATTCAAGTTGATCTTTAGGATAGATCCTACCCCATAGGAGGACCTTGTCTTACAACATAGAAACAAAGACAATCAACTCAACATTCAAAATTCAAACACATTAGAGAAAGATGCCAAATCATCTTAAGCGAGATAGAATCTCCACCCCCGCAACAACACAATCAAGCCGTATGAACTTTTCCTTAAGAGAGATAAAGGTGTACCTCGTTGATCCCTATCCGAGTACGTAAGCCCTTTTCTTAAGACGATGCAAAGACTATTTTCCTACACCTTGTGGCGGTTAAATCTCCCTTAAAATGAAGCCACATCTCTTCTCCTAAAATCAATCAACTACCCTAAACCCGTAGAAACTTTGACCACAGTTAAAGAATTCCTCAAACCCTTTAGGGGAACTACAGATACTCTGATTCCACTCCCGTAAGGATATGTAGGCATAAGATGCGACATCTTATCGAGTATACTTAGAAATAAACCCCTAGGTCCTTTAACCATTAAGCAGATAAACCTTAGCAATAAACAAACATAAAACAAGAGGTTCCTGTAGAGTACTACAGAAACTTAGGATGCTAGTACCTTCCCTAAGTTTAACCAACCCCCGAACCTAAAACTCTTTAAACCTTGCATTTGTATTGCATTGTGGGTATTTCGATCTTTATCCCTTCCTTTGGACAAATCAAAGTTCGGTTGCAAAAATGAATTAAAGATTTAAACTAATCAATAGTTTGGTATCCGATTTTCACCGCGATAGAAATGGCGACTTTACTGGGGAACCTTTCTAGTGGGTTTCCCTATCTTATTTTATTTGTTTACTGCTTTATATATCTGTTTACCTGCTTAAATGTTTATTTTCTCTTGTGTTTGTTCTTTTGGGATTATTATCCTTGAGTGGCGAGATAAAGTTCTACACCCGAACTTGAGAGAAATTAAGATAGGATGGTGATATATTTGAGGAGGCTTATAGGGAGTTGAATCCCGACTAAGTTAAATCGAGAATCCCGCTCAATTGAGGCCCTCTCGAAATAGTACTGTTGAACGAGTAATCGTGAAGACACTTGCTATTTTCGACCTTGGAGCCTATGATATTGAGAACCGTAGTTACCTTAACCCAACTTTGGCCTTTATTAGGATGTAGTGCGAGACTATGAGGGAGTACTTCCAAAATAGTGCTACGCGAAGCTACACTCAAAAGAAGTTCTCTTGAGAATATTATTAATCCTCAAGTAATTGGGAAATTGATAATATCCGAAAGATGGGCTGATGATTTCGAGTCCCTTTAGAACCTTGTCCTACAGGTACAATCAAACCTTTAGTTCACGTCCTTTGGGGATGGGTATACCCTATGCTCCATGCTCGTTGAAAACCTAGGGTGTCCCTTTGTTTGTTTATCTTTGTGTCCTTATGTGAATACTTGTGTTTGCTGCATTCATATAACATCATTCTGCATTGGACTTCATGGGATTCACTTTCATTTATGAACATTGTAGGTCACTATGGCTTCAAACGAAAGACGTACTGTGAAATATACTTTTAAAAGTCCCAAATTGGATGACCTAAAGAAGTTGTGGGGCTTTATCAAGGATCAAGAGGAATTCAAGAACAAATATGGGAAGCTGATATCTTTGTTGGGGCGTTCAGTGAATGAAGGACTTCTCGCCACTCTACTACAGTTCTATGATCCTCTTTACCATTGTTTCACCTTTCCGGATTTTCAGTTGTTACCTACGTTGGAAGAGTATTCTTTTTTAGTTGGTCTACCTGTCCTAGAAGAATCTCCTTTTCCCTTCTTGGAAAGGGACCCTGATGAGAAAGATATTGCTAAAGCCCTCCGTTTGAAAGTATCTGACGTCAAAGCCAACCTAGTTACTAAGGATGGAATTCTTGGTTTAAAGACAGGTTTCCTAGTCGAGAAGGCTTCATTCTACGCTGATTATTCTAATAAGGCTCCGTTTCAGGCAATTTTTGCTTTGCTTCTTTATGGGTTGTTTTTATTTCCGAGTTTTGAAGGTTTTATCGATCTCAAAGCATTCAAGATCTTTATGAAGAAAAACCCAGTGCCAACTCTGTTGGGTAATACATATCACTCTATACATCTCCGAAACCTTCGTGGTGGAGGGATGATTACTTGTTGTGTACCCTTACTTTACAAGTGGTTTATTTCGCACTTGCCAAAGACTAGCTCTTTTACAAACATTGGCAAAGAGCTTTGGTCTCCGAGGGTTATGGCATTGACCCATTCTGACATTGATTGGTACAACCAGGTGTATGATGGGGTATTAATCATTGATAGTTGTGGTAACTTTGCTAATGTACCATTGCTCAGTTTCGATGGAGGAATCAGCTACAATCCCGTTTTAGCCCGTCGACAGTTAGGATACCCGTTGAAGGAACCTCCTAAGAGTGCCCATGTAGAGAGTATTTTCTTCAACAATGATGTAGAGCTTCGAGGAAGGATTCTGGATGCATGGCGTAATGTGTACAAGAAGGGGAAGAAAATTCTAGGAAGGCCTAATTGTGTGTCTCTAGAACCGTATCTCCAGTGGGTAAGAGACAGGGCAATCAAGCTAAGGATGCCTTATTCTCGTCAAGACCCTATACCTCTAAGAAGGGAGCCCACTTATGTCTTTATGTCCGAAACTGAGAAGTCAGAGGTTGCTATGAAGAAGTTGCGACAAGAGTTAGAGTCATGGAAGAACAAGTACCAAGTGTCTGTTGCAGAGATTGACCAACTCCAGAAAGAGAAAGAGGAACTCCAGAAGCAGCTACAGTTAAAGGATGAAGAGTTACTCCCCTGCAAGAAGAGGAAGGTCATGGAGGATTTATTTTTCTCCGACCCACAATGCACTATTTGGAAACTGATTGTGGACAACCTTATCTGTGAGAAGACGCAACTAGAAGAGCAGCTCAAGCAGCAAAATTCGAAACTTCTTTAGTGTCTTTATTAGCTTTTATTTATCTTTTATTTGGGACTTTTAAAAGCAATTATTTGTATTCCGTTTCGAAATTAATAAAAAAACGTTTTCTTTTACTACAATGTTTATAAATAGTTAGGATCCCATGAAGTCCTACTCATATTGCATTGCATTCTTTCTTTACTCAAGAAACTCAATTTTATTTCTCAGGTATTGTAACCATGGATTTCAAAAGAGAAGTATTGGAGTACACTTTCCAGAGCCCTAACATTGAAAGCTTGAGAGAACTAGCAGACCTCATCGATAACCGTTACACTTTCGTAGCAGAATATGGAGAAGTATTCCGTTTTCTCGAACTCAAGATGAAAGGAGGGCTATTGGAGACCCTTGTTCAATTTTATGATCCATTGTACCACTGCTTCACTTTCCCGGATTACCAGTTGATGCCAACACTGGAAGAGTATTCTGATTTCCTGAGGATGCCTGTAACGGCCCGTCCCATATTCACCAGCCAGGAAGACCCCCCCCAGTCATCAAGAAATTGCGAATGCTACTCATCTCAGTTTGGCAGATGTGCAAGCACACCTAATCACCAAGGAAGGAGTCCTTGGATTCCCTACTGACTTTTTGATTGAAAAAGTCCGCTACCATGCTGAAAGAAAGGAAGTCCTTATCGTGGAAGCCACCTTTTCTCTGTTGGTCTATGGGATTTTCTGGTTCCTGAAGATCGATGATTTCGTTGACATGGATGCGATTAAATTATTCATACTCAAGAATCACGTTCCCACCTTGCATGCTGACACATACTATTCTATCCACTCGAAGAATGCTGAAGGAGGAGGACATATCGTTTGTTGTACCGCTCTGTTGTATTCTTGGTTCATTGCTCGCCTAACTCGGCACCCGTCTATTTGGGAAGAGGAGGAGTCACCTCATTGGTCCGAGATAGTTATGGCCCTTACCCATTCTGACATTGTGTGGTACGATCCTACCTATGGCGGTATATGTATGATCCATAGCATCGGAGGATTTACTAACATACCGCTCATTGCGAGAGAAGGATGCATAAGTTACAATCCTGCTCTGGTCCGTCTCCAATTTGGACATCCCATGATTGAAGTACCTGACCAGACTCTGTTAGAAGGAATCTTTCTCAAGGAAGGAGAAGACCCAGACCTGAAGACCGTCATAATCTATGGAATGCGTTCAAATCCACAAAGTTCGGAAGATTATGGAATAATATAATTCCATAAGTACAAAGAGCTAAAATAGCACTTAATACGATCCAACAACCATCTATGGCGCACTGTTAGGCCTTCTCAATCAGAAACTACAAAGGGAAACCAGGAACCCCATTCCACTTAGTCACCTTCCCCTCTATCTCTGAGACATCCAGATGTAAAGCAGCAGCCAGCTTAGCCAGATTAGGCTTAGCGTCAGTATGATAGAAGGCTATCTGATCAAGGATGGGTACTCCTAACAATGCAGAGAACTCTTCCAGCGTAGGTGCCAACACGTAACTTGGAAAGGTGAAGCATCGCAACTGAGGGTCATAAAATTGCACCAGAGCATACAGACCATTCATCTCATACGCTGAAGGCTTGCGAATAAAACTGAGAAGTTTCCCATAGGATTTTTAGAAATCTTCCATTACTTCTCTATCAACCACCGCAGCCAAACTCAGTAGTGAACTAATATTAGGATTAGGAAGCTTGTAAGCCACAGTCTTCTTTAGGGACTCCATACCAGAAAGAAAGGAACAAGATCACTAGAATCAAGGGCGAAATATGCACCTGCAACATAGATACGTGTTAATGTAATGCAAAATGAGGATGCAAATGCATATGCAAAAAATGCAAATAGGGGATCAAGATTGCTGCGTTGTTGACTGAGGAGGACCAAAGTTCTACTTTGGCAAGAACATATCACAACTCTGATAATAGGAACCAATGATATCAATAACACTGATTCACACTACAAAGAAAACCGAGTAGTTTGAAAGTCAAGGTTTCCTGCACAACCCAATCCCTCACACAGGTGTGGACCTATCCACCGATAAGGTTCGGCATCCTATGCGTTCATCAACATCGCATACTTCCTAGAAACGATGATACGTTCACCATTTTTGGTTTGGCATCATCATCTCCCAAAGAAGCCTCACTTAGATGAATCACAAATGATCGGTCCCCAGAGTCGACAACTCTCAGATCCAAAATCCCCTCAAGCCCAAAGGGCTAGAAAAGAAATCATCAAAGAGAATCTCATCTGAGCGCGAATTTCATGGAAACTAGTACATGCAAAGCATGCACGCCCCCACTAATCTCCACTTCTAATGCTATGTTTGTACTCAAGCCTATGTCTGGCTTATCTCTCAGTATCACCCTCCAACAGCACAACAATAATGATATAAATGCTGAAAATAAATGTGGGGAAAATAAAGTACAATACATAAGTACACCCAAAAGATAAACATACAAGGGTTAGGATTGACTCGCATAGGGGATATTCATATCCCCAGCAGAGTCGTCAGCTGTCGCTACTGCGAAAAAAGTGCCGACAATGACAGAAGAGTCGCCAACGTTCGTTATTTATCCCAAAAGAGGGAAAGGAAACAATCAGAGAAAACCTAACGCAAATGGGAAAACACGAGGTCATCACAACCAAGTCCTAGGTTCGGGAGCCAGTTACACAACGGGAAGGTATTAGCACCCTTCACGTCCGTTGTACTCAACGGGATCCATGCATGTTTTTCGATCTAACAGGGTGTTCATCTATCTACCTACTGGTTTCAGGGACAAAAGAAAAGAAAAGAGAGACTCGATAGAGCATCGCCGCTCTATGTCTACGTATTCCCTTGTGCAATGGGAAAGTCAGAGTCAACGTAGTTCGACTAACTATGGATGAAAAATGGGAAAAGGTTGCTCGCCAATACATCGCCATATTGTGCCTACGTATCCTCGTCTGGTGTGAGAAATCAGAGCAAACGTAGTTCGGGATAATAAGAACACAGGTTTATTCAACTATTTTACCCGAGTAGAGTTAAAGCTTTGTTCTAGCAGTTAGGTGTATGCAGCTCGACCATTGGAGGCTTATGCATTACCTGTTTGCGGTAGAACCGAGAGTTAACAAAACTCTCTTTATCTGAAAAGATTTTCCTAATTGAGGGTCCCAAGGGACAAAAATGAAGTTTAATGGTTTGTTTTAAAGTCTTTTATGAGAGAAGTGTTTTGAGTTTAATGTTTGTAACTCATGTTGCACTAGAGACTATGACCTAGGAACGAATGCGTCGCATATCACCCAAAGGGTGATACACTAAACACTATAAGCCATTAGGGGAAGCCCCCAATCACCATTTCCTAAATACTTAAGGCTCGTAATGCACAACATTGTTTAGCCTTTATTAGGTGGGTTAGAGTTGCTTGAGGATGAGAAGAGAGAGAGGACCTCTAAAGGGGACTAAATCAAAACCCTAAAGTTATCATGAATCATGGCCCTAAAGTTGGGATTGAGAGGGGAACTACCCTATTGTTAGCATGCAAAGGATTCAACCTAATGTCTATCATCACTATCCTTAACCAAGGAAGTGAGAATTCCTAAGGGAACATGTTAAGAAAAGGAAGAAGAAGAGAAACAATCATGCAATAGAACATGAAATAGGAATGAATGAATGCATATGCAATGCAACACACAAGCAAAGGAAGGAAGTAGTGTGGGGTTAACGCCTCCACAAGCACATCTCAACCTTTATTAATGCCAGTAAGAAATGCACAAAGAGAAAATAACATCCAAGCAAAGGGAGGAACATAGTGTGGGGTGAACAGCTCCACAAGCACATCTCAACCTTTAATAATGCCAGTAAGAAATGCACAAAGCATGCCCTAAGGCCACTAACTTGAACATGGAATGACCTATAAACTAAAAAGAGAAGGAAGAAAAAGAGAAAACAGCCATGGCATCCCCAATGTCATTCAACCAAGGTCTCATTATGACTTGTGCAAAAGATGCACAAAATGTCTTCATGGTTCATCATTCAAGTTAAGCTTGCAATACCTCCAAAGGAGGGATTAAGCAACTTTAAATAATGCCCCAAGGTCCTTAGACAGAGAGGGAGATGAAAGGAGAATGCACAAAATCAATCACAAAATCAACAAAAGAAAATGCAAGTTTATGCACAAGATAAGGCAAAGCACACAACATGGAAACCCTAATTGGAAAGCCTAAAAGAAAGGGATGTTTGAACACGTTACAAGGCAAGTTAGGACCTATAATTCAACCTACACATGCCTCAACATATTAGGGGTATAAAACTACAAGAATTGGTGCTCAAAAGTTTGCAAAAATATCATTTTCAAGACCTATAAGTTCAAGCATGTGTGTAAGCTACAATTATAGGACACCTAACTTGGGAAATACATTAAAAATAGCAAACAACTTCAAAAAAATCCAAATAAAATCCTATATGGCCCCTAAAGTGTTAGGAACCAGGGGCCAAAGCTATGGGGGAAAATTCTAAACAAGACTATGCAAACAACAATGAAACCTTAAGGGATGCCCTAAATGCAAGGGTAAATTGAGGGTCCTAAAGAGCAAACTAAAACCCTAACCCAATGGTTATAAACACAGGGGTAAAAATGTCACAAAAATCAATCAATATGTCAAGAATGTGCAAAAGAAAAATCAGACATTTACATGAAAATCTCATCACAAAATAAAATCAAGAACAACAAAGGAGGAAATTTAACTCAATTAAAATGCTTCCAAAGAAATAATCCCTTTTTTATTGAAAAAAAGTTCAAAAAATAAAACTAAAATTTCCTAAATTTATTTAACATCTTGAAATGTGTAAAAACTGTTTTTATGGATTTCTATCTCAATTGGAAGTATTTTGGTAGAGTTAAAATCAAACAGATTACAAAATAGAAAAATAATGAAAAGATAAAGAAAATAGGAAAAACTTGGTTCAAATAGCAACCAGAGTCAGTTAAAAGTTTGGGCTTGCTACGCAGGGGGTGTGGTTATCATTAAAGCCCATGGTCCAAACGCTCTCAGAGGGGGATGAAATGCCCTGTTTCATTAATACACGGTGGCAGGTCAAAGAGTCAAACGCATTTGGGATCAAATCGTGGCCGTTGATCATGGATAAGTCAAGAGTTCAACAAATGATGTGGCTACCACACGTGGGATTTGAAGGAAAAAGCACACACCGGAGAAGATGAGCCAGACGGTGGCTCTGGTCATCTTCTTCGTCCAGCCAAAGACGTAGGTGGATCAAAACTTAACCAAAACCTAAAATCTTTGAGTCTAAACTCATCTACATCTTACGCTGATCACTAATCTTTGATCCTAATCCGTTTATCGCTCCTAAATCAAGCAATACGAATCAAACAAGTTTCAAGCAACATCTAAGAATTGTCAAGAACAACAATCAAACCTATCTAGAAATGATCTATGATGCTAGAGGTTCAAGAATCTATGAAAATGGCATGTGATTGGTACATAATCAGAGAGAATTTGTGAAGGTTAACTTACCTAACTGAGTGCTTCCGTTAGGCCTTGATTTATGGATGATTCTTGCAGAAAACCAACCAGAAAGCTTCAAAAAACTTCAATGGAGCTTCAGAGAACCTTCAATTGGATGGAAATTGCTTGGATGTTGATTTCACTTCTTCACTTTTTCTTGCTCGTGTGTAACCGAAGTTTGCTTCAAAATGGCTCCAAAATCAACTCTGAAACTTTGTGAATGATCTAGGAGTTATATACAACGGATCTGAATCCATTTGGGGGCCCAATCATGGACTTCTAGCATGAATTGAAAATCCAAAATGTTGAACTTCAAGCTTGCAATTCACGATTGTTTTTGGCTCAAACAGCTCCAAACTTGATTCAAACTCATTGCTTGTGATGTAAGGAAATCTAATGGACAAGATTGGCTCATTGTTTTGATCTTTTGGTGTGGGTTAGATGTGTACCTTAAGCTTGAAGTAACCATGAATTTCCATGTGAAAATGACCTCAAATTTGATTTCTAAAATTGGCATCATGTTTAGTACATTCAAGGCAATCAAAAAATGCATAAACATGCCATTATATGGTTTAAAATGACCTTGATCCAAACTAGGCCTTTTAATTACTTTTCCATGGAGTTTCTTCCACCTTTCTTCACATATGAGCCCTTTGGGGATGAAATTGACCTCAATTGAAGCAAGTTTGATGTTGGAAAAAGTTCCATTTGGAGTGTGCAAAGTCATGAAAATGACCTATAATCAAAGTTTCCCAAAATACCCCTACTTTGTAAGCTTCATATCTTGAGCTCTACAAATCAGATGAAGGACTTCTAGAACTTTTTGGAAAGCTAAGATATTAAGGAAAAACTTTCATTTTTGGGTCAAAGTGAGGAGAAAGATCCTTCTAGGTCAAAAATTCCTTGGAAGTTGGTTGACTTCTGTTGACCAAAATTACATTCATCTGAAGACCTGTAACTTGTCTTCCTCATATCTTGAGTTCTAGAAATCATATGAAAGACTTATAGTACTCAAAAGAAAGATAAGAACATGTTCTACAAGTCTCATGTTGGTGTCAAGATAAGATGAAACTTGCGTCTTGAGATAGGTGGTCTCGAAGTTAGGCACTAATTAGTGGATTTTACACTGACAGGCATAGAAACCCTAGCTTAGCAACTTCTCACACTCTTGAATCTTGATGAATTGATCTTGGAATAATCCCTTTGGTGTCTCAACACAACATTCCATGATCACAATGACTTGGAATTGAGTCTTAATCTCCTTTAATCTCACAGTTGACTTAGGGTTGACCAGATGGAGACCTTAGATGCACCACTTTGACTGTAGCTTCTTACACTTGATATAATGAACTGGATAAGCTTCATAATGACCCTCAAGGAACTCCATGAGCTTCCACAATAGTCTCCATCCATAACCATGGACTCATACTCTTCTGATGATCTTCACATGACCCCTAAGATAGAAGGTGAACCAAACTTCTTCACCTGTCCTTGGAGATAGCTTGGACTTGCTTCTGATGATGTTTAGCACTTGATAGCTTGAATAACATATCTTGCTTAAGCTTGGGTCATTTGGTGACCTCCTCTTGCTAGTTACATTGCTCTTGTGATCCCCTGTGAATGATCAATGATATGCAAATGCTAATGTTATGAGGATGCAATGAAACATAAACCAAGTAAAGAAAGGTTTGGCAATATTTGGGGTGCAACACTAACCTTGCAAATAAGCAGTATTTTTTTTTCCTGAGAAGCTTATCCTATCTTCATCATGAGGAGCAGCAAGTAGCCATCTCCATCGAGAAGTTGGTTTCCATTTCCTTTCATCTTGAAGTGCGGGGAGGTTTTGAACTGAATCATGTTCAGGGCGCCAACCTTGAAGTATGAAGAAGTTCATTTTATCCTTTAGTAAAAGAGGGAGCTGAATCATGTTCAGGGCACCGACCTTGAAGTATGAAGAAGTTCATTTTATCCTTTAGTAAAAGAAGAATCTGAATCGTATTTCGGGCACCGACCTTAAATATGAAGAGGTTTATTTATCATATAAGCGACCTTCCCTCCATTGGAGCTTATCAATCAATTTTTCATTTATTATCCATACATAAGCAACAATCTCTTTATTTGAGAGCTTATCCAGTCTGACCTTTTATCCTTGAGTATCAGTCGGTCACGCTTGAACCTGTTAAACATTTGCTCTTAGATATTCCCCAGTGGAAGCCGCCTCACTGGTGCCATCTCCATTGGGGATCCTTTTTTACCGTTTATTTCTAAAGGTGACAATTGGTCGTACTCACGCCAGTTGGCCATCACTTTAGAATTTTCTCCAGTGTCGTGTTGTTTCCGCAGTGTGTCGTATTCCCCAGTGTGTGGTCGTCGTGTTTGTCCCTATTTGCCGTAGCGTCTACATCCTTGCATTTGTCATTCCAACATACGCATCATACTATATTCATGGCATTGTTAGCATTATGTTTGTTTCGTTTTGTCCATAGCATGGCATATCACTACATCTAAGGGAAAAATTTTCGGTTATCTATATTTAATCCCTCCACCATGATTTCTCGAGCCCCCGTCGCTCAAATCATCCAGTGAAGATATTTAAATAGGGGCAACTGTAATACCCCAAATTTTACCCTTAGGTTAGTCGATTCATGTCGCATTACATCTCATTTTTGCATTACATATCAACTAACCACTAACAGGTTACTTAGTCTGTTGTTTTTATAGGAGAATCACATTAGTCACACTTTAATTATTGAGGGCCGAAATGGTCATTTATTCACTGTTTGCTGACAGTTTAGGAAGCAGAGTCATCGTCAGGAATCCATCGATCGATTAGGGTTTCCATTTCCGAGTTCCATGTTTTGGTTGAGGATGAATTGAATTTTACAGTAATTTTGACGTCGGAATTTTCGAGACACAATAATTTATTCAAAGGAAGAGACTTTGACGTCAGTAGATTTCTAAGACGTTATTTTATCATATAGGGATGATTATGGTGAGACGTCAGTGGTTTGGTTCAAAGTTGTGCGAGAATTCACTCTGCGGAATTTATTTTAACAGAGCCTACTTTCCGGTTCTTCTGCTATCTATCAGTCAAATTTTAAAGGGAAAGCAGTGGAAATTTTGACTCGTGTTCGAGTTTATGATATCTGTTTAGTTGTGATTTTTAGCCGAGTTAGTTCAGGGCATTGGATTTAGCCATCAGAGATACAAGTTGATTTTTTTTAGTGCGGAGGTTAATTTTGTTTTGCTGTTAATCGGATTTCTCTGCTTTACTCCTTCAAGGCCGTATTTATCGTCAGACACGAGTTAATTTGGAAAAGGTTCTTATTCAGATTTAAAGTTACGTCGGGTTTAAGGCGAGCAACATGTTTTGGAATGACGAAGTTGATTCGGATAATTTTTTGGATTTATTTGTACGAATTTATTTGGTGAATTTAATCTGGTTGGTTGAGTTTAATCGTTTAAATTTTATTCAGAGACGCCTAATCATTTGGATTTAATCGCACATTTTTGTTTAAGAGAATCACTCGGGTTGCGAGAAGTAGTTGAAAGGAGTAATCAGACAAATTGTTTTATTTGGAGAAATAATGTGAATTTTTTATTCATATTTATCTTGTTACAAACTACAAAAGAAAAATAAAATATACATTTTTAATCCTAAAGTTCTATTTTTTTAAGGTCGATTCTTCATGCCCGATTCTCCATGCCTGGCTCAATTTTTTTCCGTACCTGCACGTAAAACAGACAAAAGCAGAGAAAAGCGTTAACGTTAGAAAATTGATTTTTGTTCGATTGATTCCGATACCCTCAGTTATTCATCATCGAGTATGTCGGGAGGGCAACGACAAATGTCGAAGCCAGCTCCCGACTCTCATTTTCGACCCGGGCAAAAAACCGGCAGATGTCTGTTCTTTTTTTTTGAGAGAGGAAAAAGCTTTTTTGTGAAAAATGATTTTCGGGTCCAAACGGTCCTTAAAAGAAAACATCAGATCCAATCCAAAAATGGGTAAATCCGGATTCAATCAATGGTCATCCCAAAAAACAGATTTGAGCATCACAAAATCCAGGCAACAAAAATCAAGTCCGTGAATAAGCAATCATCAACAGATCCAGAATTGGATCCGAAAATGAAAATAACATAATCAAATCAAAGCGGATCAAATCAACTCATCAAAGTATATGGAATCTAAGAATCACAGTTCCATCAAGTGAAATCATGTGGATACCAAAATCAAATCTGAATCCAATTTATCCATGGGCTCAGTTGAAATATCATTGCCCAAAATCAAAATAAAACGCTCAAGAACAAAGTATAAAATCCATCAGTTATATCAGAAGCGAGGAGAAAAAAAATAGGAACCCTAACGAACGGACAAAAATGGCCACCTCAGAGGACGAACCAAGTTCGTCATCAAAACCACAACTCCGAAATCTACAAACCCTTTTAGCCTCAGAATAATCATCATTGGCTGAATATCACCGTAACCATAACCGTTATCGCAAAAACAACAGATTCGTAAATAACCGTCAAGAACCCGTCAAAATCTGTAAAGAAAATCACGAACCCAATTTAAGAACGGTTGTGTTCATCATCGATTCCACAATCGACATCAGAACGAAGCATCCACCCGCAACCTAGCAACCGTAAGCCGCCGCGATCTCTTGTTTTTTTTTCATTTTGTTTCTTTCTTTTTTTCCAGGAAAATGGACAAAGGAGACAACCAAACTAAACAAAAGTGAATATCAAAATAGTCACAGACATGCAACAGGGAGATGAAAAGCACGGGAGAAGAAAATTTTGGGAAAAACCCAAATGAAATATACCGCCGCCGTGAAAGAGGGGTTTACAACCCTAGCTCCTCAATGTTGTTGTGCTTTTATGTGTGCCCAACGGGTCGGGTCTGGCGGATTGTGACCCAGCCCGACCCGTTTTCATTTTTGTTTCTTACTTTATTATTCTGTTTTAAAACTAACTTATTTATATTTCAATGTTTGCTAACATTTTTTTAAAAAAATTAATAAACAACCTCTTAATAATAAAAAAATAGAAATCTAACATGTTAATAAAGTCCCTATTATCTAAACCAAAATTATTTTTTTAATTAATTGTTAACTTATAAACTAGTCTTTTTTTAATTAATTAAAACTAACCCTCTCGTTAAAGCAAATTCCTTTTTTATAATTAAAATTAAAACTCATAATTCCTTTTTTTTAAATTCTAAACTTTAACCTTTTTAAGAAAACACAAATCTAACTTTTCTTTTAAAAATTAACAACTAATTTTCTCTTTTTCTAAATTAAAAATCTTTTTTTGTAAGAATCATAAAGCTTTCATTCAAAAATCCCAACCTTTCTTAATGTTAATATTTCTAACACTTTCACATTCAAGAATTTTAAGTTTGTAAATTAACCTTAACTTAAAATCCCAATGTCGTCCCGATTAATTTATCCGTCTAATTTTATGTTGAATTTGTTTACTAACCTTTTATTTTGGTGTTTTTATGGTTGTAAATTTTTTAATGATACCGTTGTTTCTTATTTCATTATCATCCACACTTGTATTTTCATTTCAACATCGTCATTAATTTATTTATCTTGCGTTGTTTATCATTTTCCGTTATATTTCACCTTCTGAATGATTAGGTCGAACAATTTGACCACCGAGTCAATAGCCTTACCCTTTTGAATGTTTCAAAACCCTAATTAGCCTAGGTGTCCCGCCGTGGACAAAAATTCCCTTTACCCTAGCATTAGGTCAAAGAGTCATCGTACTCTGTTTTAGGGTTTTCCGTCGTGGAATACCTAACTTCAACCCTAATTTTAACTAACAATTTCAACGTAGAAATATGAGTTTCCGCACTCCACGTAAGCGTATCCTTAAGAAACATTTATTCCCCATTGAAACCTTGACCACAGTCAAGAAGTTTCTAACCTCCCTTTCGAGGGGAACTACAATTACTCTGATTCCATTCCCGTCAGGATATGTAGGCACAAGATGCGACGTCTTGACTAGTAAACTTAGGACTAACCCTTAGGTCTCTTTATCAATCTTAACCCTTAGCTCAGTATAAACCTTAAGTAGATATTCAAGCAAAAATGGTAAACTTAACAAAAGGTTCCTGTAGAGTACTACAGAAGTTTAGGGTGCTAATACCTTCCCTAAGCTTAACCGACCCCTTACCTAGATCCCTCCCCGCATCGTGTTTACGATGCAAAATAGATTTTCCTTCATTTGACCTTTTACTTCGGATGAATCAAATATCGGTTGTGAACTAAAGATGTGATTCAAGCTAATTAATAGTTTGATATCCTATTTCCACCGCAACACCCTGCTCGTAACAGCTTTCGAGACATTGCATGCCCGTCGGCATATGTTTGAAAGGCACCTTCGTGGACCTCTTCCATAAGCAGACTTTCTTCTTTCTCGTCCACGCATCTCAATAATACCAAGTCATAATTCCTCTTGTAGAGCACACCATTCTGGTTCAGATAAAAATTTCTAGCCAACCTTCTCAAAGTCTTCTTATCCCGGGTCGACGCCCCTGGCAGATACTCTTGGTTCTTGAGAAAGTTATGGATGTTATAAAACCATGGCTTGCCATCAGAGGCTTGCTCTATCGCAAATACAAACTCCGGCCTATCAAGGCGCGAGATGACTATTCTTGGAGCATCATTCCAATAGTTCACCTTGTACATCGTGTATAACGTTGCCAGAGCGTCTGCTATCTGATTCTCCGATCTCGACATGTGATGGAACTCTACATGATCAAAGAATCGCAACAGCCTCCTTGCATAGTTCATGTAAGGAATCAGATTGGGTTGCCTGGTCTCCCACTCTCTTTTGATTTGATTTACAAGTAAAGCTGAATCACCGTACACATCTAGATTCTTTATCCTCAAATCGATAGCTTCTTCCAATCCCATGATGCATGCTTCGTATTCCGCTTCGTTATTGGTGCAGGGAAACGTCTGGCTGTGAATGGTATATGAGATCCATGGGGAGTCGTAATGATTTCCCCAATTC
Source organism: Lathyrus sativus (assembly GCA_963859935.3). NCBI lineage: Eukaryota > Viridiplantae > Streptophyta > Magnoliopsida > Fabales > Fabaceae > Lathyrus > Lathyrus sativus. The sequence continues at coordinate 564,068,863 of OZ012735.1, read as the reverse complement.
CACTACCGTATGAGTTAATAGCACCATCAAATATCATTTGCCATTGGGAGCCAAGCTTCGGGCCTTCGTCGGGCAGTGGTTCATCACAATCTTTCATCTTAAGAAACATGATGTCTTCGTCAGGAAATTCAAACTTTATCGATTGATAATCCTCGATTGGTTGTTCAGCAAGATACTCTGATAGAACACTCCCTTTGATAGCTTTTTGGGAAACATATTGAATATCGTACTCTGTCAGTACCATCTGCCACCTGGCGATTCTCCCCGAAAGTGCTTGCTTTTCAAAGACATACTTAATTGAATCCATCTTCGAAATCAGCATGGTTGTATAGTTTAGCATATACTGTCTCAAACGTTTGGCAGCCCAAGTGAGTGCGCAACATGTTTTCTCCAACATTGAGTACCTGGACTCACAGTCTGTGAACTTTTTACTCAAGTAGTATATTGCATGCTCTTTTATTCCAGTCTCGTCATGCTAACCGAGAACACAACCCATGTTGTTCTCAAGAACCATTAGATACATTATCAAAGGTCTTCCAGCTACTGGAGGTATCAGTATCGGAGGTTCCTGCAAATATTCTCTTATTTAATCAAATGCCCTTTGGCAATCTTCATTCCAGACAACCGCCTGATCTTTTTTCAACAATTTGAATATTGGTTCACACGTGGCTGTGAGATGAGATATGAACCTAGCAATGTAGTTCAACCTCCCGAAGAAACCACAAACCTCTTTTTCCGTTTTCGGTGCTGGCATATCTTGTATAGCTTTTATTTTTGCAGGATCAACCTCGATTCCTTTTTCACTGACAATGAACCCCAGCAGCTTTCCTGACCGTACACCAAAAGTGCACTTGTTTGGATTCAACCTCAATCTGAATTTCCTAAGCCTCTCAAACAAATTCAACAGGTTAACTAGATGTTCCTCCTTTGTTTGTGACTTCGCGATCATGTCATCAACCTAGACCTCGATCTCATGATGAATCATATCATGAAAGAGAGTCACCATAGCCCGCTGATAGGTCGCCCCTGTGTTTTTCAACCCAAAAGGCATTACCTTAAAACAGAAAGTCTCCCGCGGCGTAATAAACATCGTTTCCTCAATGTCCTCCAGTGCCATTTTAATATGATTATATCCGGAAAATCCGTCTATGAATGAAAACACGGAATATTGAGCAGTATTATCAACCAATACGTCAATGTGAGGGAGCGGGAAATCGTCTTTTAGGCTCGCTTTATTCAAATCTCTGTAATCAACACACACTTGTACCTTACCATCTTTCTTTTGTACAGGTATGATGTTAGCGACCCACGGGGGGTAAGTTGTAACGGCGAGAAATCCTGCATCTAGTTGCTTATGGACTTCTTCTTTGATTTTCACTGCTATATCTGGTCTAGTTCGCTTGAGCTTCTTCTTGACAGGTGGACACTCTTCACGCAAAGGCAAGCGATGAACCACAATGTCTGTATCTAACCCGGGCATGTCTTCGTATGACCAAGCAAAGATATCTTTATACTCCCTAAGCAATTCAACCATTCTTTGCTTGACATTACTCTGCAATGCAGCCCCAATCCTGACTTCTTTCATGGCTTCCTCAGAACCCAAGTTGATAACCTCGATGTCCTCCTGATGAGGCATAATGACTTTCTCTTCCTGTTTCAAGAGTCTGGCTAGCTCTTTTGGTAAGTCTTCATCTTCATCAATCTCTTCTTCGGCTTGAAATATCGGATTATCAAAGTTGAAGCGAGTCATAGACGGTTCTGGATCGGTGTCATCTGCAATGTGAAACCTGCAATGATGATGATTAAATGCTTAAAATGATATGCAAACAAGCACAAACTGTAACAACCCAATTTTCATTAATTAATTAATTATATTAATTAAATGATTTATGAGGATTATTTAATTAGTGGGTGATTAATTAAATGAATTGGTAGATGTTGGAAAGAATTAGAAGGGAAAGACTTATAAGGGAAAAGTGGAAGGAAAAGAAAAAGATAGAAACATAAAGGAAAGAATAGAGAAAGAAGGAGAAAGAGGAGAAAAGAGAAGAAGAAGAGGGAAAAATCTTGGAAGCTCAAGAGCAACTCTCAAGCTCCGATTTAATAAAGGTAAGGGTGTGAAATATCATTATTCTATCGATGTTTATGATTATGTATGAGTTTGTATGATTGGTTTGGGTTTTGGAGAGTTTCTACTCATTTTTTATTTTAGGGCAAAAACGAGTTTAATCGGTAGAAATCGAGTTTAAAGGTTAGAATCTGAAATTTATGGCGTAGTTTAGTCGGGTATTTTTGGGATAAGACTACTGAAACTGGTTTGGTGATAATCGGTCGGTTTTGGGAAGATTGGATGATTTTGGACAGTTAGGGACTTATGAGTTTGCAGATTCGCCAGCATTCGCCAGGCAAGTAGTAGCGAAGCTTCGCCAGGCGAAGCCCAACGAGTGGGTAGCAAACCAAGTCAGAAGCAAAAGTTAGTCTTCGCTGGCATGTTCTCCAGGCGAAGAAGAGTGGCGAAGGTTCGCCGGGAGAGTGATTTAACAAACGGTAGCGAACACTTCCAATAGCTACTGACTATGTTCGCCAGGCGAACGAGGTAGCGAGCATTCGCCAATAGCTTTGCCAGGCGAAGGGTAGCGAATGTGACAACAACTTTTCATTTCCTGTGTTTTCCATCCAATGTTGATTCCTTTGG